>CM070700.1:25327630-25927630 GCA_036346265.1 Melocanna baccifera | reverse complement strand
GACAGACCGCATCACAAGTTCACAGCTCTGATGTCCAACACTTGCGGAACTAGCCACAACTCTTACAGGAATCGTCTCAATATCGAAGGATGCAGTAGAGAGGGGAAGAGACGCAGGAGCGGGATGGCAATACCTTGATGTAGACGTTCTCGGCGGCCTTCTCCTCCTCGCTGAGGACCCTGCCGCCGGAGGATCGGAGCCTGCGCTGCGCGAACCTCGCCGCCGCCATGGCCGGAGTCCTGGACGCCGCCGCCGCCATCGCCATCTCCGCGAGAAACCCTAGAAGACGATGACGTCGCCGCTCTCTTTCGCGGCCCTCCACTCCAGTCCAGCCTACATAGTTGTCACTTTTCCATGTAGACCCTTCAAGATATGCACATTTGAAATGTGGGGTCATTTCGAACGGTGTCCAACTAATGTGTGGGGGTTTCAAATTCTCTCACAGGCGCAGGGACGGTTTATGAATATGTGAAATTCTCAAGGCACGTAGATGAGTAGTGTCCCCAGAACCGATGCCCAGCCCTCCAGATCCGATCAAACGGCACGAAACCATCGACCACCAAAAAACCTAGCTCCAGCTCCTCATCACAACCCCCCATATCTACTCGCTCCCTCGACTCGACTCGACCCCTGCCGCCGCCGCCGCCTCTTCTGCATCCTCTTCGTCGCTTCGCCTACTTCGCACCACCTCGGCCATGGTGTGTACTCCTCTTCTCTCCCACTACACTAACCCACGGCCTGGATACTGACCCCCTTAATTGTTCTCGCAGGCCCCGAAGAAGGACAAGGCGCCGCCCCCGTCGTCGAAGCCAGCCAAGTCAGGCGGCGGGAAGCAGAAGAAGAAGGTGACCTACTGTCTTGGCCGCTCTTTCTTGATTTGATTTGGTTCTGCTTTGCTTGTTCTCTCACGATTTCTCATGGACTTGCTTCTTGCGTTTGTTTCTGCCTGTGGTTGGGGTTGCAGAAGTGGAGCAAGGGGAAGCAGAAGGAGAAGGTGAACAACGCGGTGCTGTTCGACCAGGCCACCTACGACAAGCTGCTGTCCGAGGTGCCCAAATACAAGCAGATCACCCCCTCCGTCCTCTCCGAGCGCCTTAGGGTAATAATACTAATCTTATGGATCTCTTCTTACTCTCGCGCCCTTCCCAATGAGTTGTCGTGATGGCATATTCGGTCTGATATATGCTGTGTGGTGATGTCTTCTTTTGTGATCTGCGGCTTTAGAAATGGGAGTTAGGCCAATAATTACTGTTTTCGGGGCATCTAGAATAGCTGATGCAAGAAAACACCCATGCCCTCTAGCATAGAACATATGATTGTTTTGCAAATTGATTATATGAGACTGGTTGGAATTGGATCTGCTTCAGCAAATTAGTCGTGTTTAGTGTGACATTTTCTTTCTCTTGGTCCATGCTGGTTTGGACGGCTGCGTTGTCGCTCATACTTCTATACAGTGTGATGTCTAGTTTTGTGCATTAGGCTGGCATCATTTTAGCTTGTGTTGTATTGAGATTTTGATTGCCCGTCACATTCTCTAATTTCAGGCCGGCAGCATACTAGTTTGCATTGTGTTGACACTTTGATTGTCTATAACATTCTCTAATTTTGGTTTATGTGCCAAGTTGGATTTGATTATGTTGCTTTCACAATGCTATAACATAATTACTTGCTGTGAATTAGGATGTATGGACTTTCTAATAAATTTGCAATGTCCATGTGTTGACCTTTTGTGTGTTAAGTTGATGTCGATATTTCTTGACTTCATCGTCTGATTTAGGCATCCAATGTTTTGAGTAATTTGGTATCATGATTGGTCTGTGGAGTTAATGTGGTTGGGTGATACCGATGAACACTCCATGGACTTGTATCTGGATCTAGGCATTCATCTTGTGTGTATGTCTGACCTTGTTTTTAGTTCTGAATCATACACATCGTTCATGTTATTTGTTTATCTGGTTGAGTGCACTAAACCTGCTTTTGCATTTAGTTGTTGTTCTATGATTTGTTAACTGAAGCTGGAATTGTTGTTGTTAGTACTGCATGTTAAGCTCATATTCCCTTGTGCCTCTGCATCTATGCCTTATTAATTTTTTGGATTTAGTGGAGCATGTGATTTAGTGACCTATTGTTGTCAGTTTAGAGAATTCAAACTCGTACGGCAAGGACATGTCTGTACACTTTATGTTTTGCATCATCCATGTCATTAGCTTGCTCTAGATGTTGCACAGCTTATACTAGATACTCATATCATCTCTAGATGTTGCACAGTTTATACTAGATACTCATATCATCTCACCCAGTATGAGTAACACACCTGTATTTATTTACCTGCAGATTAATGGGTCCCTGGCTCGGAGGGCTATCAAGGACCTGATGGCGAGGGGACTCATAAGGATGGTGTCAGTTCATTCCAGCCAACAGATTTACACCAGGGCGACAAACGCATGAGGGATCTTATGAATGCTGTGGCTGTTATCTAGCCCAGTAGACTTGATGTTGCTGTTATGTTAAAGTATATTTTCAGCGAGGCACTTAGTGGGTGTTATCGTCATCCCAGTAATGTTGAATGTTTTGAGATTTCTGGTACAATTCTAAGGTAATATTGTCAGCCTGAGTATCTATCTTATTATATTATCAGATTGTGTTGGTCCGTTGCTGGTATTCTCTTCTGCTCTGTATGTTGTGCAATTTTTTGATGTTCCAGAAGCTGTCTGCTAATTCCAGACAGTGAAAGGTTACTCGATGATTGATGGTGGAGGCTAAGAAACAAATGTTGTGCAAAGTATGCATAGCTTGCGATGGCCACTCTTGTTTGTTGGATCGTGGTGGATGTCTGCCGTTGGCCTTGCACCTGTTAACTAGTAAGGTCTCTAGACGTCTGGCAGATGATGTATTGTTGTAACTGCTGCTGCTTCTGCTTTCGCGGTATCACCCCTGCTGTTATGAATAGCATTTGTATTGTACAGCCTAATAGGTAATATATATATAGTACATGACTCAAGGACAACCAAACCCTATAAACTAGGAAAAGACGCAAATCCAAGTCTTAAAAACGTCATTGTCACGTACGGCTATTGAAATTGTGTCAAAACCAGAAACTTTATCTGAAATCATGTGGTATCTCATAAAGCATAATCGAAACCTGAGACGACAGCAATGTAATGCATAAGAAGCGCAGTGCAAAAAAAGCATGACAACCTTAAAAACTTAGGCAGCGGCTTAGAGATAAGAGTGATGGTTGTTGTCATGCGAAGGGTCACACTCAATCTTAGGATGGACTAGGGCTAGCAAATCAAACGATTAATTAACATAGAAATTTATGGATTCGTATAGCTTAGACGAATTAGAAAATAAATGACTACGTATTTGAATGGATGCAACGAAAGACTCAAAAAAAAATATAAAGTACTAGCACCAAGATCAATACTAGCTGACAGAAACTCTACTAGACCCATAACACGCAGCCCTTTCCTCCCACTAAAGCACTAGCAGCATGTCCATCCATCCCAATGCAAACAACTCCACTCACACCACTCATACGCCTTCCCGACGACGGCACCCGAGGCAACAAACAAGAGGACGTCGTTGTCTCGAAGAGCGACATGAAGAGGCTGGCAGGGAGTCAGAGCCAGCCAGGGCAAAGCCAAGCGCAACTGGCCGGTTGGGAGCCGGCACCAGGAAAACCGAGCCGGCGTGACACGAGGGCGGCAGCGGCCCGAGTAGGGAGGCGGTGACCCAAGGGCATTGAGCGCAGCCAACTGTGAAAAGTTGCGCCAGATCCGAGGGTGGTGGCCTGTGTGGAGAGGCGGTTGTCGGTGTGGAGAGTTTGGATCAGACAGATCCGATCGATGTGAGTCCTCGACGATCGGATTGATAACATGAGGGTGCCATGTCCAGAGAGCATGAGCTGGTGGTGTCCTCGGCAAAATGGCGGCGGCGGCGAGAAGGGCGATGGCGACCCAAGAAGAGCAGCAACAAGCCGGAGATGGTCGAGAGAAGCAACTACGACTCGAAGAGGCACGATGACAGCGGCAGTCGAGGCGGGCTAGAGATAGCGGATCCAGCGCGGAGGAGGTCGAATCCGTGCACGAAGAAATCGGTGGCGGTAGAGGCGGGCCAGAGATAGCCGAAACCAGTAGAGCCGACGGCGAAGAGCGGCGGCGGCAAAGCGGCTGGATCCATCCGGATCCGAAGGCGAACAACGTCGGCATTGGTAGATCGGGCAGACTTTGCAAGCGGCTGTGACTGGATCTGGAGGAGGAGACAGCAGCGACAAGCGTCTTCTTAGGTGGCGGCCCGTTGAGGCTAGAGGCGGCGGCGCGCAAATCCGAGGATGAAGAGGCCGGTGGTGGCGTGCGACGATAGCCGCCCCCGCGAGTGGAGAACACTCCTCCTGGGGGCAGCAGATGCGGAGGCGAGCAGAAATTAGGTTACAAACCTTGGCTCCGATATCATATTATGAATATCACTTGTATTGCATAGCCCAATCAGTAATATATATAGTACATGATCTAAGGACATAACTAAATCCTAAAAATTAGAAAAGACACAAATACCCTTATACTCTTAACAATAGCCTGCCCCTCGTAATGTCATATGTGTATGATCCTAACGACGTTCTTTGCAAGCCATTGCCGTTGTATCAGACGATCAGTATGCACTATTCAATGGTGTGTTGAAAACCCCGTCGGCTCCCTCCTCTCCGGCGCCGCTTCCTGCAGCTTCGATTCACGCGCTCATGATGTGGATGGCGAGCTCAAGCCTGGGCTCTTTCTCCCCCACAGCGAGAAGTTTGCCATTGCATACGGTCTGATTGCCTTGCCACACCCACACCTGACCTGAGAAATCCCCTCTCATGATCATAAAAAGAATCTTGGAATTTGCTGTGACTTGCCAGACCAAGTTCGTTTCAGCCATCATAATCTGGGGGAGGGAGGTGATTGTCGGAGACACAAACAGGTTCCGCCATTCAAGGAAGGATCTTGCTCTTGCAGGTATTATTGCTGACATTGTGACGGTGACTTGAGTGTCTATTGGACTATTACTCCACCCTGCTTCAGGGAGCACTAATAGCACATAACCCATATAGTTATCCTAAACATGTTGAATAAAACGATAGAAAAGCATGTGTATATAGATAGATCGATCAAAAATCGATGTGGCTAGTTCAAATGGATGAAATATGTATCCAAAGCTTTTATGTATACCATTTTTAACATGTGCTGAACCTTATTGATGTTATCTTTGCCATTCATTTCATATATCTACATTTTTCGTTCCACTTTCCTTCTGAAGAATCATCTTAGTCATACTGAACTTCTGCAGGATCCTTCGCATGAATAATACAGAAGACACGAAAATAGTAACTTCAGTGAACACTAAACACAGAATTGCAGAGCTATGCGCTGCAGCACAAAATATTTACGTTATTAGGCCTATTTAGTACTGATCTCCCATTGCAATACTGGAAATTGAAATCCCTTTGCCTCAACTGAAAGCCTGTTTGGTGTTATTTTTCAGCTCTGGCCATGCCCCGGACATCCTTACGTTTTAAGGGAAGGGACTAACTCATTTTTCCTCAGAAACAGAGCTAAGTTTTTCAGGTTCTCTTTTCCAAAAAGAAATGCACAAAATTCACTTTGCGGAACACAGAGCCTCCATATCTGTGTATACTGCCAGCTTCACCCGGGAACCCAATGAATTCAGGATATGCAATGTTGATGCCAGATACGGTACAAGGAGCAAGCTGTAGTGGACTTAATCTTTGCCAAAAATAGTTACTCTCTATGCTGCAAGCTGCGTCAGAAGGGACAAACGACATCCTTGGTCCCTCCAATTCTCGCCAAGAAAGCTGCTTATAAATTGTGCATCCTCATCGTCTCCATGGCACAAGCAAAGCTCCACAACATCAATAGATCCTCCAAGCATCATCAAGCTTCAAGGCATCTGATCATACAATGGCCTTCAACCACTCCATTCTGCTCCTGGTGCTTGCACTCTCAGCCCCACTGGCCGTCCTTGCAGGCGACCCGGACATCCTCACCGACTTCATCGTCCCACCAAACGATAACCCCATGAACATCACCGGTGACTTCTTCACGTACACTGGCTTCCGCTCTGCAATGAACATGACCATGCCGATGCCAATGCCGAGCTTCACGGTGATCAAGGCCACCATGAAGGAGTTCCCGGCCCTGAATGGCCAGAGCGTGTCCTACGCCTTGCTCATGTACCCCCCGGGCTCCGTCAACCCCACGCACACCCACCCCCGCTCCGCCGAGCTGCTGCTCGTCATTGATGGCGCGCTCTCCGTCGGGTTTGTCGACACGACCAACAAGCTCTACACCCAGGACCTGGCAGCGGGTGACATGTTTGTCTTCCCCAAGGGGATGGTGCACTACCAGTTCAACCAGGGGTCCAAGCCTGCAACAGCACTGTCCGCGTTCGGGAGCGCGGCTGCTGGGCTCGTGTCAGTTCCTGTCACCGTGTTCGGCACCGACATCGACGACGCCATCCTTGCCAAGTCGTTCAAGACCGACGTTCCGACTATCCAGAAGCTCAAGGCAGGCCTAACTCCCCCCAAGAAGGCCTAAGTTCGTCGGTGTTGTTCTTGATACTTTTCGTGTTTTGATTTGCCTGTCGAAATAACCTACCAGGCCATCAACTACTGGTAGGAAATTCAGTGATGAAATAATCTTGAGTTATGTTGAGTGATGAAATGCACCTTGTGATAATTTGTATGCTTCTGCCGTGATTGCTATTCTTGACAGCAGTAAATTTGCAATTACAAATTTCACTCTTAACGAAAGCTGTACTCCTTTATATACCCACTCTTAACGAAATCGCTGGTGATGGATGGCGAAGTCTGGATTACATTGATGTGACTGAGGACTTCTTAAGATAAAGATCAAAGAATCATGCGAAAAAGTTTCATCAGAACTAAATGAAGACTATAAAAGGTACGTTGTCATTTCTCCTGGCATAACAATGACTCCCCTAGATTTCATAATTCTGGCAAACCACAGTAGATTCTCAAATCAAAGAATTTTCTCATTTCTGAACGGGATTGTCAGGTTGCTCTCAACATCTTGTTTGCCAGTTTCTTAACAGGATTTCTATCCTGTCATACAAAGGCCATGGAGTTCAAACTTGTTGGGGGTGTCCCACACTACTCCAGGCCTACAACCACTTGGTTGGAACGGCGGCACCCATTAGAAGGTACCTCGAGCCAAGTACAAATTTGTTGAAGTATAAGTGAATTGTCCGTCTTTCCTCATCAGCTTAACATTTTGGGTGAATTGGTTGGTGCATACAACTCAATATGATATCAGAATCAAGAGATCTTAAATTCGAGACCCGGTTGGTGCAATTAAAAAAATAATTGCAGCCCACTTCTATTCCACGTTTTAGGCCTGAGAGAGTCTACACATGAGGGGAGTGTTGAAGTATAAGTGAATTGTCCGTCTTTTTCATCAGTTTAAGCTTTTGGGTGAACTAGCTGCTGCGTGCAACTCAATAAAATCAACCTCAAGTGAGATACGCAAGACCGATCCCAACGGGGTGCGGGGCCAACCCCGGGCAAGGCACACAAGGCCAACCTCGGCGAGGTGCGGGGCCAATCCCAGACTAAATAGCAAGACCAATCCTAAAGGGGTCCAAGGCTAACCCTGAGCGAGCGAGGTACATAAGACCGACCCTGATGGGATCTAGAGCCAACCTCGGCCAAGGTACGCAAAGACGATCCCAAAGGGGTTCGAGGTCAACCCCAGATCAGCCCTGGGATCCCGGACGTGGTGAAACCTGCACGAAGCAAATGACAGGGATACCCCTAGGAGTGAATTAGACTCCACGGGCAAACTTGTAACTTCACTCGCTTCTCTCTCTCTCTCTATGAATAGGACCTTTTCATTGGGAGAGGAGAGACCATCTTGTAACAACTTTTGTGGTTGTGTGCTTCACCCTGGGTCCCTTCGTATCGTCGGCAGTCTCTGTATCCAACCGAATGTGCTTCTAAGTTTACTGTCCGGATCCGTACCAGACAATAGTTGGTGCTATCCGTGGAGATCTCGAGCAAAAAGCCATGCTGCTTAAGAAGGAAAAGATGCGGAAGATCGTTGAGACCGGGGGTGCGACCCTTGCCCCGCCCCGCCCTCCGAGACTGAAGTCGAGCCGGGTCGCAGCCCACACCGCCCTGGGGCAAGGGGTGCAACTGGACATCTCCACGGAGGCCTAGGTCACTGACGAGACTGATGCCTCTTGGGAGGCCGATCCTCCCAATGCTCGCAAGAAGGTGGAGCGGGAGTTGGAGGATCTTCGAAGGCAGTTGAGGGAGTCACAGGTCAAGGCTCTACGGTCTGTGGCCGAGGCTCGTCAAGCGGGGGAGTTCCTTCTAGGCTTTCGATGTTCGAGTTGCTAATCGCTTGGCTCTACAGGCTACACCATGCAGCTAAGAAGTATTATCCTTCTAGGCAGGGGCTCACACATTTCAGCCAATTTGCTCTCTATCTGAACAAAGTAGCATATTAGCTAGAATTTTTTTAAAATAATATTTTTTATTCTGAATTACAGTATTATACTTATGTTTTTATTTTTTTATGTTTTGGCAATCTATCACTTGATAGTTGAATAGCATGTGGTCAAGTCACCAAACCATTGGACAACTAGTCCCTATCGCCCAACGGTTAGACTACAAGCCTCTAATCACCCAACGGTTGAGTGACTAGAGGGCTATACTAGATCACGTACGTCTGTGGCTCTCGATCCTCGTGTGTGCTGCATGCATGTTCACCGAGGACTTTGTTCTTTCTAGAAAGCGTCGCTTAATTCTAAGTTGTGATGTATCCTTTTTCGTTAGAAAAATCGAGCTAGCTTGTTAGGCATTGATGCATGCATAATTAAGAAATTTTAAGTCCTACTGCTTACTTAATTTGAGGGTAATCAAACTTTTGATATATACTCATGTCGCATGATCTCAGATTTCCGCTATTTCCCTATTTATTTTTCTTTTATTTTTTATTTGAGAAATTTAATTTGACCTAGCCTAGATCTCTTTAACACAAGCCTATCTCTACCCTGAATCAAACTATGTGAGACATCTGCGTAATTATCAAATGTTACCTAGCTGAGCCATCTCTAATCATGCACACACGGTTGACGATCGTATGCAATTAGATAGCCCATACTTACATACGTGATGACCACCAAAACGCGTGGGGCATTAGCCCCTTAGTCACCCAATTGTCACTTAACCGTTGGGCGACAGGGACTAGTCACACAATGGTTGGTGATTTGGCCAAGTGTTGCCTAACGATTAAGCGACTAGGCTAAGTCGTCCAACCGTGTTGCGATAGATGATCAAAACTGTAAAGAAAATAAAATATATATATAATACTATAATTTTAGAATAAAAATAGATTATTTTTTAAAAAAAAATCATATTAGCTATGTCAATTAAAAATGAGGTCAGTAGTGCACTTCTAGAGTTCCAGTGCTTTCAGTGGCAGAGGTGGAGAGCTCGCAGCCACTTTGATGTATATGAAAAAAGAATGGTGCATAAAACTTTTGTGATACTTATATGGGTATTTGTAGTAAATAGATTTATTTTACGAAATCTCACTGTTTTGCAGGATCTGGGTGCGATTCATGCAGCAATGCTTGTGGATTGTGCACTGGTTGTTTAACGTGCCAACAAGTGATCACTCACTAGTTAAACTATGTTGTGATGCCTGCGATACTTGTACCTATTGGTTGATGAACTTACTGGTGACATGTTGCTGAGGTTGCTATGTTCAGATCGTTATAAATCTTGTCTACTCTTATCCATGATTAGTGGCATTTTCATGCTGCGTTATAATTCATATTTCTGAAAATATTGATGTTTACAATTTTTCTAGGTTTTATACATATTTTTCTATCGTTTTTTAGGGTATTAATTTTTCCTGGATTTTACAGGGTTTTTCGGGAATTTTCTCATTTTTTCGAATTTCTGTACTGTTTTCCCAAATTTTCTGGTTTGTTTTTCGAATTTTATTTTTTTACAAATTCTGAATTTTAAATAGGAGGTGTTCCTCCCAATAGCCGTGGAACTAGCCAAACAAGGGCTGAATGATACTGAAGCTGTGGAACTCGTCATTCTTTTTTTTTAAAAAAAAAATAAAGTATATGAAATCTGCAGGTCCAACTGTTTGAACCCAAATGTTGGCCAAGGTTCCCCGACGTTTACGAGAAGAAGAGCAAGCACACACATAGCTGGGGATGAATAATAGAGCGCAGCATAAACAGCCAGTGCAACCTACTCTTTGTTGTCTCCAAGCATATGTGCCATAACACACGAATATACCAGACGGCTGTAAGCTGGCCAGACATTTTTGTTGAGTGATGCTAGTCTGGTTGTTAATGCAGGACCTTAAGACGAACAATGTCTTTAAATTTTTTTTTCTAAGTAATAACTATAAAAAATTACAAAAATTAAGGGGCCAAAAATTCAAAAATTTCTAAATTTCTGATCCTCCTAAATGACAATAATTCATCACAACATAGCCAAAGATTTTCTCATATAATCATTCAGATACATACGTTGTACGTATATACTATTGTTAATTTGCGAAACATAGAAAACCAAGAACCATGACGTGCAATGGCAAGCAAGCGTACATATGGGTACATCACTCTCCAGCTCCGGCTAGCTCGTTCACAGCTCTTCCAAAGCCGGCGGGGCGAGTCCTATATAAAAATCACAGCCTCGACCTCGATCACACAACCGCCGTACAGCTATCATCAATCACCGGCCGGAAAGGAAGATGGCGCCCGCATCCAACCCGCTCGCTGTCCTCCTCGTCCTCGTCCTCTCCATGTGTGGTGCTGTTCCCTTCGTCGCCCGCGCCGGCGACCCCGACATCCTGACGGACTTCGTCGTGCCGCCCGGCACCAACTCCTCTCTCATCGACGGCGCCTTCTTCACGTCCAACAACCTGGTCGCCAGCAACTCCGCCGACCCGAACAAGTTCACCGTGACCAAGGCCACCGCCGAAGAGTTCCCGGCCCTGATGGGGCAGTCCGTCTCCTACGCCGCCCTGGTGTACGGCCCCGGCACCGTCAACCCACCGCACATCCACCCCAGGTACGCCTGTTCGCTACTCCACTCGTGAACCTGATGTACATCGATCTGTCCATGCACACGCATGTTTCCATGGCCGGGCAGGGCGTCGGAGCTGCTGTGCGTGGTGCGGGGCCCGCTCTTCGTGGGGCTCGTCGACGCCGCTCGCAACGGCACGGTGTACACGCAGACGCTCCAGACCGGCGACATGTTCGTCTTCCCCAAGGGCATGGTGCACTTCCAGTTCAACAACGGCACCGACGTGGCCCGGGCCTTCTCAGCCTTCGGCGGCGCCAGCCCCGGCACCATCTCGCTCCCACTGACGCTCTTCGAGACCGGCATCTCCGACGCCGTCCTCCAGGAGTCGCTCCACACGGACCAGACCACGGTCGACGCGCTCAAGCAAGACCTGGCGCCGGCGCCGGCGCCAGGGCCGTCCTCCGTTCGGCCCTGATGCTGCTTTGCTTCGCCGCTGCTTTCTTCTTCTGAAACGACGAGCAAGGCATTACCCAAGTGAACGTGACAAAAGTATCGCACGTGTTGTTGGTCGCAAAATAAGTGTTTCTGACATGCTGTGCTCGCTGCCACCGCCGCGTTGGTTTAGTCAAATAAAGATGATGAGCCTCAAGGTTGTAGAACTCAATTTTCTTTCTTTTGCGCATATCTTATTTTGCTTACGTGCAATGAGATCATACTTTAATTGTAACTTTTTTAATCCTTTATGTTGGTTGCAACTAGATTTGTTGATAGGTTGGGGTAAGTTTTATCATTGTAAAGACATTTACACCGTGGAGATTTCAGTTCGTTTGAGAAAGGAATGGTGGGTCTGTTTTTCTTGGAACTAGAGAGGAGAAAGTAATGATGGTGATTATAGACGAAACAATGGCCAAGACGCTACAAGCACTTGCATTCTATGGTGGAAACAATAGAATGGCCCATTGAGAAATATGTCCTGTTTGTTGCCTTCAATATATTACGGACACACCACGAAATACTTGCTGCGTGTTTTGTTAGATTCCTATGCGTGTTGGCAACTGCGATGTTGCCACATTATTGTTTCCTTTGTGAGATTCCTTAGTCCTCCATTGAGGAGATTTAAATCGTGTGATCACTCCGATGGTGCTGTGTGTTTTGTCAGACACTGGAGCAGTGTGTTGTTTTGAGTGTGTTCATCATCCAAACATGACCTCCACGGTGGCGTGCCGCTAGAGATCATTCGATGCGGAGACGACCATAGTATGATTTCGCACAAGCTTTGAGCTCAATAGGCCTGTCGATAATGACGCCTAAAAGCCTTCGATATGTGCACGCAACGCATGCTTCCAGACCCCAAACGATCAATAATACACCGACGGAGAAAAGCAAAAGATCACCACCGGTTGGGGAGCAGCTGGTTGCTGCAAATATAAACCATAGTGGTAAAGGTTGCTCACCTGGTTGCTGTGACCACACTTCTTGCGGCAGTCAACAGCCCTGGGATGCATAACAGATAATGGTGAGAAAAATTAGGCTAGATTGACTTGCATATACTGAATCAGCCACCCCAAACGGTGGGGCGAGTCTCATTTACAGCAGCATCCAGGGAACACTGATGGAACAAACCACAAAATACCTAATTGATGTTCCCAAAATCGAAGGCAAGTGACACAAACTTTCCGGCAAGACATAAAAGTAAACCAAGCGTTGGAACAAAACAAGCACTGAAGGCTTGCAGTGAAATACTGTTTGGTAGATTGGCAGGTCAGACAGAAAGTATGCCTCAAAAGTTTAGCTCACAAGGTGAGTTCGCACATCTAATTGATTCATCATTCCTGCCAATGAACTACCTTCAGAAACCACTTAAGCATGCAACTAACTACATGGAAATCGAAGAAACAAACCACAATTAACTACAAACAGTCAACAAACATAGCACACGCAAAAAAAGGCACTCATACCAAGCATAGATACAAAATTAAGTCATTTTACTTGAATGAAATACAACCAGCGCAGTTGCAAAAGACAGGTCAAATGAAAATATGCCTGGCATGTTTAGCTCATAAGGTTGATTCAGACATAGAAATAGGCCAAGCACCAGAACAAAACAAGCGGTTGCACCGCAGACTTGCAGTGGAATACTAACTAGTAGTAGATTGGCAGGTCAGTCAGAATGTATGCCTCAAAAATTAAGCTCATAAGGTGACTTCGCGCATCTAATTGGTTCATCATTCCCGCCAATCTACTAAACAGAAACCGAACAAAAATAGTGCAGTGTCACAGTAAATCTAACATTTCCCACCAGTGAAAATCAACTGCTGAGATGGACAAGGCAGTTGACAAAGTATAGGTGGGTGTCTTATCTCTGGACCCATGGGAAACCCGATGCCACACACATGTAAGTCATAGAGTTCCAACCCACAGTTCCATCCCAGCACAAGAACCAACACACCTGATCATAACAAAGAATTCATCTAGACAACTATATGAGCATAGCCACAAGTTAACGGCAAATGGATCCATCCAAACAAGAAATGCGTTAACCACACAACATACCGTTGAACCGCTAACTGAACCATGAGAACGGGCAGGTGTATAGAAGCATATGCGCTAGTAGTGCGATATAGAAATGGGGCGGTATATACAGGGGTGCTTACTTGCGGCAGATCATCTTGTCTTGGTTGTACTTGCGGGCGAGAGCCTGGAGGGAGGGCTCGATGATGCCACCGCGGAGGCGAAGCACCAAGTGAAGCGTGGAGTCCTTCTGGATGTTGTAGTCGGCAAGGGTGCGGCCATCTTCCAGCTGCTTCCCGGCAAAGATCAGACGCTGCTGGTCCGGGGGGGATTCCTACATGCATAGGGGAATATTTTCAGTTATGCTGCATGAAACAAAGCTCTCAAGCAAGCAAGAAAAAGAAGCCATGAGAATAGGCATCACACCTTCCTTGTCCTGGATCTTGGCCTTGACATTGTCGATGGTGTCGCTGCTCTCCACCTCGAGCGTGATGGTCTTCCCCGTCACGAAGATCTGCATCTTGGCCGACTTGGGTAGAGTTCTTGTGGGTGAGGAGGGGGTCTGGAACTGAGGCGGCGTCCGCTCCTATTTATAGGTGTCGAGGTCGGCGGGGCGGGGTAGTCTATCGGCTCCTCTTGTCCTAGGGTTTTGTCTGGGCCGGGCATTTTATGGGCCGGAATGACTGGGAAAAGCTTGGCCTGGCCCAGTTACACATCACGACTGCCTCCTCTCCGGTTTCCCTTGCTTGGATGATCTTAACGAAGTTTTGTCAGATTTATCACTGTTTGCAATGGTAATTATAAAAATAATCATGTGTAAATGATATTAGCAGAAATGATGTTTGATAGATGGCTAAGTATCGCTAGTTTTACAATTAAATTAATATAGCACATTCAAAGTATATAAAATTTCTAAAAAATTACACAATTACTACAACTATGTTGGCAGACTTCATATAAAATTTTGTAATTTTTAGAGTTAGTTTGCTATATGTAACAACTCCTACGAATATCGAAACCGTATGAAGTTTTGAGCAACATTCACATTGGATAAAATTACCAAAAAATACACGATCAACTATGTTGTATCAGAAGTACACTTCTGACACAACGTTTCATAGTCTTAAGAAAATTAGACCAATATGGAGAATCATTCTGTTTATACTTAACATGTTTCACAATTTTGTCACCAAAGTAATTTGCTTTAACTATGTCCTGCCATATTTCTTTCTCATTTTCCAATTTCCACCACCACTTAAGTAAGAGACTAGCATTTAAAGTATATAGATTCTGAATGCCTAGACCACCTTTTTGTTTGGGCCTTCAAATTAAAAATCATTTCACTAAATGATACTTTATTTTATTCCTATCTCCTTGCCAAAAAAATTTCTTCTATTTTTATCCATCCTGGTAGGGCTGTAAACAAGCCGAGCTCAAGCGAGCTTGATCTGGCTCGGCTCGAGCTCGGTAGAAACTCGAGCCGAGCTCGAGCGAGCTTGAGATTGTCATCAAGCTTCAAGTTGGACTCGAGCTCGGCTCGGACAAGCTCGAGCGGCTCGTAGGCTCGAGGAGAGGAGGGGAGTGGGGACGGACCGGGAGTACTGTTGGCGGAGGCGCGGGGAGCTGGCGAGCCGGATCCGGTCAGGAGGGCGCCGGCGGCGGGGAGAGGAGGGGCGCGGGGAGGAGGGCGCCGCGCCGAGTCGAGGAGGGGCGCCGGGAGAGTAGGGGGACGGGCGCGCGGGGAGAGGATGGGGACGGGGGGGGGCGGTGGGAGCGAGAGGCGAGGAGGCGGGGGGGGGGCGAGGGGAGGCGGGGGGGCGAGAAGGGAGGGGGCGTGAGGAGGGGATGGGGTGGGGAGACGAGAGGGACGGGGCGGGGCCCATTCAGGTGGGGGGAGTGCGTGGCGGGATACGGGGAATGGGATAAAAAATCTCAAGCTCGCGAGCTATTCGAACTCGGCTCGTTGAAGCTCGTGAGCTTGAGATCAGGCTCGAGTTCGACTTGTTTGATCGAGCCGAGCTCGAATCGAGTCTAAAACGAGGTAAGCTTGAGTAGTTCGCGAGCCTCAAGCTTTTTTTACAGACCTACATCTTGGATAGCACAATCTTAGGTAACAAATACATAGACATATGATATATAGAAATACTACTTAAACTTGAATTTATTAAGATAACTCTACCACCTGCAGACAAGGACCCACCCTGCCATGAAGGGGGTAACATTTATCACTAGCTCTGAAAAAATGACTTTATCTATCTCAGTACACATCAGTTGTATGAAGAATAAAGATTATCAAGGTCTGAGAAATCTAGTACATATACCATATCAACATGGTATGTAGTATGTTTCAGATTAGAGAGCTAGGTGTCTCATATCAACTCAGAAATTACATGATGAAAATATTGAAATGATTTTGTGTATCTGATGAAACCCATAAAACAAAAATCTTCCAATCTTCATACATTTGTTCAGTGTCCCACATACATAACCTTTTCTGTCAAGTAGCTGACGATGGACATAATTAAGCAACAATTTTGACGCATAAATCATATAAGCAAGCAAAACCAAACGGCCCCTCTAGAAACTAATTTTGGAATAGTCTGTGAAGCCCACATCACTGATAATTTATTTGTACATGGAAACTAAAAATTTAGTACAGTCTATGAAGCCCACAACACTGATAATTTATCTGTGCATCCAACATAGCTTTATGTTGGTTGTAGTTTGCATCAGAAGTCCTTCAGACTTCCCTATTGTATTGTCACTGTTGTTTGGTTGTAGTGAAACCCAAGTTCTGTTCGTGTGTCTTGAGCATGAAATTGACATAGAGCAAAAAAGAAAATCAATATGAAAGTACTAGATTCAGCTATATATACAAGTTCTTTAGCTATAGATATCAATGATTTAAATCATGTTAAGGGTCTAATTTTCGGCCACCCAATGGTCAACTACACTAACAACACTATTCGAAGATTTGTGCAGTTTAGTTTAGGAGCATACAAGCAGTACCAAAAAGAAGGGCTCTTGCAGCATACCAACCAGTGAGATAACACTTCATGAATATGTGAATCTGTGCGCCAAATCACCAAGTGGAAAATGTGAAGACTGGAGAGGGAATTAGGATAATTTTTCTAGGAGAAAGTAGTGATTCACAATAATGAGTTTCTGAGCAGAGCTATGAACTCCACTCCACCCACAACAAAGATGAATCATGAACAAGAGGAAGCACTCTTTGAACAGAAGGAACAAGCCTACGCACCCAAAACTGAACATTGACAGAGCAAGTACAACGTCCTATATGAGGAGCGAGAGCTAGGGTTGGGGGGCAGTGGTCCAGGAGAGGAGGCCGATAGATGGTGAGAACTATGGTTTGGGGCGGCGGCGGTCCATGAAAGGAGGCCAGTAGACAGCAAGAGGAGAGGAGGACGGTGGTCGAGGAGAGGAGGCCAGTGGATGGCGAGATATAAGGTTAGGAGCAAGGGCGAAGATTAGGGTTAGACAAGCGAGAGCTCATCTTACTGGAAGCAACGAACAAAGGGGGAGATCACTATGGAAGTCGCCGACATCGCCGCTTGGGCCTGCACAAGCCACCGAGTTAGCCCGCTCAAGTTGCCGAGGTCGCCCGCTCCGCTGCTCCTCACTCGGGCGCGCAAGAGTTCTCTACCCGAGTGGAACTAAAGGTTATTTCGCTTTGGGTTGACTGGCTCTTCCACGAGGATCTACCTCAAGATTGCTTCTCTTTACTAGTTAATTTTTCAGCTGCTCCTTATGAGAATCAGAATTTAGTTATTTTGAGAAGCTAAGTGGTTGGCATAACTCTATTTAATTTGAACAAGAAGTTGAAAATAAAAGCCCTATCAAATAATACTTTGCAGATGAGAAACGAAAATTAAAGTAAGGGCGTGCAACTTTTCCCACCGAAATGTTTCTGGAGGCAGGCGACCCGGTGCGGTGGGCGGGAAGGGGAGAGAAGAGCGGGACAACAACAAAACAAAATAAAAATTGCTAGGGTTTCTTCCTTTCTTCCGTGGCTTCTCCTCGCTAGTCGCTACCCCTCACCTCAGCAGCAGCAGCGCAAGAGAGGAAGGGAAAGGGGAAGAAGGATGGCGGGGGAGACCAAGCACGGCGAGTCCCAACCGCAGGCCACCCAAGGGGAGGGGGCCAAGCCGGCGCAGGCTGCGGCGGCGGCCATGACGGAGGCGGAGGTGGAGGAGCTGCCCAAGGCCATCGTGCGGCGGCTGGTCAAGGAGAAGCTCGCCCAGATCGCCAGCGGCGGCGGCGGCGGAGAAGGAGCGGAGGTGATCGTCAACAGGGACGCCATGGCCGCCTTCGCCGAGAGCGCCCGCATCTTCATCCACTACCTCTCCGCCACGTCCGTGCCTCATGCCCCTCCATTCCATTCCCCAGCAGCTTCTGATCCCCACGCTTCAGTCTGATGCTTGCTCGGTCGCCTTTTTCTGTGCGTATGGTGCGAGAGAGAAGCGAGTAATCTTGATGGATTGGATGCATCGATAGAGTAGTTAGCACATTTTGGTGAATCGGAGCGATGGATTTGTGTGAAATATTTGGGGATTTTGGTGAGAAAGTTGGTAAATTTCTGCCCATGGGAAAGTTTGCTTGGCATTCGTTGGGGGTGCTTCAGAATCGGCATTTGTTGGAAATTTCCTTAGCTAACTTCAGTACTGAACAAACGAGGGGGGAGGAAACTCGTAGAATCTGTAAACAATAAGTTTCCTCCTTGTTGTACGGTCAAGGCATCAAATTTCACCATGATTAGGCTTCTTCTCCCTGTGATGCTTTTGGGATAATAATATGGCAATGAATTTATTTGCAGTGCTAACGATATGTGCAAGGAATCAAAGAGGCAGACAATCAATGCTGACGACGTCCTTAAGGCGCTCGATGAGATGGAGTTTCCAGAGTTTGTAGAGCCCCTGAGGACTTCATTGCAAGGTCAGTGTTGTCTCCTTCACTCTGCTATTGTCTGTTGTTTCTTAGTTGTGCCATCCGAAGTTTGGCTGTTAGATGCTCCACGAGTAACAATATGTTAATGCAGGGTGATGTGGCATGTGTTTCTACTCAGTGCTATACTTAGTTCCTTTAGATCATTGGCTTAGCAGATTTGAGAGCACAAAAGCTGCTAAGAATGCATAAGAGATTAGAAGTTCTTGGACTGTTATATCCTTTCCTTGCAGATGAACAATGCCATACTGCGGTTCCGTTTCTTGTAGCTACTGTACTTTGCTGCAACCTCATTAATTTATTTATTTTTTGGTTAAGGAGATTCTGTTCAATCCTTTCTGGCTTTAGTTTTTGGTCTGTCCTTCTGTGGGAACCTTAAGGCTTGTTCTACCATCCATCTGATACAAGCTTTCTTTTTGGCCATGTTTCTGCTTCAGAGTTTAGAAACAAAAATGCAGTCAAAAGGTCAGGAACAAGCAAAAAGCAAGCGGAAAAGAGAAGGAAATTGAATGAAGAGTCATTGCCACAAGAGCAAAACGATGCTGCTGATGATGCCAAGGCAGACGAGGATTAACTTTTCTGACCGTGTGATGGTTACATGCTAAATCTGAAGTACACTAGTGGGTGCTGTATGCTCTGTGTTCTCTGTGTTGCGATGACTCTGTACGCAAAACTGATGTCTCTGTACGCAAAACTGTTTTTGACATGATATGATGTTGTCTAATTCATGCGTCAGTTCGACCATGATTTGTGTTAGCTCATTGCACATCTTGTTTTGATGTTGAAACTTTCAAAGTATGTGTTAACCTGTGAAGATGGCGTGAAACTGTTTTGATGTTTCAAAGTACGTGTTAACCATCGAGGGTATGGACTTTGAGGCAGCGCGCCTCATACAAATCAACTTGATAACTTAAACTTAGGCCTGACTATTAACGATACAAAACTCGACAACAGACTGAACATTTTCGTAGACTGAATATGAGATAATCCTCTTACAAGTTTAGGTGAGCTTTTCCAGATTGAAGCAGGAAAGTTTATGGCTAAACGTTTACTTGGAACACGAATTTGCCGGGTTCAGTTAAAACCGAGCAGGCAAAGCACGCTGCTTTTGAAGGTTGTCTGCATTCAATTATATATTGTCGATCAAGTTCAGAGCTCGAAACCAACCGTTAGCTACAAATAAATGTTGAACTACCAAGGTATCATTCACAGAATCACACTTCAGACACTACATCAAAAGTAATGCAAAACTTCAGTTGTTTTTCTTCTCGAACATGGACATGACAAACATTCATGGTTGCAAAACTATCTGACCAACCTGAAAAACACTATAGCTCATAAGGCACAGAACTGCGTTCTACTTCAGTCCATTCCCCATTTCCTCACAACTCTTTCTTGCGCAGACGTTCCAACTCTATCTTTCCCAGGCACTGCAGCCAGATTGCCACTGTTTGCAGAAGTTGATTTTGGCCGAGAAGCAGAAACTGACATGCCCTGGGAAACACAGTGAGCTACGAAGGAGAGCGCACGCCGTATCTGCCGCAGCACAGCCAGCAATGAATTGACAACAGCTGCTACCAGTACATTTAAGTTTGCAATCAGGAAAAACTGCAAGGAAAGATTGAGCAACAGTTAGCACTAGCATTTAGGCAGAAAACTCGACATGGTAATACAGGCTATTGTCCCTTTACCGCTGCAATAATGCCGAGGATTGTGAGAACAGTCTGTTTTGCTGCATCCCAGAAACCTCCACTGCTAAACCACCTGAACCAACCACCTCCTCCAGACCATCCTCCACCACCGGCAGCAGGACCTCCACGCCGGTCTCTTTGCCGCCTCCGTTCAATTTCCACATCCCATTTCTCAAACTCTGCCTTCTTCTGACCTAAGGCACTTTCCAGCGCTCTCCTAGCCTCGTCCTGTAAGGAAGGATGTGATTGGTCATGGTGATATTTTGTTGCTCTGTCTAACCTTGAAGGATAGTGTGTAATTTTGGACTCTCACAGAAATCAGTAGCAATTATTTATCTGGAATATAACCTGATAGTGCATATGACAGGCCAAAGAGGGCCATTAAATCCTATGAAATGTACAATTCCGCAACAACCAGGATGTCTCAACTCTCGAGTTAAAAATGATACTAGAAGTATAGCGTCATCCTCCTAATTCGATTTGACTCAATGTTATTATCTTCCTAGATAAGATTACATCATCACTCAGCATTGTGAATGTAGATATCCCCAAAGAAAATCAGTATCGCGGTAACAATTGATTTCAGCTAAGAAAAAATTCGCCTTATCCGCCACACAGAGGTGGAGGCTGTTACGACTTTCCTTGTCCAACAACACATGTAAGCTTAACAGCTAGGTGTAACTGTTTCAATTGTACTTAGCGATTTAGCGCCTCAACGTCGGGCCATCACCAAACACATTAATTCCTCAAAAAATTGATACCCAAATGAAATAGAAATAGTAATACGCACATATGCAGGACAAGCCCCGCCCAGTTTTCCATTGAAGGAAGGAACCCCGAACTCGCAAGATAATTAGCCACGAGATGCTGTGCGCACCTGCTTCTTGCGGCCGCCGCCGCCGGAGAAGAGGCAGTACGCGCGGCCGACGCCGACGCCGACGCTGCCGCCGCATCCGGAGATGAGGCTCCTCCCGGCAGTAGCGCATCCAGAGATAGTACGGAATTGGCCGGCGTCGCGGCGGAAGGCGTGGAATCGAGGCGGCGGAGGCGCAAGCAACATTGCTTAGTCTGGGAAGGCTGGGTTAACGCACCTACGGCCTTCTGGCGATTTCGACTTTTGGAGTCCAAGCTACTGGGCTGGGCTCTTTTATAGCTGAGCTCGTATGTGTCCTGTAGCTAAGGACATTTCGACCAGTGCATAGATTTCAAACAATAAATTCTTAATCTCTTTCTAATATAACAATTATTATAGATAGACACTAATCTCTTTTTAATA
The DNA here is from genome assembly GCA_036346265.1 of Melocanna baccifera. Classification (NCBI taxonomy): domain Eukaryota; kingdom Viridiplantae; phylum Streptophyta; class Magnoliopsida; order Poales; family Poaceae; genus Melocanna; species Melocanna baccifera. The sequence goes on along the minus strand of CM070700.1, from coordinate 25,906,116 downwards.
CAATTTTTATTATTTTTGTGTGTTAAATTTTGTACCCAATCAGTGTCTTACATAGTTGCATGAGACTGCTTTCCTCTCTCTTCTTTAATCCTTTCTTCACCTTAGGTATCTATTCTACTTGGTAGACTAATTAATATCATAGATATTACTGACGTAGAATACATTAGGAGTACCCTAAAGACTACTATTTGAGTTCTATATTGCCTTTTTGCAGCTGATAGCTTTTGATCGTAGTACAAGTATTTATATAACAAACCGAATACCGATAAATCACTTTAAAAAGTTATCCTAATAAACCTCTTCAGAAAAGAAGCAAAAAAATCATCATGCTTGTTTGTTTGGGGAAATGAAAAAAAAGGCCATGTCAGCTTGTTTTATTATGCATCTTTCGGTATTTGATGCCTGTAATCAAACAAGCGATGCCTTTTCTAAGGGCACAACATCTCATTATTATTGCTCAGTATACGATCCCCAAACATTTCTGTTACTAGAATCGATGCAACAATTTTAGCAACTTGGTGAAAATTTTAGCACCAACATAGTGACATCGTGGACAAACAGCATATGGTGGGTACACCTCATCCACAATATTAATACTAGCAGCGAAACAGTTGGTTCTGGCATAATCTTGAGCACATTGTTCCATCAGCTCTGGTGCAAGCAAAAACACTAACGAAAAGACATACTACTAGTTTGATCGTCTTCACTAGGGGCAGACGCAAAATTTGATAACAGCGACAGCTTTAAGCATAAACATATTCAAAAAGTCCACTATGCTAGTATCGATTTTGACGGCACGGAGACACAGCAACTTAAAACACTCTGTTCGGCTTCCCCATGGTGCTCTTGATGTACAGGCACCTCACCTGCAAAACAAGTCACAACCAATGTCATGTTCTGTTTAATTTCGGTCAAATTGCCCCCGTCTTCATAGTATTTCACTAGATCCACATCTAAGTGTAGAAGATCAAACAAAATGCTGGGGAAAACGTGTAACAGGACTCACGTTTTGCCAGTTCTTCTTCAGCAAGGAAACCAGGAAGTTGACGCTCATTTGGATGTTTTGCTGGATCTGCTTCTCCTCCATCGACAGGTTACCCACAGCTACCCCCATGCAAAGAACCTTCTTGAGCTGGAACTTGACTGTAGCTTTCGTCTCGTTTACCTTGGATTCTAGAGATTCCTGATGAGTAACCAAAGTTGGGAACTTGCCTGTAATGCCATCAGCATACAACAATCAATACGCACAATCAGAACCAAGATGGTAAAGGCGTTTACGCTGTACACACCAAGGAGATAATATAAACTCTCATCAGATAGGGCACACAACGAGACATAATGCAGCTAAGGTCTAGCAAATATTGAGCCTACAATAGCAGAAGTACAAAACTATGGATCCCAGCGAAAATGACATGAGGTTGCACTACAGCCACAAGGTACATAATCTTGTAACATGCAAATGCACTTGGCAACAAACGTTTCTCATCCATATCTTAATATATGCAACGGAATGAAATGCAAGTAAATAAAAACATACTTACAAGGTATGGCTAATAGTTAATTTCTCACAGAATCAATAAACCCATCATTATAGTAATTAACAAAACGATACTGGTAATAATAACAGGTACACAGCTACATGAACCGACAAAGCTTGTTCTAACCATAAAGTTAACCAGAAGAAACAAGTAACTAGCTGATGACAGATCGGAACACTTGCCTGCCTTGTTGAGACCAGGACCAAGGAGACGGGGAATCTGCTTGATAATAGCCTCTGAGGCTAAGAAAGCATGGTACTTCTTGGCAAGCTTCTTGACAAGCTTCTTGTTCTTGTTCATCTTCTTAAGAGCTTCAACATCCATGTAATCAAGACCGATCTTCTCAGCCTGCAAACAGGAGAATAAGCAATGTAAGTACTAAAAACCATAACTTTTGTTAAAATAAAAACAACAACAAACACTTGAATCTTGGAACAAAAAGCAGTCTACAGTTTTACAGCATATAACATTCACATTGGGATGTCGTAAAGTCAGTTGACATTAGCTAGATAGCATGGTCAAAGGAAGGTTCCAGAACAGCTCAACAACCACAATTCAATGTCATAGAGGTAGCACCAATAGAGCCTTACCTCCTCCACATGCTGCGCATCACCAAGCATGCAGACCTTCATCTTCGGGCGAGGGATGTGGGGCAGCTTAACAGAGCCACTGAAACGCTTGTCCTTTTGTGGGTCATAGTTCTTGAGGCCGATCTGGAGCTCGACGGTCTCAGTAAATTTCCTATTCTTCTCCCTGGCCTCCGCAACAACCTGGGCGATGGCCTCCTTAAGGACCTCGGACTGCAACTTACTGCAAAGCAGAGCATAGGAGTAAAAAAGAGAGAGTACATGCCAAAGAACAGCTACATGTGTACAGTACAGCAAGATCCGACAGTTTAACAGCTCCTGTTACACCTTAAAATTGCAAATAGCCAATGGATCATTACCCTAGAAAACGAACTCGAATATATTTTAATTATTACAAGTAATATATAGTAAAGGAACAGTCCAATACTGCACAGTAAGTACTAGTTTCTATCACAATTCAAGTACATACAAGATGATTAGATGAGGCGCTCCCATTAACGCAATCTTACCATGTAACTACTGCCCTCTTCGGATACAGACAACGCTATCTTTTTATCGCAATTTGTTCTGTCCAAATGGTGCGCTCTCTTCTAAGAAGCGGCAGATCTCTAATATACTACTGCTTCGACGAGATAAACCAACAAACGCTTGCAGCACGCAAGATGCACTAAAGCGTGAATCCAACAACAGCTCAAAAGACGAACACGAGAAGCGGAGATTAGTGGTACCTCATGGCTGCGGCGGCCGATCAGCGATCCACCTGTGGACAAAGGAAGGAAACCGCGGAAGGAACACGAAAAATATGGGACGAGGCGGTGAGATCAAAATGGAAAACAAAAGCAATGGAGGATTTACTAGGTTGAAGAAATTACGAATCCAAGGAGGGGAGGGTAGCTGCTAGGGTTTGGGGGGGCGAGAGAAACGGCGGCGCGGAAGTGGCTGTGCGTGGGGAGAGATGGGAAAAGTTTTTGATGCTTCGTTGGCTGCTGCCAGCCGTTCGATCTTCGTGCCCTCGTTCAAGGCATTTGTGGGCCGAAATAAAGGGCTTTGCTCATACTAAGTATTACTAAGTATTTGGCCCACCAAGTTGTGCTTTGTACAGCACAAACTCTACACAGCGCTAGTACTCAAAAGGTTTTCAGTATTGCATTAAAAAAAATGTCAGTATCACGATCTCTGTTCTGTAGTATCTTTTTCGGATAATTTAGGTCGACCGGTATTATTTTTAAATAATGGTCTAGATCTTACTATTTGTTGAGTAATCGTTTTTGAGGCACGATTCAGCCAGATTAGATCTGCGAGGTCAACTATTATAAACACTTTAGAGTATTACAAACTTATAACCATGTGAGTGTATAACCATGGTGGATCACATGGTCTATCCTTAGACAAGGGCCTACTATTCTATCTTTTCTATCCTTAACACCCCCTTAAACTTATGGTGGATCACACACACTGAGTTTGGAGAGAAAATACAAATGTTGTGCCTTTGTCTAAGTCAACAAGTTGTAACTTTGAAGGCACAAACTGTAGAGCAAGTACTTCCCCTGCACCTAGGAGGGAGTGTATGAAGCATCCACATCAATGTGCTTGGTAAGCTCATGTTTCACTAGAATCTTGAGCAATACTGATAGTAGCTATACTGTCAGACATAAAGGATGTAGGTCCCCTCACAAGGACTCCAAAATCTGCAAGTAATCACCTCAACCAAGTTATCTCTGCTGCCAAAGCTCTCAATTCAACTTCTGCACTCGAACGAGAAACTGCAATTTGCTTCTTTGTCTTCCAGGCAATCAAGGAGAAATCAAGAAAAACACAATAAGTAGAAAGAGAATGACGATCAGAAGGATCAATTGCCTAGGTCGTATCAGAATAGACCTAAAGCTATAATGAGATGAAGTTAGGGAAAAACAAACAACAAGAGATGTGTAAAACTCCCATTTTTGGGAACAGGGGTGCCATACATTCTACAACAGCCCAGGAGTTCTGTTGCGGACAGAAGAAGTATCAAACCTGCTCACAAACATTTAAAAATGATTAGTTTAACAGAAATAAGACTTGACAGTCAAATTTTAATAGTTTTGTGGGTGTACAAGCCCAAAACATAACTTCAGGTCTAATAAAATCGAACAAATGAAATAATTAAGTAATAGCAAACCACGGTACTGAAAATCCGAGTGCTCCCACCTATGCATGATGCTATCACTCTACTGACCTTTTTTCCTAAGATGGAAGAGCAAGCGTGAGATTGGGAATCTCAGCAAGTACCTAACAACGGTCACAACACGGTAATCAAAGGACAAGCAATGCAACCAAGTAAACAAGCAATAGATATAAATTAAAGTCACAGTACGGGATTAACAACAACATTGATATAGAGAGTAAAATTGAGATGAAGGTTAACATGGCATATGTGATAGTCGCATTTGAGTAAGAGATAATTGTTATTTAGTAACTTGTGGTAATGGCACTGGTGGTTACTCCTCACATATCCGGTATACGAGAATAGCCAGGCACTCCTTCGTCCTCTACTGTATACTGCAACAGGGTGTAATATCATGTGTAACGAGAATGTACAGCTCCCCGTACGTTACCAGGTAAGTAGCAATCTCTCCTATATGGGGATAACCCCAGACCAGGCAATCAAGTAATTTTAGTGATGCAGGTGTTTAGGATATTATGATAGCGATAGTAAAACTGAATGAGAGTATAATAAGTGGGAAGGTTGCTAGATACTTGATAAGGCGATTCCCGATACAAGACGAGGGATAAGTGATAAAGAGACATGGCTTAGGATTAATTTGATAAGAGACCCCTAATGAAACCCAAACACACAAGGTTGTCACACAGTTTATTTTTATTAGATGTTGAGTAGTCATTAGTCCAATTAACAGGTATTTACATACAATTCTAACTTGATTTACGAACAGTAAGGTACAAGACTAATAATAACATAAACTAACCGATACGCATGAATAATATAATAGGCATAAAATGATCGTATGAATAAAATGATAAGCATGAATATAGTGTTAAGCATAAAATGATAAGCATGAATATAATGTTAAGCATAAAATGATAAGCATGATTATAATGATGATCTCTTTTGTTATCCTTTTCTTGTTAAAGAGATCAGAAACACAGACCCAAATCCTCACGCCGAAGTGGGCTTCCACCCTTGCATCATTGTAGATGAACTGCGCCAGTGTAGTCTTCCCCACCCCGCCAATGCCAACAATCGCCAAGACAGAAACATTTCCAGTGCAGTTGGTCTCAGTGGCAACAGCCCTGCTACTCTCTCCTTTTAGTCGCTTAGCTCTGGTGCGTGGCGTGACCAAGAGCTCGACGGCCTGATCTAGCTCACGGTCACGTCCAATCGTCACGCCCAACATATCAATCAATTGATCTCGTTCATCGTCACGGCCCACTAAAAGGGCAATGAGTAAGAGCAAACCGAACCAAGCTGCAAGAGGAGCCAAAGCATGCCATCAATCCATCATATATTGCCTACATGTATGGACACATCTGTGCAGTTCGTCAGCAAGTTGATGTTATTGTAGAAGTAGAACCACCATAGGTGCGATTTACACAATCATATCACCAACATGTAATTCCGTGTGAATTTTGATAGCAATCGGCAACTAGATTGCAGGAACTAATGTTGCTGACATGTATTGGAATTGGAATCAGATACAATGTACGGGCTTAAAAACAAATATAGAGCTTGGTGCTGGGAACACTGCATATGAATCCCAGCTTAACAAACGAACACAGAAACGATTGCTAAGAGTGCGATACAACAGAGCAGGCAACAAAACGATCTCGTTGTTCCTCGGGAGAACGCGTTATACGACACTGCTTTACATCCGAGAAGCAAAAAACAAAAAACGCAGCGAAGTGTTGACAACCATGGTGTCCAGATCCATCAGGAAGCCTCAATCAAGGGAAGAGCAAGGCCGGTGGTCGTTCCTGTGTAAGTATAAAGGGGTCAATCAAGACAAGGCTTTGGACCATAGAAGCGTGCTTAGTTAATTCAGATTTTACGACCTTCTTGTTTGAAAGGAATTTAGGTTTTTTTTGTTGTATTTGCCAAGGGCAAAGTGGGAATTTCCCATGTGATGAAGAGGTGGGGGCCCACCCGTCGGTGGACCAGTTAGAGGATAAGGAGGGAGCATCTGTGCTGCTCCTTTTGACCCAGTCGAGCAGGCGGTTTGGGGGGAGAGGGCGATGGCGGCGGCGATTCAGAGAGGGCGGCGGCGCGGGCTGCTTCAGCGGCGACGGCGTCGCATCTGGTGGGCCCGGAGGTGCGGCCCCCGTGCGTGCGACTCGCTCCCTCCTCCCGCGTTCTCCTCTCCCGTGCGGTTGCCCAGATCCGCTTCTCCTGGGCTGGCTCGGTCCTCGCATGAGCGACGGAGGCGGACGGCGCAGGTGGCAGGGTTGGGCTTCGGCCCGGCCGTTGGAGGCCACCACGCAACCCCTCCCTTCCGCTCGGCTATAAGAAGGGGACTTCTCTTCTTCCTTGGGGCATTGGGATAACAGTGAGCTCTCTCCTCTACTCCTCTCCTCTTTACTTGTGTGGTACCCTTGGTGTGCTCTTACTGTGGTGGTGGTTTGCTTCCGACGACGAGCTCGGTCCCCGGTGTTCTTCGGCGAGGTGCTTGGCGGCTCCTCCCTGCGCTTGTGCGGCATACTCCCGACCTCGACCGTTGGTTTGATCGTCTACTCCGACGAAGGGGCTTTGTATCTCCGTTGCTTATTGACCTCTTTCACGGTGGTGTTGAGGGCAATAGGTTTTCTGGGACAGTGCTCACGAGCACGCCTAGCCTCAGTAACCTTCGGTGATTTCGAATATCACTGTTTGTGAGTTTCGGTTCAACTCTTGCAATTTACAGTTTGTGATATATCCGTGAAATTGCAAAGAACGATGGGCTTAATGTTGCTCTGTGATGAAAAAATAATCATATCTTGAGATTGGTTCATTTAGTCTTTGAGCTCTATTTTGTGTAAATTCATCATTGCTATTAACTTGAACTTAACAAGTTCTTTGTTGATCATATATACATGTTCATAGTTTGATTTGTGCAGATCAATAGATCATACTAAATTTTTACATATTGAATTAAGCTCTTGTGTCATTGGCAACTAGATTCATGTGCTTTGGTAACTTAATTCTTTGGATGTTATATTGTTGCGAAATTGCAATTCTATTGCTGTTAGACATATATATATATATTCGAACAATAGGAGGCTGCAGAATTTAAGTGTAGAGCTCAAAGACTGAATTTATTTGGCATAATCAATCTATGAAGAGTATATGATTCATTAGTAGCGAGATGGCCAAGAGATATTCTTATGCAACCCTACAATCTGAGAGCACAAATAATCAATTAAACTTGAGCTTGTTGCTAGTCTTAATTGATATATACTTTTCACATTGTCATACATATTCAGGATTAGAAGTTTATTGTCTCTTTTGATGAATATGTGTTATGCCATGGATGATATGATCAATTCATATGGTTTCATACTTGCTATGTCACTTGTTTATGATTTAATGTCATTCTTGTGTGCTTATAATTATATTGGAATTATATTTATACTATTGCTTATACCGCAAATATTACAACAATCCAGAAAACCTAGTATCAAAGTAATGGCTTCCTCCGATGTCGTTAAGCCAGAAGTTTTCGACGGTGCGAACTTCAAGCGGTGGCAAGCTAAGACAAAATTATGGCTGACCGATCTCAAACTCTTTTGGGTCATTTCAAATCCTCCGGCGTTTCCGTTGGAGATCCCTGAAATGATGAAGTGGGAGGATGCAAATAACTCGGTCTTAGCCCGTCTATTAGCCATCCTGTCCAACCGGCTGTTCGACGTATATGTCAACTTCACAAACGCCAAGCTTCTGTGGGACGAACTTGAAGAGAAATACTCCGAAGGAGACAACGGAAATGAGTCGTTCGTGACTGCGAACTACTTGAACTATAAAATGGTCGAAGGACGGTCGGTGATGGAGCAGCTCCATGAGCTTCAACTCCATGTACGTGACTTAAGTCGATGATCGTGTCTCACCGGAAAAGTTTCAAGTAAATGTCATTACGGCCAAGTTACGCCATCATGGCGTGACCGTGTTCGCTCGACGACATATGAAGGAGCGTTTGACACTCAATGAGTGGCGGCACTATAAATGTCGAAGAACGAGCTAGAGCGGTGACGGTGTAGGAAAGGCTCAAGTCCAAGCCCATCAAGTTCAAGTCAAGAATCTTTGGAAGCTTTGGGAAACCAAGTTCAAGAGTCACCCCAAGTCAAGCTCCAATCAAGAAAATGAAGAAGAAAAAGGAGGACATTATGCGCTTTGTATGCGGGAGGTGGACATAAGGCCAACCATTGCCGCAATCGCAAAGCGCGAGGTCCTACTCCGGTCGACACAAGAGCCGTAAGGTGAAGTAAATGTCGACCGGCTCTGCTCTAGTTCGGAAGAGTACCTCGGTGCCTTTATGGCAAGTCCATCAATTGGTGGTGGATTGATACAGTGCTACTAGACATATATGTCTTGATCGATCGTGTTTCTCTTCATTTCGGTGAAGGTGGTGGATCCGTCCTAATGGGTAACGGAGCCGCAACAACGATGCGTGGGATCGGACAGTGCGCTGAAGCTTACCTCGGGCAAGACACTCATCCTCAGGACGTCTTGTATGTGCTCGCAATGACTCGCAATCTTACGAGCGGTCGATCTTGCTGTGTAGGCGAGGAATAAAGCTTGTATTTGAATCCAATAAGGTCGTGTTGACCAAGTTTGGTAATTTTGTGGGCAAAGGCTATGATAGCGGAGGCATGTTCCGCTTATCGATTCTTGATTCAAATAATGTAACGATTTACAATGTTTCCCATTGCAATAAAGTTCATGATGTTTGGCATTCGCGTTTGTGTCATGTTAATTTTGAAGCTATTATGCGGTTAAGCAAAATGAATTTAATTCCAAGTTATAATTATGAGAAAGGTTCAAAATGTGAAGTGTGTGTGCAAGCGAAGCAACCCGAAAACCTTTTCATAGTGTTGAAGGCGGAGCACTTCTCCACTTGAATTAGTCCATTCGATCTTTGCGAGATGAATGGGATTTTGACTAAAGGTGGCAAGCGCTATTTTCTAACTCTCATAGATGATGCGACTAAGTATTGTTATATTTACCTACTTAAGTCGAAAGATGAAGCACTTGAATATTTTAAAGTCTATAAAGCCGGTTGAAAATCAACTAGAAAAGAAAATCAAGCGGTTACGATCGGATCGAGGCGGTGAATACGTCTCGAATGAATTCTCTCAGTTCTGTGAAGAAAGTGGAATAATCCATGAGACTACTCCACCTTACTCACCCCAATCAAATGGAATAGCCGAAAGAAAGAACCGAACTCTTTGCGACTTGGTTAACGCCATGCTTGAGTTCGGTATGCTTGGACTATTGGTGGGGTGAGGCGGTTCTCTGACTAACTATATCTGAATAGGGTTCCACCTCGAAATCAGGAGGAGACACCCTATGAAGGATGGAAGGGGAGAAAACCTAACTTGTCTTATCTTCGGACATGGGGATGCCTCGCGAAGGTACATGTGCCATTACCGAAGAAAAGAAAGCTTGGTCCGAAAACCGTTGATTGTGTTTTTCTAGGGTATGCTCTTAAAAGCACGGCTTATAGATTTTTAGTAGTCAAATCCGAGGTGAGTGACATCACTACAAACATAGTGATGGAGTCTCGTGATGCGACTTTCTTTGAACATGTGTTTCCTATGAGACCAGCGGAAGTCATTGACCCTACTGTTCCAGTTGATTGCTCTATTCTTCCTAGTGTGGATAACACCGCTCCGAGTTGGAGTTGAGGAGGAGTAAGAGGCGAGAACGAAAAGTCACTGGGCGATGACTATGTCACTTATGTCGTGGACGATGAACCACGAACCCTTTCAGAGGCATACGCATCCCCGGATGTGGATTACTGGAAGGAGGCAGTCCGTAGCGAGATGGATTCCATCACAGCTAACGGAACCTGGGAGATTACAGATCTTCCACCTGGATGCAAGCCAGTGGGCTGCAAATGGATCTTTAAAAGAAAGCGCAGACCTGATGGTACTATTGAAAAGTACAAGGCCCGCTTAGTGGCTAAGGGTTACACGCAAAGGAAGGAGAAGACTATTTTGATACATACTCTCCTGTGGCTCGTTTACCCACAATACGGTGCTTATAGCACTAGTCTGCTGCATATAAACTCCAAGTACATCAAATGGATGTAAAGACCGCTTTCCTAAACGGAGAGTTGGATGAGAGATTTATATGCAACACGATGGTTTGTGGTTGAAGGGCAAGAAAAGAAAGTATGTCGATTGATTAAATCTTTGTATGGCCTAAAGCAAGCTCCCAAGCAGTGGCATGAGAAATTTGATAGTACCCTGACATCGGTCGGCTTTTGTGTTAACGAAGCCGATAAATGTGTCTACTATCGGTTTCATGGGGGTGAAGGTGTCATTCTATGTCTATACGTAGATGACATATTGCTTTTTGGAACTAACATGGATGTAATCAATAAAACAAAGTCTTTTCTCTCTCAGAACTTTGATATGAAAGATCTGGGTGAAGCTGATGTCATTTTGAACATCAAGCTTATAAAGGGTGAGAATGGGATTACTCTCACAATCCCATTATGTGGACAAAGTCCTATCCGATTTGGATTCATGGATCGTAAGCCGCCAATGACACCCTATGATCCAAATGCTAAGCTCCACAAAAACACAGGGACATGGAAAAGATCAATTAAGGTATTCACAAATTATTGGATCCTTAATGTATCTAACTAGTGCAACGAGGCGGATATCTCTTATCTTTGTGAGCGATTGAGTCGTTATACGTCCAATCCAGGAGATGATCATTGGATAGCACTAGAGAGAGTACTTAAATACCTAAAAGGAACCTCTAATTTGGGTATACACTATTCGGTCATCCTGCGCCTTGGAAGGATTCAGTGATTCTAACTGGATCAGCGACTCAGATGACATGAAGGCTACGAGTGGCTACGTGTTCACTCTAGCAGGTGGGGCCGTTTCGTGGAAGTCTTCTAAACAGACTATCCTTACACGGTCCACCATGGAGGCTGAGCTAGTAGCTCTTGACTCAGCGGCTGTAGAGGCAGAATGGATTAGAGAACTCCTTCGACCTCACCGATTCTGAAAAGCCAATTCCACCATATTGACCTACTGCGATAACCAAACCGTTCTGGTTAAGGCAAAGAGTAGGAAGGACAATATGAAGTCTTCAAAACATATAAAGCGCCGACTCAAGTCGGTTAGGCATGCCAGAGAGACGGGTGTTATTTCTGTGGAATACATCCAGTCTGAAAGGAACCTAGCAGATCCTTTCACTAAAGGATTGGCGCGGAAGGTCATCCTTGCAGCGTCTCAGGGAATGGGGCTCATACCCGTGTAAAGGCTCACATTGGTGGTAACCTACCCTAGGAGATCGGAGATCCCGTGAACTAGGCTCTAGGACAATAAACTGTGTGAGATTAGAGAGCACATCTCAATGGTCCCATTAGCTGCGAGTGCTCTCTCAGTATGGAAGGTTGAGCAAAAGCTCTTAATGAATTCGATGTCTATATGACTTGGGAATCGTCCCTGAGATTCCTGGAGAATTCACCTACGTAAGTACGATCGTGAGGTCGCGATCGAAGAAAGTTAAGGGTATACTTTCTTAATGTACTCATGAGTTAGATATGGGGACATGACCGTAACGTCCCAACCCGAGAGGGAAAAGGGCAAGCCGCCCTGTACAGAGTGTAATCTGGACGAAAACTCTCACACCAAGGCATTGGATCAAGGCGTAGTCCTCCTTTGTCTGTGCAGAGTCGTAGTCTTTGTTACTAGACTTTGGGTTCAAACCCGAAAGGTACCCAACGTCGAACAGCTGTATATTGAACAAGACAATTGAACATCAGTTATCAAATGAGAAATTGGTGGGGACTGTTGTATTTGCCAAGGGCAAAGTGGGAATTTCCCATGTGATGAAGAGGTGGGGGCCCACCCGTCGGTGGACCAGTTAGAGGATAAGGAGGAGCATCATCGCCGCTCCTTTTGACCCATCGAGCGGCGGTTTGGGGAGAGCGATGGCGGCGCGATTCAGAGAGGCGGCGCGCTGGCTCGCTTCAGCGGCGACGGCGTCGCATCTGGTGGGCCCGGAGGTGCGGCCCCCGTGCGTGCGACTCGCTCCCTCCTCCCGCGTTCTCCTCTCCCGTGCGGTTGCCCAGATCCGCTTCTCCTGGGCTGGCTCGGTCCTCGCATGAGCGACGGAGGCGGACGGCGCAGGTGGCAGGGTTGGGCTTCGGCCCGGCCGTTGGAGGCCACCACGCAACCCCTCCCTTCCGCTCGGCTATAAGAAGGGGACTTCTCTTCTTCCTTGGGGCATTGGGATAACAGTGAGCTCTCTCCTCTACTCCTCTCCTCTTTACTTGTGTGGTACCCTTGGTGTGCTCGGCTGTGGTGGCTGGTTTGCTTCCCGACGACGAGCTCGGTCCCCGGTGTTCTTGGCGAGGTGCTTGGCGGCTCCTCCCTGCGCTTGCGGCATACTCCCGACCTCGACCCGTTGGTTTGATCGTCTACTCAGACGAAGGGGCTTTGTATCTCCGTTGCTTATTGACCTCTTTCACGGTGGTGTTGAGGGCAATAGGTTTTCGGGACAGTGCTCACGAGCACGCCTAGCCTCAGAACCTTACGGTGATTTGAATATCACTGTTTGTGAGTTTTGGTTCAACTCTTGCAATTTACAGTTTGTGATATATCCGTGAAATTGCAAAGAACGATGGGCTTAATGTTGCTCTGTGATGAAAAATAATCATATCTTGAGATTGGTTCATTTAGTCTTTGAGCTCTATTTTGTGTAAATTCATCATTGCTATTAACTTGAACTTAACAAGTTCTTTGTTGATCATATATACATGTTCATAGTTTGGATTTGTGCATCAATAGATCATACTAAATTGTTACATATTGAATTAAGCTCTTGTGTCATTGGCAACTAGATTCATGTGCTTTGGTAACTTAATTCTTTGGACTGTTATATTGTTGCGAAATTGCAATTCTATTGTTTGTTAGACATATATATATATATTCGAACAATAGGAGGCTGCGAGAATTTAAGTGTAGAGCTCAAAGACTGAATTTATTTGGCATAATCAATCTATGAAGAGTATATGATTCATTAGTAGCGGACGCCAAGAGATATTCTTATGCAACCCTACAATCTGAGAGCACAAATAATCAATTAAACTTGAGCTTGTTGCTAGTCTTAATTGATATATACTTTCACATTGTCATACATATTCGAGGATTAGAAGTTTATTGTCTCTTTTGATGAATATGTGTTATGCCATGGATGATATGATCAATTCATATGGTTTCATACTTGCTATGTCACTTGTTTATGATTTAATGTCATTCTTGTGTGCTTATAATTATATTGGAATTATATTTATACTATTGCTTATACCGCAAATATTACAACATTTTTACTACTAGCAAGTTGGTAGATGTACTACATCAAGACTGTTGGCTAGTGAAAACTTATGCTACAATACACTCTGAAAAGGCGACACCATATGCAAGAAAGGCCAAATCGAAAAGAGAGCTCATCTTATAGATTGGCAGAACTACTACATCAAGATTCTAAATGTTCAATGTGATTCGAGCTGGAAGATACATTTAGCATCTGCACGAACTGGAATTTGGTCCAAAAAAATTTTTAACTCTAGAAGCTCAGGTGGTTAGAGATCTTACAGTTACCACGACTCAAATAAATTTGAGTAGTTCCTTCTTCTCCTTGGTCCGCAGTCCCTTCTTTTCGAATGGCTGCTGTATCTCGGTAAGGTTAGGGCAGAAGTTTATCTCGACGTGCTGTATGGATGAAAGAGCATCCAGTCCTCCGATGGATGATAACTCCAAGCAGTTCCTGAGAATTAGGCATTTCAGCTTGCTAGTGTCGATCGAGCTCAACGGAATCGACTCCACGTTGTGACAGTGCTCCAAATGCAGAAGGGCGAGAGAGGTGAGGTCCTCTAAGCAGCCTGGAAATGACTTCTCGAGCCCACCGCAATATTCAATAGAGAGACGTCGGAGCGAGGGGGGCAAAACCATTTCCCTTGGACACACCAACTTGCTGCAGTCATAGATCTTGAGGTCTTGGAGGCAAACAAATCCCACAAATGTATGGACAGGGAGTGATACTAGATTTCTACACCCCCCAATCTCTATCGACTTGATGGATGGCAGATATTCTGGGGACAAGAGCTGGTCAAGATCTGTCAGCTTATGACACCTGTGCAGGCGTAAAGTGGTGAGGCTACTGCTTGCATGCGGAATCGACTCCACGTGGAGACAGGAACTCAACTCCAGAAGGGTGAGAGAGGTGAGGTTCTGTAAGCAGCCTGGAAATGACTTGTCGAGCCCACCGCATTTGTTAATACAGAGATGTCGGAGCGAGGGGGGCAAAACCATTTCCCTTGGGCACACCAACTCGCTGCACCGTTGGATCGTGAGGTCTTCCAGGCAGGTGAATCCCACAAATGTGTGGACAGGGAGTGATACCAGACTATCACACCACCCAATCTCTATCGACTTGATGGATGGTAGATATTCCGGGGATAAGAACTGGTCAAGACTTGTCAGCTTTCTACACTTGTGCAGGCGTAAAGTGGTGAGGGGAAGGGAAGGCAAGGGGATTGGTAAATCTCTCAAGGAGTGACATTTGGAAACTTGCAGAATCGTTAAAGTAGGTAGGTTTTCTGGATTTAACCAACTTGGGGATTTATCACCCCCAAAGCCTTGGACTTCAAGACGTCCAATTCTCGAAGGAGGACGCAAGGCCTCAAGCACTCCGTTCTCGCCGCTCTTCAAGCCGCATCCGTCCCCTCGCCACTGTAGAACCAATTCCTTAAGGTATTGCTTGTCAACAAGTCTAGCCTCAGCGGCTTCATCCGTACTCCGAACTTTAGCAATGGATCGGATTGAAAGCCGCCCAGTAAGCTCATTCATGCCCTTCAACTCAGAAATTCTCCGGCCATTCTCACTGCCAACCGTAAAATAGCTCAAGTTCCGTAGACAAGACAGCTTTCCAAGCCCACTTAGCGTTGATAACCCCTGAGAGCATTTCGCTGGCAGAGCTAGACGACGCAAGTTGACTAGCTTTGTAACGTCCTGATGAATTGTTTGCAGACTTGAACGACTGGCGTCAAAAACTTGTAGGCTGTAAAGGCACCAGAATTTCTTCGGTAATTCTTGTATGCGGCTATGAGATATATCAAGATAACGAAGGCTGCTCAACTCACAAATGCTGTCAGGTAGCTTTACCAGCTTGCAACCTTTCAGACTCAAAAACAGGATATTGGAGAGCAGATTGAACCATGGAACCTCAACCTCGAATCTGGTTCCAAACCTAAGTGAACGCAATTTATTCACGTGTTCAGTGTCTCCCATGCTGCTCAGAGCGTCATTATTCACCTCGATTGATATATGGCGAACTGTATGCGACATTCTCCTCTGGTTCTGGTAGCTCAAATCTTGCATTAAGAAGCACTCATCCACTGAAACAGACTGTGCCATATCATGGATCAAGTCATGCATCACATATCTACTTTGTTCCGGGAACTTGGGATCAGTTTGAAAAAGGAACCTACTTCTCAGATCATCCAAATATCTACTCCCCGTATCTTCAAGGCGCATTCTCCCTCCTGGTGCAACGAAGCCCTGTGCCACCCAAATGTCAACTATGACATCCCTTTCGAAGCTATAATCTTTCGGAAACATGGAACAAAATGCAAAGCATCTCTTAAGCTCTTGCGGAAGATACAAGTAGCTCAGTTGAAGGGCCGGTAATATCCCATTCTCTTGATGCGGTAGCTCCCACAATTCGCTGTTCTGGATATTCCTCCAATGTTGCTCATCCAGGTTCATGTACAACAAGCTTCCGAGAGTTTTGGCAGCCAGAGGAGACCCGCACAACCTAACAGCAATGCTCTGACCAATGTCTTGCAGCTGAGGAGGATATGACTCTGGGAGCTCTTTACCAAACGCACACTTCTTGAAGAACTCCCAAAAAATACCACTAGGCAGGCCTTTGAGTTCAACAGGCTTAATGGTGGTGACAAGTTTAGCAACCTTTTGAAATCTTGTAGTCACTAAGACCATGCTGCCTTCAAGTCCATGCCTCAGTGGTGCATAAAATGCCTCCCATTCATCATTAGCATTTGGCCAAACATCATCCAACACCAAAAGAAACTTTTGGTCCATCAACTTCAAGTGCCCCATCAGTTTCACTTGAAGAGCATTTAAACTGAGTGATGAATTAATATCTTCCTCAGAGATGGATTCGATGATCTCTTTTGTTATCCTTCTCTTGTTAAAGATGTCTGAAACACAGACCCAAATCCTCACGCCGAAGTGGGCTTCCACCCTTGCATCATTGTAGATGAACTGCGCCAGTGTAGTCTTCCCCACCCCGCCAATGCCAACAATCGCCAAGACAGAAACATTTCCAGTGCAGCTGGTCTCAGTGGCAACAGCTGGTCGGGCCCTGCTACTCTCTCCTTTTAGTCGCTTAGCTCTGGGTGTAGATGCGGCTGCAGTGCCTGCTGCTGCTCTCTTTCCAGAAGCCTCACCGCCCCTGGTGGTGAGTGGCACGCCCAGGAGCTCGATCACCTGATCTAGCTCATGGTCACGTCCAATCGTCACGCCCAGCATGTCAATCAATAGATCTCGTTCTTCGTCACGGCCCACTACCTCAGGAGCGCCGATGACTGAACTTGTCTCTGGCATGTGCTGCTCCGGCTCAGCATTGAGGCCCAAAGGACTGAGCTCTCCATGTATCTGAGCCACAGCCTTGTCGAGCCTACTCTGGATCTCCTTTACCCTTGTTTTGCTACCGTAGATCCAATTCTGCAAAGCATTGACACAGGAAGACAAGAGTTGACCTGCCCTGCTCCGTTCGGCGTTCTCCATCTTTTGTCTCTGCTCATGGTCATCGAACTCGCGGAGAAGGTCCTCAGCGTCGTAGGTGGTGTCCTTGAGCAGCGAGAGAAGCGGCGCCAGCTCCTTGTTCTTGAACATGCCCCACTCGGCGCGACCGATGAGGAGGCGAGCGTTGGGCAAGCTGTCCCGGAGGCGGGACAGGTCGTCGTTCGGCTGGACCGCCTCGAACACGTTGGCCCCGGCTTCTGCGATGGCGGTGATGTTGGCCCCGGTTGAGAGAAAGGACTCCATCACCGCCGTGGTCCTCCGGATCTTGCTCTGAGGAGATGGGAGTCGCCGTGAGAGAGAGAGGAGACTGTGTGGGAAGTGTGGAGTACAGCCGGTGGGACGGAATGGTGACTGTAAAGAGCGTCCCACTGAGCTTTACAGACAGTGCTGTCTGAAAAGGCGTGAGGAATGGTGACTGTAAAGCTCAGTGGTGTGTAAAGCACCCTCCACTCATATGTATATGACCACTGCCGGTTCTACTGATTATATGTATTAGTATATATGAGAAAAATATAATAAATGTACGGTGAGCATCTAGGAGCTATGAAAAACTTACCAGAGTAGACAGCGAGACTCGGGAGGTAAGGAAAGACTCCGGGTGGCTTTTACAGCCGAGCGGCGAAGGAGTCCTGATTTGCATGTGAGGCACAACGTGCTGGCCCACAGGGCGGTATGGGCATCGCAGGCACGTAATAGTGGTGATGCTCACCGTATGAGATAAGCACGGCACATGTGCTTAGTTGATCGTCGGTCCGACCGGTCGTAGCGATGCAACAGGGAAAAGGGTGACAAAGGCGATGCGGTGGCGTGGCGTGGGTGTGATGGGATAGCACGGGTGGCACAACTAAGCAGCACGATAAGCGCAATGTGCACTCTCAGCTGGTCGTTATGACAAGCGTGGTAATATGGCTTATGGTTTTTTTATTATAGTTAGCTTATTTTTTATTGTAATTGAGATAGTTTATTTAGCATAATTAAATTTAAAAAATTAAAAATAGAAAAAATATATTAGCACATCACAGACAATGCAAAGGAATACAAGAAAAAAAGACATAAAAACCTTAAAAAAAACTAAAAAATGATAAAATTAAGAAATAGTAAAATAAAAATAGAAGTTAAGAACCATCGCTGAAGCCTAAGTCAAAAGCGGAAAAGAACGCCCCACACGCTAGTACGGACATTGCACTGCGGCAGCTCATTGATTACATGGAGAAGCCAACAAATGGCGCTGTCATCGACGCCGCGCCACCAATGCTTTATTCCATTGACAGGATTGCGTGGGCGAAGACCCTCCCAGCGCTTTATAACCATGACCTCCCGCTCGTTTGATTTTTTTCGGTTTGAACTTCTATCTTCTATTTTTTATTATATAGTATTTTATTTTTTTAAATTTTTAAGATAGTTTAGACTTTTTTGTATTTTATTTTTTTCTTTATGTTCCTTTGTATTATCCTTAATGGGTTAACATGTTTTTTTATTTTTACATTTTTTTAAAGTTAATTATGTCTAAAAAGTCAAATTAACTACAGTAAAAAATCAACTACAGTGAAATTTCAGCTAAATACCAGAAGTCATCGCTAAAATGAGCGCTCAGACCATGTGTTCCTCACCCTAGTAGCACGAAAAACAAACCCTGTTTGGTTCAAGAAAAGCAAACTATTTTTCGAAGGCGTTATTGTTTGGTTCAAGAAAAGCAGGCCGAAGTTCAGATAAAATTTCCTAGAGTACAGTGGTAGGATGACATGCACGAGCATGGCTGCTGATTCGGATTCAATTTGAAAGCTGGCGAAACCGATCGTGGAATGGGACCTCATACGGTAGGCAAGGCAGCATTCGAGTATTGGATAGACAGACTGGCGTGCAGCACTTGGAACAGTCGGGCTGGGAAAGGGAAGAGGATCCAACAATGATCTCGATTCTTCTCTTTGCTCTTCTAATGGCTGCACCGAGTAAATGTAGCCTGACCTTACCAGCGAGTACTTCAGAAGATTAATGACGCAATAAACAAAAAAACAATAGGTAACTCATTGTACTTCATAAAATACATAAGAATAGTATTATAACAAAATCGATCGATCGCACGAATGATTTATAGTGAGGTTGATGGAGAAAAGAGAAGCAGTCATGGAAATATTCTGCATCAAGGAAGAAACCAAGCGATTGCGCAGGTAGCGCTGCCTAGAAACTTTATTTTCATGCAGTGCAAGTTCTTTCTACAACAATGGTTTGGAGATCCCGCTCTCCTCCTTTCTAAGTGCACGCCAAGAAGAAAGACCGGTGTGGTTGAGCAGTTTGATATTACAACACAGCTATCCAGAGAGGCTGTGGAAGAATGGAGGAGGAACTTTGTATATTTTATATTCTTGGACGTCTATAGGTCCTTTTAATGAGACACGATTTAAATATACAAATACGAAGAAAGACCGACATGGTTGAGCTTTTTTTAATCAAAAGTATCCAACAGTCTATGTCTAGATCATTAACAATTGAGAGGATGTGGAAGAATAAACGAGGAATTCTGTCTATTTTCCATTTTTTGAACGTCTCTAGGTTCTTTTAGTAATACATGCAAAATACATGAATATACATGCACGCGCGCATGCGCACACGTGTTAAAGCCGAAGTCCTCATCATACCATCTGTGTTCTACGTGTCACATGTTTTAAAGAGTGGTAAGAACTCTATTTTATAAATTATCTTACCTCTACTTAGCTAGATAATATAGTATTAAACCATGTATGATTTGGAATGATAGAAAATGCACCTCACGCACTCGTACAGACTTAATTTCTAACGGTACATACCATCATATTAGCTCTGCCCGTACATCATCACAACTTACATGAAGTAGAGCAAGCAGTAGTTAACAGCAACTAGTGTATATAGGTGATCTTGTGAAACATCAGTAACCATGCATGTATGACTAATTAATCTCGCTACTTGCGCCGGGATCCGATGAGCCGGCGGATTGCTTGTCCTTGCTGTCTTCATGGGCGGCGCCGGCCTGGGGGTGGTTGGAGGTGGAGAGCTGGGCCTTGAGCTCGGACAGCAGCCTCTGCCTCTCCTGCTGCAGCAGCTTCGCCGCCTTCTTCAGCCTCTCGTTCTGCTCCATGATGCATCAGTTCTGCAGCACCAGCTCCGAGTTCACCTTCT
Source organism: Melocanna baccifera (assembly GCA_036346265.1). Taxonomy (NCBI): domain Eukaryota; kingdom Viridiplantae; phylum Streptophyta; class Magnoliopsida; order Poales; family Poaceae; genus Melocanna; species Melocanna baccifera. The sequence continues at coordinate 25,885,799 of CM070700.1, read as the reverse complement.
CCATCGCTTCCTCCTCCTCCCCTCTTAATTCATCAGAAAAGCACCAAGAAACACACATGTACAGAGACTGAACTACAAGACCATATATGCATGTAACCACACAAGTAGTTAGGAGAGAATCGAAGTAAACAAGCATATGTCCTTAGCGCTTACAAGAAGAACATCCTGTCCTGCTCGTTGTGGATGAATGAGTGAGGCAGCACAGACAGACATAGAGACAGTGGTGCAATCAGGAGGTACTTGGGGATGCAAAAGCCCAAAGGGGCGGCAGTGGCAGTGGCAGGCTGCAGCGCACAATTGACATAACGTGAGCGGCAAGTGGCCATCATTGATGCAAGTGTCTCTTCTCCTCTCTTCTTTCGAGTGCGTCGAACGTGTACTGGTACGAGGAGCAACTATGAGGGGAGCAAGAGCGAGAGGATATTAACGGAGGCCAGGAGAGGGCAGATATGCTGGATACATGGAACGACGGCGAGGGGATAGGCCCGGCCACGAGATTCGCGATCATGACGGCATCGCCTTTGCCTCTCGTGCTTGTTCGCCGCCTTTCCCTGCGAGCATTTTCGACCCTTGACACGCAGTTGGTTCACTGGATTACTAACGCTGATGTACAACAAACACACCTCATACTGTACTAACAATGAATCTTACGACACCACAACCAGGTCTGCGGGCAAGGGTGCCGGGGCTGCAGTCGCCGAGATGCATCTTCGTAACAGTCCATCTGACGCCGCTCCGGGCGATGGTTCCACTTCAGCCAGCAATAAGACATGTGTCAGGTCCAATACTCCAATGGAGCAGCTGCGTATAGTTCGCCGTTTCTTAAGTGGGTAGGATGAAGCGAAGATGCGGAACAAATGGAAAGGGCGTTGGACTAACCCAGATCCTGACTGTCTATCCACAAAATGGATGTTCCTTCTCTCCTACCATCACCCAAGCAGCGTCCCTAGGCTTCCAAGGAGTAGGCAGTAAGATGTGCCCCTCTTGCATCTCACATCTCGATCTGCAAGGACCAGCAGCACCAACAAAGAAACTGACAAGGTAAAGGCGATAACTGGCTCTGCCCCTTCCCTTTTCAGCTTTCTATGATCCATTGGACTTGATGTCCCATGCAACAGTCTGTAGTTTACTTCAAGGAGAAAGGAGTAAGGTGTCCCTCCTGCATCCCAATGTGCAGGGAGCAACAACACCGAGAATCGCAGAAGCTGACAAAATCAAGCGGATGACTAGCTCTGCCCTGCGCTTCTTGGTCCTTTTATGCCTGCTACCATCTGCCAGCAAGAAATGAACCGGATATGTCATCCAATTTACATGCTCGGTGCGTGCTGGCAGGGCCAGGCATGCCGAGGCCCCTCACCGGGGCCGGGCTAAGCGCAAACTAGCTTCGGGTTGTTGTTGGTGAGTCTGCACAGCAAAACATGGTATGTGTCAGGGGAGAAGCAAGCTTTGCAATTGCATCATATGATTCTACTAATCTACTTTATGCAACATTTCATGCTCTACAAACTGCATTTTCAACCTCATGAATACAAGTATTATAGTGTATACTGAATAGGTGATTTGTGATTTTTCCAAACATGGAAACTAAATTAACCATAAATGACTACATTTATAGCACTAAAAACTTGACCTGGAAAACTAGACTCTTATGTCAAATAACATACAAAAGGAAATACATTATTTTATCGACAGGATCGTACAATATGATGGCTAGTAGATAACAGCAAATCATATAATACATCCGTGTGCTATTCATATAGAACAGCCCACTGATACAATAATATTCTAGGACATCAACTCAGCATGAACGATAAGAAAAGTCAATACAGATCTGAAGTACACATACAAACCTGTGCAAACGGTTGCATGGATTCTGGTGGATGTACAAATGTGACTCCTGGGTGTGAAGGCATGGCATATTGCTGGGAAGTATGCATGAAAACAGATGACCTGATGGGAGCACCAGCATGACCAGGACTGTAGGCTGGCATGACACCATCTGAAGGCCGGTAGCCAATCGCATTAGGTGCTTGCGCAGGTGACCAAGGCCCAGGAATGTGTTGAGCCATTGGCCGAGGCTGCTGTTCAACAGGAACAGGAGATATGTGTGCTGACGCAAGCTGGGGGAACTCAGTGTTGTAGTTAACAGCAGGAGCATACATAGGTTGGATGGTGTATGAGCCTCCATTAAATCCAAATCCTGGATCAAACCTTTGCATATACCTGAAAGGTCATTAATGATGAGTGAGCTTGATATAAAGTTTGTATCAAAAGGGTATGTCTATCCTACTGATCAAAAGGAGAATGTAATAAAAAGCCTTGACATGCGTTTCTTAAGAGTAGCATTGACAAGTATCTGATACAGCAAGATTATAGCTTAATCATCTTCATAAAAATACATGTGAAAAGATTTTCTTGTAATTTTTCACCATCGACCCCCTTCATTTTGCAAATTCTCATCAGACTCCCTCTTGTTGACAGGTTTCCCTTGTATTCCTTCTTATCATGATTAATCAAATTGTGAAGCTAATAGTTGTATAATGAAATGCATACAGCGCTAATTGCATAAATTCCATCCATGAATCATATACCATGGATAGATCAATATAAATTTAGCCAGTTACTTTGATAGTTTAGGACGAAAGTGTAAAGAGGGAGTCAATTGACAAAACTAAATGAAAGCAGAGCCACACCATAAATAAAAAACTATACGAGGGCATGGTAAAAACAATCAAAGGTAATAACAAGAGATCACAAGCTAGATAGCAACAAACAAAAGTGTGTTATGTGAAACAGACCTGTCATAGCTTCTGTCATAATCAGGATCCTTGCGATCTGACTCGCGGTCTCGAAATATTGCCACCCTGTTGCTTTGCCTGTTTCTATTGACTGCAGGCTCCTCCTCGATCTTGCTTCTGTTTGATCTGCTGCTAGACGAAGTACTAGTTAAACTCCTTTCAAGGGTAATTTCGGTCCCTTCACCTAGCCTGTTGTTTGAGTCCAACTCCAAGGAAGTGGACCTATGTAGAGTGTTGGGCAAAGTCACTTCATCAGCTGGTCTTACATCAACAGTATTAATGCTACTACTGTTGCTAAATATCCGCGCACGTGCTTTATTGTATTCTTCTTTTCTTTCTTCAACACTTTTCTGAAGGTTGGATCTGGAAGAGTGAGCGCCCGCATTGGCAGTGCTATGGTAATGCTTCTGAGGCCTTTGCTTAATAGCTACTTTGGCCACAGAGTTGCTCTCTTCTTGTGGCAGATTAACTGGAATATCAGCTAGACGGACAGAAGGCAATCGACATTCAGCCGATGTCTTACGAAGGATGATACGAGAACCGGATCCATCAGGCAAGCTGTTATCTGGTAAAGCAATCGATTGGAGGAAATAGTGTTGTGCCAGACGGTGCGCAGCAAGACGCAAGTACGAAGTTGGAAGACCCTGGAATTCAAACTGTGTCTGTCTAGGGTCACGAATAAACTTCAAAATTTCTTGCTCCATTCGTAGCACTGCAATGAGACAAGACTGCCATAAGATACAACCACTGAAGCATTGCTCAACTCAGAGCTTATAATTAGAAATCTATTCACACAAATAAAACAACATGCAGCAATACGATGCAACACAGAATGAACCCAAAAAAACTCAACCACAATAACAAAACCAAAAGATCTATTCGATTTGAAGCAATTGACAATGAAACAATTCAAACTCCACAGCCGCAATTTATCATAGTAGCTAACATAATGATAATCGAACCATCGTAATGCAATAATCTAAAACAGCGCAAAAATTGTCTTTTAATCGCGGGACTAGCAGGTCGCGCCCATCTCAAAAAATTAGACATGCTAAGAAACAAAAGGGATGCGGCAGATGAGGTTCGGATTGTACCTGATAGGCGCTCCCGTGGCTTCTCGATGGCCTCCCGGAGGAACTGATCCACCTGCGCGACCAAATCGTCGGGCGCGGACGCGGGGGGCTGCGGGTCGTCCTCGGCCATCTCCGGCGAGGAGGATACGCGGCGCGCGGAGAGGAGCAGGCGGCTCGTGGGCTCGTCCAGGTCGGCCGTCTCCCACGAGTCCGGCGGCGCGGTCGCGGCCGCGGAGGCGTCCATGTTTGTACGAGGGATGGACGCGATCGTTCCGGAACTAGAGGGCGGCCATGGGGGGGGGGATCTGGAGGAGGGAGCTCTGGTCGCTTCTTCTTGTCTATCGGCGGGCTTCCTCCTACGGTTTGGTTCGGTCTGGTGGATTGCGGTGAGAGGAGGCGGCGCAAAAGGCGAAGCGGCGCAGAGGAGGGGTGCTTCGTGGGACGGGAAGTTACCCTCTTGCCCCTGCCTGCCGTCCGTCACGTCCGTGTGGCCTTCCCCTTCCTTCGAAGTGCAATGAAAGAGAGACGAAGGACGCGGTGCGGTCGGGCTCGGACTGGCAAAGATGCGGATGGGGCTCACACGCACATGGTCGGATCGCGCTCGCTGCCGTACTCGATGGGATGCTTTTGCGTCGCCCCTGCCCCTCTTCCTACTTTCTCTCTGCACTGGCAAGCAAGCGCGTCGGTTAAAGGTTGCCTTTGCCTTTGGTGGGTTTTTTCCCCTGCGAAATGATGCCCTAGCGTGAGTATTCGTACCAATAAGTAGAATATTAATAAGTTAATAAATCATTTTAAAAAGTATGTATTGTCAAGTTATTTTGAAAAGATAATAAATAAATTGTTTTATTTGTTTTTAAAGAGAAATCATAAGCTAAAAGAAGTGATGTGGTTTTTTTTCACTTATGCTTAGGCTTTAGCTTAGGTTACTATAATAACTATCTTTTAAATTATGTATTTTTAAGGTGAAATTTATAGGAAGATTGTAGTAAATATTATACCGAGTTCGATTATAACGGCTAAAATTATATACGATTATTCCTCTCTGCGTACATACTATCCCTCGCAAACAATCAAAATTCAAAACTCATAAGTCATAAATCAAAGGCTAAAGCTACAGTCAAAAAATCGACACGTGAGTTTTGCATCACGCTCTAGATATTCTTTTTCATTCTCTCTCTTTGCATAGCGTGCTTGTGCTGCATCCATGCTGGTCGTCTCTTGCATGCGTGCTCGTGGAGGCCAGGAAAAGAATATGTTTTGCTTTACCGTGTCCTCCTATCTTATCTATCACCGCAAGTTTTATTTCATTTGTGTCCATGGTTTTGGGGTGAAGTTAACAATAGATAGATCGCAAGGAATGATTCATTTCGTCTCACAGAAACTAATAATGTTACATAATGTATGTGTTCATACAGAAATAAGTGCTATAAGGTCTCCTCACCATTAGAGCCTTTGTTTGCACCCCTTTCAAGTCAGGCGTGGACCCTCCCTTTGGACGAAATCTAGCGGCCGCCTGAGCTTTTCCGCAGGCCAGACCTCCCCACTCCTCCTCCCAGTCTCAGGCACCGATCGGTGAGGACAAAGACTTTGCCGTGCGGAGGTAGAAGACGACCACCGTTCTCTTCTTGGGTCTACGGCCTGCTGTTGAGTTGGGCTTGGCTTGGCCGGTGCCTGGTTGGCCCAGTGCATTACGTGGCGACCGAGCTACGCTGCACACGTCTCCACCAATTGTAGCCCTTCTCCACAGCTCCACCAATCCACCTCCTAACCCTAGAGCGGCGAAGCGAGGCCGAGGGGCAGTGGCGTGGAAGTGGAATATGCCCGTTAAGCTCAAAAAATTGATTAAAAATCCATTTTAAAAAGTTCTCCCGCTTATTTTAACTTTGAAGAAGTCAAAAGTAAAAATAAAAAAAATATGGCCCGTTATCTCTGAACTCAAATACGACTACGACGACAGCTAACAGCCCACTTGAACAGAAGAAGTTGGGCGTTTAATTCGGCTTCCACCAGGGAAATGCCATATTGGGCCCAGCCACATATATATGGGCTCTTTCATCTTCGAAACACACGCGACTTTCTTTTTCTTTTATTTTCTCCGCCGTCGTTTTTATTGTTGTCTACACAAGCATCAATCTTTGTCACCATTTGATCATGTACCGAATTAATTAAGGAGCTACAAGAAATAATAAAGGTAGTAAAATTAAGTGTGACGCGGCGCTGATGTGGATTCGTTCCAATCCAACGAAACGTTACGTAGCAACGGTCAATATTAATCGGGACAGGTGTAACGTTCACTGTTACGAAATCTAATATATTTCAGTGTGGATAAATATTAAAATTATCTCTGATAGATTTAGACTATAAATAAAGATATATTATACCATGTAAATAGAGATATAAGAATTAATAAAAGGTGTCTCTTCTGTGATTGATCTACTTTGTCTTCATGATTGATTGATTGCATTGATTTCTTAACATGTTCTTAGCACCAAACCCTACGAGGTACACAGTATACAAATTACGAACCAATCTACTATGTCTTGCTATTCCTGTTTCAATCTAGACTGATTATTCACTAGCTTGCAATTCCATAATTAGATCGATCTACAATTTGTATGCAAATTATCCAGTTCTCTGGAATCAAATAGATTGGTCTATCCTGTCTCTAGATCGGTTTAGCATCTCAGATTAAAATCGGATAAAAAAAGATGAATATGGCGAGATTTGGCGCTGTGACCGCCGTACGGCCACTACCTGGTCTAGGTCGGCCCGAAGCCGCAGACTGTCGGAACCTACAGTCATCGCACGGCGCCGCCGCCCTTGTGCTTGACTGCCTGACGCCGCCTGTACTTGAGGTCGCCGTTAGCAAGCACGAAGCTGCGCCAGCAAATACTGCCCAGAGTCGCGGTAGCCACCTGATGTGCACAGCCACCCCAGAACATCCGTGCACGCCTGCTTGATTCCGAGAACCTAATGCACTGATGTCAAGGGACAACCACCGATGCCGTCTGCTCGGCTGGAAGCCTTCGCCGCTGGCGTGGCCGAACGTCGCCAACCCACAACCTGAAGCCACAACGGCCGCCGGAGAACACCACCGCCCGAAGCGGGCACCACCTAAGTCACCGACCAGATCGACGGATCCGCCATTCGTCGTTTCGAAGAACGGTGGGCGACAAGCCGCCGCGCCACCAGCCACCACTCGGCCACGGTCCGAGGCTACAAGCTCGGGCGCCTTCCTCGCCGACGCCGGCCGCCGAGTCCCACACCCGAAGTCGCTGACCACCGTGCCTGATTTCCCCGCTGCCTCAGCTCGTGACCGGCCCCGATAGCCGTCGTCGCATCCGCCCACGTCTGGCCCCGACGATCGCCACCGCGTCCACCCGTACCAGGCCCTGACGGTCGCCGCTATCTTCGCCCATGCCCGGTTTCGACGGCTGTGGCCGCCTCCGCTTGCGCTCGCCGCGCCCAACCGCGCCGCCGGTCGCCACCCGCCGGCTGCCGCCAGCCATGGTCACCCGCTCATGTCCTGTGACACCAGGATCCATTAAGTAGTTTCGCCCTTGCACGTAGGGCAGCACGCGCGGGTGCATCCATGTTAGAAGGGGACCTAGCCTTAACCTTCCAACCAGTAATTGAATACTGCTACTGGAGTAATCTTTTACTAACTAGTATTTTTGTTGGCATGAATGTTGGCTGGCTCGGCAGCTTCGGCGATGGGGATGCCGACGCCGGTGGCGTACAAGCTGTGGCGGGGCGCTGCTGGCGCGCGGCATGAACTTCGGGGCCGGCGAGCTGGACACAGGCAACTTCCAGCGCCCAGATCGACCTGTTCCAGGCGCAGCTGCCTGCGACAGCATGGGGACGGGGGTGGCCCTCGTCGTCGTCTCCGGCAACGACGACTCCTACGCCGCAGACCAGGACAACAGCACAAAGCGTAAGACCTCCGCTACGCATGTTCTTTTCTAATAAACTGCGCTGATGGTTTTAGTGGCCTTGCTTATTGCGGTGATGGCTTTTGAGTTTTTGTATTTTTTCCGTATTCCTTTGATTTATGCGGAAGAGGGTAGTAGATACTCGTTTGCGATTTTTGATAATACAAATATTAATTTTTTAACGTGTACTACAATTAACTTGTAGACTTCATCTTAAAAAAATACTCCGTTTAAAAGTTAGTTACTATAGCAAAAATTAAAAACGACTTTTAGAAACCGCAAAGAACGGATCCATAATCTTATTTGTAATGAGTTAGCTATGACCTGAGGCGTAATTAATGTGCAGGCCGCGATCGCGTACATCCCGACGGTGGTGACGAACCTGCGGGTGCACGCCGCTCTTCACCAACTACAACGGCTGCGACCCGCTCGCCAACATGGGCTCCGTGCTCGCCGGCCTCGACCTCAACGCCGCCTCCGTCGACGAGAGCTCCTCCTCCGAGAGCATCAACAAGAGGTTTCCGAACCCGCTGCGACCGTGCTGCGAGAGCTCAGCCCGGACGGCTAGGCTAGTGCGGCCAGCAGGCCGCCCGGGCTGCCGTCGCCGACACCTTGAGGGCCACCTCCAAGACTTCCTCCTCTCCACCTGACACCCTCTTCTCTTCTGTTCGCCAGCAATTAACGGGCGTGCTTTTGGACAAGCAAGCGCCACAAGGCCTAATGGAAATTAACGTAGTGCTCATTTCCTTATTACCAGCAACTTTGTTTCTGCTCTTCCACCGCCTGAACAATCGTAGTGTTTTTTTTTACCTTTGTATGCATCGACGTGAGTGAAACGGGCATCAAATTCTCGTACACTAGCAAACAGCCAAACACACCACCTCTCCTAAGAAGCAAGACATCGCCTCCGAACCAAAAAAAGGACATAAGTTTATCTGGCCTTCTACAGATATACTGTTTACACAATCACCAGATGACCTCGCTTTCTTTCTACTGTTACACTCGCGTTACGGCTAACGGGTTATAGTGTCTGGCCGAGGTCACCTTGCTAACACAGGGCTACCGACTACATGCAGAACTAATCAACCATGGGCAGTTCTGAAAATAAGATACGTCGTATGCACTTAAACCTATGCTTACGGAGGGGTCAGTAAGTCTCCAGCAACCGGACCGGAGCATGCCAGGCGCAGCAGCTATGAGGTGTTATTGGCTTCTGTTGCTGCTGGTCTCACATCCATTTTGTCAACGCTTGTCTCGACAGCTTCGTACTCCAACAGGTGGTCCATGAACTCGTTGAGCAGCCGCTGGACTTTGCGGTTTGTCGCCATGGAAGGAAGTATATCTTCCCTAAGAAGTTTATGTTTCTTCATTCCCTGCAGAATTGCCATCGGCAAGTTTACATGTTGAAGATAAGGACAATAAACACCATGTTGAGAAGGAATACGAGAACTATCAGTATTTCTATTTAGTATTTAGGCCTTTGAGCCCTTGTGATTATCTAGAAAAAGGAAGTAAATTGTGAAGATTCAAACAACCTGTCTTCTGTGGATACCAGGTGTGTAAGATGACGAGCCTACTGAGCAAATGGCCACGGAATAACTAATATAAACTACCAGTCTAAATATAACTAAACGAAGAAATGCATGGCGTGTCCATCCAACAGAGAGCCTTACAAGAACATCAGGATCCCATGATGGACTTTTCGCATCAGATAGTGCAGCATCAACCATGCCCATGGGAGGACCAAGAAAGCTCTCGCAAACTTCACGTAGACGAGATTCATCTGCTTCTCTGCAGGTAAAGAAGAACAAACCAAAATAAGCATTTCATCAAAGCATCATTGGCTGGTTTTCATCAGATATAAAATAATTCACATAAATTTCTTAATCAATTGACAGACAAGGTTGAGGCTTGCCAAAAAAAAAGAATGCTACAAGCCTAAAAACGAGATTCTGTATACATGCGTACTAAAAAACACATAGAATGAACTAACCTTGCCAAAAACCTTATGTAGGATAGGAGGCATTGGCGATATTCCTGTGGTGACTTCAAAGCCAATGAAGCTGCTAGCTGGGTCTCCAAATGGGCACGTGTCTGCACCCCATCATCTGTAACCCTGATGTAGAAACAGTCACACAAGTATATTAAGAGCAAAAGATGATATGTAGTGCACTAGCATGTCACATAAATTAGTTTAAGGTGTTTACAAGACTCAAGAAATAAAAGGAGCACACATACCTGCTCCAAATAGGCTTTCTGGCCATGAATTTTCCTATATCGATGTGCAACTTGCCAAGTTCTCCACCTTGAGTAGAACTAAACGAGCTAGCAAAATTTGATGCTGGAAAACAATCATCGGCGATCCTTAGCCAGCACTTCAGGCTCATGTCATAAAGAAAAGCATGACGGCTAGCAAGGACAACTAAGGGTGCGCCACATCTTGAGAATTTAGCAGATATAACCTTTACTGTACCTACCATGCAACAAAGCAAGGTCAACTTCCAAGAAACAACCATTTTAGCAAACACTAATTGAAATGCAGCAACGTTCAGATTAGCAATCTCAGGTGGTACATGAAAACTGAAGACTGGTGTAAAATATTTACCAGCATCTTTTGTTGATGCCTCATCTGGAGATGCAACCAAAGAAGCCAAAGAATCATGCAAAATGCAGGTCCTGTTATAGAGGTCCCATATGTACATTAAACCTCTCCTTGTTACGAGAAGCAATCTCCAGCAGTCATCACAATCTATAAAAGTGGCTGCAGATCCCATCATCATCGCTGGCATTGCTCGTCTCCCACATTTTGTGTAAACCTAGTTAATCAAGATCACAAACCTAGTAAATCAAGAACAATTTATTGGAGTGTTTAGGCCTAACAGATTGTAAGAAAAATGAAAGCATGGGAAGCAATAAACAAAAGCCTATTCTAGGAACAATTGATAGAAGTCGCATAACCACATCCAACTTGAAACACAAAAATAAATCTACAAGAAATTCCACTAGGGGATAATACTTACCTGCAGGCAACCATCATCGCAACCAACTGCCCAGAAATTTGCATTACCAGCCAAGACAGTAACTTTTCCAGAGATGCGATCCGACCAAAGAGTTTCTGTTCCTCTTGTACACCTAATCTCAGTTTCTTTTGTTGAAAAGGCACCATCGACTCCAATTATGTCACCTGCAGAACGTTCTACTGGCTTTGCTTCAAGGCAGACTGGTAAAGAATCCTTATTGTCCTTATCGAATAAAAGGATAGAAAGCGCAGAGGAGGCCGATGAGTCTGGAACTACAGATCCAGTGTGTTCTACACTCAACCTTCCATCACAGCCAGCACCAGCTGAAGCTTTTTGAATAACAAGACTCTCGCTAATGTTAGCCCTTGCTGTGACGCCAGAGCGTTCCCTAACTCCACAATTGGTACAGTTGCCACTACTACCATAGGATGGTCTTATTCCATTCTCTCCACGGAGCATTCGCTGATCCAGGGATGAAAAATCTACAACTTGATTCTGGGAATGGTTGGATATGTTTTCCTGGTTAGAAGGAAAACCAACTGCCTCTGGAATTATTCTTTTCCGGCCATCAGGACGCCGGTATTCCCTTTGTTTCACTGGACTAGATAACCGAGTAACTTTATTTATGTCATCAGCAGCAGGACCTGCTGTTTTGTTCTCTTCTTCAGGTAGAGTTTCAGGAGTTGTCTGATTTTGCACACTAGGAGGCGGGTTAGGCATATCTGCAGAAACTTTTGGGGGCACTTGAAATTGCTGGACACTGGAAGTCCCCTTTTTGCCACCTGATTGTTTCGCTGATGCTTCTTCTAGAAGCAACTGCGCAGGGCTTTCAGCTAGATTTGATTGCCTCCCTCTAACATCACCGTATCTACTCCTCTTCAATTCATCCAGTTCAGAATCACTTAGCCTGTATCCAAGCTCCTTTACTTCAAAGTGAAAGGTGGCAACTGAACCATCCAAAGAGCAGGCGAAAAGTGAATAACCATCAGGGCTCCTGTCAGGGAAAAGAACAGATCCACTGTGAGCCTGGGCATACATGGCGATACTGATTATAGAGATAGGGTCAAAGTGTCTTACCACGATAAATCAACCACGCTTTGAGTGAAGAAATGCTTAGCAACAAACAATGGTCTGGCACTTGCTGTCGTCCAAACAGTAATAGTTCGATCTTGACTTCCAATAGCAATAACATTATACGGCTGCTGTTCTTTTGTTGATGTCTTTGATGCTCCATTGGCCCATCCAGCTGGTGCAGCCTTTGCGTCTTGACTAGTAGCAAAATGCTTACGGAACAACGAGTGATTGAACTTAACCACCACAACAGGCGCGTTATGCCCCAGAAAGTCAAAAGTTGCAGACCACTCGCCTCGTTCAAGCACAGGGGCTGAGTGCCTAGGTTTCTGGAAACCATGAGTTGTGGTTATGAAGTGACCACAGGGCGACCAAGAAAGCCGCCTAAAAAATGTCGAACCAAGCTGGGAAACAAATAAAATCAATCTTTTTCAGTAAGACATGTCAATAACAGAAACAGTTAACAACAAATGCCATGAAACATAACATACAGATTTTGCCCAATGGCCTTCTGTCTTGTGAGCAAGACTCCAGTCACTTGTACGCCATATGATAACAGCCTTGTCATCTGATTGGCTTGCAATAAAAGAACCAATAGGATCCCATGTAACCCCTTTAACTAAGCTGGAATGCCCTCGCAAGACAGCAGTGCAAATGCCGTTGGTCATGCTCCAGATGTGAACAGTATTATCCAAGCTGCCGCTGGCTAATGTTGAGTCATCAGGGGACCAATTAAGATCTACCTACTTTAGGCATAAGAAATAGAAAACTTGTTCAATACTGAAACAGTAAGGATCACGATGGTGATAATAAGAGCTAAAGAGAGGGTGACAGTTAAAAATCTGATCATGTTTTCAAAAAATAGGACAGAAAGACAGTATGAGTGAAATTTTGGGAGATAATTACCACGTCCGCAGTATGCCCTCTCAAGGTCAAAATGACCTTCCAATTTTCCACATCTGGAGGCTCTCCACTTCCAAACTCAGATGTTCCAGAACCAGCTTTTCTCTCATGAATTAGGATAACTTGATCATCTGATCCTGAAGCAAGATAACGGCCGTGCTTGGCCCATCTCACACAGTTTACTGATCCAAAATGGTCTCGTATTGTAGCCAGTAACCTTTGGGTGGAATCGTCATTTTCAGTGTCTTTACTCACTGATTTCATGTTCCATATGCGAACCTGTTTTAGACCAAAGCAAACAAAATAGTGATTAGTAACGAGCAGGTTGCATACAAAAGACAAAAAAAAGGAGTTAACAAAGAAAAAATGTATAAAACTTAATGCAAAATTCTTCAAATATGACTCGACAACAACTTAACGACATCCACACTGCAGGATCCAACCACTATATCACCGATGCCAAACAAACTTCCCAGTTCCCGCAAACAAATTTGATGATATGGTCAGCTATAACTCTAACATGTAAAAACATAACCATGCTACCTAAATGGTCCAAATTTAGCACTCGGGTCAACCTTATAAAATTCAAATTTAATTCAATAAACAGTGTCTGCACAACAAATTCAATTGAATTTCACTCACTAAATCGCGAAACATAAGCTTATCTCAGTACCTTCCATTAGTAAATTCACCCAAATTCACCTTCTACCATAAAAGGCTAAATTGAGCTCTATATTTTTCAAGATCAACTGAAGAGTGTCGTCCAATCACCATAAATTTCTAATGATACTTGACCTCAGGAAACTAACTCCACTCGGGGACAACAATGAAGCAGCATGAATCAGCAACACAACAGTTAGCAGCACATTTGCAACACACAACGACACAAATTCCCCTTAGCCCTCAGTGGCAATCCTAAAAGCTGCAAACTCGTGCAGAGAACATCGTAAAAAATGACCAGACTACCACTGCCGCAAACTAAAGCTTACTAATTTCCATTACACTTCAATCCCAACGTCAATTTACCACTGGAAAAATAAACTAAACTTGATATTAACAAGCCAAAACGTGCACATGATAGCTCAAATTAGGCTAAAAAAAGAGTAAAAATTTCGGAGGACACCTTCTGGTCGCCGCCGCCGGTGGCGAAGCGGAGGCCGCCGGGCTGGATGTCGATGGAGAAGATCTGCAGGCCCTCGTGGCGAATCCAGTTCGGCTTCTCGGTAATCATCTCGGCCTCTAGCTTGCTTCTCCCACGTCACAGCCCCCAAATCGAAGAGCCCATGCCCCGAGCACGACTCAAAACCCTAGAAATCGCGTGCAGGCGCACGAAAACCCTAGCTCGGGGACTGCTCCTGGGGGGAAGCGAGGGGGCTCGAGAGCGGAGGGGAGGGGGCTGGAAGGTTCCAGAAGCTTCGAGGAGATGGGGCTTGGGGAGCGAATCGGAGGTGGTTGGATTGGGCGCGGTGGCGGAGCGAAGAACACGGCGAGGGGGATGAACCGCTCGTATTCCTCCTGTTCGTGCCAAACAAAAAACAAATCGAAAGCAAATCGAAAACTGAAAGCGAAAAGATGCGAGCCCAGATTTTAATTCTTTTCGTTCTCTTTCTCGGCCATGCTGCCCTGCTTTAAGATTAGTACTCCTATTTACAGGACGTACATGCGATGTGTAGCTGTATGCCTTGTTCACTTCCTGTGCCTTGGAAGGTCTAAACCATCATCGCCATACAGATATAGCAGATCAATCAAATATTGAATTCATCGTCATGAGCTTATGAATAATGATCGATCATGAGCCTATTCAGTTGAGCTTATTAAGCTGATTTATAGCTAAAATTTCACTGTAATTAGTTTATTTTACACTATAATTGATTATGACTTATTTAGTATAATTAAATTAAAAAATAAAAAAACAAGTTAACCTATCTTGTACAATGCAAAAAATAATTAAAAAAAGAGAAGGCAAAACAATCTAAAAATAGCTAAAAATTTATAAAAGATAATATTTAAAAATATTAAAAATAAACTGAAGCTGAGAAGAACAAGACCCATTTCAGCTTGGGTATAAAACACAACATACATACACTTCAAATTCCAAGGCAGCTGACACAAATTCTATGACAATTGTTTGTTCAAAATATCATCAGTCAGAATGCAGCAAATCGTTGCAAGCTCGCTGACCACATCTCCTCTTTTCCTTTTCCTTTTCTTTTTTTTCTGTCTGAAATGTACCTGTGAAGGATCCGATTTGATACATGGGAAACCGAGGGCGTCTCAAATCTAAGATGAACATTACATAAACAAAACAAAAAAAAGACAAATTTGTTAAACGAACTAGACTAGAGTGTAACTGGAACTACACTGCACTGCACCAGTCCAACTCAAGTAAATCTAAGATGGCATCGTGGCAAGATCTCAGCTGTATGCGTGTCACGCATCGAGTGCACATACATGCACAGTTGGGCCATTTTGGTCGGGCGCTTTGGGCCGTACTGGCCGGCCCATGTGGCCTCTCAACACTGTTTCCTTCAGTCGGTCCAACACTTTAGACACTATAGTAGGTATTGTTCATAGACCCGATCTGATATAGCGGGCGTTACTGTTCATATCCAACCCGAGGTGAATAGTACCTGGACCCATTACTATTCACTGAAGCCCAAAATCAAAATTTTTGATATCCATTTTGTTCATCTGGAGCCCGTTTAAGCCATTTTGACCTACATTCTGCTAATGCAGATTTCGATAAAATCCAAACACACACTGTTCCAAAACCAATCCTCCACTATATATCAGCCTGTTACTATTTATCTCAAAATTCGTCCAACATATTTATAGCCATTTCAACCGTCTCGAGCCTAACTAGCATAATTCCAACCCTATTCAGCCAACCTAAGCACCACTTAAACTCCAACCACCCAAACCCATTTCTTTCTATGTCTTTTATTGTTATTTTATTGCTTTTGTTTCCAGCTTGCATCTTGCAAAGCAACATCTTATTTGAATGCATTCTTTTGCATTAACATCCAGATTCGGCTAACTAGTCAACAAAATAACTACAGAAGCCA
Organism: Melocanna baccifera; assembly: GCA_036346265.1. Taxonomy (NCBI): domain Eukaryota; kingdom Viridiplantae; phylum Streptophyta; class Magnoliopsida; order Poales; family Poaceae; genus Melocanna; species Melocanna baccifera. Next base: position 25,869,937 of record CM070700.1, on the reverse strand, counting down.
TCAAGCAGTTGGCATAAACCTAGAGGCTACAGTAAAATAAACAGACTATGGATAAAGAGGCAAGTCACATATTTTTTATCATATTGGGCCTACATATTTTTAATTATTTAATTATATGTACTTTTATTATTCTTTATTTATGCAATACTATTTATTTAAAATAATTATTTAAAATGACATGTGAATTAGTTATGTCCTACCACCGTAAAATGCCATGTTTAATTTGATGTCGTATTTATCTTGACAATCTTAGTAATATTTAATTATTGCATAATTAATTATAAAGTAGTTCATCCATAATATTTGTACTACTAAGTGGCATCGGCTTTTGTAGACAGAATTATTTAAACATTTCTAAGATTAAGGATGTATCGTAGAAAGCCGCTAGATGGTTGGAGTTCACAACCTAACCCTTGGGAGGAGGCTTGGGATGGGTTGGTGGCAGTGTCTTAGAGCAATGGGGATCTGGGTTGTGGATGGCTTACTCGTGGTGAAAAGTAAGGACTATAACATTATGCTGAGTAAAAGACACAGAAATCGCTTAATCACAAGTGTTGACTTGTCAAACTTAGTCTAGTAACTGCTCAAATCAATTGAATATATATAGGAAGGTGAGGTTCTCGGCACGGGAATGGCTCAAGGGGAGTGGTATGAGAACGGTAAAACCATATTTAACAACATCAGGTCCACTCAAAATCAGTTGGTAATGTTCCGCATTGGCCAGGGGATACCCGACAATGTGTAGTTTATAACCTACCAGGTAGAGACTAGAAAGAGGAGAGCAGTGAAAGATCTTGTTTTCTCAACTCAGTCGCACGTTATCTCTTACATGTCTAAATATTCATAGTTTGAGAAATATTATGGGTAAAGCCGGACAATTCTGTAGAGTATAACAAATGGTATTTGAATACACTATGCCCCCGATTAATGGAGCTATGTTTCATGAGTGATTCCAACAATAAGGCATAAGTAGATTATGAGAATTTGGAAACGAAAAAGTATGGATAACAAACCTCCTTTCTATCTATTAAATATTGTTTTACTATTTTAAAAAGATGAAGTTTTTTACCAGCAAACTTATATCAACAAATATAATATTAATAAACCCAACACATTCCATCTCTTGAAATTGTGGCTATTAGTTAAATAGTAATTCCCCATGTGGTTTACTGAGTACCTAGTGTATTCAATCTTACTTAATTCCAACAAAATAGATATGGAAGAGGAAAGGACACTTCATGTTTTCGTGTTAGGGTTACGACTATATTTAAGCATCCCTGTGAAGATTTCTCCAGTTCTTCTGAATGTAAGTTAAGTTTTAGGCTCATATGCCCATATTGTTTCTAAAGTTGACAATTATATCCTATTTTTAATCAAGTTAATCCCTTTGTAAACTTTTGTGAGTAGGTATGATACTCATTATGTCCGCAATTGAACTCCTGGACTGTTGTGGATTATATATTGGCCTTGTTCCCAAAAACAGGGAGTGTTACAATACCATCTTAATTTCTGTTGGGTTTGTAGTCATATTTTCTAATTTATGTACATCCTTTTTTTTCTGCTAATAAGGTAAGAAAAGGAGCCCAAGGTTGATTGTGATGGTAGATTTAACACTGAACCTGAACCATCCATTGTTGTTTTGGAGGAAGCTAAGCATGGATTAGCTAGATGAGAAGAAATGAGGAAACAAGCAAAGGCTAGATTTTTGCTCCATTCTTTTCAGCTTTTCAGCTCGTCTTTTGTTTTGACTTCTTTTAGCAATCACTATTCATTAGTCTAATAAGACGCAGCCAAAAAACATAACCCACAACTAAAAAGAACATATCATTTGAGATAGGTGGTGCTCCAAAGGGCTTATAAGCTCAGGTTTCTGGTTTTTTGGTACTGTAATGGCTAAAATACACTGTAGTTGCTGCTAGCTTTTTCTAAGTAATTAATTTTTTTAAAAAAAGTTATATCATCACAAACAATGCAATAGAAAATGTTATATCATCGTGCAACACTGAGAAAAAGCTAAAGTGAGCGCCCCCTAAATATCTGAGAAAAAGCTGAGAAAACGCAAAAGGGCAAAAAGTGAACAGTAAATCAAACGCTGCACAGTAGAAAACGCGAAAGCTGAACGCTGAGAAAAAGCTGAAGTGAGCGCCCCCTAAATATCTGATGACAACACAATATTCTTTGAATCAATACCCGAGACCGATCACATAACATTTCTTGTTTTTCCTCCCCGTACAAGAGAGAACAAATATATATGCCAATAAGTCTACCAAATGTCGCCGTTGATTTTTCTGCTGGCTGATGATACCAGCGGCCGGGAGGCCGATCCATCGAGATACATTAATTTTTGATGAGGCATGCAGTACAAATTAATTATTATTATTATTATTAAGAAGAAGATGATGGATATTCGTCATTCCTTCATTATAAACAGTTGGATGGATCACTTGAGGACGTACTTCATGACACCGGGGATGTGGATCTTGTGAAAGTATTCGTCCCAGTCGACGGTCTTGGGGTCGAAGTTGAACATGTCGCCGGCCGCCATGGCCAGCCTCAGCTTCTCCAAGTTGAAGTCGTCGAAGCTTCATTCAATTAGCAAGCATGCATGAATGAATGCTATTAATTAATGGGCAGATGAAGCTAAACACAGCTCGATCAGCTTGCTTAATGGTAGCGGCAAAGTAGATATATACAGTAATCTGCAGGTTAACAATATGCGATTGATTACGTACCATCCTTTGAAGAGGGAGAAGGGGCCGTAGAGGTCGACGAGGTGCATGACGAACTTGTACTTGCGGGCGAGGTCGTTGTAGAGGTGGGAGAAGAGGCCGCAGCAGAGGAGGTTGAGCAGGTGGAGCATCTCCAGCGGCAGCCTGTACTTCACCACCATGTAGATCCGGAACGACGCGATGGTGCTGAAGAAGTGCACCTTGCGGGCGCGCACCACCTGCCCCTTCTCCCCCACGCGCGGGTTCTCCGTGAAGTAGCGCAGCCCCGTGCGGTACAGCACCGCGTACGGCGCCGGGTTCCGCAGCGACGAGCTCACGTGGTACACCGCCACCTGCTGCTCCGACGGCGACCTGCTCGGCTGATGATGCGCCACCACCGCCGCCATCATCGCGTTCACCACCATGTCGCCGGGCATCTGCGTATATGCGCGCGCGCGCACCCACCGTTACTATCCATGCATCCGATGCTTGATCAGCGGGCATGCGTGTCCTATTTCTACATCAGTCTATCTCTTAAAGGTTGTCTCTGTAGATCCCAATTCATCTATATAAAGACAATAGTATTTTCAATAATTTATCTATAAAATCATTCATTTAACTTTTTACTGAAATTTTCTGTAATTGACTTATTTTTACTGTGGTAGTTGGTTTCCTATTTCCATCTAAAAAATATCATAAAAACATTTGCGATGGTTTGTGTGAATAAACTATCTCTTATACACAAGAGATAGTATATTCTTTTTCTTTTCCTCCTCTCTCTTTCAGCTAGGATTTTAGGTTATGTGTTATAGATAAGAGACATTGAGTTGGACACGGTCAGAGATACCCTGAAGGAGGAGCACTGTATAAGCACGCATGCATTACTTGAAGTTGTGGTTGTGAATGTATGTTGAAGCACGCATGCATTCTTATAAGCACTGTATAGATTATTTAGGCCTGCATATCGATATGTGTACCTGTCTCTGATATGAATGCATGCATTACTTGAAGTTGTGGTTGTGAGGAGGGGCCGGCCGGGCAGGCTAGCTTACTAGCACTGCAGCCACTTGGGTTGGTTGGTTGGTGCAGAGGCCTTAAATGTGCGTGTTGAAATGCATTCCTCTTACAATATTTATATATGTGTGTGTGTCCTAGCTAACTAGCTATGGTAGGGGAGAGGGGTCCCCAGCTCTCTACACATGCTAGTCCACAGGATGACGATTGGCCAACACATTAATTGCATGAGGAAGTTTGCTACTTGATGCAGTGGTTATATGAATGCATGCACGTAGTTGGAGTATTTACCACATCCATGGTCAAGTCGAGGTCGGCTAGGAAGCACGAGAGATTCTGCTTGGCGTAGCCGATGAGGATCGAATCGATCGTCCTGCGTCAAGACATGCATCCAGGTCACTAGCTAGCTAGCTCTACGAGAGATCCGCTTGCTTGCGTTCTGGATCGATCAGACGATCGAGGAAGAGCACGCACGCACCTGGTCCCTTCTATCCATCCGGGCAGGGGGTCCTTCTGGACGCTGGTGATGATGCTGGGGCGGACGATCACCGCGGGGATGTCGCCTCTCCGCTGCCCCAGCATCATCTCCCCCATCGCCTTGGTGAACACGTACGTGTTTGGCCACCCAAAGTGCCGAGCCCTGACCCAACAACACGTTAATTTGTACTTTCATCGCTCGAACACATGCACATGCTGATATGCATATATGCGATCAAATCACCTGGTTAGTCCAAGCTCTTTCATCGACTTCCTCTCGGCCTTCGCCGACGAGTCGCCGGCGGCCTCCAGCTGCTTCTTCGAGTCCTTCACCAGCCTCACCTCGGCCTCGATGTCAAGGTGGGTGCCCTCCCTCAGCGTCTCCCCGTTCTCGAACGCTCTCTCCTGCACAAGCCCTTGCTTCTCTCCAGCCACGTAAGCTGCATCCATGCATGCATGAAATGCAGGTTTCTCATTATTCATACACACACACACAGAGAGAGAGAGAGGCCTTGGTAAATTGAAAATGTCCTCTTCAATCTCCATGAATATATATACTTACCGGTGGAGACATGGAGGAGCACCTCGAGATTGGCGCACTTCTTGGCGAACTGGCACATATGCTTCACTCCCATCACATTCACACCCAGAGCGACGTCATATCTGCAGATCATAAGGATTAAGTACCAGCCACATGCATATGTCCTCGATCTACTGAACTATCAGATAAATAAATTAAATCGACCTTTCGTAGAAGTTGGTGGTTGCAGCTCCATTGACGATGACATTGATTTCTTCGGTCAGCTCTCTGATCAGCTTGGGGTCCTCTACGCCGAAATTCTCGTGCATGATGTCTCCAGCCAGTGGAACGACCTTTCTTCAATGAAAGATTGGAACCCCTTGCCATGCTTCTCTTTCAGAAGCCCAAACAGCTCCTTCCCTATCACCTGCACCAACATACATGCACGTCAGTTCACCACCAAAAAAAAAAAAACTTTCGAGATGCTACAGAAAGGTAATGAAATAACCATGTACTAGTCTCCTGTTTGTCTAGAGTAATGGGGTAGCTGGCATGATTAGATTGGACGTCCTTGCCCTGCTACATTTGGTATATATGGATATCTCACAGGATGCAAAGATTGGACTTGTATATAGCCATGGGGTCCCGAATGGAGACATGCTGGGGAAACTAATCGGATACTACAAACCACAATGCAATAATATGCATAGCTGCCATGGGGATCTACCAAGTGTCCTGTGGTGTCTTTGGGCAATAACCAATGATCTTGTTTGCATGAAATTTAATTTGTAGATCCGTGAGACCCGAAAATTGCCTATTGAACTCTTTATGCCTGTGTGGTTCTTTATAGAATACAGTGTTTGCTTACAATAATATGGCATTTTTTATGATTATTGAACAGACCTTGTAGACTTGATGCATGCATGCAGGTAAAAAAAATCTTGCAGTCTGAAAAAAGTGACCCCACTGACAAAAAAATTCTGCACTGCAATAGTTTTACGTTTCATTCATTAAGAAGAAGGTACAGAGATGACGTTCAGTTGTGCCTTGGCTGTAACTTTCAGCACAGTAAACAAATATAAGCTCCAAGTTCTCCTATAGTGCCATATCCCTCCTCCTTTTGGGGGTTTCCTCTTAGAATAGTTCAGTACTAGTAGTAGTACATTTTTTTGAAAACACGGAAGTTTTACGTTTCATTCATTAAGAAAGAAGTAAGGTACAGAGATGACTTGAAGGCCAAACTAAGAACCAAAAAAACAAAACAAACAAACAATACAAAGAGACCACGACTAACTACCAAAAAAACCTAAGGCGGGAAAGAACCTTGCCTAGCGCTAACACGACCGGCCAGATCTTTCAGCTTAGAGTTGACAGAAGACGACCAAAATATTCAGACTAGTAGTGGTACTAACATAGCTAGTTACATCAAGATCCCTTTGACAATGTCTGAATAGTTCAGACCTATAGGAACCTATATACATATTTGCCCTCATCATTTCCTAGCATTAGCCAGCCATGCATGCTGCACATTGAATTGGGGTGCAGTGTGTACACTGCTGAGGCCATTACTCCTGAGACCTGACTCCTGACCACACCCACCATAGTACTCATACAATAACTCCTCATGCCCTAAACACCTAACATGCTGCAGCTGCAAATGGCTCTGACGCATGCAGCAAGTTGCCAACATGCATATTGCTATGGCGTTTGCCGGTTTCTTTGGCTAAGTCCTAGCAACGCACGCTCGGAGTATTTCCAGTGTCATTTTTCATAATAGATAACAAAATCTACAACTAAATATCTACTTTTCTAGTTTTAGATGGGCTGAAATGACACCTGAAAATAAGAGGGGAACATACTTTCATTTGTTACAATGAACAGTTTGGCTATTCCAAAACATGTACTCCTTAAATCTTATGCATGCATCTTGAATAGATTGAGCACAGTATTTTTCAGATCCTGATGGCCACCTCTCAAGATTCTGCATCTATGGTATGTGACAAATCTGAATATTCGTCAGCAGGAGCAGGAGCAGGAATAATAATTCTCAGTAGTTTGTAGTAGCACCGTTTCTCTTTGCACCACATATAATTTGGTTTACACCTCAATATTGTTAGTGCTACTCATGTTTGCGTCACAGATAGCATACAGTTGCACTATGATGTGGTGATCTTCCTTTTGAGGAGAATTCCAGTTTCAAATATTAAAGATGTAAGTTTGGCGCTGTCAGAATACCAGCATGAGAAAGCTACATGTCAAATACTCACATGTGACGAAATATATTATATATATACCTATATATTTTGGCAGCCAAGCAAAGGAAAAAATAATGAATCAGAAAGAACAACACATAAAAAAGGAGCACCTTGCAGGTTTGTTTGTCTAGAAAAATGTTTCAGGTTCCTTGCAACATGAACTTACTTATTAGAGCCATGCTGCAACTGCTTACTTAGGAAAAAAAAACAAATGAACAGATCAAGAAGTGACCAGAAAAGAGAGTGGAAGGCTAGATGAACCAGCATGGACACACACCTCAGTCTCCACTCGTTGCTTCGCCGTCTCTGCGTCCACGGCTCGCACCGGGAGATAGATCTTCTTGACATCAGGCTGAACCCTCAGTATCTTCTCCACGAGTACTGCACCAAAGCAAGGCAAAGCAATAACAGATGAGCATAATGCAACAGTGCATGCTGATGAGTCGACCTTGCTCTGATTTGTTCTTCTGCAACAAGACGTGCATATGTCTATGTAGACATGCATACTCTTTCCAAGAAAGCCTGTTGATCCAGTGATCAGGATGCTCTTGTTCTTGAAATACCCAGTGATCCTCTCTTCATCCATTGTGCCAACCATCTTGTTTCTGTGCACGGGTGTATATGTGAGTGGAAGATGCAGCTAGGGAGGGAAAGAGTTTAGAGAGAAAGAAGGAAGAGATACTTGGTGTTAGGTTTGTGTGACACCAAAAGAGGCTCTTGCATGTTTATACACAAGCCAGCAAGGTGTGTGGGGGCAAAATCTTGGAGGCTTGAGTGCACGTGGTTAACAATGGCAACAAAGGCTTTCCGAGCACATTGCAATGAGATCAGAGGAATCCCAGTCACTGTCTGCAGCAAATAAGCACTTGAGAAGGTATTTTTTTTACGGGCAGTCAGTCTTCAGGCTGTAGTTTCGTTTACAGAGGTGTACGTCTGATTTACATCGCCATCGCCGTGTGGGGACAGTTGAAGAATGGACCATTAATCGAGCTTCCTGTTGCATGATTTGAAAGATAGAAAACCTATTGCTAGCTAGCAGCTGCAGCATTGATGTTGTGATATGTACTGGGACATATTTTTTCATAAAGCCAGAAACATATGTTTCTCAAGAGGAAAAGAGATGAAAAGGAGGAGGAGAGAGAGAGAGAGAGAGAGATAAATATAGGTAGCAGTAGCAGGAGCAGCTGACACACTGTTTTCTGTCACAAAATCATTGTTACTTTCCACTGATAATCCTGACGGTGGCTGCACCATTACCAGCTACATTTAGCAAGAGTTCACGAAAGACCTTACATAAGCTAATTCTTATCATTAGAAACCATTTCTTTTTCGTTGCTTGTTTATTTGGATAATGCAGTAGGAGCTGCACGTGTCCTGACAGAATCACAAAAACCAGAGCAGACAAAACACGTTTGCCGGTTGGACATGTTTGGTCAGCTAATACAAGGATTATCTCTACTGCATTGCCACACTTCAGAGTGACTCATCAAGTAGGTCAACAAGTACTGTGTTTTTTTTTAAAAAAAAAGATAAGAAAGATTAGTAGAAAATACAGTGAAGTTCGAATGTATCGAGTGAACAGTTGTGTGAGTGATCTAGTGAAGGACTGAAGGTATTAGCCAGTAAGGGGTAGTATGAAGTACAAGGGGTGAGAATTAATGTGATGCAGCCATGCAGGCCTTTCCAGAGTTAGCTGCAATTGTTTCAATGCAAGCTGGTCCCTAGCTTGGGGATCAGATTGGAATAAGGTGGTGCTCATTTTGGCGATGATTTATGTCTTATTTTATTATAGTTGATTTATTTTTTATTATAGTTGATGATAACTTATTTAACATAATTAAATTTAAAAAATTTAAAAATAAAAAAACATGTTAACCTATCACAGACAATATAAAGAGATATAGGAAAAAAAGAAAAAATAAAAAATAAAAAAAACTAAAAGTCAGAAAAAGACGAAATTACAGAATAGTGAATTAAAAAAGATGCCTAGCAATTCTCAGTGTGTGTAGCCTTGCCTACCGTCTGATGCAAGGCTTGTACTATTATCTGATGCCTGCCCCGTCCAATGAGAGAGACAGAGAAGGCTGTACTTTCCATTTTCCATCTACGGAACCAACTTTTGCAGTGTAATCACTTCCTTCTCCATGAGGAAAGAAATCAAGAAATAAACAAGTTGAGCCTCAAAAGACTTGGGGTTAACACCAACTGGCCCAACCAATTCTCAAGATGAGGTTAACACACACACATGCTCTCCATCCATCAATACAAGTTCTTATTATTGAAAAGTATCACCCTACAGTATAAGTGGATACCAAACGTGTAATTATTATAATATTTTCATCATACACCTTTAATTCATGCTGAAAAAAGTGAGTAGTTGTAATATATCATTTAATAGAGGTATACATAGTCTAATAGTATTAGCTTAAAAAATAATATCTTATTAATATATGTGTATAGTAAGTTTTGAACTTATATTATATTGTGGGAGGAGATGGGTCTCACTTGAGACATCACACGCCGACGCCGGTGATGGTGTGATCCCGCCAAACATAGCCGGCGTCCAATTTATGGCCATGCGTTAATACGTACTATAATATAAGTTGCAGACACGCCGGTGAAGTGATCGATCTCTCTCTACAGCTCCTTTCATTGTCAAGCCTCTCTTTCTTCCCCATTGATCTTACTTTCCAGGTTGTGTGAAAGTGATTAGTGAAGCTAAGCAAGCACCACAAATCCAATCAACGGGCCATCCTCTAGATAATAAATAAATAAACAACTGGTGAGGGATGCGCACCCATCATCATCTAGAATTCCTTCGACAGAATGTACTTTAATACAATAAAAATCTAGCAAAGCATCTTTAAAAAAAAATAAAAACCTAGCTAGCGGAAAGAATAATAAACTAGCTGTGTTTGTGATAACCTATGTTATTACCGAGGGATAATAATATTAGTCAACGGATTATTATTCATTTGCACAGTAAATATTATCAATACCAAAATTAAACAATTCTAATTGAACTCCTAATTATACAAGAACTAGGAAGTATAAGACAACACCTTAATTTATATATACCCTATGGGTTGTGTCTGTGCTGATAGTAACCCTCTAGTTATCCGAGGTCTCGTATAAGATGTCCACCTCATACAGGTCGTGCTCAAAACCATCTCCCTCCTCCTTGGGATAAAACTTTTTTGGGTAGGCGTCATCCACACCAAGTGAAATCTCAGGCTAGATATACTCTAAACAAAGAAAAATAATAGCAAGAGTGAGTACAGAGTACTCGAGAAGCTTATTTAGCAAACAAAATACACTATATACTCATAATCTAACATTCTCTGGAACATACGGTCTCATTTTCATTCTCATTCTCATGACATATAGAAAATAAAAAATTTGTTAGGTTGAGAAAAAGTTTTAGATTATTAATTTAGAAATATATTGAACAATCATATAAGTGAATAAAATCCTCCATCGGTTCCTGCAACTTTCAGTCTAGCAGATAGACATGAATTCATAATTTATATATGTGATGCCCAAATCAAAGCACAGAACTTTTACCACTTTACTCATAGTCACCCTAATTCTTGTAGCAAGTGGATCTTTGTATTTTCTTATATGTGATGTCCAAATCAGAGCTCAAAACTTTTACTTTTATCTTACTATATTATTCCTCCACCCTACTATTCTTAACCAGTGGCTCAATGCAGTCTTTCACCCTCACATAACGCCTACCAACCTCGAAGTAGTTGTTGGTTGAGGCGGACTAACCCCCACCCAACACTTCACTGCACTAATATATACACTTAAGATCACCCACTTCTGAGCTTTATACCAATTCTACGTTCCTCCAACTTTGGATCCCCACTTCTGAGCTTTATAGCAGTTCTGGGTTCTTTCTGGATCCCTCACTTTTACACCTAGTTATACTACTTATCCATGAGGAGATGATAATAACATTGATAGAGTTACTGATTTTGCTCGTCTTCCAACGGAACAATAGTTGATATGACTGATACGATACATTACACAAATGAAGTTTGTCTGCCCTTATATAATATCCATATGTAGAGGGTTCAAACCTGCCTCCTTTTTTAATCTGGGGACTCTTCACCCACATCTTATTTATTGGTACAACGATATCTTTTTCAACTGCCTACCCTTTTACTTATTGGTATAACAGTAGCTTCTCCAACTGCCTACCCTTTTTTATACTATGGGTCAACTGCTCCAACAGTTGAGACCGCGACCTCTTTCATCTCTTTCTCATAATATTTATCTAATTTAAACATGATTTTAAATTTTATGCAGGGTGGTAATAAATTTAATAGTTAAATACTTACTTTACTAAAGATAATATAATCATATGCTCAAAGGTGCGCTTGCTTGAGTACTGATTAAAAAATCTAGGTTTTCAATTCACTCGAGTGAATTTCTCCCTCCGGTACATGTTCTTTTCCTGCAATTAGCACGTACACTATGGTTCAATTTACTATTATAGAAAAATAGATTATACCATGGCATTCTCGTGTGATTCTTAAAATTAATTTAGTCTATTACAGACTTTTTTTACAACTTAAATGCTATTTAAATTGCTGCATACAAATTTTAAATCACTGTGTACAATTTTTAGTCTACTGATGGCAAATAATTTACTCTAAGAATCATGAATAACTATTAATAGGTTTCTTTAATTTAAATACGATTAACAAAATTATCTGGATAATTAAACATGCAAAGGAGTGATCTAGCCAACAGTACACGAATATAATTAGTACACGCTTAATCTCTCTCCTAAATCACTATCTGGCCGAATGGCCCTTGCTGGCCATTTCCTGGCTTCTCTCCACTGGTCTACTTCCTCTCTACTCTCTTCCCACTTCTTCCCCATTTCCTTTTTTTCCATTTGGAGAGAAGTCATAAGCAATAAATCAAAAAGAACTGAGCCGACAGCTGCAGCTAGCTCTTCGTGAAAGACCACCCAGCTAAACTGGGGCTGGGGCTGCAACTATGCTGCTGACTTTAATCAACTCGGCTATTTGGCCTTACCAAATAATATTTAGTTCGAATTTTGTATACCGACCTGTCTGTTCAGCGTTCACCAACTTTATTTTCTGTGTGTAACTTCTAACTAACATAATCACAGGAGTAAGTCAATCGACTCCAACCAGATATCATTTAGTTGCAACGCCCTGACAAAGAACACCCTATTCCTTCAATTTTCCTTAAGCTCCAAGCAAATGGTTAGTATTTGTGCAGAGGTAGATGTTTGGATGGGAAGAACTTCTCCTGATTTCAATCAAATTACCAACTTACCGTCATTGCATAACAAAACCCTACTTACTGGAATGCTGACTAAACAAAACAATTGAGTGATTTACTTTATAGCGATTTGTGCAACAATCCGAAGATTTCAAATTGAACACGGATGCAAATATATATTAAACAGGGCTCACAATACACCAGCCAGCACAAAGATTTCAAAACTCAAGTCAGACAGCATGATGCAATTTCGGAGAAATTGAACACCTTTTCCGTTACTAATAGCCAGAAACCCACTAAATGAGTCACCAGACAACCACTACGAGATTGCAAATGATGGCAGGTGGCAGCCCATCGAACACAAACAGGTAACAGAGACATCGACGCTAGACAACAGTTTTGTCACTAACAATTACAGGGCTGTGAGCTCAGTTTGTTTGATTCTGCGCGCGCTCCAAGCCAGAAAACCCATTGAACATGGTCTACATCTTCAAAGATACACTTATCATGTGAGATCACATGCAGCTACGTATCATGTGAAATCACATGCAGCTACGCACCATGTGAGATCACATGCAGCTATGCTCTTTTACTTCAATTATTGCAGTTTAGGATCATAAGCCTGTATTTGCTGCTCCAGCTGCATCAAAAGACAATAGGTCAATAATTAAGAGAAGCCATGCAACAACAGCAGCACTATGGTGCTCAACAAAAAGCTAATTGAGCTGTTTCTGAACATGAATTCAAATAATTTCATAAATCAAATATGTGCCAAGTTGGTTATCCGGATACTTGAAGAAGCTCAATTTAAGCTGGGAGAACAAACACCTTTTGACTGCTTGGAAGTTGGAACTATCCCATACAGTTTATCCAATCATGACAACAAAACTACGTCAGAAAGATTTACTAGCCAAGTAAAGTTTTCAGATACCTCCAAAAGGCATAACTAAGTGCTTCAGAAACCAAACAGTATCTATAGATAAATTTCAGCAGCAACAAGAACAAGGTGATTCCTTTTGTCTTATACAGTGTATAATCGATCTTTTGAATATGGCACCTTCCAGCTACTGAGAATTTGAAAATTACAATATAAGCACACAAGGAACTACCTGAAGCATAGTCTGGAACTTGTTGCGCAAATCATAGAACTCATTTCTGACAACAGCCAATGCCATGAGGCACCTGGAATTATGCAAAGACACCACATTGTGTAAAGGTGGATAGATTAAGAGAACTGAACTGAAATGGATCAGACTTGCAACCCTAACTTGGTTTAAAAAAACTCAAGCCATCTGAAAATATAGTCACATGTATGAAAGTTCAAACAATACTGAGTGGAGAATATTTATGGTGCGACATCTATAATAAGGTACTGAATACTGACCCATCTCTGCTTTTCTCCTGACAGAACTGGCGGAACTGCATGCAAGTAAACTTCACTTTCTGAGCACCAACACTGAAACATGCCAAAAAGCACCAATCAGGAAGACATCATCAAGCTGTTTCGATTACAATGATTTTTTTTTACAAAATTACAAAATATATCCTGTATTGCTCCAAGAAGAAGGCACCGTAGAAGAATAGGTTTTAAACCCAACATATTTAACTCTGTAGCATGTTGATACACATACTGGGGGAATAAGCATGACCAACAATACCGGGGTAAAAGGCATGGTTAGCGATATAGTATGTAACATGGCGACAAACATGACAATGATATATTTTCCGTTTATCACAACAAAAAATCAATGGCAAACTACTGCCAATTCATCTGGTAAGCCGTAAGCATCTAGTTGCTGAAACGAAGGCTCTGGGATTGATCCCTACAGTACAGAGTGTATATTGGTAGTTTTGCAATTTGACCCGGTGATCCTTCGACCAATCTACATCAAAAGGTAAGCATTCCACTCGGCTCCTATTTCCCGAAAGGCAACAAAAACTGAAAATTTAAATTATTTACCGTGACTATCAAACAATACTTAAGATGTCATATTGTCATCGACCCAATTCCTATCACTGTGCCAACACAAAAACTGTATGTGAAACTAGAAAAACCGCCATTGTAGTTACTTATAATAGCAAAACAATATTACTAGAGTTGTTTGCAAAACAACAAATTCATTAAATACAGCTCACCCTTTTGCTACTCATGGTTATAGGATAGCTCAAACGAAACACACCGTCATGCATCGTAGACACGCACATGACTACATGAGCACACCAATGCACACTCACGCGGTCACGCCTCTCTCGGCGCTGACATACCTCGATATCACATAAATGGTGTAAAAAAATAAGTGTTAAAATGAGAGAAAAGGCTGATCACCTGGCGCTGCTCCCCTTGAGCTGGTGCACGAAGGCGTCCACCTTATCGAAATCGACGACGGGCTGCTCCCTGCACACACGCATCCCAAATCCCAGACAAGACCAAATCAATACCCGAGACAATCGCATGGTAAAATAAATCAGAGAGAGCAATGCACACGCACAGCAGGCTGGAGAGCTCTGCGATGATCCTCTCGGCGTCGTCGCAGAAGAGGGTGACGACCTCGGCGACGAAGCCCGGCGTGCCCCCGTCGTCCTGCAGCATCTGCAGCTGCTGGAACTGCTCGTCCACCAAACCCTAGATCGCGCAACAACAGTGAACCCTTGGCGTCGAGAACAGAAGCCCCAATTCCAACCCGCAGCATCTACGAGTAGAAGGGGTGAGAGGTGAATCAAACTCACCGCGGAGAACATGGAGGAGAGGAGGGCGTTGAGCTGCTCCCTCAGCGCCGCGGCCGCCATGGCAGCTTCGGTGGGCGGAGGAGGCGATCAGGTGAGAGAATAGCGATTTGGGAGGAGGCGGGCGGTGGCGTAGGAAGTAGGGGGGTAGTGGCGTCCGAGAGGAATCTTCTATCGGTTCCCTTATTTATACGCCTCCGCTGCGCAGGGGAAAGTGGCGGCCACGGCGAGCGAGCGAGCCTTCCTTTGCCGGCGATGGAGACCTGGGGTGGGACAGGGAAAAACTTATCATCCAAATTTCGTCGAAAACCGCCGGTTATCGGTAAGACCCGATAAAAATTAAACCGGATAAATTGTTTTAGATTTATCTAATTTTCAGCAAATATCAAGGAAATTCGCAACTTTTTTACTTTTTATTTTTACATCTGAAAAAACCAAAAAATCTAGTTACTACTAATTACGGTTCTATCGCTACTCCTGATAAAATTTGCAAATTTATAGCGTCTGTTTATGATCCGAGATAGTTTGAGTTATAAGATTTAGGATACCAATGAAGACAAATCTAACCGTTGGATGGAGAGAGCAATACATTCCTCCCTGGCTTGCCTTCTTTTTTTTATCTCCTTTTCCTTTTCTTTTTAGGATGATTGATTCCAAGGACCGGCACACGTGTGCGGCTCGCGTGCGCACGTCGGAAGGCTTGTCAATTTTTCTTTTGTCGATGACCCGCTTCAATGGCTCCATGCTACTTTGGACGAGCTTCTTTTCCATCATTCAGATAACTGCTGGAGCTGTTTTATTTTGTATATGCGATGTTTTGGATGAAATTTATTGTGTGTAGTTTGCGGGGATAGGCTGCATGTAAAGTTTTTAATTAATTCTATATACAAAACTTTCAAGGAAAAAATTTAAAACTTTTGTAAAGTTTGCCATGCCTTCCATAATTTCACCCTGCGATCGAGGCCGAGTTTCTATATGGATCAAAGTAACTAACGCGAATTATTCAGTGCCAAATGGGAAGCTATTAAGCGGCAGGAAGGAATTTCCCCGTCAAGTTTGCAATTGTTGGATCTGACCGGTCTTAAAAATCGGGATATGCTTGCTAGGGAGATCTTTTCACATTCGTGGCTGCTTTCGGTGGCGCCATGATTCTGCCTGTCTCCACAGCTTCGGAAGCTTTCGATGATTGCTACACTTGTTTGCTAAAGTAAGAAGAGGCCATAGCACATGTTGGGTTCTCTGAATCCTAGTCATTTGTCATTTGCTTACTTGGAGTGTCACACCCCAAATGTTAAATGCAGCTTACAACACGGCCAGAACTTTCATTTGTTTTTGAGCGCCGGTCAAAACAGACCAAAAGCAGTCAATTGGATAAGATGGTCGGAAGGAAATGATGGCTGCCTCATAGTCCGGTTGAGAAGTTATCGGATAAGGAGTTGATAAACATTATCCGGACTCCCTATCGGATAACCTTTGCGAAGTTGCAGGTCTAATCAGTAGTGCCAGTCACCTGTGCTGCGTGTATTTACATTTTTTTATATATAAATGCCCACCTTCTTTTGGGAGGTTCACACACTGAGCTGCTATGCACTTCGTTCAGCACAGAACAGCCGAAAGTTCCAGAACAGCCGGTGGTTATATTACACAATAGCATTGCATCACCTCAAGAAGTACTAACGCATATCACAGGTTTTTAACAAAATGCCCCCTCTCAAGTTTTGGACTTCCGACAGTACTTTGTAAAGTACCATGACAAATCCCTCACTCGCCCCCTGATTTCTTCGAGCAACTCAGGGGTGATTAGAATAGCGATGATTTTTGTCTTTTGGCTGAAAAAACACTGTAATTGACTGAAAAAATACTATAATTGAGTTCGTAAATAGTGTAATGAATAGTGAAAAAAAACTGAAACTAGAAGCTGAAACCGAAAAAAACCAAAACTCAAGACCTCAGATGGGCGGTCACGCCGAACTCTATTGGTGAAAATACCGTACAAATCCTCTGCCGGTCCATCTGCAAACACCTCGTGCTCTTCCAAATAATAAATTACATAAATATTAAAGTATATTTAAAGATAAATTAATGCTACTTACCTCTTAGTCGGTACTTTAAAATTTATACATATCTATAGAAGCAAAAAAAAAAAAGCACGAAATCACTATATTTGCGTAAAAACATGTTTCAACCTTAAAAAACCAATTAGAGGTGTAGTACCAGCCTCTTGCAGTGCGTGCGTATCAATAAGCAACAACCTAACGCCATCAAGGCGTCAGCAAATGCAATAGCACTAGAAATACTGACGTTTTAAACCAAAGGAAACAAGGGCAACACACGCACGCTAGGTGCAAATGCCGAAGGGCGAGCGTATAGCGAGGTAATTAATTTTGGGAGAGAGAGACAGATGGATACAGTTCGCAAGCACTCAAGTCCGCGCACTGTTCAGCTACAACTGGAGCTAGCTCTCTCCGCAAACACAAATACACATGACGACCGCACTGTATACTAAATATATTGAGTTAGACAACTGAAGTTAGCTCTCTCCGTCGATGGACACAAACACACTCAAATTGCGGCTCTACACAGAGAGCAAGTAGCTTGATCGTATCGGACCCACTTGGGTCACACAAGATCAATGAAAAATATAGCCACACTATAGTATCGCAAACTGCTGCCCATAATAAAGCACCTGTGTAACCCAGTACGGACAGCAGTTTACGATACTACAATGCGGCCAAATTTTTCGTCCATCTTGTGTGACCCAATGGGTCCGAGACGATCAAGCTACTTGCCCTCTGTGCAGAGCCGCAATTTGAGTATGTTTGTGTCCATCGATGGAGAGGGCTAGCTTCAGTTGTCTAGTTCAATATATTTAGTATACAACATAGTCATCATGTGTATTTGTGTTTATGAAGAGAGCTAACTCCAGTTGTCTAGCTCAACAGATTGACTGCAAAAAAGAGTGCCTCAGATTTTGCTAGCGAACTGCAGGCCCTCCTTCTTGAGCTCCTCTATGTTGGCAACCGGCGGCTGAGCTTTCGCAACCTTGGCAATGGCCTTGTTCTCATCTGGTGACCCACCTTCGAGGAAGGCGCCCAATACCTTGCCATCCTTGATCCAGTACGAGCCGAACTTGGGCTTGGCGGAGCTCGGGTTACTGTCGCCAAAAAGGATGGCCTCGCCAATGTTGTCGCCATAGAATTGCCATGCCAGGTCGAATGATCGGGAGTAGAAGTATGGCAGGTAGTCATACTCTGGAACAGACTCGCCGGACTCTTTTCCCTTGATTGCCTGAAACAAGATGCAATATTGCAAGCAAAATTAATTTTGACATGTTATTGCAAGCAATTCAAATGCCTAACGGAAGGAATAGAACTTAAAAAAACCATTGCTGTCGGTAATCAGAGTCTAATAAAGTCTTACGTTTTAGAAATCCCACTAATTTGGGAACTCCACATAGGTATTTCACTCCAAGTGAGAAAATTTCACACAAATTCCGACGAAGTTCACATCATTCTTGAATGCAGTTGCGACATTTCAAAATAATATTATTGGCCGGAAGTGGATATAAACTTGACATAGTTAAATTCTACTCCAGGTGACCATGCATTAGAGCATTTTACTCCAGGTGATTGACAGTTTTACACAATTCCATGGAAGTTCACATTATTCTTGCGTGCAATTATGATATTTGAAAACATTATTGGATGACAGGAGAGAATTTTAAAACAATTGAATTCAACCGTGCTGATTTGAAACTTTGAATGCAGGCAAGCATTCGGTTGTTTTCCGATCAAGTCACCGATCACTAAGTTTGCAAGGTACGGTGTCTGTTCTGGCAACAAACCGGCTACTGACCTACTGTCTGGTCACATTCCAGTGCCGACCGCTATGCGGCACTAGTTCTGATAGCTGCTGTAGAGGATAAGTCGGAGATAAAGAAGTGGGGTAGCCTCACCTTTACAGCCTGCTCTGCAGACTTCCTAGCATGGTCAACATGTTCCACTCTCCTCAACTCATTGTACATCTTCATGGGGAAGGTGGCCACATCGCCAATGGCATATACTCCAGGAACACTTGTTTCGAAGAAAGCATCAGTCTGCATGATTTTTTAGGCACGCCAGATATTAAGGTATAAACAAAAACAATCTCAAAAAGAAAACTCAAGGAGTGCAACCAAGGTGAACCAAATGAGATAAATGCAGTTGCTTATAGTGAAAAAAAAAGAAGCACATGCACAGCTGATGTTTTTGACAAGGAAACATTCAATTGCATCATCACAGACACTATTTCTTTAATTGAAACAACCATGGGACCTTCTGTGGTGATATGCTCTCAGTTAAAAGACAACTTAGAAGCAAACTAACCTTGATTCCACCTTTCTCCTCAGCAACTTGACCTTTGAAGAGAGTAGTCAGAGGTCTGGCCCCAACACCAACAACAACAATATCAGCTTCAAGCACTCTGCCATCCTTTAGCTTAACTGCAGTGACCTGGTAAGTGGAAAAAAAGCAAAGCATGTAAACATTTGCAGCCACGATAAGAACTGCACAATTGAATTTGGATTTTGAAATTGTACATACATCACCATTGGCATCAGCATCAAAACCAACAGCTACTGTACCCTTCACAATCTTGACTCCTTTGTTAGCATAGTAACTCTCGTAGAAAGCTGCGATATCAGCAGTGAAGAGACGGGGCACTACAAGAAATGACATTATGATGTTACCTTGTCATGGTCAAGAACCTTTCAACCATAAGTTCATTTCACATCATAACTGCATGCTAATCGCGTTAGCTAAGCTGTTGTTGTTTCTTTATTGCATACTAAGTAGTAGAATAAGGGTTATTGACAGTATGTGAGTGATGACGCTTACTGCACCAAGGTTCCGGAAACACCATGGTGACATCAAAATTGTTGATCTTCAATGCTGCGCTAAGTTCAAGGCCAATGTAACCTCCTCCAACAACCACTGCCTTCCCTCCCTTCTTTGCATGGATAGATGCAACCAGGTTGTCAGCATCATCTATTTCCCTTAGATATAGAATGTTGTTGGAATCATCTTGAGTGCCAAAATCAGAGAGCTTTATGACCTGAAAAGCAAGTCAAAACAAATGTTGTATATCATGAGTAACAGTAGCAACAACTATAATTACTTATTGAACAAATTTTGATGATTTCTGATTTTGTGCCATCATGTATACTTCAGATATAAAATTAATTACTTCTACAGTTCAAAATTTACATAAGAAAGAAACATGAAAAATGATAGTTCACAACATACTGAGGAGCCAGTAGCAATGAGCAAGATCTCATATGTAAAGGTTGCTCCAGCTGCACTAGTCAGTGTCTTGGAGGCAAGATCAGCTTTGACGATTTCAGTACTCAGGATCAGCTCAATACCTGCCAACAGATGTAACCATGAATATGCTCAGAATCCAAAACAATTACATAAGAAACATATGGATATTTTTGTAGTACCAGATAGACCCTGGAAGTGTATTCAAGGATTTGTTTCAAGGATGGTATTCAGCCAAACAAATAATTCATATCAGAACACTTTCCCATTTATTCCCTCAATAAACAAGAAATTTTGTGACTAGGTTAACCAGCAAGATTACCCATAGATGGGACCAATGCAGTGACCCAGGTATAGGTGACAGCATGACAAGCTAACGTAGCAAATATGAGGTGTCATCAAGGATACGCCTTAAAGGAATGTCCATGCAAGTGAGCAATTGAGTTCAAATGGACCGTCTAAAATGCAGGCTACACCTCAAACAATCACACATAAGGCATTAAAAGATGGTCTAACACCACAAGGGAATTGGTGATCTGTACCTTTCTCTGAGTACCATTCAGGCAATAGCTTCTCACCTCCACTTCCCACGCACACATGAAATCCTGGGAGTCTTGCAGCATCTAATCAAAGAGGACACAAAAGGAGTTAGTATGAGCCTATGATGTGGCTAATATACGTACGGTGTAGAAACTGGCATAGATCAGACATCAAAGGGCAAAATACGTTGGTTGAAGAACTTACTCTGAGGAAAGAGGTATCCCTTGCTGAGGGCAGGACGCTCGTAAGGAGCCACCTGAAAGACAAGCTGTGGATAAGAAACGTGCTGCCTCATTCATTAATAAACAAGTAAAATTATACGGAACTTGTGAAGGCTAAATTATCACTGTTCTTTGGGAGATGCCAACTGTGATTGAGGAAGACAATTCTTTTTTGCAACCTTACCCGCAACCTCCCTTGTATTAAGTATTTGCCATGTATTTATGCATAGTACTAGGTAGTCATTTTGTGGCAATTAGCATTGTGATAACTGATAAGCAATAAGCTGGTCATATTTACTACAATAGACATACGGTCGGTTACAGACTTACGGTAACAAGAAGTTTTGGTCCAGTAACTAAAAGTGACTAGCAGCTGCACAAATAACATGAAGATTTAGTAGAGTTACAAACAGGTGGGTGATTACCACAAACAATTCTATACAGAATCCCATTCCTAACCATAGTCCAGTCCTGTCATTCATATATTCATGTCCGTAAGTTGTAACTATTGCATATATACAGCACATTAAGCATTCTTATGTCTTATGGGATAGCAACCTAGTAGTATATTGGACGTATTTACTCGGTCAATAAGAACATCCTACATCTATGGAGTGGAGTGAGAGAGTGAGAGAGAGCGCATACGGCCTCCTTGGAGATGATGGCGAGCTCCCCTGGCTTCACGCCCTGCTTGGCGAACTCCCGTGCCGCATAACCCTGCAGAAGTTAAATAAAAATTAAGCAAAAAACTAATCGTGGTAAGAGATCCAGAGCCCATTTAGATCAAATCAGGAGGCGATCTCATGTCGAGCACAACGAAAAAATACCCCCAAAAAATCAAAAGGGAAGAAGAAAGCCGAAGCGAATTAGGGGGAGGTATAGTAACGCAGCGAGCACAGACCGCCGCGACGCCGCCGCCGAGGATGACGTAATTGAAGTGCTTCTCCGACGCCATTGCCCCCGCCGATGCTCGCCCAAGCCCTAATAACCCGATCGATCAAACCACTCGCGCGACTCGGTCTCGGCCGGAGAAGAAGAGAAGAGCAGGGAAGGGAAGAGGAGTTTGGTGGGTGGGGAGGGGTACATGCGACAAGCCGAGAGTGGGAGCTAGTTACTGACATGTGGGCTCGATAAAGGTAGGCCCACCCGTCGGTAACCCGTTGGGTTAGTTCTTTGGGGTACGCAGGAGGTTGATGCGTCGTCTCCGTGGGACCGTGGATCTTGCCCATTGGCTCCAGGTAGTATTGGCGCCGACGAAGGCGTGGCGCGCTCCTGACCGTCCGTATTCGTGATGGATGGCGAGGCAACGTCGTCGCCAGGTCGAGAGCTTTCCGTTTCGGCTCGGAGCAAGAGCGAGCGATTCACAATATAAGGGAAGCAAGCAACCAGAAATGCCAGCCAAGCAAAAACATATTTATATTTTTATAGATAATATAAAAATGAAAGAAAAAAGCTATATTAAAAATTAACATGTTCTAAACGGCTTTTACTCCTATAAACTACTAAAAGCTACTTGAAACAGGCCCTCAGAGCAGAACAACTCGGAACACGCTCAAAACATGAGCAACCAGGACGACGATTCATCGGTCTTATTTTTACTTGGTGAGGAAATCGGGTCGAGGCGGATCTTACCCATATATCCTCCAACGGACGGCGCAGCGCAGGCGTAGACCATCGCAAGAGGATCGGCCGATCGGTGACGTGGCTTGGAGAGCGGCGTGCGTCGTACGCGGAGGTCGCCGGCCAGCGTGGACCGGCGGCGAGGTGGTCTCCGGGCAAGCACGCCAACGCCGGAGCAACCTGCCTTAAAACGAAAAACGCGAGCGGTGCAATTAATCCAGAGGAGTTTTAATTAGCACAAGAACCATAGGAAGCAAATTAATGCGATATCTATCGACTTTGGAGATGATCGGAATAGCGATGACTTTTGGCTTTTGCTTGATGAAAAAACATCAGAATGATGAAAAACATCAGTGGTAATGAAAAAACAACATAGTAGATAGTGTAGTGAATAGTGAAAAAAGCGAAAAATTAAAAGTCAAACCAAACGATCAGGACCTTTGTGATGCTAGCTGAACCAGTTAAGCATACGTACCATTAATGAACATGGTATTTGTGATGTTAGCTGATCAGTCAGTTATAGTATAATTTAGACCGGTTAAGTATATGTATGATTAATGGATATGATATTTGAGATGTTAGCTGGATTAGTCTGATATAATATAATTTTAATTAAATATAGTATAATTTTAATCTTAAATTATTAAATTTTAGTCCGCCCTCTAAAGATGCGATATCGATCGACTATGCTAGCTGGACCTAGGGTGTGCATTTATAACCGAACCAAAAACGGACAAAATCAACCGAACTGGTCAACTCGGCTTGACCGGTTTTTCGATTCGTTCGGTTATCGATTTTATAGTTTTGAGTTCGATTTTTCGGAAAACCGCTAAAAACCGAACAAACCGAAAACCGAACTAGTACAAATTGAGTGTATGTTAGTAGTATATGTAGTAGTATATATTAGTAGTATATGTAATATACTTTGGTAAATATGTATTATACTTCGGTATATGTAGTATATGTTAGTAGTATATGTATTATATGTTACTCCCATCGGTTTTTACCGGCTAGTAGTATATGTATTATCGTCTACTCATTTCGCTAGTCGCTATATCGTTATCAATTCGCGTTAACTTTGGTAAATACGGTATTTACCGATACCACACCGAAATAAATTGGGATTTACCAAAACCGAACCGTATTTCTAAAAATACCGTATATAACCGAATTACTAACACCGTATTTACCGTATATACCGTATAAATCGAACCGTACAAACCGAAAAAACCGAATGCACAGCTCTAGACCAGTTGAGCGTACGTACGATATTTGCATGCAGTCTACTTGTCACTTGTTGCCGAGCTTGCATTAAACTCTTGCGATGCTACAGTGTTTCTGCTGCCGGTACAGTCCTGACCAAGTGAACAGCTTACAGCTATATACTAGTATTTAAGGCGAGGGTGGGGGACGGCTGCGATCGCGAGCCAAGTGTAACACGAACGGTCGCGACTGACCCACTGACTGACTGGTGTTGATGACTCGATGTGATGCAAGTCCATCGGTGAAAGCAACCAACGCATTAGTGGATGCAGATACACCATATACCATGTTCATTAATCGCACCAGTATTAAGCCACTACTCCTCAACGGCGACGTGCCGAATGCGCTGGTTAATCCACATTTCTCTCTCCAGTTAATTTGGTTAGGCCAAATCAGCTGGTTAATGGCTCTATTTTTTAATTTATGTTTTATGACTTTTTTCAACCAATAAACGGACGGTCTTTTTAAAATAATTTGTTAGCATTCAGTTAATACATAAAATATTTATATTAAAGTTAAAAACTATAAACATAGGAGGGAAAAAACTCACCCAACAGAAGAAAAAAAGGACTCACCCAACGAGTTCCAGACAGGGTTTGACTTTGCGGCCCTAACTCCAATTAACGTCTACCCCAGCGGCCCGGCCAACCAAATACCAGCAACATCCTAAAAAGCATTAAAAGTAAAGGATGGATTCACAGTTCGGGCTTTACTTTTGTCTTCACTTTCTACTACATTATTAATTTTTAAAATATTTATTTTTTAAAATAGGTCCATAAATTAATTATAGTATATATCATACTGAGTTCAGTTGTACTTTCTAAAATCACGTATGATTTTTTTCTTTTTCATATTATCTTTTACTTACAACCAGAATTCAAATAACAGGACCACAACATAAACGAAACCACCGGTAGCAAGCGCATTGGATCAGTATGACTAATCAATCATTCATGTCACCACCGGAGAGTTTAGAGCTAGCGCCACGTACCTAGCCACGCGTCCAATCATCCGTCAGTAGAGTTGTTGCCATATCGCCCCCCGCTTGAAAATTCCCAGAATGGCCTACTCCTCGATAGATTTCCGAATTTGGCCTCCTGGTGCACTCCCCATCATGCCATCCCCTCCCAGCACGCCTCCTACCGCGTCTGTAACTTACGGCCAGCGACCGCACCAGCTTGTAGTGGCGGCGAAGCCAAGGCAAACTCAAGGATGTTGAGCTTCTCAACAATGGATTGCAACAATGAAATCAGCAACAAATGATTTGATCAAGCAATGAATGAAGAAATAGATAAAATTAAGCCATAAAAGATTAAAGAAGATAGTACTTAGTACCTGCCATGTTCTCGTCCAGTACTTGTGCTCCTGGCACCTCTCTCCTGCTCGATCCGCTCGAGCCACGCCGACACGGTATCCTTCGGCGCCAACCGGTCAGATGGTAGCAACCGGTGGATGCAGACGCACGACGATGTTGGATCAGGTTCAGCGGACGGGCATGAGGAGCGGAGGGAGAGGCGGCGTGCAGATTTCTTTCTTTCTAGACCTTTTTATTACGGAAATGCATTAAGGCACTCGGAAATTAAAGTTGTAGCAAGAAAGGATCAAGATATACTGCACTCGTCACTGAGCAGCATGGTTAGAGGGCTCCTGGCGCGGCAATGGACCACGTCAGCTGCCTTGCACACCCACCACCCGCGCCATGCTCCTCGTGCGGCCGCCACCCACGCGCATCTACTCGCGCGTCGTCTCACCGCGCCAACAGCCTCGCGCGCTACCCCGCCGAGCGAGAGGGCCATTTTTGGCAATTCACTCGCATGAGGGCCATTAGCGGCATTGCCACACCGTAGGGGGCCAAAACAGCTTAAAATTCTCATCGGCGTCCCTACACTGTGCTGATATGATACCTTACGTGACATGATGATCTTTAGCTGGCTAATTCCCTAGTCTCTCAACACAATAGTGCCCATATTATTTGATAGAAGCTTTGTAAACATGTGGTTTGATGAAGCATTTTCGCATGTAAAATCACGTGACTTGTGAACTAAGTCTATCTTTCCTTTTGTGAACCGTGCATTTCTCTCTTCTTTTTTGAACTATCCAGAAACTGGTAAGCACTACATAAAATATCATTATATGGTTTGATGAGACAGTTACCAATGTTTTAATTCTGTTTTAGTCA
The DNA here is from genome assembly GCA_036346265.1 of Melocanna baccifera. Taxonomy (NCBI): domain Eukaryota; kingdom Viridiplantae; phylum Streptophyta; class Magnoliopsida; order Poales; family Poaceae; genus Melocanna; species Melocanna baccifera. The sequence goes on along the minus strand of CM070700.1, from coordinate 25,843,854 downwards.
CAGTAATCACTAATGAGTGATTGTACTATCCTTAAAAATACCCAAAGACATCCAAGAGAAAAATAGAATTCCTCCTCTATTTTTCTACCTCATCTCTGAATAGCTGTGTTGTAGTATTAAGCTACTCAACCACGTTGATCTCTCTTCTCTGCGTACACTAGGAAAGGAGGAGAGCTAGATATCGAACCATTGCCTTAAAGAGAACCTGCATGGGGTAGCAATAAGATTTCTAGACAGCGCTACCACATGACCACTTTGCTTCTTTCTCGATTGCTCGTTTCTATGTTGCTTTCTTTTTTCTTCATCAACCTCACTGAAGTTGTTCGTGCTATCAATCAACTCTTTTATAATATTATTTTTTATGTATTCTTGAAATACAATGAGTTGCCTGCTGCTAGTTTCGTTTATTGTATTATTAGTTTTTGACTATATCTATTTCTTAGTAAAATTTAGAATTAAAAATAGTGCTCACATTTCCAAATTCATTCAAATTTATTGCCACACTCTTGTAAATATTAGCAACTTAGTCCTGTGCATTGACAGCCCCTTTTAGGTCTTGGGCCACACCCTCTTGTCGAGAAGTGAGAGCAGTACGATCCTCGAGGAGGCATGGAGCAGAAGGAGATGAAGGAGGAGCATCACTTGATAACTCGATGTGTTCCTCGAACAGAGACTGTAGGAAGTAGTTAGTCGTGGCTGACACGATATGGAACATGTGGACAGCCCTGCCGTCTTTTTCTTTGTTGGCTTTTTTCTCCCTCTCCATCTACTAACAGCTACATCAACTCCATATGTATCTTATGTGACTATAAAGCAATAAGAATTCACATCGCAATTAATCACATCACTGTAGCAAGCTCACAACTTTCTTCTTAATCAAAACCAAATTACTTTCGAACACTTTGTACTGACATTGATGGATACACAGATGGACACAACCAGTGGGGTGGAGACAGAGGCCTTCACCTTCTCATGCCATTGTCTACATCAACACTATATAAGCATTAGTGCCACGTTGATGCTTTGACATCTTTTTTTTTATATCATGAGTACAACAAAGACTCACTCACACACACAACCCCCATACACACTCATACACCCCTACGTGGGGTGTGTCCAATGCACATACTTGAAAACAAGACGGGGATTGAAGGGTCTCTGAAGTGCGGGCACGCGTTTTGACCACTAAATACACCCACATATATGTGTACTCAGAGGACACTGTTTACATGAATAATATTAGAGGTGCACTATTCATGTGAACTGTGCACCCTCCTAAAATTGTGGCACCGCAAGTCGACCCCAGCTGGGCAAGCAGGTCACTGGCTGTCTTGCCAACCAAGCAGACACTTGATCCGCGGTGCTTTGACATCCTTAAAAAATCTCTTTAGAACATCCTTGGTATGGTTTAATAGGTTTATTGTTCTAATTATAGAATATTATCTTTTGGTGACCTAGATGCATCTATGTCCGAAGTTCATATATCTATGGGCAATTTACTTTAATTACAAGCTCACCCAGAGAGAGAGGGAGAAATACGAAAAGCAAAAATAAAAAAACAAAAACTAGTTCGCAAAAACCAAAAGCACATCTTTGCTTTTTGGTGTCTTCCGCCCTGTAGTACTTGATGAGCCCAAAACATTGTTGCGCTGCGGTGCTAGTACTAGAGCCTGTTTGTTTCAGCTGTAGATTCTGAGAAGTAGCTGGTGAGTATCTAGTTAGTCAAAATCTGGAGAAGCTGGATACCCCAGCTTCTGGCTACTATTTTATTTTCTGGATTCTGTAGCCTCTGGCTACTTAAAATCTAGATAAAAATTTAAACTATTTAAAGCTATAAATTAAAAAACTACAACTAACGGGTGATCGTTTGCTTTTTGAAACTATTCACTACACTATCCACTAACTCATTTCTGATGTTTTTCAGCCAACTACATGTTTTTTCAGCCAAAAGCCAAAAGCATCTAAAACAAACAGACGCTAAATCGGAACCAGGCGCAGCAGCAGTGCCATTCCATTTGTACCGGAAAGAAAAGCTCCTATACTGTACTAGCCAGCTCCCAAACACGAGACGCCTTTTTCGTCTGCCCTTGCTCGTCTGTGTGTCGTCGTCGTGCGCTTTGCTGATCCAATTAAGCAACGGCCGGGCAGCCAATGCGGGACTTCTCCTGCTTCGGCGATGGCTCCGTCAGCCTCGCCGCCGAAGGCGGATCCGGGCCCGCGCTCGACCGCTCGCTCCAGGCGGCCACGGCCAGCCTGTACAAGGCCGCGCTGTCTTCGAGGAAGGAGCTTCTCATCAAGGTCACCTGGACCCGGAGCGTCACCGGCGCGGGCGGCGCCGGCATTGCCACTGGCCTTGCCGTGGCCATCGACGAGGGCCCCGCGAAGTTTCCCTCCGCGGTGGGGGCGGCGGCGGGTGCTGCCACTCCGCGCAGGTCGAGCGCGGCGCTGATGCCGGCGAGCACCCTGCAGCTCCTGCAGAAGAAGCGCGGCAGCCGGTCCTTTGTCACCGAGGTCGGCACGGTCGTGGCCATCTACTGGGACACCGCCGACGCCAAGTACCCCGCCGGGTCCTCCCCGGAGCCCTCCCGGGACTACTACCTCGCCATCATCGCCGACGCCGAGCTCGCCCTCCTCCTCGGCGGCGGCGCCGCGGCGCGAGGGCTCGCCTGTCGCTTCGCCGCCGCGCCGCGCCGGGCCTTCCTGAGTCGGCGCGAGCAACTCCGCGCGCCCCCTTCCCCGGCGGCCGCGCTGGCCCACAGCACTCAGTGCAGGTTCCGGGACAACGGGGCGGAGCACGAGGTGACGGTGGTGTGCCGCGGGGAGGAGTGGAGCTCGAGGGACGGGGAAGTGGCGGTGAGCATCGACGGGAAGAAGGTGGTGGAGGCGCGGCGGGTGAAGTGGAACTTCCGCGGGAACCGGACGGCGGTGCTGGGGGACGGCGCGGTGGTGGAGGTGATGTGGGACGTGCACGACTGGTGGTTCGCCGGCGGCGGCGGGGCGCAGTTCATGGTGAAGGCGCGCGGGGCGGGCGAAGGCGGGAGGGTGTGGATGGACGAGGAGATGGCCAAGAAGGGGCAGCCGCCGGAAGGCTTCTTCCTGCACATGCAGTGCTACCGGCGGTGACCGCGGCGGCAGCACTCGCCGGAGAAATTCTGTCTGTAGTTGGTTGTGATTCTTTTTGTCAAAGTTTCGATCTTGTTTCTTCCATCCCATTCCATTTCTTTGCTGACTTTGTTAGTTGTGCGGTTGTTTTGTTCAAGAATTGATGATTGCCAATCAAAGAATACTGACGAAATTACTATAAGATGGTTGCAACTTACAAATGACATTGATGTTGCATCTGCTGTTTGTTTGGTTTGTGTTTTTTTTATCGGTGACCGGATTGTTGTAAGCTCGCAGGAAGCTAGAATTTTCTTGCACGGTTTATGGGTCAAACGATGATGACATGGTAGCACGAGAGATAACGGCCTGTTCTTTTTTTTTTAGTTTTTCGACTGTTTATCAGAGAGTATAGTTTAGTAAAAATTTATGTATAATTTTGATCAATATAAATAAAATTATTATAGTATATAGACAATTAACTTATAGATCTTATTTAAAAAATAGTCTATTTAAAAATTAATTATTATATAAAATCTAAAAATAATTTTTAGAAATTGAAAAGAAGAGGTGATAATATAGGAATAAGTCAGTATAATACTAAAAAAATTGCTCAAAAGTTTGTTTAGCTACCTAAACTATAAAATTAGATATTTAATTTTCTAAATTTTACAATTCGGTTTAAATAATACTTTGATCCATTTTCGTATGGTAGTATTGTTCATATGGCATGATGAGTAGATGATTTTGTCACATAAAATGATACACTATCAAAGTTGAATAAATGATATGTAGGGTCCGTAAGGACTTCACCACTAAGCTCTCGACAATGTTTTTATAGCAACCGCTCTATGTAGTTTTCTCACTGTTTTAATTTAGAAGAGAAGGCACTTTGTGGCTTATATGTCATTCACCTGAATTTGATTAACGTGTTATTTAACGTAAAATTGCTTACTTATTGTGCTATGTGGTAATATCATTATTTAAAATTAAGTCAAAGTGTAATTTAAAATAGATCGTAAAGTTTAGAAGATTAAATATCTAAATTTTATAGTTTAGAGTATTTATATGGATTTTTGAATAAAGTTCGAGACGGTGTGTGGACTTTTTCCCTATCTAGTATATGCTTTCTGAGTTCTAATGCAAATCAAACATTTGACTGTAACAACTTGTAAAGAGAAGTGAATTGCGGAACGTTACACCGACGGCGACGAGAAGTCAGCTCAGAGCCCACCAAAATTACCCACCCGGACTGATCATTTCCACAAATTACTAGCCGACGACGACGCGCCCTAGGGTTTCGCCATTGCCATGGACCTCCCCGTCTCCGGCCGCCGCACAAGCTACTCCCTCCTCTCGCAGTTCCGCGACGACGCCGCCGTCCTGCAGCGCCAGTCCAGCGGCAGCAGCTACGGCGCCGGCAGCTCCCTCTCCGCCTCCAGCGACTACCCCTTCCACCTGCCCCCCACCTCTGCCGGCGCTGCCGCCGGCGCTGGCGATGGATCGTCGGCAGGGGCGGGGGGCTCGCCCTGCAAGAGCTGGGCGCAGCAGGCGGAGGAGACGTACCAACTGCAGCTCGCGCTCGCGCTCCGGCTCTGCGCCGACGCCGCCTGCGCTGCCGACCCGGGGTTCCTCGACCCCGGCGACTCCGGAAGCGGCAGCGGCAGCGGGAGGGCCTTCCCGCTCGCGCCGCCCACGCCCTCTGCCGAGTCCCTGTCGCATCGCTTCTGGGTCATCTCATAGCTTCCTTCACTCGCTTTTGTTCCTATACTAGTAATTGATTACATTAGTGATACTTCCTGGTCAGTATGATCGCGCATGTTTGATTGGGAGGGCTTATGAGTGAGTGATTTAAGGAGCTCAGAACGCTACACTTTGGTGGAAGGCACGCTCAGTGATCTTGTAAAGTTCTGCTCATATGAACCGTTTCCTGTAGTTGATTCTAGTTGCCGCCTATTCTACTGTAAGGATTTTGCTATTTCAGAACACAACAACTTTGCGGATACAGATTCCACGCGATTATAATGCAGTGTATTCTCTATCGGAACGACCTTATTGTTCTATTGGGGTGATCTTAGCTGTCTGTAGCATCTCTTATCTTCTGCATTGCTCTCGTGTACTATCACTCCTAAAACCGGTATCTTATTTCCAAAACTCTTCATGTCTGCTCTCTTAACTTTTTAGGTAAATGGCACCTTATCGTACAACAATACAATACCAGATGGATTTTACTTGATTCATGGCATGGACCCCTTTGTGTGGTCGCTGTGCACTGATGTACACGAAGAGAACCGCATACCATCCATGGAATCGCTGAAGTCTGTCCGTCCTGATGATTCTTCCATTCAAGTGATTCTCATCGATAGAAGAACTGATTTTGATTTAGGTATGCTGGAGAGTTATGCTTCAAGATTTTTGGCCAGTTCTGCTGACATGAAAGATGCGGTGAATCAATTAGCCAAACTTGTATCTTCCAGAATGGGGTAAGTATTTGTATCACTAAGCTCCTCAGCGCTTTTTAATTTGGTCTGGTTTCTGTGGGTTTTGAAACTTCCAGTATATGTTTTTTTCGTTCACCAAGGGGTACAACTTCCAATGAAGAAAACTTGCATTCACGCTGGAAAGAGTGCAGTGAGGCTATCAAGTCAAGTACAGGATCTATTGTGCTTCATCTGGGAAAGCTACCTATTGGCCTCTGCAAGCACCGCTCTTTGCTATTTAAAGTACGTTTGCCGTTTTAAGTTACTTTCCTGCTTGTCCATTTTGTGAAAATTTGCACCACAAAAAAAAACCGCAACAAAAGTTTCAGTAAAGAATTTCATTTCTCTGTCAGGATTTGTGAACACTTGTAAATGCTTTGATACCAAATGTCTGCCGTAAATCCCGTCTTCCATTCTTTTGATCTTATATTTCTGTCATGCGTTTTATAACACGTAGCTTGGTTAGGAATGAATAAATTATCATTTTTTAGTACTTTGAGTCATTACTTATTGAAGTCTATTTATTGCAGATGTTAGCAGATAAAGTCAATGTCCCATGCAGAGTAGTCAAGGGTTGTAAATACTGTAAAAGTGATGATGCCTCCTCCTGTCTTGTACGCTTTGGGCTTGAAAGGTACATGCCTTCTCAAGATATGTGAACTATGATCCTTTTAATACCTGAGCTATTATCTGTTCCCCAGATACCTCCACTTTGGAGATCTTACGTGGGCAACTGGGCATGTTATTTGAAGTGTCACTTGTATACAAGAAATGATGACCAGGATAACTCAAGCTTGTTGGCATATGGAAGATTTGCCTTATCTACTTGTTATTAACTTATTTTGATACTGTCGATTGATTTATTTGATGTTGACTATTGTGTATCTTGATAATTCTCTATTGTTATTTTCATTTTGACAGGGAATGCTTGGTTAATTTAATTGGGGATCCAGGCCAGTTATCTGATCCTGATTCCTTCGTCAATGGTCCCTACTCACTATCTGTGCCCTCACCTCTCCGTCCTCCAAAATTTAGGTCATTGGAGATCACTTCAAATTTCAGCTCGGTTGCCAAGCAATATTTCTCAGATTGCCACTCACTCAATCTTTTGTTCAGTGATGCTTCCACAGGTTGTTAGTTACCGACTTTGCCTTAACTTTGTTCCTCATGTTTTACATATATGATTGTCCATCAAATAAGCAGTTGCTATAGGCCAGCGAAACATAGGGTCTTCATCTAGGAGAATTTCATTTTTCAGGTGTGACATAAACCACATTCTTCATTTTTCAGGTTCTGCTTGCAGTGCAGCAGTTGCTGTGGACCAACCGGATTCTAAGAAACATGATGCAGGAGATGAGATTATGAGCAGTTGGGTGCCAATGAAAGGTAATAGCTCATGATATTCTCCTGGGCTTCTTGAAACAAACTATTTCCTTATGTTTTGACATTAGATAGGGGCTTCCTTTTTGTTCCATGTTACATGGACATGCAACTGCACAACAGATAATGAACCCCAAGGTCTCCACTTTGCAGCCTGTGCTGGAAAGTTCGAAATTTTAAACAGTAGCCTGCACATTTTACTTGCATATGTTTGCATAGTTGTCTTAAGTCAATGTTTTATGATGATGTAGGACAAGCAGCTATGAAGTCGGACATTATTCTGCCAGAAGCTCCTAGGGAGGTTTTGCCACTTATTACTTCCTCCAATGTGAAAACTGATAAAAAGAAAGAGTTTAAATTAATTGATGGGCATCAACAACTATGGAGTACAGTCAGCGATCTGTCTCTTGCTGTTGATGATCTGATCATTCCATGGAATGAGCTGGTTTTAAAAGAGAAGATTGGAGCAGGTAACAAGCGCAAGCAAAACTTGGAAGTTCAGCCTTTTCTAGTCCATTGCCAAAAGGAAAAAAGAATATCTTTTTGTCTATCTGCTAATAGATCTATGTAATCTATTGCACTAGCAATCTTAGCATTTGAATCATTTTTAAGTTATGGTTGAGTATTTGCATGTTAAATCTTGATGTGTACCCTATGGAAAGAACAATTTCATGATTTCTGTAAACTTTCTTTCCAGGTTCTTTTGGAACAGTTCATCGTGCTGACTGGAATGGATCGGTATGCCTTTTATATGCTTTATTTATTGATAAGTTGCAACTGACGATAGGAAAAGATTGTTCCTTTGGATTCTTCATTTTGATTGACTTTCTTCTATAATTCCTAAACTCCTAATAGTGCACCACAGCATTCATCATTTGAGTTTTTTGGTCCTAGTTTGTTTTAACTCTGAGTGAGCCCTTTGTGCTGACTGCTGAATGTTTTTCGCCTCAATATTTCAATCGACTCTCTATTGCCGCAGGATGTTGCTGTGAAGATACTTATGCAGCAGGATTTTCATCCAGATCGCTTCAGGGAATTTATGAGAGAGGTTTGTTGAACACACTTTTGCGTGGGTTGATCTTATAAACGACTTTGAACTTTGCTTTGTTGTCAGCTCTACAATTCTTCAATGAATGATTACTAGCAATTATGTTCTATATCCAGATGGTGTTTATTCCTTTAAGGAGCATCCCCGTCCATATTAGTCCATATTAGTCACCTTATGAGTGCTTTTTTATATGTGGTAGATTTCAATAATGAAAAGTTTGAGACATCCAAATATTGTTCTATTCATGGGTGCTGTTACTGAACCTCCAAACTTATCAATAGTTACAGAATACTTGTCAAGGTATGAATGTGCCTTTTAGTTATTCCTTTATTTTGCATAATAATTCCATACGATAATACTTGGAGTTCACCCATTTGATTGCTTCCAACAAGTGGTGCGCTTCATTCATTGCAGAGGTAGCTTGTATAAACTTTTGCATAGGAGTGGTGCAAAGGAAGTTCTGGATGAGAGACGCCGCTTGAACATGGCATTTGATGTGGTATCACGTTCTCTCATTTTGTCTAACTGTTTTCTCAACATCTTTTTAACTTCCCGGGCTATAAAGTTAAAGCAGTCATACTACTACCTAAATCGTCTGTGCTTGCTTTACAGGCGAAGGGAATGAACTATCTACATAAACGTAGCCCTCCTATTGTTCATCGTGATTTGAAGTCTCCAAATCTTCTAGTTGACAAGAAGTATACCGTGAAAGTATGGTTCATAAACTATATACCCAGTTGCATTTTGTTAAAAATTGTATATTCTGCTTTGTTTTATGAGGGCAGATGATTAGAAGGCATACACATCTTGCTAAATATTGCTGTCCACATTGTTGTTATGGATATCTGTGAGTGGAGTTGCCAATTTTCTCATATTACTCTGTCTGTTTTTTGTTTGCATACTTTTTATCTTGATTTTGTTTTCAACCTGTTCTCACTGGTTATTTTCTGAGCGGAGCAATTGAATTCTTTTTGGTGGGTATCTGACGGGCACCTAGACTTACAATAACATCTGTACGTAACACTGTCTGATTTAGAAAATGTTCAATTTTGAATAATAGAATAGAAGAATAATCTTGTATGATCTTCCTCTCTCTCTCTCTCCCTCCTTTTAATCTTGATGGCTTCAATTACTGACAACAGACAGCACTTCTAGTAATGATTTTGTAGTGGTGGGGATATTTGCTGCTTGCAGTCATATTTATTACAGTAGCCTTGTGCAAAAACAAGAACAGGGATAACGATTGTCATTAGTCATGCTTTTCAGATTTTCTGTAAAAATATTTATGGGAAATGCTTGCAAAAGCTGCTAAGTGTTGAAATGAAGTGTATATTCCCAAAGAGGCCACCGGCCAATACAAAGTGTGTGGTCCCCTAGACTCTAGACTATTTACATGTCTAACACTAAGTTCCCTGAACAAATGCTAACATAGCTGTAGACTTGACATAGTGTGTGGGCGTTCAGTCATAACATTATTCTTTCCAGAGTCTCCATCTGAAATGATTGTGTTAATGTAATCATTTTATGGATTGTTCTTTTAGTTTTGTGTAAGCTTTTCTTGTAATTTGTTTGTATTATCAACAACGTGTTATTGAATAAAGCCCAAAGATTTCCACTTAGCTTAAACCTTTTAACTATTTGTAGGTGTGTGACTTTGGCCTTTCACGACTAAAAGCCAACACCTTCCTGTCCTCCAAGTCTTTGGCAGGAACTGTAAGTTCCTTTTTCTATTTCTTCTCAAGTTCATCTTCCCTATTCACTGAATATTCCACACCTTTGGCTTTTCTTGTCATTTAAATATTAGCCTGAATGGATGGCACCTGAAGTGCTCCGGGATGAACCATCCAATGAGAAGTCTGATGTCTACAGTTTTGGTGTAATCCTATGGGAACTTATGACAATGCAACAACCATGGTGTAACCTGAATCCTGCCCAGGTAATTCCCTTTATCTAATTTGGGGCCTGTATTAATGAAGTGATGCAACTATTCCTTATTATTCAATTTGTCCAGAACATAATTTGCTTATCCACAAGAAATATACACCTGAGATGATGCAGATCATACTGTATTTAGCTTTTATACATGGTACTATGCTTTTCCACAGGTGGTTGCCGCTGTAGGCTTTAAAGTAAGAAGGCTTGAAATCCCAAAAGGTTTAAATCCTCAAGTGGCTACATTAATTGAATCCTGCTGGGCAAAGTATGTTTTGTTTCATCTATATATGCCTTTCATATTTCCTTTCTGAAGCTAATCGCAATGATGTATAAGGCTAACTACAATAATGCTATGTCTGTTATAGTGAGCCACGGTGGAGACCCTCATTTGCCAATATTATGGAAACTTTGAGACCTTTAATTAAGGTTCCAGTGCTGCAGTTGATTCGTTCAGACTGATAACCAGTTTTAGACTGTTACAGAAATAAGCATTTCCTGATATTTGTCATGATAAGATCAACATGGAGTTTTTTGGTATTTGACCTGCTACTATTGGATAATTCATTGACAATACTACTTGATGTTAAGAATATGGAGTTCTTGATTTACACTTTCAAGCAAAAAGTACCTTTACTTATCTCCATGGCATAAGGTATGCTGCTGTTTTTGGAGCTTCCTGTTTCTGTTCAATATTATCAAGAATTATTGAATGTGAGCTTTACTTGAATATTTGAAGAGAAGGTTTTGATGTCAGTTAAATGTAGAATTGTTGAATGTTGATAACTTGATATCAATCACAAACCATTAAGTTGGACTATCCATTGTCTTTGTATCCTTAATGCTCAATTTTCTCACGTTTTTCTACAATCTATGTTCTATGATGCGTACAAGGTAAAGGAACGAGTCCAAATGATGTCTGATGTGCTAATTCACTGATTCTTCCATGAAATTTTTAGTGCACATATGATACTTGATTAGTCTAAGCTGATTTCTGTTCCTGTTAATATTTCTGATAATCACAGTGCCTTGGACTTTCGGTTTTGTTATTTAAATTTGTAACGCATGATTGCATTCAGCTACCGAACTGATAGTACATCACTATGCTGAATGTTGTTCAATGTAACTTGTTTGTGGTGACTGTCAGTTCATTAAAATCCTGTTAGATTGTATATACAAATTGAGCTTTGGAAGTTCACTGCAATGTGTGCTTGTGTACTGGTCCACCTTTATTTGCGAGCTGTTGTAGTTTTTTCCCCCTTTGAAAGCTGTGCTAATGAGCTGCAAACCTGCAACAACTTGCAGATCTGTGGATATTTCTTCTATGAACATCTGACGGAACCGGTTGGCTAACTTATCCATGAGATGTGGCATGGCGCCTTTATGCATCCTTTACTGATACATATTTTCTGTTGGCCTCATATATCGACAAGAGGATTATTCTCCCCTGTGATGATATCTTGATCACACTTGGAAAATGCATGCTGAGTTTCAAACATCAGAATCTTCTGGTTATGCTGTGTACATTTTAGTTTTTCCTAGATTTCATTGTATAGTACATATAACTAGAGTTAGCCATGAAAAGAAAAGTTTTGGCCGACTCTGGCCTCAGGCCTTCAATTCTGATACTGTCCTGGAGCAAGCGGTACTGTAGATATTGCTGTATGTCTGTATTGTCCGTTTCTTCAGATCTTGTAATGTGTTGTATTATGCGGTGTCCTTGTAACATGATTAAAAATTAGCTGAGTAATAGTCCTTTTACCTGTCGATTTGTACCACAGTTATCAGCAATCTCCGGCGAACCTGGAGACCGTGACTTCGTGCTTAATGCCCTTGTGGGGTCTGGGTTCATGGATGGCTAGATATTTGGACTGTGAAGCAGAAACATTTGGCCTGATCGAATGTTTTGATTGTCATCGGGGTTGCTATACATATAATTTTGATGGATACATGCGTTTAATTTGATTCAAGAATTCAGTTCCTTCTAACCTGATGCCCTTTTTAGAAAGGAGGATTTCCAAGCAGCTTATATGAACCAATGTGGTGCATCCATGAAACTATTCCCTGTTCCCATAGAGTTTGAACATCATAACCATTCTGGCAAACGGCGGAAGATCATCTGCGCCAAGCTACACTTACGAAAGGTGTCTTGGCAGGTGCCTAGCAAACTCCATGAGCAAACGAAGAACTCCCTCTGTTCCATGATAACAGTTTAGCGATTCGTTGAAATACTTTTGTCTGACACTAATATTTTAGTGATTCTTCGCAGTGGTGACGCCAAGCATGTGGAGTGGGCAGAGCTCTACTGGGCATAATATTTTAGTGATTCTTAGCACCAAGGGTTGCATCGGTCCAACGCACAGCAGCGATCGTTCGCAATGGTGCTGCCAGTTAGCGAGGTGCCCGCCTAACGGCAGCGTGGAGGATGGCCGAGGGAGGATGAGAGGGAGTTTTGATTTCTGTTAAAATAAAATAGACGTATTTTAAAACAGAGGGATGGAGTATTTCGTGTCAGTTTTTCCTCCTTCATTGAGATGGAAATGAATAGGTGTCTCCAACCGGTTTTAGCTTCAGATTTTATTTTTGATTGAAATTATACTATAACAAGTATTGATTTTTTAGTTATTCAATCAAAAAGAATAAAAAATAGAAAAAGAAAAACACCGTTATTTCTTTATAGATAATGTAAAGAAATAAAAAAATAATTCAAAATAAAAATAAAAAAGCTAACATTAAAAATCAATGTAATTTAAATAGCTTTTCGCTTCTTCTAGTTTTCTAAAACCGAAAGTCAGAAAGGTAAAGGAGTTGGAGCGGCCACAGAAACTTCCATGAACTGGGAGGGGCCCCTTTAGGTGATGAAATGCCAGCCGCCCGCCTTCCCTACGGCCCCGCGTCCTCCTGCTCTTCTTCACCCTCACACGTACGGTACGTGGCGGGCGGGGGCTTCCCCTCCGCGAAACGCTCGAACCAAATCAAATCAAAATCGGAGCTCCTCCTCACTCGCGTCCACTTCCAAGTCCCACCCCAAATTCCCCCACCCTACTCGACTCGATTAGCCAAGCCGCCTCTCCCTCTCTCGCAAACCCTAACTCCCCCATGCCCCCCAAACCCTAGCTCGCCGGCCACCATGCGCGCCTCCGCCTCCCCCATGGAGACCTCCTCCTCCGCCCGCAGATCCGCCGCCTCCGACCCCCGCGCCAAGAAGCCGCGCCTCGCGCAGCCTCCGCCGCCCGCCGCGCTGGATCCCACATCTTACGGCAGCTCCGGCGCTGCCACCAATGGCAGCGCCGCCGCGAGCCTCGAGCAGGCTCAGGTGGACGAGCTGGTCGCGCAGTACCGGGCGGCGCTCGGGGAGCTCACCTTCAACTCCAAGCCCATCATCACCAACCTCACCATCATCGCCGGCGAGAACCTCCACGCCGCCAAGGCCATCGCCTCCCTCATCTGTGCCAACATCCTCGAGGTGACCTTTGCCTTTGACTTCTCCTCTTACGCTAACGCTGCCCCCCCTCTTGTCTCGTCATGTAAAACTAAGGCGCCGACAAGTAGTAGTACCGTGTATATCTTGTGCTAGATACAGTAGATGTTGTTGGATGAACGACCATCTTGTATTGTAGTCTACATGATAGCTAATCAAGATCGCTGTGTTGTGATGTTGCCAAGGGTTGTGTCGTGTGTACAAATTGGTGCAAAAATGAATGCGGTTTGACCTAATATTCGCTAAATTGCTTCATTTTGTTTCTGTTGACATACGTTACAAAAAATCATTGTGGATTGAATCTCTCTCTCTCTCTCAGTGTGTGTGTGTGTCTCTCATGTGTGGTGCTAATGCGCATGGTTTTAAATGCTTTACGGTTGTGAAGTTCCTTGATGGACTCCTTTTCCAAGGCATTGTATGGTGATTTTCCAACCAAGGGGTCATTCACAGTATGAATTTCAGATTCCTGTGGCATGGCAAAAGAAATACTAATGTTAACAGTTTGAATCACCCTTTGGTAATATGAGGGCTACATCAGCACTCAGTGATACTAAAAACATCAAAGAATTATTGGCTAATGGTTGGAAATGAACCAGGCTTTGCAACAATCTCATTCCTACTCTTCCACTATCTGGTCCGCAGATTAGTTTGAACTCTTATGATATGTTTGTGTAAAGATGAAACTGTATAAATGGAATGACGAAAGGATGAGGAAACACTACACCTCTGATGTGGCATACACTGTGCCTTCTCCTTGCTGTTTTTGGATAGTTGCTGGGCAATGAAATGGCTTTCATTTGTGTGTTTCCTTCCTCTTTTGTAATCTTGCTGCTCTCCTCAGGTTGGGGAAGCTACTGCTGGATCTAGCATTTCAGCTAGGCTCGTTTTGTTCTCATCTCTTGTATTATAAAAAGAAAAATAAACTTCTCCAGAAATAGGGGTAACTCACTAATGTCACTAAGGAGAGAAACATTGGGCCATCTCTAGTATGGTGGTCATGTAAAGAATGCTTGTATTGTTCTGTCGTGAAGCACATTTGCCAGTGTTCTACTCTTACAGACACAGTTAGTGAATCAGATTGACCTCTGAAAGGTTTTCTCCTGTTGCCTTGTATTACCATTTCCTTTCCTCTCTCTCTCTCTCTCATGTAAACCTGTAACAATTGTCTATGTAATGCATTCCATTATATGTGGAGCTGGTATGTCTATTTCATTTTATGGTTGCCTGTGTTTGTAGGTTCCAAGTGAACAGAAGTTACCATCTCTTTATCTTCTTGACAGTATTGTCAAGAATATCGGAAAAGATTATGTTAAACATTTTTCTGCAAGATTACCTGAGGTTAGCATCTGATCTTGTCCATTTTAATACTTTATCATTTTTTACTTGAGATAACCACCTTCATGGCAACCTAATGAACCTTAGTTTCTTTTCTTATGAGATGAGTGTGATTTGGACATCCTATTGAGCCTTAGTTTTCTTTGGTTATTCTTTGTTACTGTAGGTGTTCTGCAAGGCTTACAGACAGGTTGACCCTTCTGTACATAATAGCATGAGGCACCTTTTTGGTACATGGAAAGGAGTGTTTTCTCCAGCTTCACTGCAAGTGATTGAAAAGGAACTTCGTTTTCAATCATCTGCCAACGGATCATCAGGTGCTGCACCATCGAAGCCTGATTCTCAATCCCAGCGCCCATCCCACAGCATTCATGTAAATCCAAAATATTTAGAAGCAAGGCAGCAGCTCCAACAACCAAATAAGGCAAGCAACATGTTCTTATTTAAGTTTTCTAATGGAGCTATTCACTGCTTTGACCTCTGAGAGACAAATTAAAACAGTGATACTGTTCTCATAAAACACACACACATTCTATTCTGCTGTCCCTTATGTGATTTTATTCTTGATACTGATTTCCCTCAATTTGGACAGGGACTTCTGGGAGCTGCTGCCAAGACAGCTTTAATCTCTGATACTGGTGATGATATTGAGAGGGCTAACAGGATATCTATTGATAGCAGTGCAGGGCGACGGCTGGATGTTATGAACTCTAGGCCTGTAAGTTCTTTGCTTGCTCTTTGTAATTTCTACATGTAAATAGCCAGAAAAAAGTGCTTAGACTCCTTTTTTTTTTTGCATGTTTTTTTCTGATATGTTTTGACTATGATGTGCAGAACTTACAGCGCACCCAAAAGGACCCTTTTAGAAATCCTATTCATGAAAAGCCAGATAGAGATGCGAGGGGCCTTGGATTTTCCAACATTTCACAACAACCTGTTGTGGGAGCTGGTCAAGTTCGCTCAAAATCCAAAGGCCAAGATGGAATTGGGGGACCATATTATACTGGTGTTGGTTCTTCTGAAGAACAATTTGACAGACGGAACAATTTTTATGCAAACAAGGATGTTCAGCCATCAGGATCTGTACATTTGGACAGTGCACTTCTCCCAACTCCTGTCAGTAATTCTGTAAGGATTGGTAGGCCATCATCTAACAAAAGCTGGAAGAACTCTGAGGAAGAAGAGTACATGTGGGATGATGTACGTTCTCAAGGGGCAGATTATGGAGGTACCAGTTCTGCAAGAAAAGGAGAATGGATGGCTGATGATGGCAATGTTGCAAGCTTTCAAAGGGTTAAATGGGCAGAGCTCGGAGACCATTTGGAGCCCGACTCGCACAAACTAGATATCTTCCCAAGATTTGGACATGCAACAGGCCAAGATAGAAGAATAGCAGCATATATGGTATGTGGAGAAAAACTATTGGAAAAGTATACGCAGTACACAATAGTCAGAAATGTTTTTAACTGCTGGCGTGCTTCCAACTTTGCAATCTATAATATTTCTCAAAACCTTAACTTTCAACGTGTGCTATGCTAAATTTTCTGCATATCTATTCTACCTTTGCACTATATTTGGAAGAGATGATTATGATCTGATTTTTTTTAATTGTTCAGGATCATGAAGAGTTCCTTCATGCTAAGCGTGAGGTGGAACCAAGAATCGATAGGGAAATGCGGCCTGAAGGACAACAGATCCCAGCATCTTGTGGTTTGTCACTCTGGTTATCCGAGGAAAAAACTTTCCCAGACATCGGGCCAGATCCTAGGATATCAAGGTTTTCCAATCAGTCAGCAGACATGTCTACCATTTATTCTGGAACCTTGTCAGCAGGCATCACTTCATCTGTACCTGTTGGATTACTAGGAGCCTATGCTGGACAATCAAGCCTAGAAAGTGTAACTAGTGTACCGACAAGATCAACTGAGACTTTTGGGCAGCAAAAACATAGATATTGGTCATCTTCCTCACCACCTGTCCATTCACCTTCATCTACTGCGAACTTTGCACGCCAGAGTTCCCCAGGTTCTGCAGCTCCCATACCATCCTCGCAATCGGGTCAAAATCCTCAGGAAGAATATAATCAAAGAGCTCATGCCTTGGTTCAAAATGCTGCACTTTCTCAGGGTCGGCCTGGTCTGCAGGTAACCGCATCACAGGCTCCCCAGCAGACCCAAAAGCACCCTACCTTGCGGTCTAAGCCACATCTCAAGCCATTTGATCAACTGCAGACAAGCTTCTCACATGAAAATTCTCCATCGCTGATTGCCCAGCTGCCTCTTTCAGCTGGCATGGGACATCAGCAGCCTGAAGAAATCTCCTTGCCCAGTGATTCCACCCATTTGAGCTCAGATCATATAAGCGCTAGTAATTTGTTGGCTGGTCTTATAAAAAGTGGATTCAAACCGAATAACCCCAGCAATCTTGCTAGCTTGAAGGTACAGCAGCCTCTTCCAAGTGGGCGACCTCCGCATGTTTTGACATCTCTTCCAGCTACTTCCTCGTCGCTGCAACTTCCAGCTACTGAAAATGCCACTTCAAAGTCTCAGGCACCAAACTCTGTGCGCCCACCTTTGCCACCAGGTCCACCACCTTCTTCATCGCTTGTTTGCCCGACAACACAGACTGCTGAGAAAGCTGCACCACTCTCAAGTCTTCTCACTTCCCTAGTTGCAAAGGGATTAATTTCTTCACCGTCCACTGATTCATCTGCTGCAGTTCCACAGCAGCCCAGTAAATCAAGTCTGAACACACCAGACGTCACTGCTTCAGCTACACCTTTGTCAATTGTCCAGCCTTCAGTTAGCAAGGAGACATCTAATCGAGATTCATCTGCCCCAACAAGGATGCTGTTGCCCCAATCTGCGGAAATAAAGATGTCAGACCTTATCGGCCTTGAGTTCAAGCCTGAGATGCTTCGCAAATACCATGCGCATGTGATCAGCAGCCTCTTTGATGACCATAGCCATCAATGCCAAACATGTGGTCTAAGATTCAAACATGAAGAGGAGCTCAATGTGCACACCGCGTGCCATGGATCGAGGCAGTTTGAGACTAGAAGTACTGGTATCGCACCTGAAAGGTGGTACCCTAGCAAGAACAATTGGATTGATGGATCACGTGAAGTGCAGAACAGCTTCCTGGAGTCTGTTGCTTCTGATGCAGGTTTGGGCTCTGCAGAGGAAGTTTGTGAGTTTATGGTTCCTGCAGATGAGAGCCAGATTATATGTGCACTATGTGGGGAGCCATTTGATGACATTTATTCCATTGAGAGGGGTGACTGGATGTACAAGGATGCGGTCTATTTTGATTGCTCGAAGGTAGAAGGCAGCTGTGGGGACAGCATCGAGAGTGAAGAGCTTGCACCCATAGTCCATGCAAGATGTATGCCAAGAAGCTCAAACAATGGCATGGAGGTGGATTAGCATGATTGTCATACACAGCAGCAGAAGCAGCAGCAACAGCTCGAGTGATGACATTGAGGTGGTAGACATGACGTTGGTGCTCAGCAGCAGCTAAAATGATGGCATCATGGAGGCAGGTATTGCGTAAGGGCGATGCACAGCAGCAGCAGAAATGACGCTAAGGGGGTGATGACATGTAGGTGGATTAGCGTGAAGCCGACGTGCTGCATCAGCAAATTTTGGGCAAATGTTTGAAGTCATCCCTCAACCTAACGATCTATCCTGTAGAAAGATGCTTACACAAGGAATAAATTCACAATCCACTTCGGCCATGTGCCCATGTCAATTGGTAATCCTGACGAATCCAAATTTTATGGGCTGTGGGGGTTATGTTTGGTTCCATCAAAGGAGATGATCTTTTTGTTCATAGAAGGTCTTGTATGTTAAAAGGAGTGTATTTTATTTTACAAGGAGAAAAAAACAAGGTGACGCCGCCATTGAATTACTGCTGTTGTCGACAACCCTTCTCTCATCTTCTGAGAACTAGAGATTTTTGTACGTAAGAAACTGATAATAGAACATCATGAGACCGAATTAAACTAGTTATTGCTTGCGTGCTGTTGGACCTGATGCAATGCTGTGAGCAGGGAACTCCTTGGGTGGATGATTGATCTGAGTGAGATCTTTGCAGAACCAGATTCTTATTTGCGCTAATTAGTGGAGTACTAGATGTCATAAATCTGGACTTTTCACTTTTACCTTTTTCCTGATTAGTTTGTTCGCTTTCCATCTGTTTTTATGTGGGAAGAAACGTGCCAGCAAGCATGCCCCTGTGGCCTCAAATCCTACCTAATAAACACTAGGGACTTGTCAGGCCGGTGCTTTCGTTTTGCGTACGAGTGGTTGGGTTCGACATACCACAGCCAGGCTGGATCAGAAGAGAAAGCAGCCGCCCAGCAGAAGGAAGTCTAACCTGGTGACCGTGAGGTACGGTCAAATTAAGGTGATTTCTACACACTACCGCCAAACAACAAAATTAACCCACTTTGGCTGTGACGAGACGAATGTTTACTTTACTGCATGCGAATTGGCCACTTGTAACGAACGATGACGACGCCACCTACCAGGTTGGGTCAACCCTTGCAAACTCATCTCAACCAACCAACCTCGAATCCTCCCAAAATGGCAATCCCAATCCCAATCCCAATCCCAGACAGACAACAAGCTAGTTACTGCTTCGAGGTCATGCATCTACTCCAAAGAAAGCGGAACACACCAAGGTGTCACGTGAATCGCTGAGGCCAACCAAACAGTAGTAGATAGCACCGGCCAGGGAAGGAAGATCTAGTATTTCACTTGGCCGTTTCTCCAAATTTATTCACAAAAACTCAAGGAAAACAAAAAGCAGCAGCTAGGAGAGCATCATCATCAAGTGACGAGCATCATCATCCAATCCCCTAAAGAAAACAGCGAACCAACCAACATTCCTCTTCTAAGCAGCTGCTGCCGCTGCCGCTGATGGCTTTTGTCTGACGAGCAGGGCAAGCAAGCAAACTCGTCACAGCCACAGTAATCTGCAGAGCAACTGATTAAGAAGCCTCAATTACTGCAAGGTATTGTTGTTACTGTCCATGCCCTTGGCCATTTGTGAGGAGCTTGATCCGGTGTCCCATGGCGTCATGTCCATGGGGTAGCTGCCGAGCACCCTGAGGAAGGATGTGAACTCCTGGATCTCGGCGAGCGCGTTCTGCGCGCGCGCGTCGGCCATGGACGCCTGGAAGTCGATGTAGAACATGTACTCGAAGTGCTTGGCCGTGCCGACGTTGGCGTCGTCGACGAGCCGGATGGGGCGGTGGCGGTGCGGCCGGCTCTCGATCTTGGTGAGGATGATGTCCCGGAAGGCGAAGGCCGAGAGCACCTTGAAGAGCACGGAGGTGCCCTCCCTGTCGTGCGCGAAGACGATGCTGGTCTTGAATGGCCTGTCGGTGCGCGGGATGATGGGCTCCCGCGCGAGCATGACGAAGCGCGTCACGTTGCCGGCGTCGTCCTGGATGCCGTCGGCGAGGACCTGGAGGCCGTAGAGCTCGGCGGCGCGCGCGGAGGCGATGGCGGCGGTGTCGCGGAGCGTGCCCGCGGCGACGTGCTCGGCGGCGCCCGCGGTGTCGTCGAAGGCCTCGCGGGCGACGTTGAGACCCATGGCGTTGAGGGTGAGCTCGCACTGGGCGAGAGCCTGTGGGTGGGAGATGACGCGGGTAAGGAGCTCCTTGCGGACGCCCGCGAGCGCGAGGAGGCAGTGGTGGACGGGTAGCTGGACCTCCCCTACGATGTGGAGACGGTGGCGTAGGAGGAGGTCGTAGTTGCGGTGGATGCTACCGCCGAGGGAGTTCTCGACGGGGAGGACGGCGCGGTCGGAGATCCAGAGCTCGACGGCCTGGAAGGCGACCTCGAATTGGTCGCAGGGGATGGCGTCGCAGCCCGGGTAGGCCTTGGCGGCGGCGGCCTCGCTGTAGGCGCCGGGAACCCCCTGGTACGCCACCCGCAGCTGGCTGCCGTGCATCGGCGCCGGCGACAGGTCGCTGATGCTCAGCGGCCGCGGCAGGTTGGACACGGGCACCAGATCCAGCGCCGCCGCGGCGGCAGGCCTACCACTCTTGTGCTCGTACAGCTTGGGCGCTGGCGGGGGCGGGCGGTCATTGGCGTCGGCGTGGGAGGAGCTGCTGTGATGGTGGTTGGTGTTGCTTGCGAGAATGACGCACCTGGTCTGCCAGTCGGCGCGGCTCGCGCACGGCGGGCGGCGCGCGGTGCGCATCCACGCGAAGGCCGGTTTCTGGATGGCGGGCGTCGGCGCCGCGGCGGCTTCCATGGGATGGGATGCGGCTGGTAGCCTGCTCTGCTCTGCCTGACGAGAGAGGGAGGCGGGCGGGCTGCTCTCTCCCTCCTTCCGAGCTGGAGAAGAGAGACCGCCGTGCCGGCTTTATACATGAATGGTTGGTGGTGTTAAATGGTATTAGATAAATAATAGGATTGCTTATGCTGTTTTTTTATATGTAGGTTTTCTTATCCGTGTTGGTATATATTTTTTATACTTTCTATATATATTACCTATTGGGTCTCTTCAATATATACATAATATTTATAACATGGTATCAGAGTTTAGGTTAAAACTCTAATCTCGATCTTGATCTACTTCCACTGTTGCTGCCCCCAGGAGGATCGATCTTCCCTCCTAGGGACGGCCACTTTTTCTCCCGCGTCCCTGTCGACCTCGTCACGCTGCTCGACATCAGCTGCGGTTGCTCCAGCGCCACACGGTCCAAGAGGCTGGATCTGCTCAAGAAGGCCATGGATCTCGTCATCGGGAGGCTCGGCGCGGAGGATTGCCTCGCCATCGTGCCGTTCCACTCGTTCGTCGCTGACCCCATCGGCCTCCTGCATATGTCCATCGATGGTCGGTGCGCTGCCAGTAGGAAGGTGCAGTCGCTGGCGGTCAGCGGTGGCACCAAGCTGTTCCCGGCCTTGAACATGGCCGTCCAGATATTGGAAGGGCGACGGGAGGAGGAGAAGTGCCGTGTGGGCATCCTTATCTCCAACGGCGACAATCGCACCATCTTCCGGGAGACCATCCACCCCAAGTACCCCATCCACGCCTTCGGTTTCCATGCCATGCACCCCCGTCCAAGGCCAAGAACGCCACCTTCGCGTGCAGCTTCTTGCGGCGGAAGAAGGCCAGGTCGTCGTCGTACTTGGCATAGCACAACGCTGACAGCCGTGTAGTCCGACGGCTCCTCGAAGAGCGACCTCGATATCCTCTTGTCAGTTCATCCTGGCGGCGGATGAGAGAGTCGCGGATGAGCGCTGAGACATGGGGGCGTTTGGCTATTTCTCCTTTATGATCACATTCCCTTGCTTTTGCCTTTAGGAGTCTTCAAAAAAATAGTCTGTGTGCCAGACAAGTTTCGTTTTGAGTCTTCCATTTGTGTCTATTCTAAATCCGTAGTCTCTACTTTTTCAGTTCGTTTAGGCTATATGGGTCCACAAATTTATTGTCAGTCAAAAAGTATAGGAATTTTATTTTGCATGATCATAGCCGCCGCTCTTCTCTCTGAGTCACGTGCAGATCGTAGAAGTCTTTATGACGCCACCGCTTCTCTAGCCGCAGCCTCGAGTTTCTAAAGCCGCTGCGCTTCTCTTGCACCTTATGCATTGCGTCGCCGCCGTCTTGGACTTTGATATACGCCGCCATACTTTTATCTATTCCTCTTCGACTTGATTTGATAGTATTTTTCAAGTGCTGAACGGTACGACGACATCATTAAGATTCGGACTTCGGATTTTTACTATTTTAATGACAACTCTTTTTAAATGCAATACTATTGCATACGTTTTACATTTGAAGAGGGGTGTTAATGGTATTAGAGATATAAAGATTGATTATGCTGTTTTCTTACATGACTAGATTTTCTTATCCGTATATGATATATTTCTCTATAATATTCTCTTATTCGTTGTATATATTATCCATTAGATCTCTTCGATATACATATAATATTTATACCAGGTGGCACTCACGACTCTTGCTTCGTCATTTGCATCCAATTCATGTATAAAGAATTGGTTGGTGCCTGATCATATCAGCTCTTGCTTCGTCATTTGCCGTCACGACTCACCACACATTGCGTACGTCCTAGGCTTGCACGTATGTCGGCACCAGATTCACGACCTTTCTTTTTTGACCACACCTCATAGCTTTTGGTCATGATAAGAAAAGAAGTAACTTTAAAAATTAAATAGTAGTAGCTGAAAAAAATAATTTTAAAAAAAGATATGAGTGATAAAAAAAAAAAAAGATATGTGTGTAACTGAGTGAGAAAAGTAACTCCCTGTTTTATCTGGGAAGAAGGCGTTAGCGAGGAGTGTGTCTCCTTTTCTGGGTGGGTAACGCGGCGGATGGATAGGATGGGATGGGCATGCCATCTATACATTCCTTTTGATTTTGCTTGCATGACCTCACACTCATCGGTCACTGCACATGTTTGATTCCCCACAAGAATGAACCATGACCGGATCCAAACGTGAGTGCTCCACCGAAAAGTACATCTTCGCCACTCACATGACCTGCATGATTGGATCAACTGTTGGTTCGTAATTTCCACGATGAGAATTCCATCCAGTTCCATCTTCTTCCTGCAGTATGTCACGACTAACGACGCCTTGCGTCCTAGGCTTGCACCAGCACCAGATTCAGGACATGTTCTTTGTCTGCGCAACAGGAATCTGTAGGATCGTCGATGGCAGGATCTCCACCTGACGAGTCCTCTGAAGCTTCCGAGTCTCTCTGCAACCGTTCCGCATATACAGGATCTGCGACAACTTAGCTTCTCCGGTCCTCGCATGGATCTATGTCACGATCTCCGAGGCATTGTCATGGAAGACGACTCCACCGCCTACGGCACATGGATCAAGCTGGAGCAACTCTTTCGGGACAATAAAATGAGTCGTGCGGTGCATCTGGAGGCCGATTTTCATGCTCTTGTGCAATGTGATTTGTCTGTTTCCACCTACTGTCATTCGTCGATTGAAAACCCTTGCAGATGCTTTTGCCAACTGCGACCAACCTATCTCTGAGAAAGCTCTTGTGCTTCAACTGATCTGTGGCCTTAGTCCCAAGTATGCAACGCTCAAGACCATACTGCCCATGCAGTAACCATTTCCGACCTTCATGCAAGCTCGTGGGTACCTTTTTCTTGAGGAGACGGATCAGGTTGCCACAGCTCGTAATGTCGCTGCAGCTGCTCTCCTGGCTGCAGGCGTTATGGGCAGTAGCGCTGATGCCGCTGGAAATTGCAGTGCGCGCGGTGATCGCGGCGATCGTGGAACGAAGCTACGAGCGCGGCACCAGCAACTATGGCCACCGTGGTATGAATAGAGGACGAGGCTGTGGTGCCTCAAATGGAGGACGCACTGGGCATGGCTGGGTTCTCAGCTATCCGCCATGGTCTGCACCTTGGCTCAGCAGTCAATGGCGTGATCCCTTTTTTTTCGATAAAGAAAATTTTATTACTTCAAAGTTTTACATTGAGCAGATACAAAACCCTAAAAACAATTCCCGACCTCTGCATAACCAAGATACACACAACCCAAATGAACCAAAAGAAACAAGCACTCTAATGGCGTGATCCCTGGACAGGTTCAATAGGGCCTGGATTACTGGGGGCACGACCATCACCATCTCAGGCTGCTGGGCAAGCCTACCTGATGACCATCACCATCAAGCTCGTTTCAACTAGTCCATATTAGTGGATGGGTTTTTCTATGCTATGATTTATAATTTTTTTAATTCTAACTATATGTAAGAGAGTATAAAGAGAGAGACAATTACATATGATTTTGATGGGTAAACCTTAAGTTAACACAATATCTTCTATAATCGACATGTAAATCATGCTTTTAAAAAAACATACCGTTTAAAAGTTAGTTACTATACAAAAATCAAAACTATAAACAGCAAAACCAATAAAAAAAACCAGCCATTATGTTCCAGCCTAATCTGCCCTACTAATTCAACTTGTGCCTGCTCACCAACACCCCCTCTCACACACATTTATCTATATGTTTTTTCCCCTTTGATTAAACCAGCAGGAGCAAATTGAGAGAAAGGGAGGACAAAAAACAAGCCTATAACTTTTTCATGTAGCGATCATAGTCAGTGGACACCAACCCTAACTTAAGGCAAGACCACATCTCCACCATGCCGCTATCGGACGACACACATTTTGTGTCAATAGCAGTTAGAGTACAGGGTTTGCTTTTATCTGTAGTTTTCTCGAGAATGTGACGCCCAATGACAATTGACATCACTTTCTTTTTCAACGAAAGATGTACTTGATTTTTGAACATGGATGATGGATATCCGAGAACAACAAACACTTGCGAATTTACATGTTCATAGTTTACAAAAATACGACTATGGTTCAGAGATATCTGGAGACCAATAAGATTGATTAACTAGCCTAAGATCCTCTGCTCTAGGCTCTACAGTGATGCAACTTCATGGCAATTCCTTCTGATTAGTTCACATAAGGAAGGATCCTCCACGGCACAAGCTTGCAGTATTCTACCCAGATATCCTTGTATTTCTGTGAGCACCTTGCTTCATCTCTTCTTTCCCTCCATACCAGCAAGATGAGCAGGTAGATGGGGTAGAAGTATGGGATCACAGAACTGCAACAAAAGGGTGGTTTAAGGTTATTCATACTTGATTGGATAAGAGAATTATGTCAGAGGATGATCAGACACCTGGCTCCGCAAGGCAGACTGAATGAAAGTGCTAGCAGTGGATCTCCAAGGTAATTACAGTGCCTTGCAATGCCCCCTATATCGGAGGAAGGATTCGTTATTTTACAATCAAAACAGTACTTAACAAGCATGATTACTCTCAAGAGAGAAGGAAGCATTCAAAGTTTGAACATATCTAGAAAAAACACTGTTCTGTAAAAATGCAATGATTAAATAAATGATATAGGTACACTACCCAAACTTGTTACAGCTGTGATAAACACCAGTTAGGTGCACAACTCGGAAGAAATTCATCACATTTGTATTGGCTGCTTACCTACTCACCTACATTTGCTGTTCTTGCACTTTTCCTTATTTCAACTAACAATGACCAACCAAATCTTTAGACAAAAAAGTGTATGTGGGCTCTTAATTTTTTTCCACACTATGCTGTTGAAGTAGTCCACAGCACACACTTCAGAACACAATATATACAGATTAACTGGTTAACTAAGGAGAGAACATGCACGTGTTCACACATCTATGTGTATCTTACCAGTAGCCAGATGCAAGTAGCTTTCCCCCAACAGCTTTGGGAGGTTTACCCCATATAAGAGATTTAGGGTCCTTCTTGAACACATGTTTTGTTTGTTGGCTCCTCTGAACTAGAGGTGTCAATCACATCCGAATTATCCGTTTTATCTAGTATTCATATCCAGATTATTTGATTCATATTCGATATATTAAGACTTAAAAGAGTGTCAATCATATATTTATCATCCGTTTTATCCGGTATCCATATCCGAGTATTCGATCATTTGACACCCCTAAACTCTAGATAGCTGTGTGCCAAATGGAATAAAGCATGGTCAAAGAAATTAGAATGCAAGAAACAGGTCATACAGCATATCCGCGCGCGTTCTGGAGATTTTTGTCGTTCCTTCATGAACACATGGTTTGTTTGTTCGTTCGTTGGTCTCTCACGCCCCTTTTTTTTTTCTCGTTGAAATCAGATTCCATGATCTACCATTTTCTTCTTCTTTATTTACCAGAATGATTTTTGTCGTATATTTCGCACTTATTGATTCATTCACATGTGTGCTGCCAGTTGATTGCGTTATTTTATTTTTTTTAAAAATAATTATCGTGGATGGTTAAAATGAAAAAGCCCTTCATAAGTATTACGTGAATGTTTTTTTGGTTATAGTTACAGCTGATGTATTTTAATTACGACTGATAAATGTAATAAATAATATTAATTGATAGAAGTTGAAATAAAAAATCAGCTAAAAAAACCAAAACAGTACCTACTTTATGTGCTTTTCTGATCGATCACGTGACTCAGTATTATCTAAGGATCTAATTGATGTATTTTTTAATCTTCATTCAATGGTACCAGTGGATGCATGTCGATATGCGGGACACGTCGTGCCATCATTTGTAGTGTTCTCTTTTCTTTTGATACAAGATACATACAATGAACTAGGAGGAATTCATGCATATAATATCTAATTTGGTAAAAAAAATGCTGGTGCGGTTTAATAGTTTTCACTTTTCAATTGATATACAATAAGATAGAAAAGGGAAGCATATATTGCCAGAATCTTGAGCTGACTTGTCAAAAAGAATGTGAAGGAAATTACAATGCTATACATGTGTACGATAATGTTTGGATAGTGTAATGAAAGTCCGGCAGGTCGTAGTCTCTGACAGTTCACAGCTGATTGAGAACCCAATTCACCTCTATGTACAAATATATTACGAGGATCAGATGACACTAAGTGTCAGTGATTCTAACATGAGAAGTGGACCACAAAAGTACCAGAAGATCAAAAAGAATTATTGAAGAATTGTGAAGAAGCAACAGTTTTTTCAGCTTCATATATTGAAACTGATAAGTTAACTTATAAACCAAGGAGTGCATTCAAACCTATTCGTTTGCTGTATGCTCGTAAATGAAAATTCATGAATTTCTATACCATCACATTACTGAACCATAAAATATAGCATGTGTTATATATGGAACAGTTACCTGCTTTTGATTATGCTAATGGTCCCCTTGATAGACTCCCAATGTTGTTGTGGTAACCTGACATCCAAAGATGAGAACGACAAATTCTGGCCAGACCAAAATCAGCGAGCTTAGCACCAAGATTAGTTTTCAAGAGTATGTTCCGACTCTTCACACGCAACGTGCAAATACTAATTTTTGTAACAATGTACAGGTATAAAGGAAATCTCAGAGAGTAGTAGATGGTTAGGTCCTGACTTTGTGCAGCATCAAGGGAGATCAGAAGACGTTGCCCCCGAGCGAGTGGTTTACTAGTCGAAGTGGCTTGCCGTGTCAACAGAAATTGAGCATAGTTAGTTCAAATAATATTTTGGACAAATTCATGGACTTGATACTTTCTAACATAAATATGCACTACGCAGTTAGTAACCACGGTTGCTTTAGGCAGCGATCATTATAGCTTCAGACGCGGGCGATGGGCGATATTTATACTGTAGTAACGATTTTGGTACTGTAGCGTTTTTGTTTTTATTCAAAATTTTTTTTGCATTTTTTAGTATTTTTGTGTTTTGTTTTTTTCCCGTATTCCTTTGCATCGTCCGCTCTAGATTAGTGTGCCGCTTTTATTTTATATTTTTTTAGATTTAATAATGCCCAATAAGCCAACTCAGCTACAGTATTTTTTCAACCAGCTACAATGTTTTTTCAGTAAAAATCAAAAGCTATCGTTATTCCGATCACCCTTAGCCTCTAATTCTCCTTTGAGAAAATGTAGTACTCCTCTGTAATGGCCCCGGCCCTCGAAAAGTTGCGCCCGAAATGGCCTTGTACGCGGGCTTGTTTCTGTGCTGCAGGAAACCACTACCTTTAGGCCCTGCCTTTTCAGACGGCAGTATTGTACACTTCCCACAGAATCTCCTCTCTCACTCTCTCACGGTGACTCTCATCAGAACAAGATCCGGAGGAGCCGAGGACCACGGCGGTGATGGAGACCGTGCAATGGATCATCTCAGCCGGGACCAACATCTTCGAGGCGATCCAGCTGACCAACGAGTTGTCCCGGCTCCGGACCAGCTTGCCCAAGGCTCGCCTCCTCATCGATTGCGCCGAGTGGGGCAGGTTCAAGAACAAGGAGCTGGCGGTGCTGCTCTCGCACCTCAAGGACACCACCTACGACGCCGAGGACCTTCTCCGCGAGTTCGATGACCAGGTGCTGCGAAAGAAGATCGAGGACGCCGACCGAAGCAGGGCAGGTCAAGTCTTATCCTCCTCTCTTGATCTTGCGAAGAGTCTCATCCGCGGTAGCAAAACAAGAGTAAA
This sequence comes from Melocanna baccifera, assembly GCA_036346265.1. Lineage (NCBI taxonomy): Eukaryota > Viridiplantae > Streptophyta > Magnoliopsida > Poales > Poaceae > Melocanna > Melocanna baccifera. Next base: position 25,815,089 of record CM070700.1, on the reverse strand, counting down.
GGAGACCCAGAGTAGCCTCGACAAGGCTGTGGCTGATATGGATGGAGCGCTCAGTCTTTTGGGCTTCAATGCTGAGCCGGTGCAGCTCATGCCAGAGACAAGTTCAGTCATCGGCGCTTCTGAAGTATTGGGGCGTGACGAAGAACGAGATCTATTGATTGAGATGCTTGGCGTGACGATTGGACGTGACCATGAGCTAGATCAGGTGATCGAGCTCTTGGGCGTGCCACCCACCACCAGGGGCGGTAGATCTGCAGGGGCTTTTGGAAAGAGAGCAGCAGCAGGCGCTGCAGCCGCATCTACATCCAGAGCTAAGAGACTAAAAGGAGAGAGTAGCAGGGCCCGACCAGGTGTTGCCACTGAGACAAACACAGCCAAAGGTCTAAGTTAACAGAAACAATAGGGTCACTCATACCAGTATTCCCACCAACAGTGATGATGCTATAATTGCAGCTTGGAGTCAAATTTAACTGCATGAGATAGCCAACTAATAGTCAGTTGCAAATTTGGAATAAACAGCCGCGCATGTGTGAGGGAGGGAGAGGGTGGCTACCTTTCCAGGTTCTTTAATGTAAAATCCTTTGACAAACAGGGCATGTGCGGATCCTGTCACCTTTGGATCTTCTTTTAGATTTGCACGAACCACAATGTGTAAAAATCCTTCCTTTGGATTCAACTTAACAGGCAACAGCTGTGCAGGTGAATATGGACGAAATAGGCAGTAGGATTTCTTTGCAGCAAGGTCACTCCATGGCTCAACAAACCTAAGGGAGAAAGAAAAGTGAGATTTTAACGTATCCCTAAAAATTATGGAAGTACAGGTTGTTGTATGCTCAGTGATGGGAAACATACCCAACAAAAGAAGGTTCAACCTTGCAGTCAAATGGGACATTAATCTGATTCACAAAGGACTCGGTGCTGTGCCCAGCTGAATCACTTCTTTCAACAAGGGAATAAAAGGTTAGAGTCAATGGAACATAAGTAAAACCAAGAGTATCCAAATTCCAAAACACAAAAATAGTTAAATGCATTCCTTCCAGACTGGAGGGTTAGCTTTAGGTTTAATCTTAAACGGCCCACGGCCCAAAAGCATCAGGGTGCTACAGAATTTGGGTAGAAGAGTTGCAAGTTTGCCGTGCCGCTCGGTCTTCTCAGTTTATGATTTATGAGGTCTTGCTATTCTTCGGTCCCATTGTAAATTCGCATGTGATGCTATGTCTGGCTATTAATCAAATATCTTTTGCTGGAGATGCAGATGTATGCAAATGGGAAGACAACCGTGGACAACTCTGCATGCTTGTCATGCCTCTGGTTCACCCGCCGAGCAGGATTACCCATTTAGATTACAAAGTAGAGGAGGTTACCTGATCGTGCAAATATGTTATGCATCTTTTCACCCAACCTTGGAATAAATACTCCAACTTGGTTCACGAGAGCACGAAATTTCGCTGCAGGACCACCATTCCATCCCAACGGCTGTAGCCTACTGTAGGACAAGAGCATCACTCCTATGAAAAATGCAAGACATAAATATAGCAAGTGACTCTTCACTACCTATACGGGTGCGACGCAACGCCGGCATGCCTAGTATAGCAAGCCAGGCCGAGGCCAAACACATAGAGTAATAGTAGAGGTCAACTCCAATGCCAGATCGCCCAGGCCCAACGAACGAACTGCAAAGGGCTAGCCGATAAGAAAGATGCCGGAGGCTAATAGCACAGGCCCAAAACTACGACGGAGAACGCACCGCCGGACAGCACTTTGTAAAGTTGAGTGGGACGCTATGCTCGGTGGGAATCTATTTGTAAAGTTCGGAGCACGAAATACTACTTATTTGTAAAGTATTTGAAAAGTTCGGATCGCGAAATTTCGCTGCAGGACCCCCATTCCGTCCCAACGGCTGTAGCCTGTAGGACAAGAGCATCTATGCTGCTGTATTGTAGACTTCCCACAAAATCTCCCTTCTCTCACACGTTCTCTCATCTCATCAGAACAAGATCCGGAGGAGCCGAGGACTACGGCGGTGATGGAGTCCTTTCTCTCAACCGGGGCCAACATCACCACCATCGCAGCAGCCGGGGCCAACGTGTTCGAGGCGGTCCAGCTGAACGACGACCTGTCCCGCCTCCGGAACAGCTTGCCCAACGCTCGCCTCCTCATCGCTCAAGCCGAGTGGGGCAGGTTCAAGGACAAGGATCTCGCGCCGCTTCTCTCGCACCTCAAGGACACCACCTACGACGCCGAGGGCCTTCTCCGCGAGTTCGATGACCAGGAACTCAGACAAAAGATGGAGAACGCTGACCGGAGCAGGGCAGGTCAACTCTTATACTCCTCTCTTAATCTTGCAAAACGTCTGATCCACCGTAGCAAAGCAAGGGTAAAGGAGACCCAGAGTAGGCTCGACAAGGCTGTGGCTCAGATACATGGAGCGCTCAGTCTTTTGGGCCTAAATGTTGAGCAGGTGCAGCACATGCCAGAGACAAGTTCAGTCATCGGCGCCCCTGAAGTATTGGGCCGTGACGAAGAACGAGATCTGATTGAGATGCTGGGCGTGACGATTGGACGTGACCATGAGGTACATCAGGTGTGTTAGCTCTAATCTCGTTGCACTAGCTAAATCCGTTTCGGAGTTAGTATCCGAGTCCGTCTCCTCTGCTAGTTGTATTGCTGTGTAGGTATCTAAGTCTAGCTCCAAGACAGGATCCAAATCGGCTTGTGTACATATCCTATAAAAGGCCTTGATCGGCTAGCAATACTCGTATGCAATGAGGAGCTAGCCATGTACGCAGCAGCTGCTTAAGGAATAGAAAAGCGTTGTCTCGTGTTCTCTTCGGCGACTTTGTTTGCCTAGTAGTTTTAGCCTCCCTCTCCAGCGCAGGAGGTGCATCCCGTCGTTACTATTCCTTTGCGTGTTCATGTAAAAAAAAAACTAGCAAGAGGTGCTGCTTTGCCACGTCCAGCAGAGGTGTTGCTGCCTCATCGTCGGTGTCCCATGGAGTAAAAAGCAAGAAGATGTAGCAGCTCGTTCAGATTGAAGAAGCACGGCGGCGGCCCGAGGAAAGAGCAGATCCGGTTCCAACATTTGGTATCAGAGCAAGGTTCGTGTACATCTTCATCTATGTCGTCTTCGAGCTTGTCGAAAAACGTCATCACCGAGTGGGCGTTCTGAAGATCGGCAATGGGAGCGTGCCAAGGTGTCGCGCGCGAGGCGAGATCTCCTCTAGTATCCCATGCTCACGAGGAGTAACTACACGACGTGGGTCGTGAAGATGAAGGTGTTCATGCGTGCTCAGGGCGTGTGGAATGTAGTCGTGGATGAAGAGGTGAATGAGCGGTAAGATCAAATGGCGCTCGCGGCAATCTTCCTCGTAGTGCCGGAAGACATGCTACTGGTCCTAGTTGAGAAGGAGACCGCAAAGGAGGCTGGAATACTCAAGGTGATGCATCTCGGTGCCGATCGCGTCAAGGAGGCGTGTGTACAAAACTTCATAAGCAAGTTTGAAAACTTGCGCATGAGGGACACCGAACAAATTGATGACTTCGCGATGAGGTTGACGACAATCGTCAGCAAGATACGAGGTCTAGGCAAAAAGATGGAAGAGGCCTACATCGTGCGGAAGTTTCTTCATGCAGTGCTTAAGAAGTTCTCTCTCGTCGTCACCGCAATTGAGCAATTCGGAGACATAAAGAATATGTCGATCGAAGAGCTAATCGGGCGCTTGAAGACGCAGGAAGAGGGAGAACGTTGCTACGGCAACAACGACGGAGACGAGGAGCACTTGCTCCTGACGTGCGCAGAGTGGGAGGCCCAGCGACGAAGTATGAAGGCTCCTCAGGTGGTTTTGGTGGCAGCAGTGGATGTCGATACCGACGAATTGACAAGGCAAAAGTAAGGTGTTTTAATTGTAACGATTATGGACACTTTGCTTCAGAATGCCGGAAGTCCAACAAGAGGGAGAAAGCGCAGGCATATCTCATCGAGACAGATGCCAACGAAAAAAACAGCGCTACTCTAAGCAACAAGATTAAGGGGGTGAATGTTAGCTCTAATCTCGTTGCACTAGCTAAATCCGTTTCGGAGTTAGTATCCGAGTCCGTCTCCTCTGCTAGTTGTATTGCTGTGTAGGTATCTAAGTCTAGCTCCAAGACAGGATCCAAATCGGCTTGTGTACATATCCTATAAAAGGCCTTGATCGGCTAGCAATACTCGTATGCAATGAGGAGCTAGCCATGTACGCAGCAGCTGCTTAAGGAATAGAAAAGCGTTGTCTCGTGTTCTCTTCGGCGACTTTGTTTGCCTAGTAGTTTTAGCCTCCCTCTCCAGTAGCAGAGGTGCATCCGTCGTTACTATTCCTTTGCGTGTTCATGTAAAAAAAACTAGCAAGAGGTCTTTGCTTTGCCACGTCCAGCAGAGGTGTTCTTTGCCTCATCGTCGGTGTCCCATGGAGTAAAAAGCAAGAAGATGTAGCAGCTCGTTCAGATTGAAGAAGCACGGCGGCGGCCCGAGGAAAGAGCAGATCCGGTTCCAACATTTGGTATCAGAGCAAGGTTCGTGTACATCTTCATCTATGTCGTCCTCGAGCTTGTCGAAAAACGTCATCACCGAGTGGGCGTTCTGAAGATCGGCAATGGGAGCGTGCCGAAGGCGTCGGCGCGCGAGGGCAGCATCTCCCTCTAGTATCCCATGCTCACGAGGAGTAACTACACGACGTGGGTCGTGAAGATGAAGGTGTTCATGCGTGCTCAGGGCGTGTGGAACGTAGTCGTGGATGAAGAGGTGAATGAGCGGTAAGATCAAATGGCGCTCGCGGCAATCTTCCTCGTAGTGCCGGAAGACATGCTACTGGTCCTAGTTGAGAAGGAGACCGCAAAGGAGGCCTGGAATACTCTGAAGGTGATGCATCTCGGTGCCGATCGCGTCAAGGAGGCGCGTGTACAAAACCTCATAAGCAAGTTTGAAAACTTGTGCATGAGGGACACCGAACAAATTGATGACTTCGCGATGAGGTTGACGACAATCGTCAGCAAGATACGAGGTATAGGCAAAAAGATGGAAGAGGCCTACATCGTGCGGAAGTTTCTTCATGCAGTGCTTAAGAAGTTCTCTCTCGTCGTCACCGCAATTGAGCAATTCGGAGACATAAAGAATATGTCGATCGAAGAGCTAATCGGGCGCTTGAAGACGCAGGAAGAGGGAGAACGTTGCTACGGCAACAACGACGGAGACGAGGAGCACTTGCTCCTGACGTGCGCAGAGTGGGAGGCCCAGCGACGAAGTATGAAGGCTCCTCAGGTGGTTTTGGTGGCAGCAGTGGATGTCGATACCGACGAATTGACAAGGCAAAAGTAAGGTGTTTTAATTGTAACGATTATGGACACTTTGCTTCAGAATGCCGGAAGTCCAACAAGAGGGAGAAAGCGCAGGCATATCTCATCGAGACAGATGCCAACGAAAAAAACAACGCTACTCTAAGCAACAAGATTAAGGGGGTGAATGTTAGCTCTAATCTCGTTGCACTAGCTAAATCCGTTTCGGAGTTAGTATCCGAGTCCGTCTCCTCTGCTAGTTGTATTGCTGTGTAGGTATCTAAGTCTAGCTCCAAGACAGGATCCAAATCGGCTTGTGTACATATCTTATAAAAGGCCTTGATCGGCTAGCAATACTCGTATGCAATGAGGAGCTAGCCATGTATGCAGCAGCTGCTTAAGGAATAGAAAAGCGTTGTCTCGTGTTCTCTTCGGCGACTTTGTTTGCCTAGTAGTTTTAGCCTCCTCTCGGTAGCGGAGGTGCATCCGTCATTACTATTCCTTTGCGTGTTTACGTAAAAAAACTAGCAAGAGGTGCCGCTTTGCCACGTCCAGCAGAGGTGTTCTTTGCCTCATCGTCGGTGTCCCATGGAGTAAAAAGCAAGAAGATGTAGCAGCTCGTTCAGATTGAAGAAGCACGCGGCCCGAGGAAAGAGCAGATCCGGTTCCAACAAGGTGATCGAGCTCTGGCGTGCCACTCACCACGAGGCGGTGAGGCTTACGGAAAGAGAGCAAGCGGAGACACCGCGGCCGCATCTACACCTGCAGTGGCGACTAAAGGAGAGTAGCGAGGCCCGACCGGTGATGCCACCGAGACCAAGCGCCGGAGATGTTTCTGTGTTGGCGATTGTTGGCATTGGCGGGGTGGGGAAGACTACATTGGCTCAGTATATCTACAATGATGCAAGGGTGAAAGCCCACTTCGGCGTGAGGATTTGGGTCTGTGTTTCTGATCTCTTTAACAAGAAAAGGATAACAAAAGAGATCATCAAATCCATCACCAGGAAAGATATTGATTCATCAAGCAGTCTAGATGATCTTCAAGTGGAATTGATGGGGCACTTGGGGAAACAAAAGCAATTGAAGAAAAAGTTTCTTTTGGTGTTGGATGATATTTGGCCCATTGCTAATGATGAATGGGAGGCATTTTATGCACCTCTGAGGCATGGACTTGAAGGCAGCATGGTCTTAGTGACTACAAGATTTCAAAAGGTTGTTGACCTTGTCACCACCATTGAGCCTGTTAAACTTGAAGGCCTGCCTACTGCTATTTTTTGCGAATTCTTCAAGAAGTGTGCGTTCGGTAAAAAGCTCCCAGAGTCATATCCTCAGCTGCAAGACATTGGTCAGAGCATTGCTGATAGGTTGTGCGGGTCTCCTCTGGCTGCCAAAACTCTCGGACGCTTGTTGAACATGGATCTGATTGAGCGACATTGGAGGACTATCCAGAACAGCAAATTGTGGGAGCTACCACATCAAGAGAATGAGATATTACCGGCCCTTCAGCTGAGCTACTTGTACCTTCCACAAGAGCTTAAAAGATGCCTTGCATTTTGTTCTGTGTTTTCGAAAGATTACAGCTTCGAAAGAGATGTCATAGTTGACATTTGGGTGGCACAGGGCCTTGTTGCACCAGTAGGGAACATGCGCCTTGAAGATATGGGGAGTAGATATTTGGATGATCTCGAGAAGCGGGTTCCTTTTTCAAACCGATCCCAAGTTCGGAACAAAGTAGATATGTCATGCATGACTTGATCCATGACATGGCACGATGCGCTTCATGGATGAGTGCTTGTTAATGCAAGATTTGAACTACGAACCAGAGGAGAATGCCGCATACAGTTCGCCATATATCAATCGAGGTGAATAATGATGTTCTCAGCAGAATGAGTGACATTCAACATGTGAATAAATTGCATTCACTTAGGTTTGGAAAACATAGATGACTACAACCTGCCAAAGCTGACAACACAGTGTGTTAACATAGGTGATAATAGGCTAATTAATGATGAACTTGACCCTGAACCCTTGATGTTGTCCATGCATGCCGCATCTTTAGTCTCACAGCTAAATGTTGACCAAAAAAATGTATTTGACATAATAACAAGCCATGTTCTTCGTGCATCTCCTGGCTTTTTCTTTGTCTGTGGCCATGGTGGTATTGGTAAAACATTTTTATAGAATGCTATAATTGTGAGGTTAAGGTCCGAGAAGAGGATAGTGCTTGCAGTAGCGTCATCTGGTGTAGCGTCTTTGCTATTGCCAAAAGGCCGTACCGCGCACTCGAGATTTAAATTACCTTTTGACATAACAGCGACTGGGACATGTGGTGTGAAAAGGGGTACTATGCTTGCTGAGCTTATACAGGTTGCTGCCCTGTATAAACTCAAGAAGGACGCATAGGGCTTGGTGGTCAGGCACAAAGCACGACTTGTCGCGAAGGGCTACATGCAGCGTGCTGGTGTGGACTTTGACGAGGTATTCGCGCCGGTGGCACGGCTCGATTCCGTGCGGGTTTTGGTGGCCATTGCTGCGCATGAAGGGTGGACAGTTCACCACCTCAATATCAAGTCTGCATTCCTCAACGGGGACCTCACGGAGGAAGTTTACGTCGCTCAGCCGCCAGGATTTGTGATCGCCGGGCAAGAGCGGCGAGTTCTCAAGCTACGCAAGGCATTGTATGGCCTCGTCGCCAGCTCGCGAGCACAGGCGTCAAGCTCGACCGCACATTGGTAGCACCGGATTCACTCGGTGCGCGAGGAGCATGGTGTGTACACTCGCGGCATAGGAACGATGCGTCTACTATTGGGCGTGTACGTCGACGACTTGATTCTCACCGGTGCCGACCCTGGTGAGATCGATCAATTCAAGAAGGAGATGAAGCGCTCATTCAAGATGAGCGACCTCGGGCACTTGAGCTACTACCTCGGGATCGAGGTCAGCACCGCCGGGAAGATCACATTGTGCCAGCGCGTGCGCGGCGGTTGTTGGACAAAGCGGGCATGGCTGGCTGCAATGCTGTTCAAGTCCCCATGGAATCATGCTTGAAGCTGAGTAAGAAGAGCTCCAACCCTCCTGTTGATTCTACATTTTACCGCAGTATCGTTGGGGGCCTTCGTTACTTGGTCCACACCCGGCCGGACATTAGCTTCGCCGTCGGGTACGTCAGCCGATTTATGGAGAAACCGACAATGGAGCACCTGAGCGCCGTCAAGCACCTACTGCGCTATGTTGCGGGTACAATTCACTTCGGCCTCAGCTACTCCAGTGGCTCCAGTGACATAAAGCTCCAGGGGTTCAGCGACGCGACTGGGACATGTGGTGTGAAAAGGGGTACTATGCTTGTTGAGCTTATACAGGTTGCTGCCCTAATTATATGGGATGAAGCACCGATGACGCATCGACGCTGCTTTGAAGCTTTAGATAGAACTATGCGGGATATTCTTTCTGAACATGATCCTAGGAATGCGATCCTCCCATTTGGTGGAAAGCCCGTTGTTCTCGGAGGATTTCCGACAGATTTTACCTATTGTACGCAAAGGCTCATGGTCCTCCATAGTTAGTGCATCTATTACGAACTCTAAGTTGTGGTAGCATGTTGCCGTTCTGAAATTGCGCACGAACATGCGACTTCTTAACACGTCCTTAGAAGGAAACGAGTGTGATGAACTTGAGAAATTTAGCAAATGGGTCTTAGCCATTGGTGACGGTACTATCCCTGCTATAAAAAGGGGGAGGAGCGTGAGCCTTCCTGGGTGACAATTCCTGACGATTTGTTGATTTGTACTACTGGTGATAAAATTGCTGCTCTTGTGTCTGAGGTGTACCCAAACTTCTTGGAAAATTACCAAAATCCTGTATATTTAGCCTCACGTGCCATTGTTTGCCCAAATAATGTGACAGTTAACGAGCTAAATACATATATTGTCTCAATGCTTCCTGGAGACAGTGTACACTACCTAAGCTGTGACACGATATCGAAATCGTCTGAACACATACCAGATTTTGATTTGCTCTACCCTACAGAGTTCCTAAATTCCATTGATGCAAACAATTTCCCTTGTCATAGGCTTCTGCTAGCAAAAACGTGTCGTAGTAATGCTCTTGTGAAACCTCAATCAAAATATGGGCCTTTGTAATGGCACAAGGCTAATTGTTATTGAACTTGGGCAGCACTTGCTGCAGTGCATAATACTAACAGGCTCTAATGTTGGTGAGAAAGTCTTTATACCAAGGATTGCCCTTAACACTACAGATGTCAAATGGCCCTTCACACTGCAGAGAAAACAATTTTCACTGTGAATATGCTATGCGATGACAATAAACAAGAGCCAAGGACAGACCCTATCAAGGGTTGGACTTTACCTCAAGAAACCTGTCTTTACACATGGACAATTTTATGTTGCTATTTCAACATCGACGTCTAGAGGTGGCCTTAGGATTTTAATTGAAAATGATGATGGCTCGTGTGGCTCGCAGACTTGGAACGTAGTTTACAGAGAGGTCCTTGATGCTGCAGACGTGGCATCAGCCTAGGACTCTTGCCATACGATGCATTTTGCTCTGTACATAACCTTGCTTATATATATGACTTCAAAAGTCATTGGCTGATCACTTTTGTACGGCTTTTTGCATTTGATCTGCTAAACCTACTTGATGCATGTGATATCTTTTGATCTAAGGTGTTTTCATTTTTTATCTAAGCCCTTTACAACACCTTAACTGATCTGGCCTTTCATTAATGTATGTTCTAATGATTCCATGTTTCTTTCTATACTTGCAGATAGGAGACGTACTGATTCCCACCCTTATGATTGGAGACTACAGTGAGCGCATATGTGTGCGTGTCTCTAGGTTTTGGGACTTTTTTGATCCTCATGATGAAACAAAGTTGCTACACACTGATCTGGTGCTGATTGATGAAGAGGTATTTATTGTTCTCAAGAACAGATCATGGGTTTTCTTTCCTTTGTTGGAATATTCTTTATAATGTCACTGAATTAACCATGCACCCAAGTATACTCCTAAATATGACAACTTAGGTGCAGTAGTAGGTGGTGATGCTTGCTTATTACAATAAAGTTTCAGATCAGACGTCTTTGGTTCTAACACTGTTTTTTGGATAGGGAAACAGTGTACACGCGCAGATTTACCCGCGTTTAGATGAGCAGTTCAGGCCTCTGATAAAGGAAGGTGGCGTTTACAACATCTCATATTTCCGAGTCAAGAAATCCAACAAGTACAAGCCAGTGACAAATGACATCGTGATCATCTTTACAAGGTGGACTTTAGTAGAGGAGGTTGTTGAAATTCCACCTACTTTTTCCGTGTGTACCTACTCCCTTACTCCCATGGAACAGCTCCAGTCGTGTGTTGACTGCAATAATTACTTCATAGGTAAACCACTGAACACAGAAATTTAGCATCCCAAAAAGCATTCAACACTTGCTTATGCATTACCGTTACCCAAATTAGATGTCATCGGAGTGATCACCATGATCTCAAATGTTTCAACGCTACGGGCAAGATCGCGACAGACAGACAACTTGAAGAGAACTATCACTGTAGGCAACGCGGGGTCAGTTATGCATGCCTATTGGTCATGGCATATTTTTTTGTTTGCCTGTACAATAATAGTGTCTGTTTGACAGCTTATATGTGGTAGTGCTCTTTGAGAAATGTTCTAACTTGCATTTGATTTCACTGGAACAATAGCAATGCTACAATTGATGTTGTGCTTTGGGGTGAGCGGGCTACGTCATTCCCAGGCGAACAAGTGCACAAGGATGGGCAGGCTTCTCCACAAGTTGTGATATTTGTTGGCACTCTTGTCAAGCGCTTTGCAGGTATATCTGTTATGCTATTGTGCATCGACTACTACCAGAAGCCCAGCCCTAATACCTGGTGTTTCAGACAAGGTATCACTGACAGGCGGTTCAGCGTGCAAATGGTATATAAATCCTGAGGTCCCTGAAGCAAAAGGCCTTATGGCCAGGTAATATATTGGTTTGAATATTTAATACCTGCAGATGTCAGCCATCTTTTTCTGCATTTTAACAAATGATTCCTCTGCTCGCTGACCTAATTAGAGTGAGAAGCATGCATGAGCCAATTAAATGGGATGAACACATGACTTCAGGTGAACCAAAAGCTGCTGCTGAACCAAAAAAGGTCTCTGATATCAAGTACCTTCACCCTTTCAAAAATAAGGTACGCTTTTATTATTGTATTTCATAACTCTACCATGTCCATGAATATCAATGGTTACTCACTTTCACTGCATCTTTTATAGAAAAAAGAGTTTCTTGTCACAGTGACGGTACGAAAGATCGACAATTCATGGTGGTACAACTCTTGCAACAAGTGTCTCAGAACAACCAAGCCTCATGGTGACTCATACAGATGCACTGGTCCTGACTGTGGTATCATTGGTGCACCTACCCTAAGGTCAGATAATGTTTACTACCTTCTCTTACTATCTGGCACTGGGCACCTTGCTCTGTACTAGTAGGCTTTCTAACCTACTCTCCATCTACCGTAGGTACAAACTATGCATTATTGCTGGAGATGAAACGGGTGATACTGAATTTATTCTCTTTGGGCTGACAACTCAAATACCTCAAAGAAGACAGTTGATACTCTCATCGCTGATAAACCACGTGGTTTCATTCCAGATGAAATCACGAGGCTCCTAGAGAAGATTTACATATGGAATGTTAGTTTCACTGAGAACACAATAGGTTCTAGCAACGTCTGTTTCCAGGTCAACGCAGTCATTAGGGAAATAGATGCTAGCAATGCTCTTCTTCCAATGACACCTGCAGGATCACAGTCATCGTCGCACATGCTTTCTCAAGGTGCAAGCAGCAGCATGCGGAACACTCCTCAGAAAAGTGCCCCCTTAGCTTTACCTTTGCCACCTGCTACTTCAGAGGCTAGCCACGCTTCAAGCCCTACGCCAAGTAAAGAAACTCTTCTCACCCATGAACCACCAGTGACGCCACAAAGTGCCATAGACACCACTAAGGATGAGGTAAATCGTTTCTAAAAAAAGTCAGCAATTTACACATTCATTTTTCAAACAGAAATATAATTTATCCATATATATACCATATGTCTTGACTTCCTCTAACACTACTATACAATGTGTATAACACTCCACAGAAAGGTCAATACCTGACTTTACTCCAAACAAAGACAATTTCAAAGCCTATTAGTGTTGTGGTAACACTTGCAGAGTCACCCGAAACGCCACAGGATAGTGGTGGTGCAAATGTGCTCAAGGTAAGGTTTACTCCTGGCCTTTTGCTGTAACAAGGCCACAGTACAACAACGCCACTAGGACTACTATCTAATGAGTTGTTGTAACAAGGTTTGTTGGCCTTTTGCCTAGGTTTTGATTAGATTAATTGTGTAGTCAACTCGGCAACCATGTATATGTACACAATATTTTTCCCAGCTATGCTATGCTTAATAACGATTAGTTCTGCTATACTATGCTATAGTTCTGCTATGCTATGCTATGATTAGTTGCATATCATGATTCACAACTTCAAGCATAGGCAAAGCTAAACTTCAGAGTTAGCAGAGCTAATCAAAGCTTTGCCTATGTTGTTCAGAGTTGCCGAGTCTTCAGAGTTAGCAGAACATCAAGCACTACGCTAAAAAATGATGATATAAGATTTTTCTTTTGGTTAGTAAGTTTTGAAAAGATATGTGAACATTGATTATACTGTGATGCTTGAAATACATCCGAAAAACATAGGCAAAGCTATTATTCTCATTTAAGTGTGGTACAATTGTTTGTTTGTTAACGGGTTTCCTAGATGTCTGAACTGACATGGTCCTTTTTTTTCTTGCCCTACTTCACCATAGACTGCTTCTGATATTGGTTTTGGTGATTCAACGAAGACTCAAGGGACTGTGATAGGAAAAAGGTTAGCCCCACTGACAATGCATTTCTTTGCTTTGTTTTCTACCGCAAATCAGGATCCACCCTTATATATACATACATGACATAATGACTCGCTTATAGGTCTCGCTCAGCGCCTAAGAAAAATACTGCAAAGAAACACTTTAAAGATGATATCGCTAGAGATGGTGATGGTGATGCTTGTGCAGATGACACCGCCAAACCTAGGTGCTTTCTTGCTCTAATATATCCGTTGCCTAAACTCTCATGCTTGATATAGAATAACATCATGTGTGTTTCCTTACTCCACTTAGCCCACTTTCTAAAGCCCTTTTTCCTTTACAGGTCAACAAAAGATGCTTAGGCACAAGACGGCTCACTACTTTTGCATCTACCAACTGCAACAAGATGTGTGTGTATATTCACTGATCGGCCGTTGTTTGGTATCTGACATAGTGTCATGAACTTGCCTGCTATGCTAATCGGATGGATGTTATTTTTTGGAACTTCATGGCTACAAGCTGTACTATTTGCTACTGATTTAGTTTTTAGCGTCATGCAACTACTTTAGTGTTTTCGATGGTCATTTGGATCAGTATTCTAAACTATCGACTCTATGTTTGGTAATGACGAATTCTGATGTAACATGTAACGTATGCCTTAGACAGAACCCTATGGGCTGCGAGGGCTGTGCAAACACTGTCCAGCTATGTAGCTGCTTCATACTTTGTGCTATAGAATGTGTGGACACTATCTACATAATTTGTTATGCCTTCTTTTAAATCCTGATACTTAAATAGGATAGCATCTATCTGTCATCTCCTTCAAGTGTCTATATTAAAGTGAAAATTCTATATTGAAGTAGAGATTAATTTTTGCGATGGTCTCTATCTGTCATATACTTGAAGTGTCTATATTAGAGCGTGAATTAATTTCTATAATTGAAGTCATGGTAAGGCGCCCGATGTTCTAGTACAAGAATTACCTGAGGAATTCTAGTGCCTTCACAGCCTACAAGTTTTCGATGCTACACGTTCAAGTCTGCAAACAATTCATCATGACGTTACAAAGCTAGTCAATTTGCGTCGTCTAGCTCTGCCAGCGAAATGCTCGGAGAAGTTACCAACGCTAAGTGGGCTTGGAAATCTGTCTTCTCGACGGAACTTGAGATGTTTTCAGGTTGGGAAGGAGAATGGACGGAGAATTTCTGAGTTGAAGGGCATGAATCAGCTTACTGGGCAGCTTTCGATCAGATCCATTTGTAATGTTCGGAGTATGGAAGAAGCCGCTGAGGCTAGACTTGTTGACAAGCAATACCTTAAGGAATTGGTTCTACATTGGCGATCGATCAAAGTCAGCTGGATGTGGGGGGAGAACGAAGTGCTCGAGGTCTTGCGTCCTCCTTCAAGAATTGAACGTCTTGAAGTCCAAGGCTTTGGGGGCAATGAATCTCCAAGTTGGTTAAATCCAACTTTAACGATTCTGAAAGTTTCCGGATGCCGCAAGGAAGCAGTAGCAATGGCTTTCTTCCCCTCACACGCCTCACCACTTTACGCCTGGACAGGTGTGATAAGTTGACAAGTCTTGACCAGTTCTTGTCTCCGGAATATCTACCATCCATCAAGTCGATAGAGATTTTCGAATGTCGCTGCTTGAGATATTTACCAATCCCCCTCCCTTCCCTCGAACAATTGAGGCTACTCTCGGTAGGAATTGAGGCGCTCACAGGTTTTGCTGATGGTACGCCGGCTGGCTCAACAGGTGATGACAGGACGCAGCATGGAAGCAGCAGCAGCAGCATTGCACATCTTCCCCTCACCACTTTAACCCTGCACGGGTGTGAATATCTGCCATCCATCAAGTCGATAGTGATTGTGGGGTGTTGGAGGCTAGTATCACTCCCTATCCATACATTTGTGGGACCCCCGCTCGCCGACGGCTCTCTATTTTTGATTGCGGTGAGCTCGACAAGTCATTTCCAGGCTGCTTACAGAACCTCACCTCTCTCACCCTTCTGGAGTTGAGTTCCTGTCTCCACGTGCACTCGATTCCATTGAGCTCGATCGACACTAGCAAGCTGAAATACCTGGTTCTCAGTTACTGCTCGGAGTTATCATCCATCGGAGGACTGGATGCTCTTTCATCCATACAACATGTCCAGATATCCGACTGCGCTAAGCTTACCGAGATACAGCAGCCATTCGAAAAGAATGAACTGCGGACCAAGGAGGAGATGGAACTACTCGAATTTGCCGAACGGCGGTAAATGTAAGATCTCTAACCACCTGAGTTCTAGAGCTATTTTTTGGGGACCAAATTCCTTTCAAACAAGAAGGTCGTAAAATCTAAATTAATTAAGCCTTCTCTTGATAGACCCCTTTATACTTACACAGGAACGGCCTTGCTCTTCCCTTGATTGAGGCTTCCCGATGGATCTGGACGTGCCGCGCCTATAAAAGTTCACACGGAATTCCATGCCGCCGGATCGAGCCACCGCCGCCAGCTGTTTAAAACAAGAAATTAATACCAATATAGATTGGAAATATTTTCTTAAGTGCGAGCCCCTAAATCTTCCTCGGGCGACACGTGTCGCCAGCCCTAGCTTACGTGGTCGATTCACCTTGCCACGACACGCCGCCCTACCGCCACGTGTCGCCATGTCACCGCCACGCCAATGAAAACCCGAGCCCAGTGCCACGCCAAGATCGCCACGCCGGATGCCACGTGTCATTCCCTCATTGTACCACGTCAGCATTTCTATCCCTCCGTGGACTCGGTCCACCGTGGATCGGCCCCACCTTTCAGCCTCTGTAAATTTATTTAATTCCCTTGCTGACGTCATTATTCCGATTTTTCTTAAGGAAAATAATTCTTGCTGACGTCATAATTCTTTTTCAGTAGAAATTTAATTCCAGAAATCAGTCCTTTTTCTTTTTCTTTGATTTTAAACTTCCAAAAGCCATATCTTCCTCATTTTAATTCCAAATTGACCCATTCAAATTTCTAAATTCATCTAAAATTCCAAACTTTCATTTGGTATACTTATTATTAATTTTTGAGTTTGATTTTTATTTTATTTATTTGGTTCTTCTCGTTTCTCGTGTAGAGACCGAATTCTCGGAAGATTTTCAAGAGCAACTCCAGGAAGATCCTCGCTTACTGCAAGAAGGCAAGTCTCCTTGACCATTTTAATCCCAAATTTTGTAAATGATTTCATGAATATTTTAAATTAATTGCATGGCTATGTTGTATAAAGTAATAATTTAATTTTAGAAAATTTAGATAAATGCCAAGCTTGTTATATCCTTCTTTGGAAATTGCTTACTATGTACCCTTGTCAACATAGGATATTCTTTGACTCATAAATGAGTTAGTATTATCTGTTGAATTTAGATTATTATAGTATGCTTAGTTTAGCTGATTAGTATTAAAATGCTCATATGGAAAAAGTTGTTGATGAATGTATTGTATTTAAAAATTTGTTTAAACTAGTGGTAATGGATGTTACCACTGTAATTTTAATTTAAAAAGGAAATTTAAAATGAAAGTTAGACCAGGGTGGATGGAATGATTGGCTGGTGCGGTTTTAGCACGAGAATTGGGATTGTGAATGATCCACCCTAGTCGTCTAAGGACCGACTCTTGTGTTTATCCAAACGAAGCAAAACAGTACAACCACAAGTTGAAATAGGTGCAACCTAGCTAATTAACCTATAATAGTTTAGCTTCTGTGTCACCATTGGAAAATGGGTACCAGGGATTTACTGGTTGCTTAAAGTGAGGGGCAGAGATTTACTGCACTCACAAGGCGCAAGAGGGGGCTTCTGAATGTGGTGGATTTAACCCTTCAGCGGTGAAACCTCAGCGGGTGATATAGAACTATACTAGAGTAGGTGAAAAGCTTTGTGATATTTTATCTGGGTCTTGTGCCAAAGGAAGCATGTTGACTGTTAAGATAATTTATCTCTTGTGGGAAAAGTTGTACGAACTCTGCAGAGTAATAAACTATTTGAATAGCCGTGCCCACGGTCAAGGGCGAGCAAGGAATGCATTCACATGGTAGAGTTTTGGTTTTTAATTTAAAAAGAAAATGTTATTGGAAAACTCGGGAGTGGAAGGAACTCTCGTGATTTTGGTCTGGTCGATGTGACCAGTCCAGGTGGATTTAACCTTTATTTTGAATCTTGGCGGATATAGCCTATGTTATTAGCGTTGGTGGATGAAACATTCACTAAATTAATAATCTAGTTTCAATTATAGAAAACAAATTGTTTAACAACTTGCTTTTGAAGTAAGTATGTAAATTTGAAATAAAATGTTGATTTCTGCAAAAAGAACCATATAACCTTCCTTTGAGAAACCCTACATCTAATGCATCTTTTCCAAGACTTGCGGAGTACATTTTTGTACTCACCGGTTGCTCTACAAATTAAATAGCAGAAGACTATGAAGCTCAAGAGGAGGATTACCGCTACTTCGAGGAAGCCGTGATGAAGGTTTTGCCGAGGACTAGGCTTCGTTTCCCCAGTCAATTGCCTGTGGCAGATTGTTGGGCCGTCTTTTTGAGCTATTTTGCTTCCGCTGTTATCTTTACTTTTGTGTAAGAGGTTCTGTGAACCATAGTTGTAAGGCCTTGGGCCAAGAATTATGAACTTCAGTTATTATTGAAATAAAGCGTGTTTGGCAACGTATTTTTTTCTGGTTAACTGTGTGTACTAGCGTTGATCTGGGACTAGTACTGTAATACACAGGGGATCTAGGAGTTTTTACTCCGGGGTCTCACAAATGGGCGCAGAACCGGCAGCAGCGGGCGGCGTGCGCAGTCGGTCGGGCCCATGGGCGATGAGCGCAGGCCGCGCAGCGCTGCGGCGGGCGCAGATGCCACCCGCAGCCGGTCGGGCGGCGGCGACGGATGCACGAGCTGATGGACACGCAGGGCGGCGGGCTCGATGCCACCGGCGGGTGCCTCGTCGGCGCAGTCTTGGTCGGATCGGCAAGACTTCGAATCGGCGCTCGGTCAGTCTGGTCTGAGGTGGACTTGAAGAGGAAGGAGCCGAAGGGCGGACGAGGCGAGGCAGACGAGCCAAGCAGCAGCCCGGGCTCCAAGCGGCGGCCCCAGATTGGCGAGGCGGCTCCCCAGGCGAGGACGGCGACCCTAGATCTGAGGTGGCGGCCCCGGATCTAAGGAGGAAGGCGACCCTGGGCGGATGAGCCAAGCGGCGGCCCGGGCTCCAAGTGGGGTCTTCTGTGACAGTGCACGACCTGTCGGGCTCCCCCATGGCACTGGCCTCGATGGTGACGCCGTTCGTGGCCTCGCCGGGGACGGACCGTGTGAGCCGTTCCAACCTAGGCGCGTGGCTCATCCTCCGATCGGCCGATGACGGCGTGTGGGAGCCGTGGGCCCGCTTCGAGTGCTGGCGCGAGCACGGAGGAGGACGGGAGCTTGCCGGCCTCGGGGCGGATGGCGCCGAGGACTGGACGATGATGGAGATGCGGTCCTTGCCGCTCCTTCACTCGATGTCTGGCGGTCGCGCGCGCGCCATCACGGGCACGGAGAACTGAGACACACACTTGGGGAGCGCGTAGTGGTCGCAGCGGAGGATGGTGAGCGCGAAGTCGTGGCTGCTGACAGAGCTGCTGCCGCATATCTGATCTGGCAGGGAAGGCCTAGGAGATTTATTATTGGATTTGATGAAGAAGTGGGGGCCCCCGGGAGCAGAGATTGATCCTCCCGGGGGCAGCAGCAGCGGAAGTAAAACGAGATCGAGGTTAGGGTTTACCTAAGCTCTGATACCATGTTATGAATATTGTGTGTATTGATATGAGGCCTAAAGGATCATATATATAGGAGAGTACAAGGGATATATGCCATATAAAAATAAGGCATATATGGAATAGAGTTAAGGAGATGAAATAGAGTTGTATCAGGAGATAGACTTTGTATCCTATTCCATATATGACTTATCTCTATATGGTATATATCCCTTGTACTCTCTTATATATATAGTCCTTTAGACCTCATATCAATACACACAATATTCATAACAGGCACTAAGCTCTATATATGTTGCTCACTGCACCAATGGTGGTTCTACTGCTACAATAACCAGAACTTGCTGACGATAGGTACAACTACACGGATATGTTGATAACTGTAGGCAATATATGGTGGCATCAGCGTCATCAAGTAAATTCTTTCGTCTTCCTCTAATCGCTTGATCTCGGGCTTGATTGCCAGCAGCACTGAACGAGAGGATTTACATGAACCTTTCTCACAACTCAGCCACAGCTACCTTTTGGATTTGGCCTTTTGCTTCCCTTCTCTGTACAAAGTGGTTCCAGGAAATCTCATGTTAGTAGCAAGGCAGTAACAAAGGTGAATATATATGCTGTAAAAGTTGGGTTTGAGACACACAAACACACACCTGAGTGGAAATAAACGACTTCCTAGCAGTTGAAAACTGGTTAAAGCTCTCCCTCAAGATCCTCCTGTCCTCTTCTGAGCTTGAAGGCCTGGCCTTTGAAGCAACAGACATCAGAATTTGATTAACTCGTGTATACAAAAACATAGCCAATTATTCTCCACATAATTTTTCTATAGTAGAGAGTTACTTTAGCTGTGTTTGCTTCTTCCACCCATATAATTTTTTAGCTAACATTAACTCGTAATTTGATTTAGCAAAAACGCAAAATTGGAAGCACAGGTAGCTATAAACAATTGTCTAATCTACCCATCCTGTGTGAGAAAATCAGTATGTCTGTTTACTTTTTTTTTTTTTGAACGGAAAGGCGGGAGCTCTGCCATATCATTGAAAGAGGAGGTTAAAATAAATACAAGGTTTTAATTACATGCTACAAAAGCAAGTTAATTTCACAACAACAACAACTGGGCGGAGAACAAGCAGGGCTTTAGCTAGCGAAGGAGCAAATTATGAAAGGCTTGTTCTCGTAGTTGGATCTCCTTGTAACACCTCAGATATCAGTGTAAGATGCTACTATAAAATGTCATCATCAAAATAAAGAATAATAATAAAAGCAGCAATAGAAATTGTAAGAAAATTTAAAACTTAAAAGATACTTTATTAAGAAGCCAGCAGAAGCTAAAATAAATATTTGAATCATGGGACCGGTCCACTTCTAACCAAATGAAGAACAAATGAAGTAATAAAATAGTTGCAAGCCACGGTGCTAAAAACTCGAGTGCTCCCATCCATGCATGATGCTATCACTTCACTGGCCTTCTACCTGAGACTGAAAAGAGCAAGCGTGAGATTTGAAAATCTCAGTAAATACCCAACAAAGATTGCAACATGATAAATTAACGGACAAGCGATGCAACCAAATAAGCATGCAATATATGTAATTTAGGGAAAGGTACTGGATTACCACAAACATTGATATAGCGAGTAAAATTGGGAATGACGGTTAATACGACATATGAGATAATTGCATTTGAATAAGAGATAATTGATATTTAAGTAAGTTATGGAAATGAAAATTGTGATATAGTAAGTTATGGCAATTTTGGTATCGGTAACTATGATATAGCAATTTAGAGCACGGCACTGGTGATTACTTCCCACATACCCAGTTATACGAGAATAGTCAGGCACGTCGTCGTCCTCGACTGTATAACCGTGACGGGGTGTAATATCTTGAGTAACGAGAGTGTACGGCCTCCGTACGTTACCAGGTGGGTGGTAATCTCTCCTATATGTGGATAACCCCAGACCAGGTGACTATATTATTATCAATAAATCAAATGGTTAAGAGATTATGGTACAAAGGAAAGGCTGAGATAAGTTTATGAGAAGTTGAAAGAGTTTGCTAGGGCTGGAGCGGCAAGCGTAATACTTGATAGAGTGATGAGAAAAGATAACATGATGGTAAGGTAATTGTTACATTGAAGGTAGGTTATAATGATATGAAATTAAGGCAACCAAAAGATGGCGAAGGTAAGATAATGATAAGCAGGGGAATGTGCTGAGGCTGGAAATGAACAGAGCAACTTCCACTAAGAGGGCGGCAAGGAATGATACTACGGTGATATAATTTGAGGTATTATTCTAAAAGAGATATTATATTAGAGCTCACACAAGAGTTGACAACCAACTAAGTTTTATTGAGTGATAAGTGATTATTAGTCAGATTAACATGCATTATGTATATAAAAATCTTTCATAGCTCAACAACATCATACAGTTAATAGATCATGGTATCAAGAACTAAACCATCGTAGCCCTAATATAAAGAGAGTGTTAATATTAGTAAACCTAAACTAAACATGTTCATATGTTACCCCCAATTAATAGTTTAAGCACTAATTCTAAATCACTTAATTAAAAGCATAAATTCTAGAGCATAATTAATTGAGCATTCTAATAAGTCTAAAAGCATGTGAAACAAGTTACCTAGAACATCATGATATGAACACCATAGTAGAAGTCTAAAACCAGGCAACCATTAGTAATATGATAATAATCAGATAATTTTTAGTGATATGATAATGACTAGGTAAGTTTTAGTGATATGATAATTGCTAAGCAAGCAGGAGTGACGTGATGATAACTCGGTAAACCTTAGTAATATGATAATTGCTAAGTAATGGCAAGGATGACAAGTAATCTGGAAACATGTGGTATGCGAAACAGGAAGTGGTTACGGCAACGAGATACTTACCTTGAGCACGCTCGGCGAGATCGCTGCACGAAGGACCCAAAACGTGAGATTGACCGGGTGCTCCTTCGATTGCTGCGAGAGAACCTACAAGACGGAACGGAAGGAATCAGGTGGAGGTTATGCCAAGATTGTGAAATACTGAAAGAAAACGTTTGGCCGGACAAAATGCGTCCACTGAAATTTTTGCCGTGCGAATCGTCGTTCGGCTGGCCAAACGACGATTGATCGAATAGGACCACGTTCACTGCGTGAAGTAGCAAAATGGCCTGTGCGAACCACGTTCGCACGCACGACCGTGAACGGTCATCCAGCCACCGCCGCCGCCTCTGGCCACCGGCTGCCGCTTGCACCTGCCGCCCGCGCGCACGCTACCCCCCGCGCCGTGCCTCACCGCTGCCCGTGCCGCGCGCCGCACTCGCGCGTGCGCGTCACCCACTCCACGCCACACTGTGCGCCAAGCTGCGCCGTTGCCGGTGCCGCCTGAGTCGCGCTGCACTACGTTGGCCACCCGCACTGGCCGCCCCGCGCGTTGGCCCGCGCCACGCTCGCCACTGCCACCGAGAAAGGAAGATGGAGAGAGAGAGAGGAAGATGCACCTGGGAAGAAAAGAAAAAGGAGGCGGCGGCTGCTATGGGGTGGCTCTCCCCTTGGCTTTTATATGGTGTTGATTAGGGTTAGGATTAGGAGTTTCCTTTTTTTATTGCTGGGTGTTACACTCCTCTTTTATCTTAAATGGGAGCTACTGAGATCTGATAGAATTATTTTGGATGGTCCAGAGCTGCTGAGTCGTCCTATTTCTTTCTTTCCAAATGTTCTAGAGTATGTCACTTTACATAGGGCAGGCCATTTCTAGTTCAGATTGAATAGATCAGTTAGCAAACTTCTGCCCCGTTGGATGCAGGGATAAAATTCCCACCGACACAGATTTTGCTGGCTGTAGAATAGACAGGAAGAGCATATCTAGCATTTGCCAATTCATTGGCACTTTTCTTGTTTCATGGTCCTCTAGGAAGCAGTCCAATGTTACACAGTCCACCGAAGAGGCCGAGTATGTTGCAACCGCTAGTTACTGTAGTCAAGTGCTTTGAATGGTTTCGACCTTGTAGGATTTGGGTTAGCCATAGATAGTGTTCTACTTTTTTATGATAACACTTCTGCTATTAATATTGCCAAGAACTTAGTGCAGTACTCCATGACCAAGCACATTGAAACAACCCAAAATTTTCAAAACAAAATTTAGTTCCTGTTAATTTTGTTTGCTTCCCTAATCCTTCCCTTAACCCTTCCCCCCTAATCCCCTCCTTGGTTCTCGCGCCATCTCCCCAACCAACACCACTCTTTTCTCCTCTTTCCCTCTTCCTGTCTCCTCGGCTAGCATACATCAGCAAAATGCCCATCCTCTTTTTCCCCCTTCCAGCAGGGCCCGCCCTATTCCCTTTTATTCTTTCCCCTCGCCCGGTTTCTTCTCCCCTCCTCTGCGCTGCCTTCTTCTCCCTCTTCCCTCGCTCTATTGCTTCTTTCTTCTCCTGTCGCCTCCTGCCCCATGCCGCGCCCCAGATTTCCCGTCGCTCCCCAAACCTTGCACCCATGCCCTGCTCCATCTGCGTCGCCTCCCCGCTCCTATACGCGCGTCACGCACTGCGCCTCACCCACACTGCGCCCGTGCGCACGTCACCGCCTCGGCCACTTCACCCCTGCTCCGACGTCAGCTACAGGGCCTCGGCCTCCCCTCTTCCTGGCTATAAGAGCCCCAAGCCGCCATTTGTCGGACCCCGGAGCAACGACTCCTGGATCCTCTGTGTAAATCGCACTAGTCCAGAATCAAGCTAGTGCACACAGTGGATAACAAAGATTCATATCATGCATAATGACATTTATTCATTAACTAAATATGGGCCTGATGGCCAAAGATTATATCAATGGTTCATAAACCAAAAATAAATGTAAGCAGCGGAAGAAAACCAATGAAGCGGCAGCCCATCCTGCCTGCCCACAGGCGAATGACTGTAAGACGTGGCCTAGTCGTCACCATCCTCACCGAAGTTGTTGACGTCATCCTCTGGCAACAGATTTTAGCAAGGTGAGCAAATAAAGTACTCCCAAGATAAGCACATAAAGTACTTACGTAAGTTACACCAGGAGTTTTAACAGAGTGAATGCATGCATAGGGATAACAAAGGAAGGCTTATAAGTTTATTTGTGCGAAAAGCAGTATTAAGGTAAATACATTAAATAGATTCAAAAGCTGAATTTGATACAGTAGATATAAATAACGATTTAACAAAATAATATCGTTAGTGCAGGCTCTAACCAAACACTAACCTAGTCACAGGTATCCCACCTGGTCCATCTTTTCAGAAGATTTCACATGGATTCCATCTATCCATATGCTTTTCAAAATCTCTTATGAATTCATTTTGTTAGTGCAGTTCACCAAACACCAACTTATTCACGGTATCCCACTGGTCATGGATTCCATCCATCCATCCATAAGCTTTTCATAAACCATTTTAAAACCAAAGTCTAATCTGTGACAACTCTACTCAACATGTCTATGACCGTGGACACGGCTATCCAGGATAGATTTAAACTCAGAGAGGTGTACGACTTTACCCACAAGACACGATCATCCCATATTGCCATCGGATAAACACACTTCCTTTGGTGTGCGGCGAGAGATCATGACAAGGCACATTACAATGATCCATAGCCAAAATAGTCACGCCGCCACTAAGATTTCACCACAACTCGAATCCACGAGTTGGAGCCCCCTCTGGTGCCATGTGAGACTTCCCACAGCCTACGCTGCGCTCACATTCAGCCTATAGCGAGACTATAATTGGAAATTCACAAATTACTTAGCTAGGTCCGTCCCATACCGGACTTGTGGTAGTACGAAGTGACTTCGTAAAATGAATCACAGAAACGGTCCTTAATCCGACTTAGGCTCAACCACATACCCACATGCACGACAATCAACCAGGTGTCACCAAACACGAGGCATGCCGGCACCCCACCACCTAACCAATAGCCTAAGTCCAAATCATAAGTTTCTATTTTTATTTTTAAACAATTTTCATAAACCATCCTTGACTCACCGAAGTCAAGATATCAATTTTCAAAGTCTGTCATTTCATGTGAAAGATTGATCCCACCTAAAATTATACTAAGCCCGGCTAAGCATTTCTACAAAATTTCTAGTTAATACTATGGTACTAACTAGTTTTCAGCTAGGGTGACAAGGTATATGAATTCGGGATTTCAAATGGGCTATAATAAAAGGATCATGGGTATATCTAACATTTAAACTGAATTTAAATTAATTTTGGATAGAAGTACGCATGCATATACAGTAAAACAACATAAATAAATTTAAAATATTAGGTTCAACATGGTCAAAGGTGTAACTTGCCTTGCTTCGAAGTTTGCTGAGGTCGTTGAATTTATACTCTCCGGATTAGTCGTAGTCTACACGCGAAAAACAAGAACAAACTAAACTCAAATAAAATCCAAATAAAATCCAAATTTTATAAAATAAATGCCGGGAGATAGAATATGAATTTAGAAATTTGGATGGGTCCAATCGGAGTTAAAGCGAAGAAGAAGGACTTCTGATAGTTTGAATTCCAAAGAAATAAATAAAAGGAATTCTTGAAATTCTTTTCTTTATGAAGGAAAAGTGGTTGGAAGCTACAATATTTTTGTGGGGTCGAAGCCATAATCGAAGGTGTAGTCGAAGATTCAGTTGTAGATCTAGTCGAAACTGTACAGTGGTCGAAGAACACTATAGCAATCGAGAATAAATGGTAGTCGGAGTCGAGTAGTCGGGACGACAATGAACGCCAGTGGTGGAAAGCGAAGGTACTCAGAGTTAGTTATGACTTCGACTACCGAGTATTCTTCCAACTACTCCTCGCTGAAAAAGCGAAGGTACTCGGAGACTTAGAGCGAAGAGTGACAGTGGTCGGAAGCCACTTTGGTCGGAGGTAGACGGAGACGACAGTGGTTGGGAGCGACTGTAGTCGGAAAAACAATTGTGGTCGAAAGGATTGGAGTTTATGCAGAGTGATGGAAAGAATCGAATGGGTTAGAGAGATCGGATGGCTTCGAGTGGGCGGAGAGATCGAAGGGTTCAGAGAGGTCGGAGGGTACGGAGGTTAAAACGGTCAAACAACCATGGTCGGTTTGAAGGCGGAGGTGGAAGTCGAAGGTTCCGAGATTGAAGATCGAAGTCTAAGTCTTCGAGGTCGAAGGTCAAAGGCTAGAGTCGAAGTCTCCAAGGTCAAAGTCTAAATCGGAGTTTTCGAAGATCGAAGTCCCTAGGGTTGAAGATCGAAGTCGAAGTCGAAGGCTCCGAGCGGTCGGAATATAAGAAACCTCCGAACAGCGGAGTCTAAAGATCCTCCGGATGGCGGAGTCTAAAGGGCCTCCGGATAGCGGAGTCTTAGGAAATCTCCGAGTGTCAGAGTCTAACAATCGGATGGCTGGGAGAAGTCAGACGACTTCGCGTGACAAGATCCGAGCGATCCAACGGCGGTGAATACCGGTGAGATGTACAAAAGAGGAAGAAGAGTATGAGTCCCGATTTACTTTGGCGCACGGTTTTGGGCTGCACAGAGTTGGCTGGCGGCGAGGGTGTAGCGAAGGCGGGACACGATTATCGACGACGGAGACTCTCCAACGACGGCTTGCTCGGAGAAGAGGCGTCGAAGGTTCACGCGGGCCTGAGGAAGGTTACCGGTGGTAGGGTACTCCGATCATGCTCTGGCTCGGGAAAACGGGTGAAGGAGGTGCGTACGGTCCCATCGAAGATTTGGCGGTGGTGGCGTCGGCGTCGGCGGAAGAGACACTCCGGCGGGGGATTGCTTGGCGGAGGGGTGGCAAGGTGAAGGAAGGAGAGAGGGGTTTACGAGGAGTGCATTGGTGCTCTCGTGCAATACCAGAAGTGGTTGGAAGGTGGTCGGTGGCAAGATGAAGCGGTGGCGCAACTCGGGCGGCAGTGGCGACGGTGTTCCGGCGGTGAGGAGACTCAGCCGAGGGCGGTCGAGAAAATCCAAAAATTATGAAATATATACTGAAAAATAGATTATGAATTTAGATGAATTTACAAACTTGAATCACTTGATTCGGAGTTCGGACGAAGGAGAACGAGCGATTGGAAGATTGGCGGATCAGAAAATTCTGGAAAAAGAAAAATCAGGAATATTCCGAAGGAATATTCCCGTGTGAACAGTAACGGGCAGCAGCCTTGTTCACTGTTTTTGGCCGTGTTGTCGGCGAGGAAAGGCACGGAAGGTGAAGCCAATGGGTTGCTAATGACCCGAGGCACATGTAGGAAGTGACGGCATGTCAAACGGAGTACAGAGACGACGTGTACGGCGAAAATGACATAGAGTGTGTAGAGAAGAATAATTTTTGGATAAAGAATATGATGAAGTAAGGTAACCATGGCGTAGAACGTGGTAAGGCGAGTCTAGAAAAAAATATCGGCTAAGCCGAAACTCACCGGAGGCGACGCGATCGTCGTTTGAACGACGAGGGTACCGAAACACGAAAAACTCAATATCTTCGCGCTCGGTGTGGCGAATCTAAAACCATCTGAAACGTAGCCTCCTGGGATGGTTTGGCACGTTTTGACGCGAACGGATTGTTGAAAGCATTCCCGGACAGGCGGGGACACGAAGTGCAATTTGCGGCCATGGCAAGGTGTCGGGCGCAAATATTTAGGAAAGGTTTTTGGACGAACGGAGGGGGGCACGGCGTAGAACACGTCGAGATGAAATCAACGCCGCAGATGGCTCGGCCAACGGACTAGCGAAACACGGTGGATAAGACTTTATGCGGCCTACAGGCTGACATCGGCGTTCCAGGCAAACGGAGAGGAATTAACACGCGAGAGTTGCGGCGAATCAAAGAGTAGAGCGTGGGGATCGTGATGCTCACCTTGGTTTTGGTCGGGCACGCACGGTCGGCCGGTGGCGACGCGAGGAACGCGGACCCGATTTGGCCCACGGTGCCGATGATGCTCCGGCGAAGTTCCGACGAAGTCGAGATAAGCACCGCGTAGAACGCGACAAGGCAAAGCCAACGGTGTGGTCAAACACGGTGGCGCTCCACCGGACAAGGCACAAAAGGCCGAAGAACGACGCTTGGTACACAAAAATAAAACTTCGATTGCGTCCAAACGAATGGGAGAGGGGACTTGAGATTTTCGGGGTTGAGTGAGGATGAGGAGAGACTCACGGGGCTCCCTTTTATAAGGGTTGAGGAGGCCCGAGGAGGGAGATCAACCAACTATGTCCATCAATGGCATGAGTTAAATCCCGTGAAAATGCTCATCAATGGGAGGAGAAACGGTAGGGGAATGAAAGAGCTTGATGAGGGGAGTTGAATGCAATTGATTTCGCTGAAAACCGTTGAGGAAATCAAAAGATATAGAGGTTTAAAGAAGCTTCACAACGTTTTTTCATGGCTGCCTTGCTCTGTGCTGTGCACGTGCACGATGGCTTCATGGAGAAGAAAGGAAAAAGGAGGAGAGAGAGAGAAAAGAGAGAAAAGAAAAAAGAAAATTCGAAAAAATTCCAGAAAAAATATTTTTAGAATCCTTGGAACCTGAAAAGAATAAAAATATATTTGGAATTTTTTGACATTAATTTAAATTTTAAAAAATATTTTCCTTTTTCTAGCTTTAAATAATACAATAAATAACAAATAGAGCTTAAAAATCTTAGAAAAATTCATGGAAGTTTCTTAGGATATTTGGAACTTATAAAAAAAATTCCAACTCAAATTTTCATATTTTTCTTTATAAAATATTTTTTATTTAACAGAAAGGCTCTTTTCTTCTCTTTTCTTTTTAGCAGAAAATTAAGTTAGCTGAAAATTTTAAAATTTCAAGAAACCAAATAACTTTGATTTTTGTTTTAAACTAACTTATTTAATACCTTATTTAATTATTTTTTGTTTTTCTTAAATCACCTTTTCATAATCCTTTTTTAAGCCAAAAATCAGGCAATTAATTTTTTTTATAACTTAGAGAAACCAATAGTAAATGTTTTATTTTAAATTAAATCAAATATTTTGAAATAAACAGCTGGGCTATTACACCATTGCTCCCCTGCGCCTTCCCCATTTCCACCCCTGCTCGGCCTCCCCTTGTGCGCGCCCCACGCCACCGCCACCACCCCAGCCGCTCCGGCGGAGCTCCCCCAAAAGCAACTGCGTCACCGTGTGCCTCCCCTTCCTAGGCGCCTCCCCCGCCGACCAATCGGGTTTTCTTAAAGTAAGCTCGCTGCACGGCCATCTTCCCCATTTCCGGCCGGCCACCGCTATTTCCGCCGCTGACTCCTCCTCGGACGACCTCCATCCAATTCATCGTGGTGGAAGCATCACCAGGGCCTCCCCGACCCTCTCCAACTGCTGCCTGGTCCCCTCGATGCCCGACCTTCCCCCTCCACGTGAGACCATCGCCGCCACCTCGGGCTCGTGCCGCCGGGCCACCTCGGCTTCTTCCCGCCCCCGCTGTCGGCTTGGTAAGATCCCTGGTACCCTTCTCCCGCTCATGCTCCCCCTCTTCCTTTCTTTTCTTTGCCGGCGCCGCCGCTCCCCGTTTGGCCCCGCCGCCGGTTGCTTGAGCTGCCGCCATTGGCTGCCGTTGCCGCTCCGAAGCATTGCGCCACCACCTCTAGCTTCGCCACCTATCCAGGAATCCATCTTGCTCGACGCCATTAAAGCTTCGACGCAACCTCGCCTTCGCCGCCGACGGCAGGTGCTTGCGTCACCGCCCCTTGTACTGCCCTATCTTATCCCCTGGTCGAAGGTGCCTCTGCCTTATTCAGGCAAAACCGGCTGGAGACCCCCCTTTCTATATTTTTCCTTTGGCTAATGCTTAAAAAGTGTGGCGGGTAAGAGACAAAAGGCAATTAACTTGAGATCAAATAAAAAGGTAATGACATAAGAAGTACTATGTAAATTTTAAGCCTCAGAGCCTTTTTAAGCTTTACCTAATCTAGATACCCTTTGTTGAAACCATAGCCTACTCCGATGACAGCTCGAACCCGGCCAGTACAACCCTCACCATCACTATTCTTCAAATCCCAAAACATAAATCATACCCGTTTTGAGCATCTTAAGGCCGCCTAACCCAACCCCCAACATAAATTAACCAAACCACTCCACCTAAACCCTAACCACTCGATCCCATTTTCTTTTGTCTTTTGGTTATTTAATTGTCTTTTGTTCCCAGCTTGCAATCCACAAAGCAAGGAACTCGTTCGTCTTCTGCGCTAGTATTCAGACCTGACGAACCGATCACCAGAAGATCTACAAGAGCAAGTAAAGACTACAATGTCCTCGGGACAAGGAGGCAAGTTACAAATTTCGAACATGTTGATCCCATAAGTCTTTATGCTATTTAATTACACTATTTGCATTACTGTATTTACTCAGGTTATTTGCTTAAAGTAAATTGTTTAGAATAACATGTCACATGTAGTTATGTCCTACCACCAATAAGTGCCCTATTTCACTTCAAGGCCATATTCACCTTGACAACCGTAGTATTATTAAGTTAAAGCATATATGACCATTGCATATACTTATATAAAATAACGAGCTATCAAGAACTTGGTAGTTCACCGGTAAAACTATTTAAAAATGTTCTAGGGTAGGGCGGAAGCCGTGGAGTGCCCTGTAGTGGACGAGCCCACACCCTACCGTAGGGTGGAGAGTGCAGCAGACGGGTGTCGGTACAAGTATTGGACGGGACTCGATCGTGGTTGGCAGTCTCGGGGAAATATAAGGACTAGATCCTTATACTGAGTATAGAGCACAGTAACCCCTCAACCACAAGTATTGAACTCGTCAATGGTCCGGTAACTGCTCACTTTATTTGAACCCCTATAAGAGTCTTGGGGTGTGGTATGGTCGCTGTTATCGCCGTACATACAATGGTAGATCTTCACAAACTTGGGCGACCGCGATACATATTGGCCAACAGATACTGAGTTCAGTGATGGTCTTCACGAACTTGGGCGGCAGCGTTCCACATTGGCCAATGGGTACTCAGTTTAGTGAAGATCACAACCTATCAGGTAGGGTCTATATAGTAAATTGAGCAGCGAAAGATCTTATTTTCTCAATTCAGTCGCACGCTAGTGGAGCGTGTATTTCGCATGATATTAGCAATTGAGAAATCTTGTGGGTAAAGCTGAGCAACTCTACAGAGTGAGAAGAGTAATTGATTTTAGTTATGCTATAGGATTGAAGTTGATTTGAATTCAATGAGAATTTATTATTTACATGAGAAGTAGCAGCGTAAGGTAGATCCACTTCTGCTTAATAGTTGGATTTGAAAAGAAATTGGTGAATTAGTAGGCCATTGAGGCGACTGAGATTGTTGAACCACATCGAATAATTGATTATTGCAATCATGACCTATGGCATAGAAGGCTCTAATAGTTGTAATTTTATAACTCCATTAGAATTGGTTGGGAGGACTAGAATGGGAGTCTTAAAGTTGGGAAATTCGCCAGTTAAGTTATGTGGAGAAGAACCATTGTACAATCGTGTGACTTGGATTTCGAATGATGAAGTTAATAAAGTTTGAGTGAGGTTTGGCAGCAATCTCTAAACACAAGTTGGTGAAGTTGTTCCGCATGTGTAGGAAATTGTTGAGCATGCTTACAAAGGTAGGAGAGATGGATTTTATGCTTAAGACATTAGCAAATATAGGTCACAGGAGTACATATATTGTGTACTGAAATCTAGGTGATTGATTATCCTAAAATAGTTGAGTTGGTGGATTTTAAATAGTGCTCTCGAATCAGGTGCTTACGGGGTTATTTATTGATAGTGGATATTTTGATCAAAGGGCTTTTTCTACACCATGTGGTATATGTACTCGATATTCATTATGACGGTGTTATTTTGTTAGTAAAGTGGCAAAGTTCGATGAGTTATAGAGTAAATATGAAGGAATAAAGTGTCTAGTGAGCTAGGAAATAAGAATGGGGGAAACCTTGGAAAGGTTTATGAGGAATATTGAAAATTAGATATTCTGGTTTTAGCAAATTGATGTTTGCTGATTTGTGTAAGCAATACTGGAGGTATTGGCTTATCGTTGTTTTACGTTAAAGAATTTTCATTGATTTTCATAGATGACATTTAGAATAAATGATTTGTGTTAACATATGTTGTCATTTGGAGTTCATGACTTCAAAGGAGGTCATGTTCGGTTTTCTAGCGATAATGAGTACTTGGTGTGGTAGGAGATGTACATAATTTATAATTGATATATGTGGTTGCGTCCTGAGTGTTACATGACTTTCCCCATTTCTGCATATGAGATTTCCCGGACAAGTAGTCCGTGGCGCTCCCGAACGCGTAAGTTTCGGGCGTACTTAGGAACGAAGTCCTGGATGTACTCAGGAGTAAGTCCTGAGCGTTTCTAAAATACGTAATTTGGGTTGTTTTGAGTTGGAGTCTAAAGTGTGTCCGAACGCGTCAACTAGGGTAATATAGGATTTGGACTTTGTTGTAACTTCCTGTTTCTTGGTGTTAATTGCCTAATATTTGTGCTGTGATATGATGCCATGACCGAAGGGAATGGGTCCATCGTTAAGGCGTTGCATCATTGGCAGAGTGAATCTTGTTTTGTGGGAATGGGTGCTAAACTTATTCCAAAAGTCTTATTTTCTTGGAAAAAAAAGAAAACGGTTGAAACTTCGGGTTGGTTCCTGGATGCACGAATTTTGTAACCCTTCTAACTGTTGAAAGATTTCTAAAGGATTGGCACCCTTTATTCTTGAAATGAATATTAAAATTGGTAACGTAAAATTTTGTTAAGCATAAATATATAGTGGGGATGGTTGGTATGATTAGTGAGGTGGTTGCAAAGAATTATGTAATCAATAGCATATAGGTTGATTTTATGTATAATCTTTTGTGGAAAATTGATTGAGAATAAAAGTCAGCCTTAGGGGTAAAACCGATTGTGTTGTTGCAACCGGTAGCGTCTAGGGCGAATGGTGGTGATTGATGTCACAATTAAGCTAGTGAATTTTGGGTAGAGTTGAGGTTGTGAGATTTTGATGAAAGAGTTTCTTTGAAGTATGTGTCGTGTGGTGAGTATCATCACTGGGTGTTGATGTTTTGGATTGTTTGATTCCTATGACAAGGATCGGAGACGTTAATATTATCGGAATCGTTGGAGGAGTATTCGGAACTTTGGCGTTTGAGCCTCGGATTTGTTGAAAGTTACTGGAGGCTAAAAGATTGGGATAAAGTTGAAGTACTGCTATTGAAGGGTTTATGTACCCGATGCTAAGTCCCAATGGAACTTACCTCATTTTGTGGATGTGAGAAAATAGAGAGTTGATGTGCGATTTGATATCCACCGTGTTTGGTGATCATTCATTGAAGAAGTAGTCAAAGGATTATGTTAACCATTGTTGGAGTTCATCGTAAAACAAATAAAGTGTGAGCTAAAACCCTAGGGAATAAGGGTGTTGGAGAGAATGAAGTGATAGGATCTAAAGCGGATCTTTGGAGCATGTGGAGTCGTGTACTAAAGCTTCCCCAAATTCGTGTGGACACTGCCCCGAAAAAAAATTTTGAATTGGTTTTGTAGTTCATAGATTGATGTTGGAAGGATGTATTGTTGTAATGACAATCTAATGAGCTTTTGGGATGATTCGGTATGTGGAACAGTGAGATTCCTAATGAGCTTTTGGGATGATTCGGTATGTGGACAGTGAGATTCTAACATCCTTGATAAGAGAGTTAGTGGAAACTTTATTTGCAAGCTTAATCACATGGATGTGTGATTGATGTGGATCTCTAAGGGACACAAAATAAGACATCTTTCGTGTTATCACCCAAGATAACTAGTCGATGTTTACTATATTATTTAGGGCTCCCCTTATTTGGGGAAGTTGTTCTGGTCCACTTTAAAAGAAAGTGGATTAATGAAGAAGTTGCAGGGTTCCCGCGATTCATATGTGGTTTATGTGGTTTTTCGTTAAAGCATTACCTGTTTCCCTTGAGAGTGTACTTCATTTCTATGAAAAGAAGGGCTGATTTGGGGAATGGAATTGTGTCGCATGTTATATGTGGCATAGAGTTGTTTATTAGGATGAGAATCGATTTCCTGTCTGGTTTTCACTCCCTGAGCGGATTCATTATGATGGAGCGATCTTTCTGTGGGGAAATGATTTCCCAACTATTTTGGGCAAAGGATTGTGGGTGAATGGTTGATCCTAGGATCGGATTTACTTTTATGAGACCTTGCTTGGTAGAAGCGAATCGATTTAATGAATGTTATGTGATACTTCTCTTTTAAAGAGAAGAGCTCTCTTGGTTGTGGACAAAAGGAGCGTGGTCACTCTTGTGCAAGCAAGGAGAGATTTTCTTAGGGGATAAGGAATTTTCTTATGCTGAGATATGAGATGCTAATGGTGGTTAGTGTGCGTTAGTCGTATTAGACCGAGCACAAGATAATGTGGGAAATGGAGTCTCGCATGTGCAAGAAGTACCTAGGATTGCTCTCCACGGGTGAGTTAGAGTGGTTTTACTTAGCTTGTTCTGTTTTGTTTTGTGTAATCTGTTGAGTGCCAGAATTCGGGGTCGAATTCTGTTAAGGGGTAGAATGTCATACCTGGGCCGTCCTCGGCCCGACCCAGCCCAAACCGCCCCCATAAAAGGCTAGGAGGAGGAGAAATCGATTTACTCCTCCCCCCGAGCCAGTCTCCCAAACACCGCATCCTGCGCCGCTGCACCAGCCGCCAGCGCCGTCACTCCACCGGGCTGTCACTGTTCCTCCGTCCGAACCTCGCCGTGACCGTCCCCTGTTGCTACCGCTCGCCTCCGCCCTCCATGTGCGCTGTCGCCACTCCCCCGGCTGCATCCTGCTGCCTCCTCTCCACCCTGCAGCTGCCACTACTACTACTTCCGCTCGTTGCCGCCGCCTTCTCCGCGCGTGTGCCGCCATCGCCGACCAGCCACCGGCGCTACTCTTGCCCTGCACTTCGCCTCCCCACCCTGCTACCCGCCGCCACTCCACGAGTGTGGTGGGCTGGCCGGCCGGAAGAAGGGAGGAGAAGGGGGTGGCCATCCGAGCAAGTGAGGAAAGAGAGGAGGAGCCGCCGGCTGGAGAGAGGAGGAGGAAGGGAGGAGGAAGCTGGCCGCGTGAGGAGAAAGGGAAGGGAAGAAAAAGAGGAAGGGAGGAGGAAGCCGCCGGCTATGGGAGGAAAAAGGGAAAAGGGGGAGAGGAAAGAAAAGAAAGAAGGAAAAAGAAAGGAGAGGGGAAGAAAAGAAGAAAAAGGGGATTGCCTGATCCAAAGCCAGATTTGCCAGATCCAGTCCAGGAATGACAAATCGTGCCCTGATCTAGTGTCAGGGTTAGGGTAATGCCTCGAAACCCTCACCCTATTTATTCATCGATGCTAGCATAAGTTAATACATCAATTACTAGGATTGATCTAGGTAATCATTAGAATATCGCTGGTTAATATGAATACCTGGACGGTGAAATCAGTGCGGCCACTGTTGATTTGGTTGATCTGTGGCGGGAGAGGAAAAAAAGAATGAATGGGGAGAGGTGTTGCTCCTAGCGAGTACTAGAGTAGTAGTAGCAAAGGGAAAAAATTGGTTAGTAGATGATGTGTCCTTTCGACCTAAAAGCAAGTGAACAGAGTTTGTGTAGAATCCAATCCGTGAGTATATTTGACGATATCGCCAAATTCTCGGATCGGCTTGGCACCAGGGCAATGGGAGGTTGCCTAGTGGGATAGGATTTGGCTATATTGGGTTATACGCAAGAGCAACGTATTTTGCTTGTATAGGCATGTATTGCATTAGTAATGTATTGAGGTGGGTTGATATTTGTTCAGGTGACGGTTCGGATTTGGTGCTGTCTACGCATCGTCTACAAGAATAATCAGGCAAGTGCATGGTAAAATAGTGGATTTGGATGAATGCCTGATATTTGCTTCGTATTCTGTGCTTTATGTCATTTTATAAAATGATATCTTTGATTGCCTATTGATTATACCATGACAAGAGATGCTTATGGTTGATGGTCGTGCTGAAAATAGTGTTGCATCATGCTGCACACTTGTACTAAAGATCTACGTTGCGTAGACATATCGTGGTGGTGGGTTAAAGACCTACTTCAGTAGGCACTCCACGGGAGTGGAGTCTGTGGCCCGCATGAAAGAGTGCGGGGCACGAGTGGATCACCGACGGGTGAGCACTCAGCTTTACCGGTAAGGGCTCAGGTTGCATGTGGACATGTCATTGCTTTACTGTGAATGTTGAAAGGATGTTGCATCATTTTCATTTATCTTGACATAAGTTGCATGAGCCAAGCCGGAGACAAAATCATGTAACTATTCCGGTGAGGTCGGTGAGAAAAGTACATAACTAGTCCGGAGTGCTCACGAGAAAGACCTACTGAGGTAGACACTCCACGGGAGTGGAGGTTGTGGCCCGCATGAAAAAGGGCGGGACCCAAGTGGGCCATCGACAGGTGGACACTCAACTTTACCGGTATGAGCTCGGGGTTGTATGGGGATATGGTATTGCATTGCATTGTATTGCATTGCAAGAAAGAAAGTGGTGAAGAAGGACCATACATCGAGTTTTTGTGGTAGTTTTGCAAGATAAGTGTTTTACTGACAGTACAGGGATTGTGTTTTACCAAGATAATTGAATTGCTTTTATTATCGCTATTATTTTATTATGTACTTGCTGAGTCTTCGGACTCACCCTTGCCTTGTTGATTTTTTTTTAGGTAATTGTTGAAGGCGACATACACGGGCGGGGCTAGCACAGTTACTCTACATACAACAGGAATCATTTGACCTTGTCTAGCACATGAGTTTCTTTTGATAGTTCGCATAATTATTCCTTTGTTTATGCGCTTAGAATCAAGTCTTTGTCTTTTGCCGATTGTTTGATATTTAAATAAAGGAGTCATTGCGCAAGACTAGCAGCAAAAGTTGAAATTGATAGCAGCATAGAGTAGGTGGTAGCACTTTGGGCTCAAGGAAGGGGCCGGGGTGTTACAGGACGCCATAAAAATGTTAAAACTGACCATTAGGTCTTATTTCATCAAACTAATCCTTTTTAAATGTCCGTAAGCAGGCTTGGTACTACTTTTGTCCGCAATAGAACTCTTGGGCTGTTGCGGGACGTATGGCGTCCCTGTTCCCAAAAACGGGGGCGTTACACACATAGATATTTGTTATCATTTTTTTTAGAGATCATGTGGAGAAGGGTGGTATAGTACTTCAGTTTGTGGAGAGTGATCATAGTTTGATGATATCTTCACCAAGTCTTTAGATAACTCAAGGGTCATAGCTTTGTAGGGAGAGCTTATCAGCTTAAGATGGTCTATCCTTATGGTATAATATGAGGGGGAGCATGATTTACTTTTTGTATCATATGTTCATTTACTTCTTCCTGCACTTTATTTCTAAGTGCTTTTGGGGTAGTCTTCCTAGCATAGATCAGGGTTAATATCATACTATGTTGTTTAGATTTCTTCCTCTTATCTTGTGACCTTAGGATGATGCTTATTAATTACTTCTCTTCTCACTAGATTAAGTTCACTCACTTCTTTTAGGTCTAGCGGGGTTTGGGCCCTCTGAGTAAATAGGGAATGTGTTTACTCATTTGTGTTTACATAACCAGTTAATAGTACTAGAGTTATATGGGATAGATGAGAGCGAGTCTGAACCATAGTGATCCCTCTAACTTATCTATGCTTTAAGGACTGTCATTTTTCATTTCCCAAGCTTCTTCTTTCTTGCATATTGCTTTGGTTCAGGGGCAATTCATTTGTGATTTTCTTAAGCTTAATAGTGACATAACTCAACTTGAACCAAAATATTTCTGAAATTGACTCACTTGCTGAGGGGGATCTAAGATTTTTATTGCATCATGTTGTATTTTAAATTCAACAATGTGTATTCTAATATAAATACATAAAGTTTTGACTATTTATCCTTGTGTGACATGATATCTTACTTTATATCTTACTATGTCATGTGCTAGCTTGCTAAATTTATCATGTCGTTCTATGTGTAGCTTATATTTTGCCATGATAACTCTATTAAATGTGAAAAACTTCAATTAAATCATGTCTTGTTGAATCTTGTGACTAATTTTGCTCTAGTTATCCTCTTATAATTCATATCATATCAAATAAGCTAAGTTGAGTCTTGAACTTAAATTGAGTTATGCTAGTTCTTTTTTGAAACATTAGTTAGTATTAGCTCTTTGTTCTTGAACTAAGTCAAGAAAATACAAAATGATCTCTTTTGTGTGATAAAACTAATCTCATCAATTCTTTCTCATTAAACGACTTTTCCTTGCACTAGACATGAACTCAGATGGAGTTTTGGGTGACTAAGACCACTTCCTAAATCTTCTTACTTGGGGTGGTCTTATAAGGAAATGTAGCCTTAAGGAAAGAAAATGTCATAATTGCCCTTATTAACGTAGACCCAGATAGGGTCACCCTTGTAATATGCCTCCTCAGGGGTATAAAGTTAGGTTCTGAGCCTCATGGGGAAGGCATGACTCACTTTTTGGAAAAAGGTAGCTAGTCCTAAGGCAGTTCACGTCTTCCCACGATCATAGGGCTCTAGGGAAAGCTACCCATGTCGTGCCCATCGCGCTGCACTGCCACGCTTGTCGTGGCGTTGTGACCGACTGCGCCAACAGTTGAGAGTGTGCCCTTGCCACGTGCACTGCGCTTATTGTGCCGCATCATCGTGGGCGCCCTTACCTACTCCCATGCCGTCCCGTCATATTGTCGTGCCCACATCACGCCATCACGTTGCCCGCGTGACTCTTTGCCCCGTTGCATCGCCTCGTCCCTCCTGTGAGACTCCTCCCCACCCAACTGTGCCAATCTGGCCGCCTCACTCTTCTCTTCGTCCCATCTCATCCAATCGGGTTTTCGTTCCTCATAGCTCACCGGCGCCATCATTTCCTCAACTTCGGCTGACTACTCGCCTCGGCATGACTCCATTCAATTTTTTCAGTCGAAGCATCCCCACGCCTCCCTCTCTTGATCTCCACCCTTAATTTTGGCCGCCGACTACCTCAGCTCGCTAGTGCTGCGGAAGACCGCCGTGCCGCCTCACACCAATGTCGCCAGTCAACCTTAGCACCTCTCGAGTCTCACCGTCTACTCCAGTAAGTTCTTCATAGCCCATAGATGCTCACCGTACATGTATTCTATTAGACCATGTGGATGGTTATGAATAAAGTGATGATGAATAATTGACATTTGGATTATTTTGGATTTTGCGTTTCTGAATGTTTCGATCGATTGCAGTCAAATGTTTCAAAATCGAGTGGTTTTGGACTCAAGAGGTTTTGATTTCTCCGAGTGTTTTTGTCTGAGTGGTTTGTGGCTGAGTCGAGTAGCAAACACTCTGCTTCAAAAAGGTTTGGACCAGTCCGATCGGTTAAGTGGCATCGGACGACTGATGATCAGCAATGGAACGTCGGATGGCGCTCCACTTCAAGAATGTTCAGACCGGTCTGATCGAGTAAGTGGCATCTGACGACAATCGAGTAGTGACGGACATCAGACGGATATTCAGACCTGTCTAATTGGGTAAGTGACATCGGACGGCACTTCTACTTCAAGGATGTTTGGATCAGTCCGATATGGTTAGTGGCATAGGGCGGCTATCAAGTAGCAACGGACATCAAACGATGCTCTGCTTCAAAGATGTTCGGACCAGTTCAATCGGCTATGACATCGAATGACCTTCATGTAACATCAAAGCATCGGACGACTTTCGAGTGGCATCGGAGAATCCAGTGACTACGACCAAGTTCGACTTCAACCATATCTGACTTCGACCACATTCGGTTTCGACCACGTCCGACTTCGACCTCATAGGAACAGTACTTTTCATGATCATAGATCTTACTGGTGGATAGTCGTAGAATTTACTTATCGAGGTCGTAGCTCTTGCAGTTTGCTTCTCGAAGTCGTAGATTTTGTAGTTTGCTCATAGATCTTGCAGACTGCTTCTCAAAGTCATGTATTTTGTAGTTTGCTTCTCAAAGTCATAGATCATGCAGACTGCTTCTCGAAGTCATATATCTTTGCAATTTGCTTCTCGAAGTCGTAGATCTTGCATATTGCTTCTCGAAGTCGTAGACTTCATAGACTGCTTTCTAGTCATAGACTTCGTAGATTGCTTTTCAAAGTTGTAGACTTCGCAAAGTGCTGTCTACTCATAGTCTTTGTAGACTGGTTTCTAGTCTTAGATCTTTTGCGATCAGTAGTCTTAGGCTTTTACAGTCAGTACTCGTAAACTTCATGTTCGGAACGAGCACTTCAACTCTTGCTATTTTCGAGTACTTGTGTTTGGCTAGTGGTAGGACTGGTTGGTGCATAGTGGTCGGTGTTCGGTGTGTAGAACTCGGTAGTCAGAAGGACTCAGTACTCAATAGTCATGATTTTGTGATCGTTGTCAGCGATGAGTTATCGTAGGTATTGTTATTAGTTGTCGAAGGTTTGCGATATGTGATCGGTACTCGGTAGTTGTACCCAATGGTTTTGTGGTCGGTAGCGATGCATATTATTACCGAGTGTTTTGAATGAAGCAATGGCTTTTCCTGAATACTTATTGTTTTTGGGTACTCGTCGGGATAGCGGTCGTAATGAGTGGTCTAAAAGCTGAGTTTTTAATAGCGATGGAGTTGGTGGTTGTAATGAGTTTTCTGGAGATATTTTCTGGATAGCAATGGACTTGTGGTCATGGATGACCCGGTTGATGATCATGGGTGACCCGAATAGTGGTCGTGGAAGGTTTTGTTCTTGTCTGTGGATAGACAAGGGTGTGTGTTGTGTGTGTTGTGCTAATGACGATCGAGTTGTAGAGAACTTGTGCCGAGAGATTGTTTCTTTGGTCTTTGCATGTGCAGGTGGGCATGAAGGCGATCATGGTCGGTGACGAGGAGGATCAGGACTAGAATGGGAAAATCTGAGGTCTAGGTGGTCGGGATGTCACACGAGGTGATTGGGCTCATGCTGAGCACGTGGAGATCGAAGGTGAATGGTGCGTGAAGGCGTGGAGATGGTTATGGTCGGTGATGAGGAGGACCGGGATTAGGATGGGGAAATCTGAGGTCCAGGCGATCGAGATGTCGCGTAAGGTGATCGGGCTCATGCTAGAGTATATGGTGATATGTGGAGAAGATGCGGTTCCAGAGGCTTCGACATGTGATGGTGATGGTCGTGATGAAGATACAGGAGGTGCGTGCGGAGGATTCGACACGTGATGGTGATGTCGTGATGAAGATACAGGAAACCGTTTGAGCAACTATGGCATCTTCATATATCTTGAGAAAACTTGACTTATACACTAAAATTCTTGTAGCAGATGAAAAGCTACATATTTGGCATTCAAAACTGCCTTATTTTCACTAACATTTACCTTTGCTTAATCCAAACCACAATGGAGGTTGTATTTGGCGAATACTGTAATTAGAACAACAAAATAAATATGGCATTCAGCAGTTGTGCCCCTTGTTTTTATTCTGTGTCAGTATAAAAAAAATGTACAGACTGTAGATGGCAATACTTAGCCACAACACTATTTTCTTGTGGTCTGGGAAAAAATATATACTCATTGCAGGAACACAAAAGTATCTAACAGACCTAAGTGGCAGGTGATTACCTTTTTTCCGTATACACTATCATCCTCAAATACATTCTAGCAATCAACCACCCTGCGGAGAACAACACAAATTTGCTAGATTCTAGACTGCATCATGACAGTACAAGTACATTCTAGCAATCAACCACACTGCGGAGAACAGCACAAATTTGATAGATTCTAGACTGCGTCATGACAGTACAGCATGATCATGGATGAATGTCCAAAATTCAGAGAAGTCTAAGTAACAGGCAATGAACCTACTGTAGTGTTGGGTATTGCTTACTGTAAATGAATCATAATTGTTTCATCCCGTTTGTGTCATTGCTTGCGTAATTTGTGTGTCCATTGC
The DNA here is from genome assembly GCA_036346265.1 of Melocanna baccifera. Lineage (NCBI taxonomy): Eukaryota > Viridiplantae > Streptophyta > Magnoliopsida > Poales > Poaceae > Melocanna > Melocanna baccifera. The sequence continues at coordinate 25,773,148 of CM070700.1, read as the reverse complement.
CGTCAGTATAAGCCAAGTACGGATTTGTGATTGTTCACTGTGTTTTTGGTATTGTTTCATGGTGCTATTGCTTCTGGAGTTGCACAGTATAATTACTGATTTGTGCAAAGGCTAGTGGAATTGCAAAGTATGCCTGTCATTCTGTGTCGCGATGGTATCCACGTATTTTTTTCCCCAATACATAGTGGCATCCACAAAACATCGTTGCCAACGGCAACAGCTGACCTTAGCACCTCCTGAGTCTCACGGTCTACTCCGGTAAGTTCTTCATAGCCTGTACATGCTCACCGTACATGTATTCTGTTAGACCATATGGATGGTCATGAATAAAGTGATGATGAATAATTGACATTTGGATTGCTTTGGATTTTGTGTTTCTAAAAGTTTCGGTCGATTGCAGTCGAAGGTTTCAAAATCAAGTGGTTTTGTATTCAAGAGGTTTTGATTTCTCCAAGTGTTTTTGTCCGAGTGGTTTATGACTGAGTCAAGTAGCAAACGCTCTGTTTCAAGAAGGTTCGGACCAGTCTGATCAGTTAAATGGCATCGGACGACTGATGAGCAGCAATGGAACATCGGATGGCGCTTCGCTTTAAGAATGTTCGACCAATCCGATTAGGTAAGTGGCATCTGACGGCAGTCGAGTATCTAACACAAAAAATATATATACTCATCGCAGGAACACAAAATTATCTAACAGACCTAAATGGCAGGTGATTACCTCTTTTCCGTATACACTATCATCCTCAAATACATTCTAGCAATCAACCACACTGCGGAGAACAACACAAATTTGCTAGATTCTAGACTGCGTCATGACAGTACAAGTACATTCTAGCAATCAACCACACTGCGGAGAACAACACAAATTTGCTAGTTTCTAGACTGCGTCATGACAGTACAACATGATCATGGATGAATGTCCAAAATTCAGGGAAGTCTAAGTAACAGGCAATGAACTTACCTTAAATAAGGGCATCTCCAATAGTCCTAACTAGCAACTAGCTAGGAGACTTCCACATCATTCATATAGTACACACTAAAAGCTAGTATTTCAAAGAACTATCTATAAGAATAGCTATTTGATGTTTACATACACACACAGCCATTTATAGAGACTGCCTCGTTTTACGTTATAGACTAGAGATGAAATAGTAGTTAGCTGTTTGTGTTTTGCATACTATCTTTCCTCCACATAGGATATATGCTGATGTGTACATGTAAATAGCTAGCTGACTCAACACCATTGAAGATACCCTAAGCTATCATAGTGGCGAACACCAATAAGTCGGCAGTCATCAAGGGCGACGACGGCAGTCATCAAGGGCGACGATTCCAATCTACATTATAAGTAAAAGGGCATCCAATAGCATTATTGCTCAATTTAAATATGAGAGAGAGAGAAGGTATTGCTATCTCCACTACATGCAACACTCTATAAAATGAATACTGGGAAACAAAAAATTCAAATCAAGAACAACCTGAAAGAGCTGCGGTAGCTGTCCATTGTCTGCAGGGATAAGATGATGACAAAGTGATAGCACAATTACAAGTACCTTATGCTGAATACAAAATGAGTGGGCAGTGTGCACAGGTGCAAGAACAGCAAGTTCAGTGTCCATGACGATCACCTGCGAGCATAGACCGACATTATTCTTTCAAGCACACAACCATTGGTTCCGAGCTCAATCCGGGGGTCAATTCAAGCACGTCACGAACAATAACAGGCTGACCCTTCAACCGGTTGTCCTACAAATGATCCGAACCTCCATTTTGAACATCTCTAGCAGTTGGACAACATATGTAGTTATCGTTAAAGAGATAGAGTTATATTAACATATAGAGTTTATATTCTATTTCATATATACCTTATTTCTATATAGCATATCCCCTTATACTTTCCTATATATATGGCCTTTTGGGCTTCATATCAATACACACAATATTCATAACATGATATCATAGCTCAGATTAAAATCCTAACTTAGATCTCGATCTACTTCTGCTGTTGCTGCCCCCGGGAGGATCGTTCTCCGCTCCCGGGGGCAGCCACTTCTCCGGACGGCCACCTCTCCGACGAGGCGCCTTCGAGGCCATCTACGAGCAGCCCACAGATCTAAACCCCAACCCCTCTCGTCGCAGTGCAAGACGGCGGCGAAATCTTTGTCTTTCGCGTGCGGCAGTAACACAAGCCTAGACGGGACGAGGCGGACCTGTGCATGTCGCAGCACCAGCTCTGCGGCCGCGTCGCGGTGCTAGATGGCTGCTTGTTCCACGTCTCCGCGCTCGACCTCCTCGCAGGCTCCGCCTCCGCACCATCTGCCAGGCGTGGCAGTCCCTGCTCTCCGACCCGCTCTTCCTCGATGTGAACGCGAGGCCTTGACATCTCCATGCACCACCTGCGGCTCGCAGCGATCGTGCAGGTACTCGAGCGCCCACGCCACCGACACCCGCCGCACCCACGGCATCGACCCCGCAGCCTTCCCGCCGCCGTGGAGCCTCTCTGCAGGTTCCCGTTCGCCGCAAACTCCAGAACCAGCACGCCCTCCTCTTGCTGGTCGTAGAAAGCGAGGAGGCAAACGGTGTGGGGGTGCCGGATGCGAAGGAGCGCATCGAGCTCCTGGCGAAACACGCGGTGGAGGCGCTTGCTACTGCGGTGGACCTTGATGGCAGTGAGGGTGCCGGAGAGGCGCGCGAGATTGATGGGAGTGCCATTCACTGTTCCTGCAGGCGCTGCAACTGTACGTCCAGCTCCCAATTCCGCTCGTCACAGCAGCGCCCCCATTATTCCCCTCAGGCACCGTCGGCCCGACGTCCGTGTCCTCGTCAACCTCCCAGTCTTCGGCCGCTGCAGTGGCGCCACAGTCGCAGCAGAGGAACCTGTACCTCTGCTCTTCCCCGCATGTGCAAGAAACCCAAGAGCACAAGCTGAAAGTGAGACAGTTTTGCTTCGGGTGAAAAAAATATTCCGTTGCGCCATTCTAAATCCGTAGCTTCTATCTCTCAAATCGTCAAAACCATACGAGTCCACAAATTTATTATCAATCATAGCAGTCTAGAATTTTGTTTTGTATGGTAGTAGTCACCGCTTTTCTCTCTGAGCCACGTGCAGATCATAGAAGTTGTTATAACGCCGCCGCTTCTTTAGCCGCCGCCCCGAGTTTTAAGGCCACCACGCTTCTCTTGCACTTTGTGCATTATGCCGCCGCCGTCTTGGGCTTCGATCTATGCCACCATGCTTCTACCTATTCTATGGTAACAACCGCTGCTCTTCTTTTGAGCCGCGTGCAGATCGTAGAAATCGTTATGATACCACCGCTTCTTTAGCCGCCCCCGAGCTTCTAAAGCCGCCGCGTTTCTTCTGCACCTTGTACATTGCGTCGCCGCCTCTTGGGTTTCGATCTGCGCCGCCATACTTCTATCTATTCCTATTCGACTTGATTCGATAGTATTTTTCAAGAGTTGCACGCTACAACGACATCATCAAGACTCGGACTTCGAATTGTGTTTTACTATTTTAGTAACAACTCTTTTCAAATACAATGTTATTGCATACGCCTTACATTTGAGGGGGTGTTAAGAAGATAGAGTTGTATTAGGATATAGAGTTTGTATTTTATTCCATATATGCATTATCTCTATATGGTATATCCTCTTATACTCTTCTATATATATGGTCCTTTGGACCTCATATCAATACACACAATATTTATAACAGTTATCACTGGCGTTCTCTCTACAAGCTGATTTTCGTGATGTTCTATTGTTCATGTCACCCGATTCGGTGAAGCAGGAACATTTTGAACCTCCCAACTCCAACGTTGTTCCATTGTTGACCACTGAATTGGCTTTCTCCAGTAAGTCAGAAATAGACTTCTCCTCAACCAAGCACTTAAGTTCACGAAACCGCATGGTCCTAGGCTCAAGAGAAGAGGGGTCAGCAACAGGATTCTTCCTGCGCTTTCTTGTGGTTGTCGTGGCCTGAGCTCCCACTTCTGCACCATTCCCCTGGATCTTTAAAAAAATGCAATACAAGATAGAACAATGTTAAAGATTCTTGTTTTCTATTTTTATTTTTCAGAAAATCGCGTGTAAGAAAGTACTGGCCTCAGCAGAAGCCTGCGGCCCTTCTGCTGCTGTAACACACAACCAAACAGCAATTAAGCATATGCAGAGTGATGACACTTGATTCTCGTACATTCCAAGAACACGTTTGGCAAAACAAATTAAGAATCCCCGACATCCGAGAAGCGAGCACTGTACGAAAACCCCAAGCTTAGAAAATACACAGGCGGCGCCAAATTTGTTGGCGTGTTTGGAAATACGACGGCGTCGCTGCCCGAGGTTTCCGTGCCTAGGATATTGGCGCCGCAAATAACTAAACGGCGGCTCGGCTCCCCGAGGCCCTTAGCCAGTAGCCTAGCCACCACCACATCGACACTCCTATCTTGCCCAAGAGGTATGTCTACTATCCATCAAGTCGATAGAGATTTCCAAATGTCCCGCTTGAGATATTTACCAATCCCCTTTCTGTCCCTTGTACAGTCGGTGCTTTCCAGGGTAGGAATTAAAGTGCTCACAAGATTTGCAGACGATACGTCGACTGGCTCAACAGGTGATGACAGGACACAGCATGGAAGCAGCAGCAGCAGTAGCATTACACATCTTCCCCTCACACGCCCCACCACTTTACGCCTGCACGGGTGTGAAAAGCTGACAAATCTTGACCAGTTCTTATCCCCGAAATATCTGCCATCCATCGAGTCGATAGAGATTTCCATATGTCCCTGCTTGAGATATTTACTAATCCCCTTCCCTCAAACCGTTGGTGCTATACAGTGTACAAATTGAGGCACTCACAAGTTTTGCTGACGGTACGCCGGCTGCCTCAACAGGTGATGATAGGAGTATAGGACGCAGCATGGAAGCAGTAGCAGTAGCATTGCACATCTTCCCATCACACACCTCACCACTTTACACCTGCACGAGTGTGAAAAGCTGACAAATCTTGCCTCAACAGTGATGATAGGAGTATAGGATCGCAGCATGGAAGCGCTCATGAGTTTTGATGATGAGCATTGCACATCTTCCCATCACACACCTCACCACTTTACGCCTGCACGAGTGTGAAAAGCTGACAAATCTTGACCAGTTCTTGTCCCCAAAATATTTGCCATCCATCAAGTTGATAGAGATTTCCGAATGTCCCTGCTTGAGATATTTACCAATCCCCTTCCTTTACCTTGAACAGTTGATGCTACGCTGGGTAGGAATTGAGGCGCTCATGAGTTTTGATGATGGTACGCCAGCTGGCTCAACAGGTGATGACAGGACACAGCAGCAGCAGCATTGCACATCTTCCCGTCACACGCCTCACCACTATACACCTGCACGAGTGTGAAAAGCTGACAAATCTTGACCAGTTCTTGTCCCCAGAATATATGCCATCCATCAAGTTGATAGAGATTTCCGAATGTCCCTGCTTGAGATATTTACCAATCCCCTTCCCTTACCTTGAACAGTTGATGCTACGCTGGGTAGGAATTGAGGCGCTCACGAGTTTTGATGATGGTACGCCAGCTAGCTCAACAGGTGATGACAGGACGTAGCATGGAAGCAGCAGCAATAGCATTGCACATCTCCCCCTCACACGCCTCACCACTATACACCTGCACAGGTGTGAAAAGCTGACAAATCTTGACCAGTTCTTGTCCCCGGATTATCTGCCATCCATTGAGTCAATAGAGATTTCTATGTCTCTACTTGAGATATTTACCAATTCCCTTCCCTTCCCTCAAACAGTTGGTGCTATATAGTGTACGAATTGAGGTGCTCACAAGTTTTGCTGACGGTACGTCGGCTGGCTCAACAGGTGATGACAAGACACAGCATGGAAGCAGCAGCAGCAGCAGCAGTAGCATTGCACGTCTTCCCCTCACACGCTGTTAGAATAATCCCACATTGGTTGTGGAAAGGCAAGAGACCTAACTTAAAAGTGGAAGAGTCTCTCATCTCATTGGCTAGCTTTTGGGGTGAGAAGACCCTTACAATCTAACAAGTGGTATCAGAGCCAGTTCTAACATCTCTAGCCCAATGAATACTAGTGTGTGAATGTCTGATGGACTGTGACTCTAAGGGACCGTCGATGTACAGTGAAGAGGCAGTGAACGGCTGAGAGACACCAATGTGTGAAGGGGGATATTGTTAGAATAGTCCTACATTGGTTATGGAAAGACAAGAGATCTAACTTAAAAATAAGGAAGTCTTTCATTTCATTGGCTAGTTTTTGAGGGTGAGAAGACCCTTACAATCCAACACACGCCTCACCACTATACGCCTGCACGGGTGTGAAAAGCTGACAAATCTTGACCAGTTCTTGTCCCCGGAATATCTGCCATCCATCGAATCGATAGAGATTTTCATATGTCCTTGCTTGAGATATTTACCAATCCCCTTGCCGTCCCTCGTACAGTTGGTGCTATCCAGGGTAGGAATTGAAGTGCTCACAAGTTTTACGGAGGTACTTCAGCTAGCTCAACAGGTGATGATAGGATACAGCATGGAAACAACAACAGCATTGCACGTCTTCCCCTCGCATGCCTCACCACTTTACGCCTACACGCGTGGGAAGAGCTGACAAATCTTGACTAATTCTTATCCCCGGAATATCTACCATCCATCAAATTGATGAGATTGTGGGGTGTGATAGTCTAGTATCACTCCCTGTATTCCCAATTAGCATAACCCTCAAAACTAAAGGTTTTGCGACAGTCTGTCTGATTAACCCAAGCCAAGGAAGCACGAAGAATTAAAAATAACAGAAGGCACTGGGTTAACAGATAGCCAGGTAGAAATATCACTGAAGCAAACTAAATGCTGCGAGATAGGTTCATAGCGCAAAGTCTTTTGAGTTACAGGTCCAATTTATGATATGTAGTTCCATTTCAGCTAAACAAGACGTGTCGGCACACGTAAAGAAATTCCTGCTACTAATGCTCGGAGCTATAGCATGGAAGCATCCAAATTTGCTACAGCATGGGCGTCCGAAATTTGTTATAGCACGGGCGTCAGGAAGTTTAGCTAAGCGTCGAAATCTGACGAAATTTTGGGTGAGTTACAAATGTACCATGGCTCGGACCCCAAATGTTACTAATCAACTACTTAACAATTACTCATATAATTTCACTACCTTAAACAGATGATCTTACTCCACCAGATGAGTGTGATACCATTTTTTGAACAAGTATGGGACCAGTCAATTCTCATGCAGAGAGATTCCGGTGCTGTCAGAATTTGAAAAAATGGCAGCATAATCCCGGAAGTACAGGCATTGACGCACAACATTTACAAGGCTCTATCAGCTACCGTCAAAATCGTACATGCATTTCAGTATGTATTCTGGGGGTTGAATCGCCTCCTGGCGTCGCGCTTGTAATACGGTGTATCATCGATGGTCTTCCTCACATACTCCATGAAAGGCTGAGGCGTACGAGGAGAGAACTGGCCATCAGCTGGATCAGGCATCGCAGCAGGGCTGGCTGCTGGTGTGGGCGCGGTGTGTCTTGATGGTGCCTGTCTGGTCGGTTTCTCCAGCGACTTCATGAAAAGCGCAACTGTAGCTATTGGTACAACAAAGCATGTGAGGATAACAGCTAATGTCGTTAAGCCTGACGATGATGATGGCTCTATTCTTTCTCCAGTATCATAGCTAACTTCAACTTCTTCAGTCTGGCCTGTAGATGGGGGGGGAAACAACGACTCGAGTTAATGATCACACTGCAACCACCTTTGGTGAGTGGAACTAAACTCAAACCATGCACTATACTATTAAGGAGAATCAGTTCATTCAAATGTTACGTTGACTTGGTTTGGAACTCAATTTTAACGATTGACAAAAAGGTGGTTCAGGAACCAGGATGATGGTCACACCAAGAGATGGTAATTCTAGGTAGTCAACTTATTACAATGATTTGGCAAAGATGGAATGACGTACCAGTGGCTGGAAGAATTATAGTGACCTTGTCAGAGAAAGGCTGCCTTTGGAGTGCTTCAACCTGCAAAAGGATGGCAGTCAATACATGTTTACCAGTATTAAGTGTTGATAAAAAATGCTGCCTTGTCAGTTGGGACTTGGGACTCACCCGGTAAACAATTTGACCAGGAACACCCTTGTTCTCATCTGTATCAAAACGAATAACTGACATCAAATCTTTAGCACTCCAGAATAACTCAACATCTGGAGCAGGATAACAAGAACTCGAGCATTAGAAACAAACACAACCAAAGGTCTAAGTTAACAGAAACAATAGGGTCACTCATACCAGTATTCCCACCAATAGTGATGATACTATAATTGCAGCTTGGAGTCAAATTTAACTGCATGAGATAGCCAACTAATAGTCAGTTGCAAATTTGGAATAAACAGCCGCGCATGTGTGAGGGAGGGAGAGGGTGGCTACCTTTCCAGGTTCTTTAATGTAAAATCCTTTGACAAACAGGGCATACGCAGATCCTGTCACCTTTGGATCTTCTTTTAGATTTGCACGAACCACAATGTGTAAAATTCCTTCCTTTGGATTCAACTTAACAGGCAACAGCTGTGCAGGTGAGTATGGATGAAATAGGCAGTAGGATTTCTTTGCAGCAAGGTCACTCCATGGCTCAACAAACCTAAGGGAGAAAGAAAAGTGAGATTTTAACGTAAAGAAAAGTGAGATTTTAACGTATCCCTAAAAAAAATATGGAAGTACAGGTTGTTGAATGCTCAGTGATGGGAAACATACCCAACAAAAGAAGGTTCAACCTTGCAGTCAAATGGGACATTAATCTGATTCACAAAGGACTCGGTGCTGTGCCCAGCTGAATCACTTCTTTCAACAAGGGAATAAAAGGTTAAGAGTCAATGGAACATAAGTAAAACCAAGAGTATCCAAATTCCAAAACACAAAAATAGTTAAATGCATTCCTTCCAGACTGGAGGTGGTAGCAGTAAATACATTTTATAAAGATTCGGTTCTAGTCTAACACAGGATTATTGGTCTAGTATTCATTACAACTACATGCTTCTCCCCCCTCTTTTATACAGATACATCTACAATCTCTAGTTTCAGATCACAATCTGCAGCAGTGAATGCATGAATCTGGAAGTATCAAAAGCAGCATTAAGGGCTTAGGGCCCCCTTTTGTAACAATAATACTCCGTGGGTACCAAATGCCAGTTTAATAGGCCTACTGTGTGCACTGCAAATCTTAATAGCCTAATATTGCAGACTTGCAGTATTCCAACATAGTCTAACATAAGTTCATATCTATTCGCAATGCAAGGACAAACACCAGGACCATCTACCCAGTAATATTAGAGTAGCTTTGGCTTTGACTAGATATAAATCAACAAATACGTGAAAGGACTCAAAAAGGAATTTTATGATATGAGCAATACAAACCTCAATCTGACAGAGAACTTGTATCCATCAGGTGGGCCAGCGGCATTAGTCAGCGTCTCCGCAGGAGCATCAACAACAATCTGGTTCACTTTGAGCACAGTGACGGTTGTTTGCAGCTTTAGATTTGGACCTTTGAAGATTACTGTTTAGAAAGAGAGAAATTATGAAAAATAGGAATAGGAAATAACGGCATCTAAGTTAATAATGTATTCTACCCGTCACATAGATTATTAGTTCCATACCTTCTGCTATACCTTCACCATGTGCCTGTGCTTCACCAGTTATTCGATTAACATGCATAACTGTTTCATTGCTACTTAACCACTGACCAGATCCACGCACATCCATGCCTACAACAGTAGGACCATGGTTATGAAAACAAAACACAGTAACAAATACTGAACGTCACTACCAGCTAGGTACTTAATGCAGGATATTAAGTAAACTGCACATCTTTTGCTCTTTTTTTCTTTTTGTGATGTCTTTTGCTCCTATTAACATGTATTAACTGCAAACTACTTGTTACTGGCTTATCTATCACCTACTATGTTACCACCCTTGACCCATTTAAAAACTTCCCAAAAGACAAGACCACAGTGCTAATTAGAATGTAAAATGTGGCAAGCAAGCACCATAAAAAAGGCTAAGCACACTGAAATGATGGATCAAAGGAAACTTCCAATGTAAAACTAAAAAAATAATGGAAAAACCTAACAGTAAGAAAATGGTTTCAGTGAACATACGGTCTCCGATAATGGTAAAGTTTAGGTGCTGGCCGGAATGAATGACCACATTCCTAGGATACATTTGTGCACCAACAGATACCTAACAAAGTGAAATATGTTAGTCAAAAGATCATGAATACTTCATTGCGTATATTCAATCGAAAGATCATGAATACTTCATTGCGTATATTCAATCGAAAGACGAAAAAAGACAAAAAATCCGTATTTGTTTTGTATGTCATTTTGCCGGTGTTATGGCACTGCCAAATAATGTTTTTTAGGAAATACTGGTAGTGTATGCTATTGGTTCCACCAGAAGAATACTAACCAGTGGCTTGGGACATATGAATAAACAGTCTACATAATTATGTAATTAGAAAATACCACAATAACCCACTTTCTATTCAAGTTTAAATAGCTACAAATCAATAATATATCAAACTTAGGAAGAACTGACTCTAGAATAATAACAAAAAACTTTACCATTATGAAATCTGCTTTCTTGGGAATATGGCTGATGTGCAACCTTATAAGAGCTGTCCCATGACTTCTCGCCTTAAAAAAAGTACAAAACATAAAGCAGTTGCACAAAAGACTAATGAGTTAAATATGCTCATCTTGAACTCCTATTCTTGTTACAATATTCCTGAAGTAGCAGAAACCAAGCCTTACAATAAGAAACCCTTAAAGTCTCCCTAAAAAAATTAAAGAAAAAAATTAAAGCTTGAGTTTAGTGCCAGCAAGCCACGCATACCTGTAGCACAAAACGTTCATGGGCACCATATGTACCATTGCCATCTTTTGGCATGAGAATGGACACAACATCAGGATTATTTGTCTCAATCTTTACAGGTGCTATTCCAAGTGCTTCACTGAAGATATAACCTGGTGGAAGGCGAAAGCAGATAAAAACATGTTGATTAAGATATCAAAAAAGAAATGAAACAATTAATACTGGTAAAATTGCTATTGATCTACCTAATTCATCTGCAAAATTTATGTCGAGTTCAACTTTATCGTTTACAGAAAGATAGGCTATCTGGATTGAAGATTCTGCAGCAGCTACCCGTACTTGTGCAACCTGAACAATAATGATCACAACATCAGGATAAAGGATATTTTTATTTGTTTCCTTAAATGCATAGAAATGTAGAGAAAAAAACTATTGTTAAACCCATGGTATCAGCACTAGTTATAAAACACCTAGCACACAGTGACAGTTCCAATTTTAAAAAAGTAACCTCCTTGGATGTGATCTACCTTTAGGATTCCTTTGGCATTGCAACAGCTTTTCCAAAGCACTTTTATTTTGGCATGTTATGATACACTAATAAACAACCTCTATTTTAGAGCCAAAACAGAAATATTTTACTAGAATTGGTAAATATTTCCCATAAGTATTTGATCCACAACAGAGCGAATCACAAACAGCAATGATAAACTGTCCTCAATCTCATGACAAGACAAGAAGTAGGATTTCCTTACTTTTCCCAACCACCCAATTGCCATAATTCTGAGTGGCCTTTATGTCCTAACTCCTAAATGACTTCCAACCATACCAAGGACAATATTATTTGAAGATGCAAAAGATGGTAACATCAATAATATTACAATACAAAATAGAGATATTGATAAGTATATCTACTAATATGTGATTTGCAGTCTAAACAAACTAATACAAGTCTCAGCATCCAACCTCAGCAACTCGTAGACATGATGCTATTTCTGTTCTTCCAGTTGAGTGATCTTTGGCCTGAATACAATCAATGGCATCACTTTCTCCAGTCCTAATTTTACTTCCATCAATAATGTTAGCCTTTTGCATAACAAGATCACTTCTACCACTGCCCCTTAGGAGAGAATATCCAATAGTACTCTCCAGGTCATGTGAGTCTGGTTCTCCAAATGAATTAGGCAAAAGGTCTGTGCTAGTATAAAAGGGTGGGAATAGCCATGTTATAGGAAGTCCAAGTGCGAGGGGAGGATCTGGTACCACCAGAATTGTCTTGGAGGCATTGTAAGATACAGATCCAGAACTGCCAGGTAACAAGAAATCACAAGTAATTGAAACAGAAATTTTTGTTTTCCCTGCAGATCTGTCACAGGAAAAAAACACATTAGGGTCACTTGTTGCTACCTGATTTACTATGTAAGAATGTTCTTTTCAGTGTTTCAACCAATATTTTTTTTATTAAAAAAGAGCACAAATAAAAACCCACCTTCACTAGGTTTAAAAAAGTTTTGCCTATTGTTGCAACTTTGACTATTGGCGCAACAATTTTTTTTCTGGAACAACGATTAGTTCCCTTTAATATGAAGATTGTGTACCAATAAAAACACTCCTTCACTAGGTTTAAAAAGGTTAGGAACTGAATTCTACACTCTACACATAAGCAGTCCATTGGCAATTCAATATATTGTTTCATATTTTCATGCAGTACCTTCCAATCACATGATTGATAAAAGCATTGCTACTTCCATTGGAAAACCATGGATAGTTTTTTCCTTCCAAATATAGCGCTTGATCAAGTCCGTATTGCCAAGATCTAGCTGATTGGAATATCACCACCTAAGGTAGAACAGTTTCTTAGTGCACGGTACTTTCAACTTAAAGATTTAACACCTTTATACAATGGAACAAAAGGAATATTATGAATTTCTAACCTTCTTGTCTGCTATCATCCAAGTGTAACTTTGACAAGCTTCATAGAAGGAAAATAGATCTCCCTGAGCAGCATATATGTAACATTAGATAAGAGTAGCAAAAACTTGCAAGGTAGAAAACAGGGATTAAGCACACCTTAGGCAGAGAAGGGTAGATTGGCATGCTACAACCAACACAAATACGGTCACTTTGAGTACTCAACATCATAGCCACTGGGATATCCACTTCAACTCTTCCAAAAGCTTCACAGATGAAGGTACCTCCATTTGCCAAAACAGCTGCACGTACAGTCTAATGGTGCAATAACTCAGTATAATGAATATCTAACTGATCAAAACACAGAAGTTAAGGAGAATTTCACGCATCAAACATTATAAAGAGTTGCTCCAAAGCAAGGTACTGAATATGAATGAACAACCTATTATATTGCAAGTAAACAACAACAAAAAAAAACATGCATGTAGTACACAGTCAAAATGCCTCAAGGTATGACTTACAGAGTTTCCTACAGTCTTTGCAGACAGCTTTCCAGTAGCACTTTGAACTTCTACAGTTTCCACGTTCAGACTTGTGTACTCAATGGAAACTCCAATTTTTGGACCACCTTTAACAGAAAGCTATACAGAAGAAAGAAAACACTCAGGGCCCATTTTGTTCTTAACATAAGCACAGCTAAAAAGCTAGTGATTTGGCCACTGTGAATGGTAGCAGTTTAACTGTCCCCCAACAGAACATTAAAATATTGAGGGAATGTACAATATAGCTGACACGCCATATCAGAACCCGGTGTGGTGATAAATGAGCAAGGGCCGGGATGTCACTCCCTTAATAACGCGCTACATCGGCGTCCGGATGTAGTAGAAAATGTGCAAGGGTCTTCACACTTTACTCGACGAGTGCGAGGGGCAAGGAAGCTAACCGAGAGTAGGATTCGTATGGGTAGTTGGAATATAAGGTCCTTAACAGGTAAGTTAAGAGAGATAGTTGATACGGCGATTAGGAGGCGTATAAATATCTTGTGCGTTCAAGAGACTAAATGGGTAGGTCAAAAGGCGGAGGAGGTGGAGCATACCAGCTTTAAGTTGTGGTATACTGGAACAGAACGAAACAAGAATGAAGTAAGCATCTTAATTGATAAGCGCTTCAAGAGCGGAGTTGTTGATGTGAGGAGACACAGGGATAGGATTATCCTGGTCAAACTAATCCTTGGCGATTTGGTTTTAAATGTTGTTGGTGCATATGCTCTACAAGTAGGTCTGGATGAGGCCACTAAGAGGCACTTTTGGGTTGACCTAGATGAAATGATCATAAGTGTGTCTAACAGTGAGAAGATTTTCTTAGGAGGCGATTTCAATGATCATGTCGCTACAACTAGTGGAGGGTTTCAAAGGGTGTATGGGAGTTTTGGTTTTGGCGATAGGAATCAAGAGGGAGAAGATATATTAAACTTTGTCGTAGCCTATGATCTTCATCTTATGATAGCTAACACCTTTTTTAGAAAGAGATGTTCTCATTAAGTTACCTTTAGTAGTGATCAGCATTCTAACCAAATCAATTTTGTCATTGTTAGGAGGAAGGACAAACGGACCTGTATAGACTGTAAGGTCATACCTGGATAGTGTGTTGTACAGCAACATAAGTTAGTAGTCTCCAACTTTTATTTTAAGTTACGGGTTCGACAGGCTAAGGTCAAACGAATAGCGGAAGGGATATGGGACGTGGGAGAAGCGAATAGTATGTGGACAGAGATGGCAACTTGTATTAGAAAGGTGGCTACAGAGGTGCTTGGAGTGACCCAAGGGACAAGGGCGAACCTAAAAACACGTGGTGGAGGAATGAGGAAGTGCAAAAGGCTATCGAGAAAAAGAAGATATGCTACAAGAACACGCATCTTGAAAAGAGCGATGACAACATACAGAAATACAAAGCAGCAAAACAGAAGGCAAAGAAAGCGATAAGTGAGGCACAAGGCAAGGCATATGATGAAATTTATCAGAAGCTAAGTTCAAAAGAATGTGAGAAGGATGTCTACAAGATGGCTAAACTTCGAAAAAGGAAGACAAGATATTTCAATCAAGTTAAATGCATCAAAGACGACACTAATAGACTTTTGGTGAAAGATGAGAAGATCAAGGATAGGTGAAGAGATTATTTCGACAAGCTGTTCAATCATGACAATAACAATAATATGATTAAACTAGATGATGCTTTTGACGATACCGATAGACGGTTTGTTCGAAGGATCCAGGAGTCGGAAGAGAGGCGTTAAAAAGGATAAAAGTGGGTAAGGCGTTGGGGCCTAATAAAATCCCTATCGAGATGTGGAAATGCCTAAGAGAAGTAGCGGTTGTTTGGCTAACTAATTTGTTCAATATCATTTTTAGATTGATCAAGATGTCAAATGAATGGCAGAGGAGCACATTAGTACCAATTTTCAAAAATAAAGAAGATTCAAAGTTGTACTAATTATAGAGTAATTAAGCTCATAAGCCATACAATGAAACTTTGAAAGCGAGTGATTGAGCACCGTTTAAAAAAATGACTTGCGTGACAACAAATCAATTTGGTTTTATGTCTGGGAGGTCGACCACGGAGGCGATTTTCTTGCTACAACAGTTGGAGAGATAGGAGCAAAAGAACCTTTACATGGTGTTTGTTGATTTGGAGAAAGCCTATGACAAAGTACCAAAGAAGGTCATATGGTGGGCACTCCAAAGGAAAAAAGTCCCAACAAAATATATTACCTTAATTAAGGACATGTACGAAGATGTTGTGACTAATTTTAGAACATGTAGTAGTGTACTAATGACTTCTCTATTAAGATAGGACTACACCAAGAGTCAGCATTAAGCCCATACATTTTTTCCCTAGTGATGGATGAGGTCACGTGGGGCATACAATGAGATATCCCTTGGTGTATACTTTTTACTGATAATATCGTGCTAGTTGATGAGAGTAGGATAGGTGTTGATAGGAATCTGAAACTATGGAGGAAGACTTTAGAATTAAAAGGGTTTAGACTTAGTAGGACTAAAATTGAGTATATAAGGTGTCATTTCAGCGGTGCTAGGGCAGATGACGGGGATGTTAGGCTGGACGGACAATTAATGCCTAGGAAGGACACGTTTCGTTATTTGTGATCGATGCTATAGTAGGACGGTGAGATTAATGAAAACATGAGCCACAAGATAAGAGCGGAGTGGGTAAAATGAAGCCAAGCATCTGGTGTCCTGTCTGACAAAAAAAGTCCTTAAAAGTTAAAGAGTAAGTTCTATAGGACAACGATCAGACTCGTGATGCTACGTAGAGTAGAATGTTGGGCGACTAAAAGACAACATATACAAAAAAAAAATGAGTATAGCGGAGATAAGGATGATGCGATGGATCTGTGGTCACACAAGGCGGAATCGCATCCGCAATGATGATATACGTAATAGGGTGGGGTAGCACCAATTGAAGAGAAGGTTATCCAACATCGCTTGAGATGATTTGGACATTTTCAACGGAGGTCTCCTGAGGCACCGGTACGTAGTGGAATTTTAAGACGTACAGAAAATGTAAGAAGAGGCAGAGGTCGACCAAGGCTGACATGAGAGGAAGAAGATAAAAGAGACTTAAAGGATTGGAATGTATCTAAAGAATTAACTTTGGATAAGAGCGCATAGAAGTTATCGATCCACGTACCTAAACCATAAGAAAATTTAGGAGCTGTGTTTTAACTCTCGGCTCAGTTGGCAAGTTGTACGACTTAGGGTTTTAGCATTGTAGGTCTTCAAAATCCTCGTCTCTTTTATCTTGAAAGAGATTTCATTTCTAACCTATCCTAATTTGTTCGGGACAAAAAACTTTGTTGTTGTTGTTGTATTGTACTTGTACATATAGCTGACATATGTTCCAAAAAAAAAGGACCAAAGTATTAATGATTACCACAAAAGAGGCACCCGGTGTGAGGTAGATGTACTCAGGATGTAATTGCAGTGGTTTGTACACTTCAACCTTTACAACCTGACTCAAAACTCTTTGTCCAGAGTGTTGCTTAGTACTGACCTGAAGATTGGACATAATGAGGGCTGCTGGCCAATAAGCTACTAAAACCAAATATATATCCATTGTCAACTTACATAAAGAGATGCCGTGCCAGTTTTTGCAGCTTTAATTGAAAATTTTGGTCCATCCAACGACTCGCTTGGATTAATAACCTCCAGAATCTCATCACCAAGATGCACCTCAATTCCCATGTATTTATACTGCAAAGAAGAAAGAAATTGGCAAATTGGAAAGACAGGAGGTGACAATGATAACAAATCAAATGGGTGAAAGGCCAAAAGGAAAAAAGGCGTGCATTCAGTTGACATGTTACAAATATTTGAAAGGAAAAAAGGATCATAAAAAATTAAAAACAAATGACAACTGCACTGATCGGATTGGACTAACAAGATAAGAGTTTAGATAATGGATTTTGTGCAGTAAATTGAATACATGCTTTTACGTGCAACGACAAAGAGGATATCTAGTAAGACTACCAACAACTAAAGAAATGAGTTTGCTCAATGAAGAGTTAAGACAACTAGAAATTACCATAAAAGATGTCCAAATGGAAAGAATATCGAACTTTCACATCCAAGGAATACAAGGATTAACACTAACACATACAAACAATAGGCGGAAAAAATCTGAAGTACAAGTGCATAGTGGCACCAGCAAGGACCTGGGAATCTCCAAAGACTTCACCATCTTGGGTTCCAGCTGAAATTTGGAAAACTTTTGTGCTTCCTTCCTAGAAACAAAACAAGGTGACAGTGTAAGAAAAATAAAGACTTAGCATCTGAAGAAAATAAAATTACAATAAAAAAGCAGATCCCTGTACCATAAGGTTGATGTGTTCTTCTGACATTATCTGAACCCAGTCAACATTTGCAACTCTAACCTGTAATTGCATATAAAACCACACACAAGGTATTGTCAATTTGAAATGCAATGGACAAAAAGATTAGTACACCTGTATTGCTGAGAGATAAGTTGACGAGTTAATGTGCCCATCAGTGATGACAGGTATATATCAGTGATGACAGGTATATACGAGAAGTTTTCATTATATCAAGAGAATGCTAAATGAAAGTATGATGGCTCCAGGGAGGTTGGTGGCCCTTATGACCAAAACAAACATGGCAAGTACATACAAAAGGCACTTGGTTGACGTAAGTAAAAAAGAGATATTGAGAATATCGGGAAAAAAAGGTGCCAAAGGAACATACCAGAGAACCAGTTGTTGCTCTAGGAGAAAGGCCAATGTCCTGGATTGTCACAATAGCATTGCCTAAGCCTCTAGCACCAAGAATCAACTGAGAACATAGGGCCTTTCCTGGATGTTGAACTATTTGCACCACATGTGTGTCATTGGTAGAGGCATCTAGGAAGCATGTACCACCACTGACAGCCAAGTTTTCCTGCAGCACAAATACATCAGAGCAGAAATAGCAAGGTAATTTAGTTATATGTTGGATCATGCAAAGAATATAGAAGGAGTTGCCATTGCATACCTGTGCTTCAGGTTGGAAAACTAACAAGACATACTCTGGAGTGACTCTTAAGGAAGAAACAATCTGTTTGCAATCCATAATGAGTAAGATAAAAGCTATAGGAAAATCAAGGAAAATCATTATGACCCGAAAAGAAATCCAGTTTGATTACCTGCAACTGAATAGCATCTGTGAGATTATCATGTGCACTTTGAAGAAACATGTGTTCTTCCTCATGGGTTTGGCCAGCAATTTTGGAAGAAAAGCCAACGACTGTAGCACGGACAGTGCACTGGAAGTTCAAATATTGAAAAAGGTTAGAGTGAGTCATCAAGTTTTAAGCCACACAAGGACATACAGTTCTTAATTAGATTTTTAGGTTCCTAACACTATACTATTTACTATTTAAAGTGTTGGTGTACAGCCATAGTATGGTTTATATAATCAATTAATCATAGCATCGCTCAGGGTTCAAAAAACCAGCGGTTACCGGCCGGTAAGCGCAAGTAACCGGGAAAAAAACAGGTGGGTAACGGTAGCGAAAATACCGACCGGAATTTCTCAAATGTAAATTTAAATTTCTGACTGCATATGCACTTACTAGGTTGGTTTAGCTATTTTTTGTGGTAGATTAACTATTGCATGAAGTAAAAATACATGAATTATTGCATTATTCCAATTTTTAATTACCCACAATAGGTTTTTCACCGGTTTTTCGGTTTCTGGACGGTTACCAGTCCTCCAACCGCCCAAATTCGAAATTCACTTCATGAATTTTGCCCAGGTTTTCCGGTAACCGGCTAGTTACTGTTACTGGTCCCCCGGCGGGAAATACTCTGGCACTGGTATCGCTCAAATATGGAAGTCAATTGCTTTTGCCTCAATACAATAAGTACAAAATATGAGTGTTGTCGCTAATGAAGGATAATGACAAGCATGTAGTTGATGTTAAAAAAAGCTCAAAACAATTGAGGGGGGCTGTGGGAGAATTTGCAATGTGAACCATACTAACCAGTCCTGTCGAATTCTGTAGGACAAGAAACCTCTCCCAAGATGACTGATCTAACATTTTAGCATCTTTAGCTTGATCCAAGTAAGCAAGTCCTTCACATTCAGTGACTTCCCACCTCAGGCAAAGAGAAGATGAATTGGCAAAAAATCTTCCATTTTCATGTACACCAGCAGCAGCTAGACGTATGCTTCTTCCATTTGAGATTACAACAGGAGATGTTTGCAGTCTATTAGGACTACGGTCAGCTTTGCTTGCGGCTTCCAAAATATCAAGTCGGTTTTCTGTCAAAGTGTCAAAAATGGACAAATATCACATTTAGTAAGCTTTACAGATTGGAGACAGTAATAAAGTTTCATCATGGACATATTATAATTTATGAATTATACTGGATTATCAATAAGAATGACAGGATAGTACCATTTTCATTCGCAATCAATGTTATTGCTGACAGAAAGTCACAAACAACTGTGAACTCTGATTTGGCTACAGCAGGGACAGGATGATCTTTCCCAATCATGTTTCCACGTGAGAACAGCAGTTTCTATGGAAAAAGTACAATAAATTGAACATATTCAGCTAGGAAGCAATGAACTAGAATTGATGACAACATTGGAAATGTATGTGACCATAACTATTGACAGGAATAAATTGAATTTGAAAGTGCAAACGTCCATTCAGAGTACTTACAAAGTTCCCTTTGCTTTGGCAAGATACTCGGTATAGTCGACTAGATATTTTTTGCACGGCAGAATTAACAATATAATTTTTTGATTCACCAATAACATCAACAGTTTCAACAAAATCAACCACTTGGTCCCACTGTTCAGGCCCTCCAAAGAGAAATACATCCATGGTAGATCCAGGAACTAAGTACAGCTCCTTGGGAGAGTTGTTATCCATATACTGAATTCCACTCTGTACCTGAGATAAGTCAACCCAGTATCCACCAAACTGGTTTCCATTTCCTGATTGAAGCACCACAAGAGGATAATATGCAGATATTTTTGAAGTGGCCTTCAGAAAAATAGGTCCATTAAAAGTTTCAAAATAGGAGTCTGGCTCGAAGGAAAACGTTGCAACTATTGTGGCTTGACCAGCAGCAGATGCATTTAGAGATATCCAGGCACAAGGATTGCCATATTTTGCCCAAGAACCAGTATAATGTTTTAAGACCTCAACGCTCAAAGCCTCAGCTGTGTCAACAACCTCAAAAGATTCATTCTCAGATAGTAGACTCCACCTTATAAAAGCATTAAAATAATCACATCGCGAGAATGAGTATCCTGCAAAGACAAACATCAAGTATAGTTATTAGAAAAAACAAGACAGTTTAGAAACAAAAAAGGAATTAATTAGTGCTCCCTCTGTTACAAAATAGCCAGTCCATGTCATGTTAATCACCATTAGATGTTTTTAACGTCACAGCAGCATGAAGTTGTGTTCCAACAGCCACCTCCACAGGAAAGATTGGCAAGATAGCCAACGCTGAAGGAGCGGATACTTCAATAGTGACCTATTTGGTCAAGCAAAAACAATGAGCAGACAATAATGAGTAAAAAATTTGCAAAGACGGAACATTAAAGTCGTACAAAAGAAAGTTCACTTAAAAAAGGAAAAAATAGACCCTCATGAGCATGAAATAAATGCAGCCCAAAATAAAACTACAAGTAGAATAAACAATAATCAATTAGAAGATAAGCATACTCAGTAATTTGACCACATGATTGCATACATAAGCAGATAGCAAATGCGAGTGTGGTGTTTTTGTACATGAACAAGTGCAGATACATGCTAGCATGAAAAAGATAAATCCAACAGCTTTGTTGCATCCACACATGGAAACTCAACAAAGGTGCATTGGCTCATAAATAGATGCAAATTTTCCAAACTGGATGAGACCAGACTCATCTCATAAGATGGTTACCCAAAAGAAAAGGCTTCAGGAAAAATTGTGCAAGAGAAACAGTGCATATATTTTTTGATAAACAACAGGAATATAGCCATGAGGGAATGCTAACATTTGCATTCCTTACATGATGCTTTTTGTATCAATTATACACGTAATAGTAAAATTTTGGTTTTCCACCTTTGTTGTTGTCGGTGGTTGGGTATGGGTCCAAGGACCGAGGATAGAGCGCTCGCCCTCATCTAGCTACCGGTAGAACTGTTCTCTGACGTGGTAGAGAGGAGCTGAGCCCTGAATTTAGAAGAATGGGGAGACTAGAGATTTGTTTGATTGTTTATTTCTTGCTTATGAATGGTGCAGCTCATCTCTTTTTATAGATGAGGTTAGCCTCAAACAATATGAAAACTAACACAATCTAATACAACCAATCAACCAAAGATAATATCATATCCATATTTTCTAAATATAAAGATATGCTTCTATCCATTTCAAATATGAAGATATGCATCTAATTATTTCTAATATAAAGATATGCATCTAACTATTCTCAATATAAAGATATGCATAAGATTATATCCCTAAACAACCGCTACAACACTACATAGTACTATTCACACGTCGCTACAGAACCTGCGGTATTGTTTACGCACTGCAACAGTGCCATGCTGTAACAGCCTTTCATTGGCTACAGGTATAGCCAGTATGTTTGCATAGAAGCAACAATTTCCATCCTATATAAATGATTGTTTAACCTATTCTTGCTATTAAAATTGCATTTCAGTTAAAAACCCTACACCCAGGCAGGTGCATTATAAAGAAAGCAAGGGCCAAAAATGGCAAAAGACATTTTGATTTTTCTGAAGTTCAAAGTTATTACCACCACAAAAGAATAAATCTCACAGATCACAAGTAGCTCAGTACTACATAGTGGGAAATGAAATAATAAAAATTTCTAGCGAGATCATGGCATCACTCTTCAAATCATGATGAACTGTAGTGCATGTTGTGCAGCAAAGTTGACCTTACAATTTTAAAGTAGGTAGAGTACAAATCAGGAGTTCATGAGAGATTAGAAGAACGGTGAAAAGGAGAGTAGATATTCACATACCTCATCAAAATTCAGGGAATCAAAAGCAGAAACTACTCTGATGACAGCTTGACCAGTCTTTTTTGCACGCACGATATGAGAGTCAGACACAGAAGCAACATATTCATCAGAGGAAAATAACTTGTAGTCCTCCAGCGCCTTACCACAACCTTCAATTGAATGCAATACAATATCAAATTATCAATCAACTCGATTTACAAACAAAAAGTGGGTTGAGAGTATGAAGATATCACAATAATCAACCTCCAACTGCCTTCAGTTCAATTTCCTGATAAACTCCAGGAACCCAGGGAAGGTGAATAATATTGGAGTTCTCCATTCCTTCAACCCAGGTTGCCTTCACTTTACTGCATACATTAACTTCTTGTACAAGCTTTAGAACCTAGAATGGAATGTGTCAATCAGGCAACCAGAAACCTTGATGGCTTACTGATGAACTGCCATCATCATCCTAATGACCTTTACATACAAGTAAGCATCACCCCAAGAAAAAAACTAGTATATACATGCATGGAATGTACCTTTGCTGGTTCAGATGCCTCTGCTCTGTAAGTTAAGGAAGCAACTAAATATCCTTTTCCCTGAGAAACGGGACTTAGCAATCTAGAAGTTTGCACTTCATAGCAATTTACAGAATTGTCGGGAACCCGCGATAAGTTCCAGAATTCCACCGTACTGCTCTCCAATTTAAGCTCATTTTCCTACCAACAAAATAAAGGTATTAATAAACAGAAGAGGATTCCATGTAGATAACAATATCTGAACAATGAAACACTACATCCATAACCAAACTGCTAAAACTCACTATAGCAGTGGAGTTTCATTTGCTCAAAATAGGGGAAGTGCCCTTCTCCATAGCTTCCTCTCTCTTATGTCATAGAGTTTCTAAGTGAAAGAAGTTGCTTATATGCAGAAGCATTTATTGAAGGATGCATAAGCATCTGACATGTATTCATGTATCAATGAAGAAATGAACGGGATTTAAAGACACGAGTAGTTTAGATGGTTTTAAACTTTATGTATCAAGGTGGATAAAGGTATGTGCAGTGTTCAAAAAATTGCCATTAGGCAGCGCCTAGGCGCTCGACGGCGGCCTCCCACCGCAATTTTGGCAAAGTCGGTGAGCTAGGCTGGGAGGCCATATAGACGGTCCTGGTCGGTCAAAGGCGGTGCTTCGGTGGCAACACGGCGCTAGTTGGGGTGGGCAAGGCGGGTGCGGAGGCAGAGGTAGGCGGCGGCAGCGGATGGGGAAGGGGAGGAGGAAGATGGAGTGTAGGGAAGAGAGGAGGCAAGTGGCAGTGGCAACTGCTGAGAAGCTGCGGCAGCGATGCTAATGTAGAGAAGATGAAGAGTAGATGAGGAAAGAAGAAATGGGCCGGCCTGGCCCATCCAGCCCAGCACTTAACATTATTACAACCTCTACTGCAGGGTTCCAGCGCTCACCTCAATCCCCAAACTCCAATCCTCATGGTGCAGCGGTGGCGGACGGCACAACACACCTTGACCCTGGCTGAATCCACTTCGCCGTTGTCACCCCCAGCCAGATCCACCTCGCCCCCGCCTCTAGCGCTTGGTGAACATTGGGTATGCGCAGGTCACATGCATGCAAATATTTGGTGTGAACATGTGTTATGCAGGTGCAAACATGCATGGCTTCACCAGTTATCTGCAGGAACTATTGGAGTGTACTTACTATGGGACATGCATCTAGAGGCTGGCACTTGTTGATTGCCCATGTAATTTAAATGCCCATGTTATTGACATACATACATACATGCATGCATGCATGCATGTATGTATGTATGTATGTATGTATGTATGTATGTATGTGTGTGTGTGTGTGTGTTTAACACATTAATTTAATACACCATAGGTGCCTCCACTACGGTTTCTGCTCAAAAAAATAGTCAATGCAACACATTATTGCATGTGTATACAGATGCATTTATGATTAGGCGGTGTTATTTTATTTTCCTTTTTTTGGCTTAAAAATACAAGTCAGACAAAAAGATCATTCCCTGACATCACATGCCACATAATGCTCCAAAAAAAATATTAGAAGCATGTAAACACAGTTTACAGGCCATTTGTAAATTAACCATTGAAAGAATTTGAAAGAATGTTCATGCAGATCTAATCATCACATGTGCATTATCCTTGTATCCAATAGTAAGAAATAAATAAAGACAGCGAGGAATCAAATGCGTCAGATGAATAGTACCTCTGTAATAAATATCTGTGTAGCATCAAATCGCTCTGCAAAAGCTTTCACAAGGACCATGTATTTTCGTCCAGGAAAAACATACCAAACTTCTGAAGATGGAATATGTGTTATCCCATGAAGATGAGCAGAATCATCCACAATAGGAATTAGATAAAGGAAGAGTGTCCGTGGAATAACAACATGTAGAGACGATACTTGTTGATGACCAGAAACTCTTCTGTCTTCAACAACAACATCAGCAAATCCCAGACTCAAAGCATGTAAGATACCCAAGGAACTATCCACTTGGGCCACAGAAGAGTTCGTCACATGCCAATGATGATATTGTGATGGTAAATTGACCACTAGTGAAAAAGTAGAAAGGGAGACGATATGTTAGTTTTCAGCAGCAGGCATGCAATGAAGGAAGTGTGGGGAGAAAAATTCTAACAATGAGATCAAACAACACATGCTACTAAACCAAACTACAGCAATACAGCATATAAAACTGGAGATTTTAATAATGTCTGAACCATTTTCTTCATTTTTTGTTCCTGAATAAGAACTCCATATGATTAATGTAAATTGTTTCTCTGTAATGTGTCAAATAACTTGTTAATCATGGTTCTCTTCTGATCTGTTTTAATATATGACATGACAACACAGTGCACTTTTCTGATTTAAATGGAACTGGTCAAAGGTTTGCATTCTATATTTAGAGAACCGGATGTCTCATGATGACAAAACTCAATCTGTTAGAGAAAGTACCTTGGGCAACTTTTTGTCGAAAAACCTTGAGTTTGAACTTTACCAAAACACCAACAGTCACAAGGACTGGTGAAGGGGGCTCTAGCGACATAGCTTCAGCAACAGTCAACGTGATCGTGTCAATCACATGCTCAAACTGTGGTTCAAATAACTGAGCACTAACCACCTCTTGGCCAATCTCAGTACCCTTCACCACAAATAAATCTGAACCAAGATTCTGCCAAAAAAATACAATAGAGTTCAGAACATGCATTTTTATGTAACTGAACATTGGTAAAGTCAATGTGAAAACAAGATCAAGATCATATATGTTAATACTTAATATATACTCATACCCTGTCTTCAAGCTCAAACCGTATATTCATATCACCACAGAAGCCACCACAGTCACTCAAAGGTGTTTCTTTCAATGGAATATGAACAAGATGATGGCTACTGTTATCAAGCAACCTCGGGGTAAGCTGCCATAAAAACTGCAATCCCACCAATGAAGAGAATACATTTTCTGAATCAAAAGGAAAACAAATTAAGCAAGTTACAATGAAAGAAATAGCAGAAACGAACAACTATTATAAGAAGTAATCTGAAGAAGAAAAAAAAGGCTAAAGAAACTATGTTATTCCACTAGCAAGTGTTTAGAGCAAGGAAAAGAACCAGTAACAGTTGAGAACCAATGTAAGATGAAACTCAACGGCAATGGAGAATGATGGTCGCAAGAATTCTAATTTGAGCACATAAAAGATTTACATGACCAAAAAGAATATACATACCATTGTACATATTAATCACATAAAACTGACTTCATCAATAATTAGAAATTTGGAATGATCCAGCAAACAATAACAACACGGATGATCCTATGAGCATTGTACAGGCTAATTTGATAAATGCAAGAGCAGCATCACAGTAAACAAGTACTTTTAATGAAAAGTGGAGGGCAATGGCACTTTCTATTACAATAGTTCCTCTACATCAGAGACATGAGAAGAGAACCTTTAAGAAAGAAAGTAAGAAACCATGACAATTGTTCTCTACAAAGATGAAAATTTTTATATGAATTACCTTCATCATCAAAGGCATGAGCACGCAATGTGGCAATTTCATCTAGGTCAATTTTAACAGAGTGATGGAAAATCCTGATCCGAGAAATTTTGTCAACAAAAACTTTGCAGTGTATCGTGATTCCACTAATAATATCGGTGGCATAGACAGAAGTCTCCTTCCTGCCGCTGTAAGGGGCAATTGATGCCAAACGAGCACTAGTCGAGCATCTACTGCTGTCATTGTACTCTGGTTTAACTGAAATAATATCATGATGATCCCATGACCTGTAAACATAAAAAAAATGCACGCATTATCCTCCTCATACTGTGAAACTAAAAAATGCCAATGCGCATACAAAGGATTGGAGATGGTCCCAGAACAGTTTCTGAAACATGAAACATCATTCTACGACTGGCTGCAGATGCATACACAAAGCATAATGGTGCACCAGCTCAATTAATTCCATGTTAACTCTATTGTTTCTTAAACCCAAATTCATGTGTAAATGACAGAGGCTTCAAAAAAGTAGGAAACAACCACCTCAGTCAGAATCCATGTGTCGTGTGAACCAACTACGAATAAATACCCCACCCCATGCCATTGAAAATTTGAAGGTGTACATGATATTTTCCTAGAGTGCAGTTACTAAATAAATTAAAGGTGTATACCGGAAGACAGCAAGATAGTCCAATTAACTTTCAAGTAAGAGATATGGAAACTCAGTCACTCCAAGTAATAATAGAGTATACTACAGTTCCGAACCTTAAACCAAATCGAGTCACACTCAAAAGCAAGCAAGCGCATGGAACAAATGACGACACAAAAATCACCCCTAATCACTAACTGCTGTAACAGCCACAGTTCGCATTCGCTCCACATAACAAAAGCAGCAAAGCACGCCGCACTACGTCACACTACAATGAGCGATCAAGCAAGCACCACACGACCAAAAAAAATAGGGCGAGGAACACGGAAGTATACCAGGAGAAACAGCCGTCCCCGCCGATGAGGCGGTACTCAACGGGCTTGGTCATGCGCGGGGGCAGGAGAACGCTCAGGTCCGCCATGTGGGGCCCGCTCGCCGGAGAAGCAACGGCCGCCGCTGCCGAGACGCACAGCGACGCCACCGCGACCACCGCCGCAGCGGCCCACGGCGAGGCCATCGCCGCGCGAAGCTTCTAGAACGCTCTGAAGTTGGCCACTAAACCCTAGAGAGATGGGAAGGAGGGTGTTCAGGAGGGGGTGGAGTCGAACTGCAGAAGCGGGCAAAGCTGCAAAAGGTGGCTTTACGGCCTAGGGGAATGGGAGGGAGGGGCTTTATGGTAAAAAAGCGTATTTCCCCGTCCACCTTCGCTTTTCCCGTGGTAAGTCTGGATAATTACGGAAGGTTAAAAATGGTTCGCGAGGGAGTTTAAAGGGGTTAATAAAGGGCATGCGAAGGAGAAACGGAAAGTGTGATGGGTTGGAGCAATTGCTTTTTGGTGTCAATGCTTGGTTGTGATCGTGGAACAGCGTCCTCAGTTTAGGAGCGCGTTTCGTAAAAAATCATTTTGATTTTTTTGCAAAGCAATTTATACACTATGCACAACACGAGGTTGGTGTCAATGCTTGAGTTGCTGACTCATACTTGGCGAGCTGGCACACGAGCCGTCTGATTGGATTTAGACGACACTGATTAGCCAAGCGACGATCCATTAGTACTTTCTCATCGGAGCTTGAACAAAAGCATCAAATACAGCAGTTCTAGAATCATCCGTATATTAAACTTCGGGGAGTCTCCGCCCAGCGAGCGTATCCACGTCGCCCCCGCTCGCTCCGCGCCCGACGCGTGCGTGCGCCCTCGCCGCGCTCCGGCTGACGCATGTGTGCGCTCGATAGCAAGCCGCGGCTTCTCTCTTCCGTGGTTAGCCGCGGCTCTCTTAAGTGGTTATCGAGTGCGGTGCGACTCTCTTCCGTCAGCGAGGCAGAAGCTCGTCGCTCCCACGCGCCTCCGTCCGCCTTGCCGCCACGGCGCGCGCGCCTCCCGCCACCTCCTCATCCTCTTCCTCCCGTCGTCCTCCGCCTCCACTCCTCTCCCCTCACGCTCCGGCCTCTTCGACCGCCCCCTTCCGCTCCTCCTGGCCCACCTCTCCCCACACGCTCCCGTCGCCTTGCCGCGCGGCGCCGCGCCTCCGCCACCTCCTAATCCTCTTCCTCCCGTCGTTCTCGCCTCCGCTCCTCTCCTCCCACGCTCAGGCCTCTTCGGCCGCCCCTTCCGCTCCTCTGGCCCACCTCTCCCGCTTTGCCTCGCCCGACTCATCTTAGCCTCTTCGCCTACATGCACCGCCATTCCCACCTACCCCACCGTCCTCACCTACAACACCTCATCCGCTCCTCTGCTGCTTGTCTGCAGGCTCTCATGCGCGCCCTCCGGTACCTCGGCCTCATGGTCCGCTCCGGTGGCTCCACGCACCCCACCAGTCGGCGTTGCGTCGCTGTTCGACAAAATGCTGCGAGAGGTTCCCGCAAGCGTGGTCTCCTACACCGCTCTGGTTGAGGGTTGTGTCGACGACAACATCCATTTTGATAAGGTGCGCTTAGAATTGATTTGGGTTTGAAGCTGAATGGCAAAAGAATATTTATATCTCCAAAATCATAAAGCTGATATCATAGTTTGCAGGAGCCAAAAGCACATACTAGGTTCTATTTTTTTGAAGGATTGTTTAGTCTGAAGAAAAGTTATCCCAGTATTATCATGGTTCCATAGTATTCTATTCATTTGGACATTTTTGTTTTTGTCAATGGGTGTGTTCATCACTGATCCTGTGAGTTTCTGGATGACACACATTCTGATATTGGTGCTTGAGACATTTTTGGATTAACGGGGTGTATTGGATGTAACGTGCATCTGCTCATCGGTAGTTTGAATGTACCTGATTGTGTTCAGCTATATGTTGTGGTCTAATTGCTATTTAGATTAGTTATTTGAGCGCCGCATATATGCGACTTTCGCAGTTTACATGCATTGAGATGAATATTTCGCATACTATTGCTTCACGATTCCCAATTGTTCTCTTAATTTAACAGGTTGGAGTAGTTTTGTTGTGTTAGGCATAGTATGAGATGGGGCTGGGAACTAGAACACAAACCCAATATCTGTTGTTTCATGTTCTTAGTTTTCCTTAGTGTTCAAGTATTGATGTATCAAGGAACACCAAATCCACTCCGTTACCATCTCTCACTCACTCTCTCTCTCAAGTATTCCAGTATTATGAAACCTTGCATAAATAAAGCTCAATATCTTTTCCTTTGCTTGGCAAAACATCTTCAAATGTAATAACATCAAATTTCTATGTTGGATAAACCTTGGAGCTGCTATGTTTGCACTTTGTTACACTGTTGTGATTTCTATATGACTTTATAAATTGGATTATTTTACCCCTGTAGGCGTAGATCCTAATGTAACCACATCTGAAACAAAAGAGGAGATGGATGCTGGTAAGTGTTCATTGGAAATGTAAGAATTTTCATATCTTTTATCTTCTAAGTTTATGTTACTGACCTACAGTTTATAGTAGTTATGATATTACCTAGGTATATACGATAACTGAGCTTCATATGTTTCTCCTTACATGATAATACGTTTATGTTTTTTAAACTATAGATACAAAGTTCATGTCCAAGTTAGATACTTTACTAGCTCAAGATGTCTTTAAGGTACACTTAGCTTATATATTTAATGTTTTCACAGAACGATATTTTGATTCTATTTTTTCCCATTTTCAATAGATAATGTGTCCTACCACTTCAAATTGGTCCAGCTATACCATAGTTTTATCTGAGCATCATAACAATCTGTTTCTTTATGAAGCTGCTTGCCAGAGCCTTTATTTTCAGCTAATAATGACTTCAAAACACAAGTTCTCTCGTTTATCTTTACCTATGTACTTTTTTTGTTTTACTTTCTGGTGCATTGATTGAGCAATGGCAATGGTTGTAGGGTAGTCTGCTACAATCATCTTTGAAATCAGAATTTTGGCATCACAGGTTGAATCTCACACAACTTCTAGAGTTAGCTTAATGGGGGAAAGAAAAGAAAAAGGAAAGAAAAGAAAAGAACAGGAAAAAAACCTTTAAAAAAGAAAAAAACTTTGAAGAAAGTAAAATAGAAACAGAAAAAGAAAAAAGGCGCACACTCCACATGGCGCTTGAGACTCATACCTGGACTGATGTGGCATGGTATCATTAGCGGGTTGGTAGATAAGAATCATTAGCAGGGCATAGGCATGACATGTAGGTGTGACCTCACATTTATGCTAGAGTCTTTTTTGAGAGAATGTTATGTTTCTTATGATGTTTTGCCTGTTGGAGAATTTTTATTCTCTCGAGTTTATATTCTGTGGTTTCCCGCATCTCGCTTCCTCGGGTGGTTCGACAAAATCAAGACCACCTATCCCACTTGCACATCTGTGTCAGTGTACTCCCTTTATCCTTGACTCAGAGTGCATGTATTTAGCTTAATTTGTACAATTGAAGCAACTTTTATTTCCATCTGATTGCTAATTTCCTTTGATTGCTTTGTAGAGACAGAGCATCTTCTTCATATGGCGCATGCGACGGTGCGAGTTCATCTCAGGCATTATTTTATAGCTGTGTATGCCATGTGTTCGACGTTTGAATGCTTTGTAGAGACAAAGCATCTTCTTCATATGGCGCATGCGACGGTGCGTGTTCATCCCAGGCATTATTTTATAGCTGTACATGCCATGTGTTCAATGAAACGCCTAAATAATACTATTGTACGGTTGTCGTTGTTATTTCAGAACAAGCTACCAGGCATTGGACAACTCAAGCTTATGCTTTTCTATGGTGATTTATTGAATTAGGTATGGGTTGGTACCACTCTCACAACATGCAGGTACCTTACCTATATCAAACATGTTTACAGGCTGCAAATTTGACCAACTAAAGCCATTTACATTCATATAACAAATACCTCTGGCCTGATAACAAGATGTTTGGCAAGGTTATTTCTCTGTTATTTCATCCAAAGCTACTTTATTAATAGTTACTCAAAATCGGGTTTATGATGGTTTGTTTACTTTCTTGCTATGCTGTGAAGTTTTTCGTTTCTCACAGCCACTGTTTATTCGTTGGATACCATGTTGCCACTTTGTTTCCGCACTGTTGGGTACTACCTAATCAATACTCGATAGTTCCATGAATTTGTTACATTTTAAATTACTTTTGAGTCTTTTTTGTGCATGGAAAGGAAGCTCAATTACAATCGTTTGCTCCAGTAAGCACAATGTGACTGTTTCTGTGCAATGGAATTTCCATTTTCTACCTTCAATTATATGGTACAAATTTTCACTAAACTAATCTTGGTTGAAATAATATTGCCTGCAAAAAAACAATTTCTCCAAGACAGTAGCTTGATATGTCCATAAATGAATGATGTGTTCAAAAATATCCCTGATTTTTTACGAAAAAACTCTCCGCTCTCTTTTTATTGTGAAAAGGCTCTCGATTTTACGTGAAAACCCCCTTGCGCTTTCCTTTTGCTACAAATTTTCGCTTCTTTTACTTCGGTATACACAGTGGCTGGCGCGGCGTGTCGCCGCGCCTACGTAGCTAGTTTGTTACAACACATGGCAGCTCAAAAGAAAAGAAGATCTGTTACATCGCTCAGCCATCAGAGGTCATAGGAACCAAATATAGGATCAGTGAGAAGTTGTTTACATTGCTAATTAGTATTTAATTTGCTGCAAAAAATATCGAAATGACAAATCTGGGCTATGCCAGTACAGAAGAGAATATATTGCTTTCCTGGATAGCACAAATAAAATAACAAATGCAATTTACCAGTGACGATGTTGTCTCAGAAAATTCTTTAGTGCATGTCACATGTGCAACATCTCCGTATTTTCGTGTGCCATGGATCACTGTATTGTGAAAATGTGAATGGTTTCTTCCGGATTTGCAGCAGTAAGTTCATCTCTGTAGATAAATCGCTGTTCCAATCAAAAGGATCCATAAAGTAACAATCACCCAGGCGCTCTTTTTCCATTCACTTGGTGCCCGCAAGAAAGAGAAGTCACCAAAGATGTTTGTCGAAGGTTGAACTTGGCTGCTGGCAGCCACCATCTTCCTTTTCTTGTCCTCTTGATCCTTGATTTTGTCACTCCATGTTCCAGCGTACCTAATTAACATAATAACACACGTCATGTTAGATTAACCTAGGAAGACGGCACAGAGGACGGTGCTGCTCGCAAAGTGTTTTATGCCATTATTTTCTAGGTAATTCTCTTCAGTTAAAGTGTTTGAATCACAAGTAAAAAAGGTGAATAGTTCCAGGATGTATAAGAGTAGCTACAAAATGAGGTCAATCAAAATTAGCAGGCATTTGTGTATGGCTATGCTCAGTAGTCGGTAGTATTTTCTTTGTGGAAAGATGAATTTAGAAATTTGGCTTTACTTGCAAGCGCAGAATGCGTAGTCTACATCCCATGCAACCCAGATTACAAAGAACAACAATGGAACAAAAATTAGCCATTTGTTACACTAATAGAGGGAACTACATTTGAAATCAGAATCGCATAGGAACAAGCAACAATACCATGAAGGTTCCAGGATTGCAACCAGTTTAGACTTGAAAAGATACAGTTCGATAGACATGATTATAAAGTAGCCGATTGTTTAAAGTTTAACATGACTCATGTGGCTATTAAAGCAGATATGCTTCAGAAAATCAACAAATATCCTTTACACAAGGTGAAAGAAAACCAAATAGGTTTTTCGTTTTACTTCTTCAATTTTTGATAGAAGGCATGACCCAACTAAAGTAATGCCCACATGCAGAGAAATCAAAGTACCTAGCTGAGAGGCACAGAGATGGTGAAAGCAAATAGTACAGTGTTGGACAGATAACTAACCAATCCCAGCTGGATCCAATTTGTGGTATTGTGACCACCTCATCATTGGAGATCTTCAACTTGGGTGCCTCCAAAATGTACCGGAGTTCAGCTGCTTGCCGCCTGATGTTAATCATTGGATGGGTACTCTCCAACTCTTTGTACAATGCAATGCAATCCTTGTGCCGCCTATTGGCCTCATATGCCATTGCAAGCCAAATTTGGATCTGGAAATGAGAGCAGGCAGCAAATATCAATAAGGCACCTACAGAATTTTACACCATAGTTTACAAGCATGACCAAGGGTTGTCAACAAAATCAGTGAACTGGTACAGGTGAAATGTGCTGCTGATATATTGATAATACAGTATGTGAGTATGAGGCTCGCCTTGGTCAAATATGTGTACACCAAATCCAATGCCATGCTCACTAAGTCACCATAAAGAACTATTCCCATTCTCATTGTGAATAGCCAGTCTTTTCATAGGTTAGGATACAGCTAAGGTTGTGGTAACAAGCTGACAATCACATATATCAACTGCTACTAAGTCCATTTACAACATACTTAGCCATAGGGCATTCAGACAATGCCAGTAAAGGGTAAACTATACCTAACAGCCATGTGCTTTCAACATCCATATACACAGAATTGAAAAATCTCCAATATCCCGATCCCAAGTGTATGAATATTTCCAGTTCCCACAAAGTAACTAACCCCTATGCTCAGGCTCAGTTTTAGTCATTTTCACTCATTTGAAGGTTTACTTGGATCAATTTACTCTACAAAATACCTGTTAGGAAATGATATGAAGAGGTGTCCAAACTTTATATTTCATGGTTTTGTAGAATTTATATATTTAATGGTTTGTAAGACTTTCTACCATAATTTGGGAGCCATGAACCTTAGGTCTGTGAATGCCGCATATTTGATATGTGGGTAAAACATTTTCATTTTCTCCTTGGCTCTAGCTATCTTCTTTTTATCTTACCAGTAGCATTGGATTCAACTTTCGTTCTGGCTCAACTCGCTAAAATGAGCATTTAGCAAACAGCTAAGGTTGTAATAACAAGCTGACACCCACATGATGCTGCTACGTCATGTAGAACATACTTGACAATGACACAAGGCACTAGCAGTGCAGTACTAGTAAGTTACTTAGCAATAGTATCCATATCTTTCTAGCTCAACTTATTTAAACAGAACATACCAGTGAGTGAACTACACGAAACTTAAAGACGTGTGGATATAATAATCACATGACATGAGCGATATACTACCTCACCACCAAGGAGTGAGGAGGGGCGTATGATAGTGAGTGCAGCCTCCAAGAATTCGATGGAGCGGCCATACATCCCTTTTCCGTACGCCCTTTGCCCCAATTCAAACATTTGCTTCGCCGTCGCCCTCCTTTCTGCCTGCTCCTTTGCCACCTGCAAACCCCCCACGGCAAAATAGGTTCATTCCCCCAAGTTTTGCAAATAGCTAGTAATACTAGAACAATGTAGGTAAGATAAAATAACAAGATAGTGAGGAAACATGTTAAATTGCAATAGCACGCTGCACGCATATTGCTATTAATTATGTGGTTAAGAAGACAAATGGTTTGCTCCTCTCTACTAGTATATCTCTTCCTGTTTGGTTGTGTGTGGCTGCGGGCTAGACAAACAATACAGTTAATTAGGAAGACGAGCTAAGTAAAGAGTGTGGTTATATGGGAATTAGGACCTTTTGTAGCTCGCGGCGGACGCGCTCGCGCTTCTCCTCCTCGGACTCCTCGGGGGCCTCGGCGGCGGCCTGGCTCTGCAGCTCCTCCGCCGTGCGCTCCAGCTCCTCCATCTCCTCCGCCTCCTTCAACCGTCGCGTCATCTCCGCCTCCCACTCACTCTGTGCATCATCCTCCGAGATATCCCCCGGCTCCTCGCCACCGCCCGAAGCGGAGGCGGCGAACCTGGCCACGTGGCCATGGCGGGCGCGGGCGCGGGAGAGACAGGCGGCCGCGCCGTGCGGCCGCAGGGGCTTGGGGGCCCA
This sequence comes from Melocanna baccifera, assembly GCA_036346265.1. Classification (NCBI taxonomy): domain Eukaryota; kingdom Viridiplantae; phylum Streptophyta; class Magnoliopsida; order Poales; family Poaceae; genus Melocanna; species Melocanna baccifera. Next base: position 25,737,836 of record CM070700.1, on the reverse strand, counting down.
GTTGCAGAGGTGGAGGTGCGGCCGGCAGAAGGTGAGGTGGGCCCGCGGAGCCGTGGCATCGCCGAGGAGGAGGCCGGCGGCCATCGCCGCGGGAGGAAGGGGTCAGTAGAGGAGGGTTAAAATGTGAAAATTTCCCCGCATTTTATTTTCTGTGTCAGTTAAATTAGCTTTGGCTCCGGGTGATGACCCCTGTCACGGCACTGGTGGTCTGGATGACACGTGGGCCCAGCCTTGGGAGATATTTTTCACGAGCTGCAAGTGGAAGAAATAAATGGTGCGCTATGTAGACAATTTCCAACTCATTTCACCTTTTTTTAGCTTCTACTTCTTATTTCTGTTTTTTTACTATTCAGTTATTTTATCATTTTCTGATTTTTTTAGATTTTTAGGCTTTTTTATATTTTCTTTTTTTCCGTATTCCTTTACATTGCCCGTAATGTGCTAACATATTTTTTCTATTTTTAATTTTTTTTAAAATTTAATTATGTCAAATAAACCAACTCAGCTATAGTAAAAAAAATAAATCAACTACAGTAAAATTTCAGCCAAAAACCATCGCTATTCCGAACGCACCCTTACGCTTATGAGAGTGTATTAATGACAAAATGAACGGGATTTAAGACTAGAGGTTAAAATGATCAAGAGGGATGGCTGGATCACCAATCTATCTATATTCAACCAGATGATTTTGTTGATCTACCGGAGGGTGAAAATAATTACTGAAATGATCTTGAGTCAAATGCTGAAAGTATTCTTAGATATCAAATTGCAATGCAAATGTGGGCTGACTATAATCGTTAGTCCGACATGACCTCTCATAAAGTAGTATTCTGCACTTTCTGCCCTCTCATAAATGTAATTTATTTTTATATCTGCATCTTGTTTTCATACTGTGCATCCTCTATGTCATTTATTTACTTTATTATGTTGTTGTTTCTCTAAATGATTATTTGTGCATGATTGTTATCATATTGTGCATCTTGTACCATTTGTTTATTTTAATATGTTGTGGTTAGTGTAGGCATGTCTAAAGAATGATCAAGAGCAGCATGAAACTTCTCATATGAGAAAGCTCCTGCCGATATACTACATGATCATAACAACCCAAAGTTTAGAAGACAAAATGGGTGGGTAACTGATGGTTGGAAAAGTATAGTCAGTAAGTTCAATACAATGTTTCCAATTGCCCATTTCACAAAGCGACAAATCCAAGAAAAGGAGTAGGAATTGAAAGGGAATTACAAGGCAATATGAAATGCACAAAAACAAAGTGGTGTGGGCTGGAATGAATCTTTGTGCATGATTGTTGCTGAACCAAGTATTTGGGATAAAATTATTCAGGTAAGAGTCTTTACTTCCTTTAAATTATAGTATTATTTGTGCTGGATTTTGATACTAACTATTTTCTTTTTATGCATTCCATAGGATCATCCAAAGGTGAAGAAGTTCCGCAATAAACCATTCCTTCTCACCAACTACCAGGCAACATTGTATGAAGGTGAAGTCTCGATAATCTAAAATATATGCACTCCATCTTATTAGTTTGTTGATTTCGTATGATGATTTATTAACATGGCTGCAATTTGTTGGTTCGATAATCTTTTGAATGATCAGTCTCTTTGATTTACATGACTCATGCTATTAACATGGATTCTTCAACTCTAACAGTTGTTATGTGGCTTCTTTTGGTTATACGTCTATTTCTATCAAACCTTTCGTATTAAAGTATTGAAAAGGTATGATTTCTTTTTCTTTTGAGTCCCTTTCTTGTCACTTCTAAGCATAGTGTGATATTATTGTAGTGTGCTTAAATTGTTCTTTCTACAAATTCATATGCTAAAAATGTCGAAATATGACTTTTATATCATTGTCATTTACCCTATTTTTTATGATTATTTATATGGAAACAGGTAGTACAGCTACAGGAGATTTGGATTTTGCATCAATTGAGCAAGTGGAGCCTCCAACTGATCAAGTCATCTCCAGTGACAATGATACCCATGATGTTGGCTTAAACCCTTTTGTTGCAAATATGGAGGGGCAAGAGACATCTAGTACTCATGTAGAAGCCGATGAAATGGAACGTGTTGCTTCTGCTTCGTCTGGACAGAAAGAAATGACAATGGGAAAAAACGCAAGCAAAGTCATATTGTTGGGGTTCTTGAGACTTGAGAGCTACTTGGAATTCAAGAAGGATCAATCCAAAAAATTTGTTGAAGAACTAAATGAAACAACAAGACCTGTTCAGAATGATGAGTTTTTATTGGAAAATGTGTTGCTGCTCTAGAATCAATTGAAGAGTTAATAGATATGGAGAAGGCAAAGGCACTAAGACTATTTAAATGCGAGTTGAATAGAGAAATTTTTATCAACACCAAAAACCCAAGTGTTCGATTGCTTTGGCTTAAGAACGAAATTTCTCTATAAGTAAGTTGTCTTCGCATTTCCATTTTCCTTGCTTAATAGATTTATTTCCTTGCTTAATAGATTTATTTCCAAGTAGTAACTTTGTTTATGATGTTCTATGTTGCAATATTAGTTATGTGAATTTGGTGGATGTCATTTTTTAGCGCAACACAGTTCGACTCTTATTACTACTAGAATTTACAAAGGCTTATGGGTGAATGAAGTGCCACAGACTGTAGTTTTAGCTCTGGACTTTGGGGGTATCATAAAATAGAATCCCTTTGTAAAATCAACAGTGTATGTGTTGGTTTGTCTATCACTAGTGTTGTATTATTGTGATCTTCATACCTGAAGTGTGGGACGCTAGCTATTGTTAACTTGTTTTGGGTTGTAAAACAGGCACCAATAAGTAAGACATTTCATTTTGATGTTGCCTTGATGAAGATTTTTTGTTTTTCTATTGACACTTGGCAGGATTAGTTAATCATAAGTGCATGTTCCAGATAATGTAGCTGACTTCCAATATATGCAAAGTGATTCTTGGAAAGTGAAGTTTACATTGTCTCATATGCAACACACACAAATGTACATCTTAAACATAGTATGAAGATTTGTGGTTATTATCTTCCTTATAGCTATATTATATTGTGTCAGACTTTTCCTGTACTTGCTATAACTGTTTCTTCTCTTAGAGCTTGTTTCATACTTCATCTGAATTAGACTCTCTTGTTGCCACTTCCCTAGCTATAGTTTCTTATGCTTGTCCTTTTTTATTTATATAAGTTCATACCATACTCATTTATAGAGAAGGAGGCCAGTCATGTTGAAGGGTTGAGGATGGATACTGAATATTGATTGCGCTATTTCATTTCATTTCATTTTATTGTGGTGTGCAGCTGAACTGTTTGCGAATGGGGAGATTGTTCAAATACCTCCAAAGGGGCAGAGGAGATGCTTGAAATGGACTTTTGCATGAATTGGACTACATGGCCAACCGGATGCTTGAATTTAACTTTTGCATGAATTGGACTTGTACCTCGTGTTATAGATGATTAATTTGGTTGTATGAAACAGATGATGATGCTCTAGGTATAAGTAGTACTAGCTAAACAAGTTTGGGATTTTAGCCATGTATGAATATGATCTACATGTATGGTTGTATGGAGCTGACTTGAATGTTGATGCATATTTTAGCACCCTATTTCTCAAAATTTTCATGATTTTCTATTATTTTTTTATTATCTTATTTACATTTTTTGATTTTGGGTGCATTTTCAAATTGTTAGTGTTTGTTTTTTGAAGTTGTTGTTTTTCTAGAGGTTTTCATTTTTTCCTAAATATTTTTGATTTTTTTTTCTATTTTTCTATATATTTTAAATATTTTTAACGTCTGGGATTTTTATCTCTATGACTTCCAAATGGTGGTCAAGAATATTTTACCATGGGGATTATTATCCCAAGGGGTTAAGGGGGATTCCTTGTGCCCTCAAAATCCTCCTAGGGGAATATTCCCTAGTTTTTTCTCCTAGCATCCAAACAAAGTCTTATAGTTGCATGGCCAGATTGATGCCACTTGTATCTTATTCTAAAAGCGACTTCACCAAATGAGATTAACATAATCTATGTAGTGCCAAAACCACCAAATGAGATTACCATAATCTATGTAATGCCAAAACCGGAGACAACTTTAAAGTATTGTATGATAAGCAAGTAGATCCAAACACTCAAATTGAAATTGGTAAAGACGACGTAACTTATAGGTAGATGAGAAAACATATCCATCACATCTAGAGGAATTCAAAAAAAATATTGTTGTTCCTTGCATCATATGAGCATTCATACCCTCAATAGCGTAGCAGATTGTAATAGTAATTGATCCGCAGAAGAAAACCATCCATATATACCCTTTGATTAAAGGGGCAGCTTTGGTGAGCTCTCTTTCATTAGGGTATTTTTGTTCTGTTTAGTATACTGCTGTGGCTTTTTAAAAAATAACAACAAATTGAGACTAAAAGGTGGGTTTTAGGGTTGTTTGGGTGACAACTGACAAGGGTTTTAGGGTTGTTTGGGTGACAACTGACAAAGGCTGTTGACGGCCTCGTCTTCTCTACAGCCGGTTCATCCCTTGTGTGGGCCGGCGATAGGCTACCCGTTTTGGGCCCTGTTCAGCCTCGTTGGCCCAGCGTTTCGGCGCTTCTGTACGGCCCGGTTGAACTGGGCGGACGAGGCTGCCGTGCCGAGGTCGCTCCTCTCTCCGCACGACACGAGGCGAGGCCGGTGCTTCCTCGGCTTTCCTTGGAGATCCAGGCTCCTCTCCTCCCGGATCGTCGCGACTGCTTCGAGAGAGAGAGAGAGAGCGCCATCGGAGCGCGCGAGGGATCTCGCCGGACGCCAGCCAGCTCGCTCACCGCGGGCGCCCTCGCGACGGCCGCATCTCGCTGCCCGTAGGGAGCCGCTAACTTGCACAGGGGCCTAATCACGCATCCGCTCTTCCACTCCGTCATCTTTGCTTTGCGTTGGTAACGTTTCTTCTGCGATTGGCCAATCCCGTATAAATCTTATGATTCTTATCTGTTAGTCACCGTTCCATAATAGCAACTTAGGGCACTTCCCGGGATAATGGTAGCAAAGGAATTTCTCTTGGGCACAAACAGAAGAAAACTTCTGAATCTATGAAGTTTTAGATGTTAAAACTTACCGGCATGAATTTTGCTATGCAAAAGCATCTTATTGGCAAGGAAATTGATCTAGTTGAAATACACAGTGTGCAATGTACGGAACTGATCTAATCTTATTGGTGAAATTATTAGGATGTTTTTGTGATTTAAGGCTTCAGTAGTGTCATTAGGATTTTTGATGATTTAAGGCTTTAGTAGTGTCTAAGAGTGACCTGAAACTTTAAAGTAGAAATTTGGAACATACAGTACTAATACTAGTTTACACCATGCCATTGCATTTACTCGTTACTGTGACAAAGTCCTTATATCCTCACTGATTCAGGAACTGAACGAATCTTGTTTGGTTTCTGTTCTAGCACAGGGATCGTCGCTTGCTATTCCAAGGTCTCCTTTTGCCGGTTGATTTCAAAGGTCCTTTGACCCAAAATTTGATGATGGCTGTGACAAATGGTGTAGTCCATGCATCTTATAGGGAGCCCTTATTTTCCTTCGGTGTCATTGCTGATGTCCAGTACGCTGATATTCCAGATGGCCGCTCATTCCTTGGCGTCCCACGCTACTACCGTCACAGCATCAGCGTCCTCCAAAGGGCTGTCAGAAGTTGGAACAAACAACCCAACATCAATTTTTCGATCAACTTTGGCGACATCATTGATGGATTCTGCCCAAAGGACAAATCATTGTGGGCGGTGCAGAAGGTCCTTGATGAGTTTGAGAAATTTGATGGCCCAACCTACCACATGTTTGGCAACCATTGCCTCTATAACCTTCCTCGCAGGAAGCTAGTGTCTGTGCTGAAGATGCCAACCAATTCTGATCGTGCATACTATGACTTCTCTCCATGTCCTGAGTACAGATTTGTTGTTCTTGACGCTTATGACTTCAGTGCCCTTGGCTGGCCCCACGACCATCCAGTGACTGCCGAAGCAATGAAGCTCCTGGATGAAAAGAACCCAAACTCTGACAAGAACAGCCCTGACGGTCTGGTTGGTGTTGACCGGCGGTTCGTGATGTTCAATGGTGCAGTTGGCAAGGAGCAGCTGTCATGGCTCAATGATGTCCTCCAGGATGCATCAGTGCGCCGGCAAAATGTCATCATATGCAGTCATCTCCCAATGGATCCCGGTGCGGCTTCCCCAGCAGCTCTCATGTGGAACTACGATGAGGTGATGGCTATTGTTCGCCAGTACAACTGTGTTAAGGCCTGCTTTGCCGGGCATGACCACAAGGGTGGCCACTGCGTGGATTCGCACGGTGTACATCACCGCACTCTCGAGGCTGCGTTGGAGTGTCCTCCTGGCACCAGTGCATTTGGGCATATCGAGGTGTATCCTAACAGGTTATTGCTTGTAGGTTCTGATAGAATGGCTAATACTGAAATCTGTTTTGAATCAGAATGAGCTCTGCAGCAGAGTAAAATTCAGGTGACTTCATTGTTTTGACCACATTATTCAGAGAAAATAAATCCTTGTGACTGCGGTATCTGATGACATTATTACATGTAACATTGAAGCTAGTGGGAAAAAAATAATGGAATTGATGTAATGCTTAGTTCTCCTTTGTGAACTACTCGAATGGACATTCTGATGTTTTTATGGGCAGATATACTTTGCAAGATTGTTCTCTACCATTCCATTTGTATCGGTGATGAATTGTCTAATTACTCTTAAGATTGTTCTCTCCCATTCCATTTGTATCGGTGATGAAGTGTCTAACTACTTGGCTTGTCTTAAGGGAGCATTTATAGCCTTTATTTCAAAACATGTTTTTTCTTTTTTGAACTTTATATTTCACATGTCCATTTTGGAGTTATTTGTCTAACTGTGAAGTTGATCAAACTTGCCATGCATACACATTCTCCAAAATTACATTTTCTTATTACTGTTTTACAGTTTTCTTGTAAATTATACAATGCAATGCAAAAATATTATACATAGTATTATGACTCATGAGTAGTAGTAATATTTTATACAGTATCTTGAGCCACGAGTTTTAACTTTTAAGAAGATCATGAGTTGAGAGTTTTCTATGCTAATTTTGATGACATATGCTCCGACTTTAATGTGCGCACGAATATTCCATTTTATGTACCTCTCCTTCATTTCTTTGATTTGTAGTTTGCACCCTTCATCTCCCTACATAAGAGGTGGGTTTTTTAGGCTGTATCTTCACTTTTGTTTTATGGTTTTTAAATTTTGACTATTTGTAAGAGAGTATGTAGAGGTAAATAGTTGTATGTGATTTTAGCCGGTATAGCTGAAAATGGTACATTATCTACTATAATCTACCTGTAGAACTCGTCTTGAAAAGACATACCGTTTAAAAGTTAGTTACTATAGTAAGAAATAATAATCTAAAGCAAAAAAGAACTCATCCATTATCTAATTATGTACTTATCAAACTATCATATGTAGGCCTTGTTCGATTTTGCTTCTTTGTGACTTTTGGCTTCGACTTCTTTGGAAGCCGAAATAAAGGAGGCGATTTTCAATGTCTCTACTGTCAAGCGCCATCTAAAAAAACAAATAAAAGCCATTAGCTATAGCCAAAGGTATTAGCTGTAGCTTAAAAGAACAATAACAATTTGCATTTTCCCTTTCCATTCAAAGATATACATATTGCATATAACCAAGTTACTGGAGATAACAGAGTCAAATACTAGTAAGCAATACGGATTTATCGTATTATGTATAATATACCATATTTGCTTTCAGAAGTATAGACATATATAACGCATTTTGCACTTATATTTACAAAAATAGCCATATGTGTATGGCAATGACAAAGATGGCACTTCTGCCGCCTGGTCACCTGGCGATAGCAGCCTGTAGATGACATGTGGCCCCACCGCTAGTGACAGGTGCCTGCCGCTCGGCCATCAGACGGTAGGTGGCATGTCATCCCACCACAATACAGTAGGTAATCAAGTCAGCTTAATTACTTGCCTAAATACTATTTTATGTGTCATATTTGTTCAAAAATTTAAATATAACAAATGAACTTCAAAAACTATGAAATTTTATGCGCAGCTTTCCAACACAACGTACTTTATTATGTAATTTCTTGACAAATTTATCCATTCTGAATGTTGCTCAAAAATTTGTACTATTAAGATATTTGTAGGAATTGTTACATATAGCAAATGAGCTCCAAACATTACGAAATTTTATGTGAAGCCTTCCGACACAGTTGATCTAATTGTGTAATTTTTTTAGAAATTTTATATACTCTGAATTTGTCATGTTAATTTAATTGTAATTAGCGATATGCGATACATCTTTTGCAGTGCTTGACTTCTGTTCTTCACATATATATCGGTCCATTGCTGTTATATTTCCTTTGCTGCTGCGTCCTTCGTATAATTGCCGGGCCACGTGTTTACTATAGGCCGTTGCCGTCTAGTGATTAGGTGACAGAAATGTTATTTTAATCATTCATATATATATATATATATATATATATATATATATATATATATATATATATATATATATATATATATATATATATATATACATATATATGTATACATATATATATATATGTATATACATATGTACATATATATATATGTATATACATATGTATATATATATATATATATATACATATGTATATACATATGTATATATATATATATATATATACATATGTACATATATATATATATATATATATATATATATATATATATATGTACATATATATATATATATATATATATATATATAGGAAGCCTCTTTTCTACACCCGTGTAATTACACCTATGTTGTATCTCATACGTAGGAAGTATCTCAATGAACTTGAGGTATGTACATGCGATATATGAGTATTTAAGATCATCTAGGTGGTATGAACAATTTTTCAGAGGTAGTATGTATATTTTTTAGATATACTCCTTTTTATGTACGTATATGAAGGTATTTATAAAATACGCTAAAAAGTATGGACTCCATTGCAATTTTTTCATGTGGTTCACATTGGAGTATCTTGTATTTAGTATATGAGTATACCTAAAGTGGTAAAGGAGTATTTCAAGTTCGTTTAGGTGGTATATTAGAGGTGGGTGTAATTACACCCGGGTATATACACACACACACACACAACTATTCTTACAAATACAACTATAAAACGTGCTGTCAAAAATTCTTGCTTTCACGGCTATGCGTAGTTACCTACACATCAAACTACACACGATCTTGGCACCTCCAGTTGGTGAAATCAAAGACTGCACGTATAGCTGCTTAGGTGGGTTGTGCCTATGTGGGCTAGGCCGTGGCCCGTACTATAGGTTCGGCCCGAGCACAACACGGCCCATCGCCCAAACGGGTCGTGCCTGGGCCGGGAGGCCGATACGGCAGGGTTGTAAACGGGCCGAGCTCGAGCAAGCTCGGATTGTCAGGCTCGAGCTCGATAGAAGCTCGAGCCGAGCTCGAGCGAGTCCGAGATGTCGGTCAAGCTTTGAGCTGGACTCGAGCTCAAGCTCGACTCGACAAAGCTTGTCGAGGCTCGTTAAGGCGGACAATGCAATCAGAAGCAAGATTCAAAACTATATACATCAGCTTAGTTTTGAATCTATATACTAAATCAACACAAGCAAGATTTTATAGTTTTGAATCACAAATCAGAAGCAAGATTCATACTCTATCTACGGTAGACCTTGATGTCAGGGTGACGGTGCTCGATGGGGACTTGCGAAGGAGGAGAGGCGCCAGGCCGCCAGCGGGTCGACGCTCTGTGTGTTGCCATGTTCAACCACGTGCTCGCATGCTCGGTGCTCGACAGCAGAGGAGGGGCGGCGGCGGGGAGCCTAGGAGGAGAGGTAGGTGGGAGGCGGACGGAGGGAGCGAGGGAGTAGGAGACTGGGAGTGGGGAACTGGGAGAGTGGGGGTGAAGTCAAGTGGGAGTAGGAGCCGAGCATACTCGAACTATTCGAGCTCGGCTCGATCAAACTCGTGAGCTTATTTCGAGGCTCGAGTTTGGCTCGTTAAAGACTTCGGCACGATGCGACCACGGCATGTAGGAGCACAAAGAATGGCGTAAGCAGTACGTGTCTGCACGCGGCCCCGACCAAAGATAGCCATTTTTTTACATTTTTTGACCGTTGTGGTGTAAAAAATTTCAAAAATTAGCAAACAATTCGAAAATATATGAAAATGTTTCTATAAATAGGGGGGGTATCCAGTTTCTTTTTCCCACACCTCAAACCTCACTCTCATCTCTCTATTTAACTGTGAAAAATTCGGAAGTCCTTATGGAAATTTGGCAAAATTAGTGAGGAATTTGTGAAAAATTCTAAAAATTCAAAAAACTTCAAGAAATTTTTGGAGAGCTGCAAAAAATGTAATAATGTTGTCTTATTTTAATTTTTTTATTATTTTTTGATTGAATAGTAAGTTAATGACTTAATTACTATTTTAATTTGTAGTTAATTTAATAGAGAACTATGATTTTCAACTCTTTGAATTCGGCCTCACGGCGGAGAATATGCAATCATTTCAAGAAGGATATCCATCTGCGGAAGATTCAACTCCACAACAAAATGTAGATGCATAAAAAAGCGGTCGACCCGGTGGCGCAGGGTTCAATCGATTCATCTTCTGCTAGCTCAATGAATGCATTCACAACCCACAGCACGGGTTCAAAAAGATCAAGAGCTACTACATCAGGAGACTGTAATGATTTCGACAGGATGTTTAGGACCGACGATGATGAAAATTCGGTGAGGTATGCTATTTGTAAATTTTGTAGTAATGAATTATCTGTAAAATCTTCAAGTGAGACGGGTCACCTGCAACAGTATGCTGTAAGCTGCAAAAGAAGACAGGGAATACAACTATGCCAAACATAGTTGCAATATAATCTGACAGTTCGGTACGTAATTGGGAGTATAGCCCGAAGGTAGCCTGCGAATCTCTTTGTAGATTAATTGCTTCTCAGGATTTACTTTTAAATTTTGGTGAGTCTGCTGCTTTTTAAAAATATATTAAGACTGCTCATAACCCTTGATTTAGTGTTGTATATAGACAAACCACAACTAGATATTTAATTAAATGTTATAACAACTGTCATGAAAAATTGAAAGAAATATTTAATACTTGTACATTCTCTATTGCTTTGACATCAGACATATAGAGTGATAGAGTTAGGGATGATTATATTAGTATTGTTGCTCTTTATGTTAATGATGATTGGGTAATGGAAAAAAGAATTATAGGATTAAAATTAATTAATGTTTCACATACTGCTGAAAATATTGCAGAATGCATTATTAAAGTTGTAGAAAATTTTGGCTTCACAGATAAGATTTTTTCTATAACTTTAGATAATACAGCTGTAAACACTAAGACTATGAAAATTCTTACTTCTTTGTTTAATATTTATGCACAATTTTTCTTACTGCATCAACGTTGTGCTTGTCATATTATTAATCTTATTATTAAATCTGGTTTGAAAAGATTAAATGTTTGTATTGATTCTTTTAGGGATGCAATTTTATTTATTAATTGTTCTAACCAAAAAATAGCCGTATATATGAGTTTTTGTGTAGCAATGAATGTTCACCTTAGAAAATTTGGCTTGGATATGCTTGTTAGATGGAACTTGACTTACCTTATGCTTAAACATATATTGCTATATAAGAACACATTATCTGTTTTCCTTCACACCCAAAGTCATCAATATCGTAGCTCATCCAGTATAATTTAAGTTAGAGATCCCGAACTTACTGAGAATGATTGAATTGTTGATGAAAAAATATTTTCTTTTTTAGAACTTTTTGATAAGATTATACTTTGTCTTTCTTTAGTATACCACCTAATCTCTTCTCTAATTATTCATAATATTTTTAAAATTACCACTTATCTAAAGACACGATCCATTTAATTGTAACCGTGTTGAGCTGGCACAACACAGCCATAGGTCGTACCTGATCCGACACAGCCATGGGTCGTATCTGGTCCGGCCCTCGGCACGGACAGCACTAGCGCACGCCACCGCATCCAATTCCTATCCAATCCTTGTATATGAGGGCACCCTGCACTTTCCCCTTCCCGCGTTTTCCCCTCCGCGACGCGACCTCCTTCAAATCCCCAATTCCCCAAATCCCAATTCGAAATTCGAACGACGAATCTGTGCTCAACCATGGCGACGGAGTGTGCCGCCGTGGCCGATCTGGCTGCCGGCCGCCCCCGCAAGCGGGCGAGGCTCGGATGGGACGTGGCGCCAGCGACCAAGGTAAGCGCTATTTCCCCTCCCTTTCTGCTCTCCGATCTGCCGTTTGAGGCGTGTTTTCTATTGATATGGCCTCTTCAGAAGACGATTGGCTGGATATCATCGATGATTTCGTTAGTTATAGCATGATCCAATCCTAATTTGTGGAGACATGATTCGTGTAGATCTCGCTCGCCCAAATTGTGTTTAGCGCAAATTTGTCGAGGGCTATGTAGCTACTGGCTCAAAATTTAATGTTCCGAATATTTTTTATTGAATGTTCCGAATATTTTTTATGTAATACTAGATCTTCTTAGTTTGTGATCAAACCATAGATCTCATCATTTCTGTAAATGTGATTTAAGAATTTAGGATTGTGTAGATTTGTCACAGTGAAGATGTGTTTAGCACTAGTTTTTTTGGAGGATTTGCCAGCTGTTTTTTTTGGGGGTGAAATTAGGATGCGTGGACCCAATTTGGTGAGTTCATTGGCCCCTGTTACTTTTTTTGTGCTGCGATTCACTTAGATCTGGCCTGCTTGAGTTTCAGTGCTTACTTCCGTACAACTTAGCAGCAAGTTCTTGAATTTAACATGACTTACAGTTAATTGCATAAATGTATGTTGACTGCCTGAAATAGGAACATGGTTAGATCTAATTCATCCAAAGCCTTCTTTTGCAAAAATCATTTGTTGGATATACATGATTATGATCCAACGGAATTCAATTCATTTAATGAAAACTATTCATAACATTTTCAGAATAGTCCGGTGTGTATTAGCTGCTTAAATTTACAGGTTAATACAAGTAGTGTGCAGCGTATTAACTGTCCTTTTTACATGCGGTTATGTATGTATGGGAATGTACCATCTGTTCTGTTAAACATCTTGTACATCCATATGCGCTTTCAAGTTAGTTACTTTCTAAGCTGCTATTGATTTATACTTGTGGTGCTGTACCATGTTCAATTCTGCACTTTATTTATTTTCCTTGCTTGTTTCACTTGACAACATTACCAACAAATGGGGAAGTATTTGTTTATATTGTTTTCTGCATGAAAAACATGAATGGATCGATGTGTGTAGGCTCAGATAAGAACATTTTGTGGGCAAGAAGTTGGCGATGTGACCAGCCTGGTATTGTCGGCACATCCTTCGGACCATACTTGTTCGTCTCTGCTCTCGAAGGGTGTGGCTCGAAATGCTTCCCCTCCTTGGAGAGAAGACGATAAAGATGGCCATTACATATTTGCTGTTGGAGAGAATTTGACCTCTCGCTGTAATTACACTTTACCATCATTATTGGAGTAACATCACTGTGATTTGTGATCCTTAGCCTGCTGGGAGCTGCATTTCCCCCTTTTTCTTATTTATTTTCAGATAAAAAATTGAACTGAACTATAGAGAATTAGAGATGTATGCTTATGTCACTTCTGTTTATTCTGCACAGACATAATATACTCTTTTCTAACTTGTTTTCTTCTTTCAAATGCATGATACAAAGTGGTTGATATGATCAGTTTCTCCTAGTTTTATAAAAAAAAGCTACTTCGTTCAGCAAAATTTGTTTTTCCTTCTTTGACTTTTCCTTTTTTCTCACTTAGGATTTCCCTATTTTACTTTTTCTTTAGTTTTTGGTGATTCAAAGTTTACAAGGTTCTCCATATTGACTTATTTTATAGCTGAACCCAATGATGCTACTGTTATGCTTCAGTGATAACACAAGCGAGTCTTTTCGCAAAGTGCATGCCGGTTGGCTGTTTTATTATTCTTTTTATTTACACAAATGCTATTAAATTGTTGAATTCATTAAAAGGTCACTGTTCTAATACCCCCCTTTTTTTGCAGACAAAATATACAGAAAGATGGGTGAAGGTTAGAATTTCCTTAGCATAATGTCTATAAATATGTGAAGTCTTCAATTTATTAATGTGTGACACTAAGGACCTCTTATTCTGTGTAAAGGCTCACACCCACCTGAAATTATTTTGAAGATGAAACTCCAGCAAAATTCCCTTTAGTATAACAATAATATTGAAATTGTTTTTGTTTGTTTAGGTACTTTTGGTCAGGTACTGGAATGTTGGGACAGAGAAAACAAAGAAATGGTAGCTATTAAAATTGTTCGTGCTGTAACCAAATACAGTGATGCTGCAATGATAGAGATTGATGTGCTGCAGCAGCTTGCAAGAAATGATGTTGCAGGAAAACAGTAAGTTGTACATATAACTTGCCTTTCTCCACAAGAAAGCTGAAGAAACAAGTATAGCATGAACTAAATTATGTTTTTCTTTTCTCAAATTGTATCGCTACTGTAATGAAGGAAATTTACATACTCGCGAGTGTTTTTGCAGCTGTGTTCAAATACGGAACTGGTTTGACTATCGTAACCATATTTGTATTGTAAGTATATGGTTGATTTATAGAATTTCCCCAACTTGTCTAGTAGACGTGCGGGGTCGAATCAATCAATAAATTTCGATGGCTCAACAGGTCTGCGAGAAGCTTGGCCCAAGCTTATATGATTTTCTACGGGAAACTGGCTACCGCCCATTTCCAATTGACCTAGTTCGCGAGCTTGGAGAGCAACTTTTGGAATCTGTTGCATGTGTGTAGAGACAGTATTTCTGCAAACATCAAATATGTCATATACTTATATTTGTTTCTCTTTTTAGGATTCTCTCTATCTTTTTTTTTTTCTCCACTGTCTTATTCTTCTATACCTTACCTTTCTATTGCCAAATTGCTGTATCATCAACTGAATTTTTTCAATCTGAAAATATTCGTCATTTTTAAAAGGCAATGATTAGTGCTTTTCATATATTCTCATATTTATGCGTTTTTTTCAATTTTCTCTTGTTTCGCTTTATCGCTTGTCCCCTTTTGTCTGTGTTTGAGTATTAGGCAATGGTTAGTGCTTTTCATATTTCCCCATATTTATGCGATTTTTTCAATTTTCTCTTGTTTCGCTTTATCTCTTGTCCCCTTTTGTCTGTGTTTGAGTATTCATATTTTTGTTTTATATTATTCTTTCTCATGTGTCTTGATATTTGCCTTTACTTCTTGCAGTTATGCATGGCCTGCAGCTAATTCATACCGATCTAAAACCAGAGAACATCCTCCTTGTTTCTTCGGAGTATGTTAAGTTACCTGAAAACAAGGTATATATTACTGTTTGCATAACATTGATGAAGTTTTAATTACAGGAAAAGGTTTCTTCAAATTTTAACCATGTTTACACCAGCGTAGCCTTGTGTTCAGTATAGTTCAGTTTTAAATACTGTTTGCTGCACTATTTATCTTACTATCTATTTTAAATGTAGGATGGGTCATTCTCAAGGAAGTTGCCAAAATCGAGTGCCATCAAGTTAATTGACTTTGGTAGCACAGCATATCATCACCAAGACCGCAGCTACATTGTCTCTACTAGACACTATCGAGCTCCTGAAGTTATATTGGGTATGACTTTGGACTTAGTTGGCTAGTTGCATACATTCTTTTCATTGCCCTTCAAGTACTGGAACTGAGTTTATCTGTCCTGTTGTTAGGGCATGGATGGAGTTATCCATGTGACATCTGGAGTGTTGGTTGTATACTTGTTGAGCTTTGCTCGGTATGTATTGCCTTCATCTTCTTTGTTTCTGTCCTTGGGAAAGGTGCATGTCTGATACTATCATTGCCCTTTGAGTTTTTACAGGGTGAGACATTATTCCAAACCCACGAGAACTTGGAACACTTGGCAATGATGGAGAGGGTTCTAGGCCCTCTTCCGCGGCACATGCTGGAAAGAGCTGAGTATGTTTCTATAATTTCTGCTACCTGTGCTGTTGGCATTATTAGCACCTAATGCTGCCTTTGAGATTAATTCTAACCTTTTACATTTCGGAAATTCAGCCACCATGCAGAGAAGTACATTAGAAGAGGAAAATTGAACTGGCCAGAAGGAGCAACAACAAGAGAGAGTATTAGAGCAGTTCTCAAACTGCCTCGCCTTCAGGTAAATGAGACAGGACCCATAATTTTTGGTGGATTGATGCTTCCACCTGCATTTTTAATTTGCTCGCATTAGAAATCTTATATGCAACGTCATTTTACAGCTATTTATTCTATTGCATGTAGCGACACTAAGTTTTCTTATTTGGAAGCCCCCTTTGAAATACATATATTTCTCTGCAGCACAATATTGCTTCCATTGGACTTCGTTGATTGTTCTCATAATAACGCGCGCTTCTTGTTCTATTGCAGAACCTGGTGATGCAGCACGTGGATCACTCTGCTGGGGACTTGATTGACCTGCTGCAGGCCCTTCTAGCATATGAGCCTTCGGCTAGGTTGACTGCTGAAGAAGCGTTGAGTCATCGCTTCTTCACAAGATACGGCGACAGGCGGTCACTATGATATTTTCCGATCACGCTATTCCACATCCAGCTGACCCAAATACTAACGAAATTTGCGGAGCGTTTGAGCTATGAGGAGTTGCAGGCAAGAACGGAGCGTTTGAGCTATGAGGAGTTGCAGGCAAGAATACAACCTTGAGAATTCAGACACTCGCTGGATACAAACAGGCAATTGGTACTGGTAGCCGTAGAAGAGGCAAGAACTTTGGTGTGTTGTGATTTTAGTAACTGTAAGACGCGAACTTGTTTTTCCCCCTTTTTCTGCTGTTGTCGTAAAAAGCTGTGTAAACAGAGCACGCGTGCTGCGTGATCTGATGTGCCGCCCCTGTTATGACAAATCTGGTGCATCTCTTGTTCCAAATCCTTCGCCAACATGTTCATGATGGATGATGTAAATGTTTTTTTCCCGCTTTAAGATATGTTGATTAGTTGATTCATTCGTGGGTGCTAGCAACGCCTCGCCTTCTCTTTTCTCGCTCTCCGGCAACCTTGGCCACCTTTTGGCCTTGCAAGCTTCATCTTCTGTCGTTATGGGTCTCACAAAACTCCTGTCGTTATGGGTCACACTGTCAAACTCTGTTTGGAACGTTGAAATTGTCCTTGAATCCTAAGGGATTGGACTGTATTTGTCATTATCTGTCACAGACACCATTTGCAAAAAGTAAGCCAAGGGGTGCCAGCCAATTAATATTTCGTAATAAAGTAAAAAAATTATTACATATAATTCTTTAAAAAAATTATTACAGATAATTCTTTTTATTTTATAGTTTATGACTTCCCTGAACAAATAAATAGAATGATTTCTCCACCACTTTTTTAAAACAGTTTATCAAACAATCTTTTTGAAACAATTTATTAATATTCGGTATATTCACATAAACAATCATGCCCACGGAGAATTGTAGATGTGATTCCTTCCTTGTAACAACAAACAAAACATGTGTTGTTTGAGGATGGTTGTGTTAAGACACAAGATGTCTACATCTAGCGGACAGAGCGTTAGCTTGGTTGGCAATGCTTACCAGTAGGCAGTCTGCCTGTCCAACTTTAAGCCTGTAGTGTGTATTTTTAAGAGCACTATTTACGTAAATAGTGCTCTTCTAGCGTTGTTTATGTAAATAATACCCTTTAAGTATACATATATATGAATGAATTTAGTGGTTAAAGCGTGTATCCACACTTCGGAGGCTCCTTGCCTTCGCTCGTCTTATACATGTGTATTAAATGTATTCACATAAGTGTACGGTATTATATATGTGCGTGCGTATTTGTCGTACATATGATCGCAATAAAAAAAGTCTACACCTAGAGATCGTCATGTAAAAGGGCTTCGGACTTCGGAGAAAGGAGTCGCTCCAAGAGAGACTACGGGGCCAACCGGGCGAGCCACTACTACTAATCTTTCCAGAGAGTCCAACCCACGTTACCCCACCCACCCATCCACCCTTCCGTGCCCGGCCCGCGTCCCAGCCGGCAAGGCAAGGCGAGGCGACGAAAGCCAAGCCAATTCCAACCCATGGCCGACGACGAGGACGCCGTCCTCTCCGACGTCGACGAGGACCCCCTCCCGCTTCCCTCCTCCTCTTCCTCCCACAAAACCCTACCCCCATCACAAACCCAATCCCAATCCCATGCCCAGGCGCAGGCCCAGCGCCTGCTCGACCTGGCCGCCGAACTGGACGAGGAGCGCCGCCTCCGCCGCGCCGCCGAGGATGCCCTCGCTGACTCCGAGTCCCGCCTCAGCCGCCTCAAGGCCTTCGCGCAGGACGTCCTCCGCAAGCGCGACGACCTCACCGCCGAGGCCGCCGCCTCCTCCCGCGCGCTCGCCGCGCTCCAGGCCGAGGCCTCCACCGCCTCCTCCATGCTCTCCTCCGGTTTCGAGCGCATCTCCGCCAAGGCCTCCCCCTCCTCCTCCGCCGCGCCCTCCCCGCTCCCCACCTCCCACAAGTACTCCTCCGGCCTCCCCGCCCTCGCCTACGGCGTTCTCAAGCGCGCCAACGACATCGTCGACGACCTCCTCTCCCAGATCGACGCCGCCAGCCGCGACCGAGACCGCGCGCGCGAGCAGATGGACCACCGCAACTACCAGATCGCAATCGAGGTCTCCGAGCTCGAGGCATCCCTCGCCTCCAGGTCCGCCCAGTGCGACTCCCTCTCCAAGTCTCTGTCTGACCGGGAAGCCGAGATCTCGCAGCTGCGCCAAAAAGCCTCCTTCCTGGAGGAGAAGCTGGACGCGCAGAGGCCCGTGCTCGCCGAGCAGATCGGGTGCGCCTCCAAGGTGTACGACGAGATGCGCGAGCTAGTCAAGCTGGTGGACACGGACGCAGCGGGTGCGCTGTCCGATTCAGTGTTCGTGTGGAAGGAAACGGACGTGGAGGAGAGCCTCAAGGTGTCGCTGGAAGGGACAAGGATGGCGTATGAGCTTGCAGCCATGGCCCTGCAGAAGGTGAGGGCATGGGTGGATGCAAGGGAGAGCAAGGTGAGGGCTCTGGAGGAGGGTGGATGAACTGATACGACAAAAAGAGCACATTGGGGTGCTTCTCCGTAGCGCGTTGCAAGCGACCACGAGTGAGGTGTTGAAGGTTGCTGAGGATGGACTGAGGGAAGCCGGGATTGAGATTGGGCTAAACAAGCGCAGGGAGCACAGGCCAGGGAGCGTGGAGAAGGATGAAGTCTATACCCTGGTAAGAGCACTGTAATGTTATGGTGTTGCAAGTTCATGGGCCTCTGCAGTGCACTAAAGTTAAATTGTTTGTGATGCAATCAACATTGCAGGCAGGGGCACTGGAGAATACAATGAAGGAATCCCAGGTTAAGATCGTTGAGCTGCAACATCTTGTTGAAGCACTCAGGTAGCTACCGTGATTGATAGCTTTCGGTTCTATTTAGCTCCAATCCTCCGTTGGTTTCCTCATTCCTAGTTATAGCTTCTAGGGGTAGAAACTAGAGAACATTGGTTCAAGTTTTTGTTTTTCATTTGGTTGTCAATTTTGATGCACTGCCTGTTGAACCTAGAGTAGCAGCAATAAGTTTAGAAGACTATCTATTTGGTTTCCTCATTCCTAGTTATAGCTTCTAGGGGTAGAAACTAGAGAGCATTGGTTCAAATTTTTTGTTTTTCATTGGGTTGTCATTTTTGATGCGCTGCCTGTTGAACCTAGAGTAACAGCAATAAATTTAGAAGACTATATATTTGGTTTAGTGTGAAATTCTCTACGGTTTTAGCATATGTCTTTTGAACTTCTGTGTAAGAAACAAGAAGATATACAAATTGATGACAAACCATTGTTAAACATGGTCTCAATATGGACAACTGAAGCTGCAATGCCATTTTCCTATTGGGGATTTTTTTGAACTAGCCTAATCTGCTTCCGGCTTGTGCACATATATGTACTTTGCTGGCTTTAAGGGCGGAATCTGGTATACTTAGAACAAGGCTGGAGGGGCAAGAAAAAGAGATTGGCCAGCTAAGGAAGCAAATAAAGCATCTTGAAGAGAAGGAAAGGGTGGCAAATGAAAGTGTAATTTTCTCCTCATGTCAAGTCTGATTTTTGAAGTTTACTACACTCACTGCCCTTCTTTGAGTTATTTGATGTTGATACTCGTATATCAATGACTAACCATGTAACGTGCACTCTTAAGGTTGAGGGTCTGATGATGGATGTAACTGCTGCCGAAGAGGAGATTAAAAGATGGAAAATGGCAGCAGAGGAAGAAGCTGAAGCTGGTAGAGCAATTGAACAAGAGTTCCAAACTCAGGTGCTTTGTTACAAACATGCTCCATAATTTTGCATGTCTTTATGCTGCAAGTGTGTTCTTGGTGTTTTAGTGAGTTACATTATTGTAGCACCTCACATGCCAATATGAGATATTACTATGGGATGTCATCGTTAAAGTAAAGAATAATTATAAAAGCAACAATAGAAATTATAACGAAATTAAAACTTTAAGAGTACTTTATTAGAGAACCGGCGGAAGTTGAAATAAATGTTTAAAACATGGGATCGATCCACTTCGAATCAAAGAAAGAGTAAATAAGAAAACATAAATAGTGGCAAGTCATGGTGCTGAAAACTCGAGTGCTCCCACCCATGCATGTTAATATCATTTCACTGACCTTTTACTTGAGAATGAAAAGAGCAAGTGTAAGATTAGAAATCTCAGCAAGTACCTAATAACAGTCGTAAGCAAGGTGTGTATAGGTCAAGTAATGCAAACAAGTAATTAACACGGGTTAAGTGCAATGAAACTAGGTTACAAGTAACACTCATACTGATCGGAGATAGAGATCACAGGAATGGTGGGATTAAAAATAATTGTTATTTAGCAAGTTATGGCAATAGCATTGACGATTACTTCCCACGTATCCAATTATACAAAAATAATCAGGCACATCACAATCCTCAAGTGTATAATCGTAGACGGGGTGTAATATCCTAAGTAACAAAAATGTACACCCTCCCGCACGTTACTAGGTGAGTGGCAATCTTCTCTATATATGGATAACCTCAGGCTAGATAACTGTTATATTATTAACCGATTACATAGTAAGAGATTAAGGTAACTAAAGGAAGCCTAAGATAAGAGCATGAAAAGTGAAAGTATTTGCTAAGGCTGAAAATGGAAAAGCATGATTACCGATACAAGGGCGATAATGAATGATATTATAGCGATTGTGATCTAGAAATTATTCTAAAAGGAGTATCAAAACATTGACGCATAAGAGTTGTCAATCATCCAAGTTTTATTACGTGACGAGTAATTATTAGTCAGGTTAACATATATTAAATATAAATCCGTCATGGTTTACATACAACAAAATACAAGCAGTAGATCATAATATTAGGACCAATAAACATAGCATCCCTATTGTTAAAATATAGCTGACGGTTTAAACCTCTCTTTAAACATGTTGATATGCTACCCCTCCATTAATGATCTAAGCGTTAACTCTAAGACACCAAATTAAAAGCATGGATTATAGGGTATCATTGAGTGAGTATTCTAATAAACCTAAAAGCATGTAAAGCAATATAACTTAGAACATCATGGCATGATTATAATATTAGAAGTCTGCGATTAGGCAAGCATTGGTGATACGATGTTTGTACTCGGTGACAATGGTGACAAATAATTATGGAACAAGTGATGTGCGAAATGGGGATGTTAAATATGATAATCGTGCTCAAAGGCAGTGGATCATTTGTGCTTGGATATTAGGGGCTCGTGGGATTTGACTTCAAGAGAGAATATCTTCCCTGATTGTTGATAAGTTGATCTTGTTCTAATCAAGCTTTGCTGCACAGATATCTTCCCTTCGCAAGGAATTAGACGAAGCAAAACAAGCAATGCTGGAGCTAGAAAACAAGCTGAAGTTCAAGGAAGAGACAGCGGCTGCAGCAATGGCAGCACGTGACGCTGCAGAGAAATCACTAAAATTAGCGGATACGAGATCTTCAAGGCTACGAGAGAGACTGGAGGAGCTTAATAGGCAGCTCGAAGAATCAGACAATAGAACGGACTTGGGTAATCGCAATGGCCATAGGTACATGTGCTGGCCATGGCAATGGTTGGGGTTGAACTACGTGCGATTACCTCCAGCTGAGACTGATCAAACTTCCAATGAGATGGAGCTATCCGAACCCCTAATATAGTTGTGGCATATTTGTACAGATCGAAATACGGATCCCACTCTTTCATTTAGAGAAGTCTAAAAGGGACAGTAGATTTTGTTTGGTTGGTTTCCTTTCTTCTTCCTGTGGATGTCTTGCCAATTTGTTTGTAGTGTGCAAACTCACTAGCGTGTTAGATGGAGGCACCGTGTAATTGTAAAAATCACCACTTGGGATATAGTGAAGATGCCAAGATGTTCATTCTTTGACAAAATTGTTCCATTCTGTTGTGACATCTCACCTGGTCTTCTGTATGGTACTCTGTAGTCTGTTCCGCTGCTTTAGGTGGGAAATGCTCTGTGCAGAGAAATTTGTTTATGCTTTAGGTGGATAATACACTGCAGAAAGAGATGTAGTCGCTATTTGAAAATCATCCTTTTTTGTGTGTGTGGGGGTAAACAGGAAACTGAAGCTGCAAATTGAGCAGCTATATGGTATGGGTATTTTTGTGTTTATGGTTTAGCTTTCTATTGTAATTAATTTTTAAATAGAGTATTTTTTTAAGATAATGTTATAAGTTGATTGTAGGAGACACTGTTTAGATTTTATCTATATCGATCAAAATTGCATACGACTATCTCTTTTTATACACTCTCGCAAATAGTCGAATTCAAAAATTTAAAGCTATGTTCATATTGACTTCTAAAAGTTGTTTTTTATAGTAAATAAATTTTCTACAGTAGCTAGTTTTCAAACGACATGTTTTTTTAAAGGGGAGTCTACTAATTGATTGTAGTACACACTACAACGACTTTATTTATATCGATCAAAATCGTACGTGAGTGTCTTTCTCTATAAGTTATTTCTATTTATAACCGTAAGCTAAAAACTTATATTTATATACTTTAAACCAAAATTATAAATCATAGCCCAAAAACCTATATCATTGTTGCATGCGAGTATCTCTCTGTATCTGAGCTGCTGGCCTGCTGCAATTGGATGTGCATTGTGCACCACATGACCATACCATCGTAGAGGAATAAGATGGCAGCATTCTTGGTCGTCGGCTCTGGTCAAGTCGTGTCCCATCCCGTCTCACTGCACGCGGATTGCTTTTTTTTTTCACTTCCAGTTCCAGATAAATGGTTCGTTCATGGCAAATTATCTTAGTACTTTTCTGTACACAAGATATTGCTATTGCTTTTAAGTTCTCCAGTAAATTAATCATCCATATTTTAGGTACGTGTGGTTTTTCTGAAGAGAATTTTGACGCTGGCTAACTGAACCCAAGACACCACCAACCAACCAGCAAACAGAGCAAAGCATACTCCAACAAGCCACCAGCGGAAGACCGGCTTTATTTTTTCAGGTACGAACGCAGATCGTATGCCAATCTCGCTTACCTTTTGCTTTGTTGCCATACTTCCTTTTAGGAGACGCGAAAGCTCGAGATGACACAGTTTGCAAAAGGCTCGACGGTTCTGAAATCTAGCGATGCACTATGATGCTTATTGGACGGCCTCTTTGCACCACATACTCTATCTGCTATCTTCTTAGTTACTCGTTTCAGCATATCCAGCGATTACATTTGCGCGTTCTCGCCATAGTAGACTTCCCTTGTTTTTTAGCCTGAAATCCACTGGGTCGTTGCCTTGAAACTTCGTTTGTGACCAAACGCAGCTTCAGCCACTTCTCCTCCTCGTCTCTCTTTATAAAAGGCTTGCTTGCAATGTGACTGTGGAATCCTCCTTGCACCGAGCTCTTCAGACTTCGTTACCTGGATTTGCTTTGAGATAGAGACGCCATTGTAACTGGAGATGATTCTTTCTGCTTTCTTACTGGTAGCCTGAACCATTTTTACTTGGGCAGTATGTCTAAAGAGAGATGATGCAGGAGAGCAGCCTGATGTAATGATAGGTAACATGAATAGCAGCAGCTAGCCAGTAGGATCTGCTCGTTGCCAACTCTCACGGGTGCGGCGGTCCATGGAGCAGAAAGGCCATACGGAAGAATAGACCAAAATTACGATACCTTGGATTAGGTCAGTCCTCTAAAAAATAATCACAAATTATTCTCAACCTTGCACAATAATTGTCAGTGTATCTCGAATCTCTTTGCAGGTTAAGCAAGCTCTTCAAGAGGTTGGGCTCGAGTCATCTAATCTTATAATTGGAGTGGATTTCACTAAGAGCAACAAATGGACAGGTATAGTTTCTGAGCATCACCTTGGTGTTACCATTTTCATCATTGGGAACATTGTTTCAACGGGAGAAGCCTGCATCACATTGGGAACTCTGCTAACCCTTATGAGCAAGCGATCAGCATCACTGGGAAAAACTTATCAGCTTTTGACGAGGACAACATAATCCCGTGTTTTGGATTTGGGGATAGTAAGGCTCTCTTCTTCATTCCCTATATATGCATTAGAATTTAGAAACGAGTTCTTCGTACTGAATTATCTCTAACTAGGTGGTGAATTGAATTCATTTGCTTTTAGTATCAACGCATGATCAAGACGAGTTCAGGCTGTTCAGCTTCTACAGAGATGGGCGAGCGTGCATGGGCGTTCTGGAAGTGCTACTGAGATACAGAGAAATCGCCCCCCACGTACGGCTATCTGGTATCATCTGGCAGTAAACTTGTTTTTTTCCACTTCCTTCTGCTGAAGTTAGTCTTGTATCTCATCATTACTAGTAAGGTGCCCGTACGTTACAACGGAAAACTAAATAAAAATGATGCATACTATCAAAGACAAACTATAAGGTCTATAAAGCATCGCCTCTCATTCAACTATAAAGAATTTATCATGGATGACCAAACAAAGACAAACTGCAGACACCAATTGATTTAACAGTAAGTTCCAACTATTTGTTGGATGTTGGTCCTAAATAAGGAGTAGGTTTCATTATTATAGCAACACAAACACAAACAAGATTAACAACTGAAAAAACACAGCATAATCTACAACTTCAGAAGTAATACAAATAAAAGAAATTGATTAATAACTTACCTGTGAATCAATAAATGAAACATAGATTAACAAATAGAAAACTAATACAATCAGTAACAAGTATTACAATCCTGTTAGCGGACGGTATATTCCGCAGCTCCATGCCGAAGCCGGAGGGGCCACACGACGATATATCGCTAATATACCGTTGACTTAATAACCATGCTACAAGCAAAAATCCCCTTTGCCACACCTGCTTGAAGTTGCATTGCTCCAGCCAAATCATTCCTGAAGCTCATCTTTAGGGCATCCACAATGTGGGGGGTCTCCACATGCGCTAAGAATTGCCACATCACAGTGAAAAGATTCCCATGCATTATTAAATTAAATGAATTCTCAAATATCGAATGCAATGCCAATGAGAAGATTCACCATATACTAAATCCTCTGGGTTCTTGCCCACATTTTAAGAACTGGCAAAAAAGCTACCAAGCTAAACCTTGCCAATTGACTTAACAAGCATAACAAGGACAAGCTCAGGGCACCATAACTTCAAAGAAAAAGAAAACATCATGATTTTAGCAAGTTGCAGGAGATCATTACAGATATCCTAAAAGAAGCTACTATATTATCACTCGATGACCTTCTATTTATAAGGCAGAAGCCAATATTAGAATGCACTGTTTGTAAGATATTGAATTAAGGGGTGAGATTTGCCAAAATGATGTATTTGAACAGACTTTTTGTGTCAAGATTTGAACATGCATTTAATACTACAGACAAAGACATTCTTGGCAAAGTAGTACTATAAGCACCAAATAGATACCAAGTACAAGATTTTACCATTTAAAGAAGATCCACAATGATCAAAGTCATCAAGTCTTCCTCATTGCTTTTTGTATTAGATGGGGCTTCAAGGAGTGGGTGAAAAAGAATCCCCATTCGTGGTATTGAGACAAATACAACATCGTTGAAGGAGCAAAAGTTAACAATAAAAGGTAAGCTGAGAGGCTACTGAGTTGGCAAGTCCAGAATCGATATTGCGCATTTACCACTACAAGGTACATCAAGGGCCTCCAATAGCAATAGTAGTAAACTTTTAAGACAATAATTGTATTTCCACTTTGAAATTAAATGATCCATCATGCACCCAAGAAAGCAATCAGTATTATATTTATACCACCCTATCCCACCGCTACCAAGTTTTGAATTATATGATAAATGGGATGAGATAAATAAAATGTTATCGACTCTGCTTTTACGAAACCGATGAGCGTTACTCTAGATATGAATAAAATGCTAAGCAACCTTAAAATACCTTCTATTGTGCTTCGCACCTTTCTTATCGTCTGCCAGATTGGTTGCCACTATTACTTGCCGAGGTTTTACCGAGTTCATTGTCCTCAGAATCGCATGAATGAATCGACTTCCTTGTGCCACTGAAACTCCCATAACGTTCACTGAACTCTAGTTGCTACCAAAAGAGGTGAGCTTGATTTATATGTTATCCTGTTGATGATAGCCCAACGTACCTTCACCACAACAAATATATGTTAAAGTGAAGGTAGTAGAAGATGTATACACAATTAAACAGTTAGAACACAACTTAACAAATATATGTTAAAGTTCGGCATGTGAATTGGTATTGTGCTCGCCACGAGCACGGCCATTGACTTAGACATTTTATCGAACATGTGACAAGTGTCGGCTCGGTGGCGGCAGGAGCACCTGCAGCGGGCCATGCAGTGCGGTGAGAGGAGAGACGTGGTGACCGGGGTAGCAGCGGGATCAAGGCGGTGGCGCGCCATGCAGCAGCGGTGAGAGAGGAGATAGAGGTAGGGACACAGGTGGAGGAAGAGGAGGTGGGAGTCCATCGTGGGTGGTGGTGCGAGTTTAGTGGGGAGCCCGAGGCCTATCTGGAGCAAGGGAACACAAAGGTGTGTGGGCGTTTGCCTTCCTCTCCCTGAACCCTAGCGGCTTGGATCCCCATTTAGATCCAAGGAAGAAGGGAAGGATATGGTTACCTCGGGGATTTGGGGTAGGGGCTCGTCAAAGGTGAGGAGGAGAAGACGCCGGTCGGGCGGCCGACATGCTCCGTTCCTCAATCCCCTTCTCTCTTGGCACTGGTCAAGACCAACAAGATCCGATTTGGGGCGTAGCTTACCAAGAGGAGCTGGTGGTGCGGCGAAGATGGCGGCACCCATGGACATTGAGGCGCGCGCGCGGTGGTGATGGAGGAGGAGTCGCGGCAGCAGCGGCAGGTGCAGCGAGGCGGGGCTAGAAGCGAGATCGATGTGGCGAGGCGAGGCGCGGGGTTGGGCGGCGGCGGCGCGGCGGCGGGGGTGAGGAGGCGCGGCGCGAGGGAGAGCGAGGGGAGGCGTGGGAGCGAGGGAGGCGTGGGGAGGCGGGGAGCGAGGCGGGCGTGGGGGTGTGGGGAGGCGATGGGAGGCGTGGGGAGCGACGAGGACGGTCCGATCAAATCGAATGGTTAAAATCAAAAGGAGAGTGTGACAACAACCATCAACCCCTTCTTTTATAATAGTAAAGATAGTGATTGACAAATTATAATTTAGGTCCGACATCTTTAGCTCCAGTTATTAATACTGCAACGAGGATATAGTTGAAGACTCTGGCTATCTGTATCATATCCTACTGATCATAGCTGACGGGCAGGTACGCCAATCTCTGTGGCTTTAACAACTCATACTGCAAAAGTTTCATATGACAGTGAGACTCCATTTTTACGGTAATGTGTACATCTTTTTTCTCTTGCTATTTTTCTCTTCGTATTTCTCTGAGATAAGGGATTACAAGATTCGTATTGCAGCAACAAACTGAACAAGGCATAACGGAGTGAATCGCTCCCCTCCCCAACCCTTCTTATCCCCTTGGCTCCCTCCGCCTCCACTCCTTCCTCTCCTCCTCCCCCATGGCCATGGCCTCCTCCATCGCCATGTCTCTCCGCTCCCTCGCCGCCACCGACGCCTTTCTCCCCAAGCCCACCTCCGCCTCCGTCCCCTTCCTCGTCCTCCTCTCCCCGGCAACCCCTCGCCTCCTCCACCTCCGCTCCACCCGTCGCCTCCCCCTCGCCCCGCTCGCCGCTTCCGACTCCTTCGACTCCGCCTCCTCCTCCGCCGCCGCCCTCGACTTCGCCGACCCAGCTGCTGCCGAGGAGACCGACCCGCTGGAGCCGGACCAGCAGGAAGAGGAGGACGAGGAGTACACGCCCGATGAGGACGACCCGTCGAGGCCTTCGCAGCCGTCGAAGAGGTGGCGGAAGAGGGGGAGGGGGTGGAGGAGGTCGGGGAGTACGTCGAGCCGCCAGAGGAGGCCAAGGTGTTCGTCGGGAACCTACCCTACGACATTGACAGCGAGGGCCTCGCCCAGTTCTTCGAGCAGGCCGGTGTCGTCGAGGTCGCCGAGGTGAGCCTTTTAGCTCTTCAATTTACCTTATCCACTCGTCGATATACTTGGTGAAGAAAGCGCCTCAAAACCCTAGCTCCTTAATCTTTATCTTTACTATTTAAAAAGAAGGAGTTGGTGGTTGCCGTCACGTCCACCCTCCCTCACTTCTTAACCATTCGATCTTTCTCCTCTCTTCTCAGCCACACGATCTGATTAAACCCTAAAATTCTAACATCACCCCTCCGCCTCCACGTCTACCCCTCGCTCTTCCCCCCGCCGCCCCCACGCCTCCCCTCGCTCTCCCACGCGCGCCGCGCCCTCCTCCCTCCCCGCCGCCGCGCTGCCTGCCCCCGCCTCCTCGCTCTCTCCCCCGCCTCCGCTCTCCTCCGCCCCCGCCTCCTTCCTCCCCCCCGCCGCCGCCTCCTCTCCTCCGCCTTCCTCCTCCTCCCCTCCCCCCCGTGCGCCGCCTCCTCCCTCCTCCCGCCTCCGGCGCCGCCTCCTCCTCCTCTCTCCCAGCGCGCCGCCTCACCTCCAGCCCCAGCGCCTCCTCCCTCCTCCCCAACCTCACGCGCCGCCTCCCTCTCGTCGTCCTCGCACCGCCGCCTCCTACCCCATCCTCTCCTCCTCCGCGCGCATCCTCCCTCCTCCGCGGTTTGAAGACTTCGTTCCAGCGGTGGCGCCGGATAAGCGCCGGCGCGCGGAGGTGAACGATGGGCACCGGAAGACGAAGAAGGCACGCAACTCCCGAGTACCCGAGCCGGGAGGAGGCGAAGCGGTGCTCAAGGCGATCGAGACCTTCCGTTGGTGGTGTTCGCCGGGAGGTGCGGCACTGGAGGACCGACTTGCCGACGCCGCCATGGGCCGCGCCTCGTCCTCCAAGTGGTGATCCCCACCCCACCCATGGCGGCCCAACGGTGCTCCTCCTCGTCCTCGCCTACTCGCCGGCGCCGCCATGGGTTCTACCTCCCGCGTCGCTCCGCCGACTTCCACAAGGTCCCGCCCTTTTCTTCTCCTCTGCTCTCCCAGTCTCTCGCGCACTTCATACGGATTGGGTTGGTTCTTGATCCGGCGAGTCTTCACGCTGAAATTACAAATGAATCGATGCGTTTGTGTTGTTGTGTCGTGGTGATTTGCGAAAGGATCGCTTTCGCGTGAAGGTGAACCAGGTGAGCTCCGTCAAGACCAATTTGAAATTGTTATGCTCTACAAGGTTGCAAAACTGTTTGTTGAAATTCTTATTTCCTATTTTTTGAACATCTCCCCCTTCTTTTGGAGCTGGTTCTCCCAAGTACTTATTCAATAGTGTGTGCATTAGGTATGCGATTTCAACTCCACTTACGAAAGTTTCATTCTCTTTTAGTCTAATGCTACAAAAGTAAGCTTTGAAGAGAATCTTGCTCGGGAGGTCGGGAAGATTGGATATGCCCCTATCCTGATTTGTTTTGTTGTTATTCTCATCATCCTGTTCCTGAACTCGATTATTTTTGGTGGGGATTGCTTGTGAGCTTTTATTATGTATGTTCAAACTTGAGACTTGTGAAGCCTTTGTTCATCATCGACTGATCTTAAAACCTCGCTTGACTTCTAATTTTTCTAGAATCAACTGTGTAATCAAATGGCTAAAGGTAACCAAAGAAGGCAATGTGCGATTAAATAAAACCATAAGGCGAGATAATTTCACTAAAAGCTACCCTGCATTTTATGTTATAGAAATAATCAAGGAATTTGTCTAAACATTACAGCACTAGACAACATTCGCCACCCAGAAGCTAAAAATCGTTGATGATGAATCACCCAACCGTCGTACAGGTTCGCCGTGGTCGTGAACAGCGTGGCGGGCGGGCACCACCGCGGCGAAGATAGAGGAGGAGGAGGAGTCGATGGTGGCGGCGGCGATTCACGCCAGTGGAGGATGCGGCGGAGGAGGAGGAGAGGAGTGGGGAGTAGGAGCGACAGTGCGGGGACGAGAGAGGGAGGCGGTGGTGCGAGGATTGGGGAGTAGGGAGGAGGCGTCGAGGGTAGAGGGAGGAGGTGGTGGCGCGGGCTAGGAGGAGGCGGCTCGGAGGATGATGCGGCGCGCGAAGCGGAGGTGGCGAGGCGGAGGAGAAAGGCGAGGCGCGCGACAGCGGAGTTGCGATGGAGAAAGGCGCACGAGTTGGTTGGGAGGCAAACGGGAGGAGGCGCGGCGGCGCGCGAGGCGATGGAGAGAGGCGGAAGGCGCGGCGGCGGGAGATGATGGAGCGGAGTAGGGAGGAGGTGTCCGGGGTAGAGGAGGAGGCGGCGCGGAGGAGGATGCGGCGGTGCGGGGCGGAGGTGGCGAGCGGAGAGGAGGAGGCGAGGCGGCGCGCGCGGAGTCGCGATGGAGAAAGCGCGATGAGTTCGGTGGGAGGCGGGCGGGAGGAGGCGAGCGCGGCGGCAAGCAAGAGGCGATGGAGAGAGGCGGAAGGCGTGGCGGCGGGAGGGCGATGGAGAGCGGAAGAAGAGGCGGGAGGAGGCGGAAGGTGCGAATGCGGGAGGATGGAGAGCGGAAGGCAAGGCGGAAGAAGAGGCAGGAGGAGGCGGAATGAACACGGCGCACGGGGATGGGTGGTGTAGAGATGGGTTTTAGGGTTAAAGGGGTTTAGGGTTAAAAGAGTTTTAGGTGTGACATTACAGGTGCACTACTTTTTTGAAACACCGAGTAATTCAAAACTCCGAGTAATGTTCCATAAATGCATTCCGAAGCCACTGACTGAAAAATTTCAGTGGAATGGTGTATAAGATAGTTCAAGGCAGCTTTGAATATCCAGGTCCCATGGATCATATTTTGTTATACAAAATAGTGAGTTTGAACATACATTTTGCTTACATTTCACAATATTCAAATGATAACCTGCAGACCACTTAATATATACAACAGAAAGAGTTATAGTTGGATACTTAGATGTACTGGATTTTCCCTTAAGTATGAACCAACGGCTTAAAAGGATAATACCAGATTTTGTATTATGTATGCATTTAGAATGGGGTAATATAGATGTTGCTACCAGATTTTGTATTATGTATGCATATTTGATAGTATGCATCACTTTTATTTGGTTTTCTGTTGCAACGCACGGGCACCTTACTAGTAATGTATACACAGCTACAATTGGCCCTGTAACTACTGTAGAACCATAATTCAGTTCTGGACTTGTATGTAAATGCGTAATTGTATGTGGTGGCGTGCGCTGTTGAAGCTCACAGAGTTGCCTGCTAGAATCTATTCGGCTGCTTTGTAGCTTCTTGTGTTATATGAATAGGTTGCAGTCGGTTGCTCTATGATGTAGTTTCAAGGGGGTGTTTGTGCTGTGTGGAGAAGCTGTTGATTATGGGATTTATGTCTTGGATTGGTCATTAACTTGTCAGGCGTGCAGTTGTAGATTCTTAAGAGACTGTGAAATGCAGGGGGATCCTACTCTGATGTGGCTTCTAGTACGAATTTCTGGTATAGAAAACTGGAAATGTAAAAAATTTTCTTATGAATATTGCATTGTTTCTTCACCTTCTTTGAGCTATTGATGCGTTATGTGGTATCTGTTTGATTAGAACTGTAGGGAGGTGGTTAGTCAATAGCTTTTAGAGTATGTGTTGTACGGTTTTGCTCTTACACACTGAAACGAAGTTTTATACTTGGTGGATGTGCAGGTCATTTACAACAGAGAAACAGACATGAGCCGTGGATTTGGGTTTGTTACCATGAGTACTGTTGAGGAGGCTGAGAAGGCTGTGGAGATGTTTCATCGCTATGTGAGTGTATCTGCTAACTTGATGATGCTAGTTTCCAGTTTCCTTGACATCTTCTGAATTTCAATTGAAGCTGAAGATAACCTGTTTTCTTATGCTAGCTACACCTCGCGTGCTCATAGTTGAGCTAGTAATTTACGTACCTTCAGTATGCATGGAATGAGCTGCTCCCAATTTGCATTTGCATATCAGCATATGTTTCCTGTAATAGGTTGCTATGGTATTTGTGTATCTTTTTTTCATTCTTAATTTATTTTGGAATTTACATGATAATACTCTTAATGTCTGATTTGAGGGAACACGTTAATGAGTTGACGTTAAGCCAACTTAATTCGCCACTTCATTCTGTTGGTTTTGTTTACTAACTTCCTTCATTTATTTGCTATGTGTGTGTGTGTTCTTTAATCTATTCCATCTCTTGTAGCTACCATTACTTCCCAAGGTCATGTAATGCATATGCTTTCTTAGCATGTGTTAAAGAATGTACAAATGCATGCTTTGCTGATTGACCTTTAATGTGGACAGGACGTGAATGGGAGGCTTCTGACTGTAAACAAGGCAGCTCCTAGA
The DNA here is from genome assembly GCA_036346265.1 of Melocanna baccifera. Lineage (NCBI taxonomy): Eukaryota > Viridiplantae > Streptophyta > Magnoliopsida > Poales > Poaceae > Melocanna > Melocanna baccifera. Next base: position 25,704,843 of record CM070700.1, on the reverse strand, counting down.
GGCTCTCGAGTGGAAAGACCTCCCCGTCAATTCGGGCCTTCTTTCAGGATTTATGTGGGCAATCTGCCTTGGCAAGTCGATGACTCTAGGTTGGTACAGTTGTTCAGCGAGCACGGCAAAGTAGTTGATGCTAGAGTTGTCTACGACAGAGAAACTGGGCGTTCACGAGGATTTGGTTTTGTAACAATGGCGACACAGGAGGAATTGGATGACGCTATTGCTGCCCTTGACGGACAGGTCAGTGTACACTTGATTTCCCTGTCATTTGCTTTACCATAACAACGGGATGAAGCAAGTCTGGTTTTACCGAGATGATCAATATTGCAGCAAGGCTGTGGGCTGATGCTAATCTTATCATACCGTGAACAATTTATCACCTTTTAATTTTCTTGCCCCAAGTATATGACTTTTCTATATTGAATTCCAGAGTTTGGATGGCCGTGCCCTTCGAGTGAATGTTGCAGAGGAGCGGCCACGGCGAAGCTTTTAACGAAGACATGTGGGGTGGACAGCAGGCTTGCTGCATAGGAGCTTCATAGCACGTCTGATACTGGTTTAGACCCTCCATTAGCTTTCTTGTGTTGCTGGGTTTTATCCTCCCATCCTTCACATGTTTTCTCTTTACTGCTATTTTGTTATCTATTGGTTGTGGCCATGATGAGTTAATGTAGGCTTCTGTTGTGATCCCCCCCCCCCTCTCTCAATTTGTCGATGCGATTCGAAAGTTTTATCTGACATCTATTTAAACAAAACAGAGTACGTATGGCCCGTGTGCTATATCAGTGCGAACTGTGTGCGCTACTCAGCACGTATAACTGATCGCTAACTTGTTCACCGTATTCCTTTGTGTTTACTTGCAGTTCTTTTAGTTAACGGGAAGAGCGAATTTAGCATCGGTTTGCTTGCAGCTAATTTGGTTGTAATTGCGGATTATTAGTTGACAAATCATGTTACGTTCGTGGCGGACTCCTGGTTCAATACGTGGTCGCCTGATTCACGCAGTTGCCGTTTCGATAGCTACGGACGCCGCCGCGTCCCGGTGGACTTGCTCCGCGACGTCTCCGGGCGCCTCCTGCCTCGTCGACTTTGTCCGCTTCCACGCCGTGTGCATGACGTGGCGTGACACGCTGACGTCCCGACTGTCCCATCCGCCGTTCCCCAGTGGCTCCTCGCGCCGGGCGGCTCCTTCGCCCTCGAGTTCCGCTGCGTCTTCTCCAAGACAAGCTACCGCGCGCCCGGCTTCTTCGTCAACCGTCAGCGCGGACGGCGCGGCCGCATATCACGATATACTCCAGACAGACGAGCCCGGCGTGTCACGCAAATACATTCGGCTACGTCTCGCGGCGAGCTGCCGTTGGCATCCATGCTAGTCCAACAGGACGACGTGTGGCAGCACCGAGACCGACCGCACCCAACCAAGCCGCCTCCAAGGCTCGCCTAGAAACCCTCGCTCGCTTTCCAGCCCCGCGAATGGCCGCCGCCGCCGCAAGCTCCTCCTCCGCATCCGCCTCGGCAACCCGCCGCCCCTCGCCATCCCGCTTCTCTCCCCCCTCCCGCCGCAAATCCAACAAGCCCCAACCACGGAGCCTCCCCTCCCAGGCCCAATCCCTAGCCAAACCCCAGCCCCGAATCTCCGCGTCCTCCCCTTCTCCTTCCACCCCGCCCTCCAGATACACCCATCTCTCGATCCGAGAGGGCGCGCGCGAGGACGGCGATGGGTGTGGGCGGACAGCGTCAAGAAGAAGCGGAGGCGCAAAATGAACAAGCACAAGCTCCGCAAGCGCCTCCGCCGCCAGACACGAGCGAACCCTCCACACGGTGAACACCAACTCATCCCCTCCGCCCCGATTAGCTAGCTTCTCACCGTTGCACGCGCTACGGCGCTTGTTGATTTGGCTCAAAATGGTTTTTGATCCATGAAGTTGAAAGAGGGGAAATGCTGGGGGAGATAGAGAGAGCTCCGTGTAATCAACGATTATTCACTGTCTGTAGCTCATTTGAAATGTTTCACATGATTTTGATTGGATTCGACACGGCTCCTCTACCCTGCAAAACAAATTGCTATGAACTGTTCCGTTATTATCATAGATGAAATGCTGCACCCTTGGCTGCATTTAGGTCTTGGTCTAGATTTTTCAGGCTCTACTGCTTTGTTGATGCAGGTTTAATTTCTATGCCTGTGTGGTTTGTGTTTCTGTGGAGTGCATAGGGGGCGTTCTGCGCACCTAGTTAAGTGTCAGTATGTTGTTTTCATTTCAAAATGGTGTGGTGTCTCTGCAGCAGAGATGTTAAGTGGATAAATCGATTGATAGTTGCCAGTTAAATTGGACCATGGGTCCATGGCACTGGTTCGATGATCTGTTGCTGTTGTCCCTCTGTTTTCATTGAATCCCTGGTGGAAAACTGTGCCTTTCTAGGGAGATGTTTGCAACATGTTACATAGGCTTTGCACCTAAAGATAGAGGGACACTTGCAGAACTCGAACCTACAAAAGGGCACCACACACTATTTACATTTTTGTTCATATGTTCAATCTTTGTTTGTATTCTCCTACTGTGCTTGCCTGACTTCCATTACTACTGCCTCCAGCTGAACTATGAAAAAAACTAGCAAGTCCCTTTCTGCTGTACCAATGGTCTAATTGCTTGAATTTTAAGCAGTGGGATAAAATTCAATCACATTTTTAGAGGACAAGAAGAAATATCTTCATTTGTAGATAGTCCATCGAGCTCTGTATCAGTGGGCTAGCTATATTATCAAATTATTGGTTTGTCATAATTTATTTATGTAGACTGCTGCAACTGTAAACCTTATTTGCAATAATATTGCCATACAGGTAGTTAATGAATAGAGAGGTATTGACGGCATACCTCCACTTGCACCGTCCCTCCCCTCTCCCCACCCTTCTTCTATGCCCGGAGGGGAGAGAGAACCCGTAGCGAAGGAGTGGGATTTCTCTCCTCGGTTGTGAGCAAGGGTGAGGAGATCGGCGGTGGTGCTCACACGAGAAGGAGAGCGAGAAGAAGGGAATGCTAGGCAGAGGTGTGAGCGGAGCGGGTGGTGGTGGTTAAGTGCGACGCTTTAAGATTCATGCGTGCAGGGATCGAACGGCGATGGAGGATACCGTTGAACGGTGTCCGAACGGAATACCGCTCTTTATATTTTTCCTAACGAATAATGTTGAAGATAACTATGCCTTAGACCACTCACCTGCACGTCTTGCTAGGAGTTTGGTCTGAACTCAAAAGATCATGCATGAACCGGATAAACTCCTATTGTGCGAAAAAAGGCCTCACTTGTACTGTTCTGCTCTCTAAGCACTACTCTAGTTTACCTCAGAGTTTTGTTTATTTTGAGTAGGCTTGAGGATTGTACTGGCAACCAGGGTCTCCGATGCCCACTGTCACACTGGCTGCAAGCGGATAGCTTCTCCTGGTTTTTGTTTGGCTATGGGAGTAGCTGGTTCAATACCAGTCAGCAATTGTTGGTACTAGGGATGCAACTAGAAACTCTGCCATGCCTCTAATGAAAACGAGCCAGGGTCCAGCTAACTGAGATTTGTATTTCTGTCAATAAAACTGCAAATTTGGTGGTATAGTTGCTCTTTTCCTCAATCAATGCTATAATCATCACCAACATATACTCAGTCAGAACTCAGTGGTTTGTAAACCTTTCATACGTTGATTTGAGTTGGCCCTAATTTTTGTATGCTACTCATGTGTTCCTGCCCCGGCTGGTAAGTGACTAGTTACTGCCTGTTCATGTCAATTTTGTGAACCCTACTTAACTTGCAAACCATTTCAGAAGGTATAACTTGGATCTATTTTCTCACATTTGCATGTTTAATGTTAGAGCGGCATGTGACTGGTTGGTTTTGTTGATACTGTGCATGTCATTGATATTGTGTATGTTCAATATGCCAACAAATGAATAGGTCTATGCTGCGCTCCAGCAGTCAACATTCTGTGCTGTTTGTACATTGTGGTGTCAGTAATTTCTGTAAGATAACAAATGTGAGATGGATTGGTATCCAAAGAGGCGACTTCGGCAGTGTCTTCTCACCAGTACGATTTCGATTTTGCAAGCTGGTTCTGTCAAGTTTGCCTGTTTTCTGATTTTGGTATGTGCCAACATTTGCTGCTGTTTTAAACTAGAGTTGGAGGCAATCCATCGCACATGCTGGATGGTCGATGCCATCGTGGCGCCACATCAGCCAACGCACATGGTGATGGATTGCCGTTGTGATGGTGGTGCAACCACGCCAAACTTCATCCATCCCTTTCATACGTGGTGCATGCGCTTCTGTGCAAGGTGTCGTCCTGCGCACCAACGAAACCAAATTTAGCGGTCAGATTCAGGCCACGCAGGACGATGTTTCCACGGGTTTGCTGCTGATTACTGCACACAGAGCAGTTCTGTGCAGGTAACTGAATTCCACGAAGGATTGTAGTACTGTATGTTCACGGTCCCTGTCGATTCCAATTATCCAAGAATAATGCATATTTATCTATCTAACTCGATCAATCAGTAGAGCTTCGATCTGCAGCCCGTTTCTGATACCACAACTGAACGGTTAACAGATTTGGCACCAAACTAATTACCCTACTTCTTCCAGTTTAAGGCTTTAAGCATATCCATGGTCGGCCTTAGGAAAGAAGATGCAAATTTTGTTACGACGTGCACGCATGCATGGCGAGCTAAGCAGCTCTCTCGCCGCTCTTCTTCCTTCTATAAAAGGCAACCATGGTATCCTCCCCATGCACACTCACAGACACACACTTCTATAGCTGAAATAACAACTCTTAATTAGCTTGTACAGACATGGAGATTCCCAAGCACATCATCCTGTTGGCTGCGGTGCTAGCCATGGCCGCTGCCATGGCGCAGGGCATCCCGTTCACCGAGAAGGACCTGGAGTCGGAGGCGAGCATATGGAAGCTGTACGAGAAGTGGCGCGGCGTGCACACGGTGTCGAGGAGCCTCGCGGAGAAGAAGGCCAAGTTCGAGGTGTTCAAGACGAACGCCAGGTACGTGCACGAGTTCAACAAGAAGGACAAGCCCTACAAGCTCGGCCTCAACAGGTTCGCCGACATGACGCTCGAGGAGTTCAAGAAGAAGTACACCGGCGCCAAGGCAGTCGTCGACCGTGACGCCATGAAGCACAAGATGAGCGCTGCTCCAGCCGCCACCTCCAAGGTCGCCGACGTCGGCGACGTGCCGGCCTCGTACGACTGGAGAGACTACGGAGCCGTCACTCCTGTCAAGGACCAAGGGCAGTGCGGTGAGTTCTGTTTCAAGCTTTTGATTCATATTTCACGCGCATGAATGATAAAAATTAGTGAGTTTAATTGCCAGGCATTTTAAAAAAATTAATTAAACTGGCGATCGATGCGTGCGTACGCACCAATTATTAATGTTCAACTGCAGGGAGTTGCTGGGCCTTCTCGGGCACGGAGTCGGTGGAGAGCATCAACGCCATCGTGACCGGGAACCTGCTATCACTGTCCGAGCAGCAGGTGCTCGACTGCTCCGGCGCCGGCGACTGCGAAAACGGAGGCCAGACGTCCGGCGTGTTCGACTATGCCATGCAGACTGGCATCACCTTGGACAGTTGCAACTACCCACCCTACGAAGCCATGGACGACCAGTGCAGGATCGACTGGGTACGTACGCGTGTACTACATGGAGCATGTGTTGCACGCGACGGCGGAAGAAACGACGAAGTAAACAAGATCAATCGCAGAGAGACACAAGATTTAACGTGGAAAACCCTCCCAATGCGAGAGGGAAAACCACGGCGCCGGCCGCAATAATCTTCACTATATCGGGTGAGGTTACAACGCCGGGATTTACAACTCGATGCAAGATCCCAAGCGCGCTTACGGGATATATATAACAAGGAAACCCTAATTTGACTACGATCCATACCGCGGGGCTTCGCGCGCACTCCCTCAGCGTCCCCGGTGCACGGGCCTTGCGCAATGGGCGGCCGGGGACTCCGCTCCGCTCCGCCCTAAGCCTCCGGCGACGGGCCTCCGCTACGCTCCGTCCAGAAGCTGGCCTATATAATTTGGATCACAAATCAACATACTCCACCTTGAGACAAATTCCTTCATGTAGTATAAATCAATCCTTCACCCTGAACACAACAAAGAAAGAAATACTTTCGGCGCCACACAGCCTCTTGGGCTAAGTCAGACCAATTAAGTTTGAGCAAAGCTCAAACTTAGCAACAGGAACTGGCTTTGTCAACATATCAGCAGGATTTTCATGAGTGCTAATCTTGCATACCTTTAGCTTACCCTTTGCAACAATATCTCTGACATAATTATATTTAATCTCAATGTGCTTTGTCCTCTCATGAAACATCTGATCTTTAGTGAGATAAATTGCACTCTGTGTGTCACAAAGCAGTTAATGCAAGAATCAACTCCAAAGAAGCTCAACAAACAAACCTTTCAATAAATCGACTCTTTACTTGCTTCACAAATAGCCATATATTACGCTTGATGGTGGATAGCGCAACAACATCCGCAAATGTGCCTTCCACTCACAAAGACAACCTCCAATGGTAAATACATAACCTGTGATCGACCTACGCTTATCCAAATCACCAAATAATCTGAATCAACATAGCCAACGAGTTCCTTTTCAGTCCTACCAAACTTCAAACAAGCATCCGATGTGCCTTGCATGTACACGAAAATCCATTGAACGGCCTTCCAATGCTCTTTACGAGATTAGCCATATATCTACTGACCATACTCATAGCATAAGATAAATGCGGGCGAGAGCAAACCATGGCATACATCAAAGACCCAACACACTAGCATACGGAACTCGGACATGTACTCAACCTCCTCATCGGTGCTAGGACATTGTGAGACCGACAATTTAAAGTGAGGTGCAATGGGAGTACTAACGAGCTTTGAATCATGCATATTGAAACGATGAAGTACTTTCGAATATAATTTTCTTGACTAAGAAACAATAAGCCGAAGCACGGTCTCTAGTAATTTCCATACCTAGAATTTTCTTAGCAGCACCAAGATCCTTCATCTCAAATTCATCTGCTCAATCGAGCCTTCAATGTAGTGACTTCTTTCTTGCTCTTGGCAAGAATCAACATATCATCAACATATAACAGCAAGTATATAGGTGATCCATCAACAAATTTAATGTATACACAGCTATCATAATTCGATCTTTTAAAGGTTTTTGATAACATAAATGAATCAAACCTCTTATACCACTGACGAGGAGACTGTTTCAAACCATATAAGGACTTCTTCAATTTGCAAACATGATCCTCCTTACAGTGCACTATGAACCCTTACGCTGGTCCATGTATATCTCCTCCTCAAGATCTCCATGCAAGAATCTCGTCTTCACATCTAGTTGCTCAAGCTCAAGATCACGCATAGCAACAATACTAAAGAATGTACGGATTGAGCTATGCTTCACAACTGGAGAGAACACATCATTGTAATCAACACCTGGAATCTGACTGAAACCTTTAGCTACTAACCTTGCCTTAAATCTTGGAGGCTCACTAGGAGATAGACTCTCCTTCCTCTTGAAGATCCATTTGCAACGCACGGTCTTCTTATTTTTAGGCAAGCGCACCACGTCCCATGTGCCATTTTTCTCCAGGGATTGCATCTCTTCTTGCATAGCTGAGATCCACTTCTCATGATCTCCAGAAACAATGGCTTCGATTATGCGTAGCGGCTCATGAGTGTTCTCCACTGTTCAAAGCACAACTAAGAGCATAATGAACCAAATTACATTCTTCAATTAATCGGGATCGAGGACCACAACTCCTCTTTTCTCTGCGAAGTGCAATAGGCTGATCGTCTTGCTGCAAAACAGGAGATAAGTGCTGAACAGTATCAATAGTATCATCAATAAATTCATCTCCCTGATCATCCACGTGCTCCACCTGCACGCTCATATTTTGCTGCTCATCATCGATCTGCCTGGTACAATATCTATGGGTAAACTGTCATTAAACATTTCAGATTCATTAAAAACAACACTTCTGCTCATGAAAGTCTTTCTTGTTTCAGGATTCCATAGTTATATCCTTTTACTCCCGAACCATAACCAAGAAAACAGACACTTAATAGCTCTAGGCTCCAATTTTCCATTATCAACATGAGCATAAGCAGTGCAACCAAAAACTCTCAGGTGTGAATAATTAGCGGATGTACGAGACCATACCTCAATGGGAGTTTTCTTGTTGAGTGGACTAGAAGGCGACCTGTTGATCAAATAGCATGCGGTGTTGGCGGCCTCTGCCCAAAAACGCTTGCTCATCTTTGCGTTGGACAACATGCAACGAGCCTTCGATATGATGGTTCGTTCATGCGCTCGGCCACACCATTCTGCTGCGGGTGTGCGGGATGGTGTGATGCCTCACAATGCCTTCCTTCCCGCAATAATCATTAAACTCATGCGAGCAAAATTCACCACCATTATCGATCTGAAGCGGCTTTACCTTCTTCTCGGTTGCCTTTCTATCATTACTTTCCACTCTCTAAAAGCAGCAAATGTATCATCTTTACCTTTCAGAAAATAAGGCCACACTTTTCTGGAGTAATCATCAATGATAGTAAGCATATAATTTGCACCACCATACGAGGTCATACGAGAAGGTCCCCACAAATCAGCATGTACATACTCAAGTATACCTTTGGTGCGATGTACCGAGGCATTGAACTTTACCCTCTTGTGCTTACCAAAAATGCAGTGCTCACAGAAGTTCATCTTACTCTGAGTGCAGCCATCCAGCAGGTTCCTCTTCATCAATTCTGTCATACCAAGTTCACTCATGTGTCCAAGACGCTTATGCCAGAGGTTAGTATTATTATCAGAGACAGTAGCAGCCATAGCGGAACCACGCAATGTACTTCCCCTAAGCACATATAACTTGGCAGAATTCATATCACCAACCATGTAAATGAGAGAACCTCTTGATACCTTTAAAACTCCACAGGCGGAGTACTTGTACCCATCATCATCGAGTGTCTTTGAGGAGATGAGATTTCTTGCCATCCTTGGTATATGTCGCTGCTTGTCCAGCGTGCGAACCATGCCATCATGTGTCCTGATGCGAGCAGATCAATGCCCACGATCTCACATGGGTTGTCATCTCCCATGCGTCACGACATCTCCACTCTGCACAGGCTTATAAGAACTAAACCATTCTCTGTTAATGCAGATATGTGGTTCATCACCGATCCTCCCTCCTGCAACTTGTGCGAGAACAACTTCATCTTCATGTGCATCTTACTGGTGAGATCTTTAGACATGCAGATCGATTCCAGTTTCAACCAAAGTTACGCAGCGGTTTCCACAGTAGCACTTCTTGCAAGATATCATTAGAAAGATGAAGTTGAATGGCGGCAGAGCCTTACGATCTTTACGATTCTCCTCGAGTCCATTGATCCTTCTTCTTCTTCCCGAAGCAATCTAGGGCCTCATCCGGATCACGTGATTGGGCGAGTATCGCCCTCATCTTCACTTGCCACAGCGAGAATCTCGTCTTGTAGTCGAGTAGCGGTAGATCAAACTTCATCGACGCCATCGCGATGCCCGATCTGAAGAACCACGGCTCTGATACCACTTGTTGCACGCGACGGAAGAAGCGACGAAGTAAACAAGATCAATCGCAGAGACACAAGATTTAACGTGGAAAACCCTCCCAATGCGAGAGGAAAAACCACGGCGCCCGACCAGCAATAATCTTCACTATATCGGGGTGAGGTTACAACGCGAGGATTTACAACTCGATGCAAGATCCCAAGCGGCTTACGGGATATATATAACAAGGAAACCCTAATTTGACTACGATCCATACCGCGGGAAGCCGCGCACTCCCTGCGTCCACGGTGCACGGGCCTTGCGCAATGGGCGGCCAGGACTCCGCTCCGCTCCGCCCCTAAGCCTCGGCGACGGGCCTCGCTACGCTCCGTCCAGAAGCTGGCCTATATAATTTGGATCACAAATCAACAGCATGCATGGTTATAGGATCGATCGATGAAGCAATATATTGCTGTACTTTACTTACTAGGGATTATTGTGCAGAGCAAGACTCCGATGGTGAAGATCGACGGGTACGCGATGGTGCCGGCGAACAACGAGAAGGCCCTCAAGTACCGGGTGTACCAGCAGCCGGTGTCGGTGGGCATCGAGGCGAGCTACGACTTGATGCTGTACACGGAGGGCGTGTTCGCCGGCGACTGCGGGACGTGGCTGGACCACGCGGTGGTGGCGGTCGGGTACGGCGTGACGCAGGACGGCGTGCGGTACTGGATCGTCAAGAACTCGTGGGGCGACGCGTGGGGTGAGGGCGGCTACGTCCGGATGATCCGCGACGTCGACGCAAAGGAGGGCATCTGCGGCATCGCCATGAACCCCATCTACCCCATCAAGAACACCCCCTGCGCCGCCGCCGACGCTTCCACCGCTGCTCATCTCAAACGTGCCGCTGCCAAAGCCAAGGACGAGCTCTGAAAAGCTAGCCTAGCCGAGGGCTACCTCGACACCCTATACACGATCGTCTGATCATCATATATAAAGTATGCAATAAAATGAAGGTATACAGCCAGTAGCGGGGTTGAATAAAATAAAATGAAGGTCCATTAGTTGACGCATAACATGGACTTAATTTCCTCCATGTAATTAAGCTAGTTGCCGCTTTGTTATCTGCTTGTTGGCTTGATCAAAATAAAGGACTGATCTCTTCATCTATGTATATATATGCATGCTCGTCCTGGGTCGTACGTCGTCTCCGTCTTGCTGACGTCCAAGCAGTTCGTATCTGATCCTGATTTCTGAACGACTACCTCTTTGGTTTACCGGAAAAGTGGAGGATTCTCGTAGGATTTGATACTATTCACACCTTCGGAATGGAGGATCGGGGCGTTTCGCGTTTGCATGCGTCGCTGGGCAGATGAGGTTGGGCCTCGCGCAGATCCCCTTTGTTACCATGAAAGTTTGACCGAAAACAAAACATGCACGATTAAAATGTAATGAAGCAAATTTAATAAACGTGCATGCTATAACCTGAATTAACTGCCGCACGCTTCAAGTAAGCAATCTACACTACAAACACTGCTTCTAAATACTACTTCCTTATATATATTAACAGGGCAAGTGTTTCATGCGCTACAGTGACTAGACACCCAAATCAATATTCGTAGATATGCTTTGAGATCCGTGATATTTAACATGGTTATCTTCATATACCCATAAAAACGTATATTTGAGATATCAAATTTCGAAAAAAATAAATTCTACTTCAGTTTAACTAGTTTCATGATATATACTCACTATAGCCACGTTAAATTCAAAAATCGTTCAAATACTATCTGGGTTGATACAAACAAGCAACAGATTGCCTTATTTGTCTTATTAATTAAGACTGTGTTCTTTTGAGTGTATGGCTTGGCTTTTTACGGTAACTAACTATTAAATGGAGTGTTATTTTAAGATAAGGTTTAATCAATTGTAATACACACTGTCTCGATATAATCTATATTTGCTAAAATCGCATGTAAATATATCTCTATACCCTCTCTCGTGTCTATGCGGGTGTGTGTATAGGACTTGGAGTTAACAGCAATTTTTTCTATATAGGGCTTAGAGTTTCTACACATATGAATCTTCGTATACTATCTCTACCTTCGATTTGTTCCTTGAGCCAGACATCATACAAGAACTAGAGAAATATATATAGCAGCATGGATCTCGAAACAAGAATAGATGGCAAAGATAGTGTGTGTGTATATACACACAGTAATTAAGATGCATGCATGCTAGCTCGATCGATCGATCTCTAGGTTTGCATCCCCGATCGGAGCTCTGTAAAAGGAAGCCTCCATGATAAGTCCTCACGGACATGCATGTACCCATATACGCCGTACGGCGAGGTGCAGGACCGTACCGGGCCAAATACTGCATCGTCAAGAACTCGTGGGGAAAGAAGCGGTAGCACCTGCGGCAGCATCGCCATGTACCCCATATACGTCGTATTATACATGTACATTACACACTCCCTTATTTATTATATACGAATGTAACACAGCTACCTGCAAGTAACTGTTTCGGCACCTACTGGGCTACTACGTACGGCTTCGGCAGAATGTTTTACAATAAAACGACAAGTAAAAGACGATAATTAAGGAATGAGGGTCATGTATAGCACGTACCTACTTCATAAATCGATCTCAGAAAACACCCACGCATTACATTTCAGCCTCTATCAGAAGAGAAGAATAATCTCATCAACTCGCCAACGAAATGTTCAACAAGCTAATATTGCTGATATTTATTCCATTTAAGGTTCAATAAGTTCAGAGTTACATTAATTCTTGTGTCAACACAACTATTAGTTGCCAAATAATGCCAAGGCAAAATGCTCTGCCCTCGATATATCTCCAGATCACCTGCCCATGGGCACCTGAGTCTGTGACATGTCTTCATGTGGTTGTTGATACCTCGATTAAGATGACATAATGTGGAGGTTGGTATAGAAGGTATCCAATAGTTCACAGAACGCTTGGATAGATCCTCAGAAGTATCGTATTGGTCCATCCAAGCTACCAGATGCAAACTACAAGTATCAAATGACCACGGATCGAGTCAGACGAAAGCTGCAGATGTAGAATCGAATAGTAGGTTATTGCACAAAGAGGCACAGGTAAGACGCACTGCATTACCTGTTGTACAATAGGATTTGTTGATGCTGTGAATTCCCGCGTCATTCCTTCCCAAACTATCTTTCCCTCATGGAGAAACAACAACCTGAAAACAGAATGCAAGACCCTCAGCCTAGCAATGGGCAACTGAAAGTTCGAAACCACAAAGATGAAGAATAAAATGCTTGTTATTACCTATCAACAGCTCTTCTTATTGTGCTATGCTGATGAGTGACAACCGCATATGATGCTATCTTTCCAGGCTTACCGAGAGCATCTCTCTGTTATGAATATTGTGTGTATTGATATGAGGATCAAGAGGCCATATATATAGGAGAGTACAAAAGGTATATGCCATATAGAGATAAGGCATATATGGAATAGGATACAAACTCTATCTCCTAATACAACTCTATCTTATCTCCTTAACACCCCCCTCAAATGCAAGGCGTATGCAATAGCATTACATTTGAAAAAAGTTATTACTAAAATAGTAAAACAAAATCCGAAACACAGAGGGCAGCGGCCGGTAGGTAGGCCGAAAAGAAGACGACACCGCACACAGAGAGCATCGATCAGTGAGTAGGCCGACGCACGGAGGGGCTTGCACTACTCTCTGAATTGCGCTTCTCTCGATAGGTGGGCCGAAAAGAAGACGACGCCGCACACAGAGGGTAGCGGTCAGTGAGTAGGCCGACGCACGGAGGGGCTTGCACTACTCTCTGAATTGTTCTTCTCTCGGTGGGTGGGCCGAAAAGAAGACGACGTTGCACACAGAGGGCAGCGGTCAGTGAGTAGGCCGACACACGGAGGGGCTTGCACTACTCTCTGAATTGTTCTTCTCTGAGGCGACACATGAAGGGCAGCGACGGTGCTGGCTGCCCAAATCCGAAGGATGGAGAGTACTTGGAGGCGGCACACGGAGGGCGGCGACTGGTGGGTGGGCCGACGCGCAGAGGGCGGCACACGAAGAGCAGCGATGGCGCTGGCAGCCCAGATCCGATAGGCGGAGAGTACCCGGAGGCGGCACACGGAGGACGACGACAGGTGGGTGGGCCACGTCTTCGTCCATGGCAACACGACACGCCAGATCGGTAAAGATCGAGATCTCACTGGGGATCGTGTCAAGGTCGTGCGCCGCGAGTACTACCACCCCAGTCACCGCATCGCTCGCAGGAGACAGGCATCGGTGGCCAGTTGGCAAGCTTGTGTACTAGTGCACCAAGAAGAGGGCGAGTTGGCCCAAGTGCCCCGTGACTGGGAAAAAGATCCAGGGGATTCCTCACTTGAACCGCAGGACTGTGAACCGTCCTTATGGTGGAGTCCAACCAGACCCGGGTCGTTAAGACGGTAAGACCCCAGGTGGCAAGGTCGCCCGCCGGTGTTGCTGCTTCCCCTGGCCCTCGCACCCGTCCTCTTCCTCCCACCAGCGCGACAGCATGGCGGCAGACTGAGGAGCCCGAGTCGAAGCGAGTAGGCGCCTTGGCGGCATGGGTTGCGGGGCCGAGGTGCGCCCTCTGCGGCCGAGCGAGTGGGAGGTGCGGCCGGGCGGGATGCTGGTGCAGCGCGGGGAGTGCGGGCGCGGTGGGGCCCTCCTGGCGGGCGGCGGGGCTCGAGCGGTGGGCGGCGGTGGCGCCGGCGCCGAGCACCGCGCCTGAAGGGCGACGGGGCGGCAACCGGGTGAGGCGGCGGCCGGCTAGCGCCACGCCTGGAGAGTCCGGCAGAACCCGCGGCCGAATGAGGCGTCGGTGCCGGCGGCCAAGTAGCACGGTGTCGGGCGGTGGCCAGGTGAGGCGACGGGTCGGCGGTCGGCTAGCGCCATGCCTAGAGAGCGGCGGGCGGCGGCGGTCGCGGCGGCGGCCGGGCCGGCGAACCGACCTGTAGGAGCGACCGACGGTGCGCACTGAGCCGGCGACCGAACTGAGTGGCCAGGGGCCGGGCAGAGCGGGCAAGCCAGCGACCGGGAGCGACGGGCCGGTGGCAGGGTTTGGCGGCCGGCGACCCCCTTCGGCGGCCAGCAGGGAGGCGGTCTGTCTCCGGGTCGGGGCGGAGGAGATCGAGCGTGCCGTCGTGGGTGACGGCGATCTCCCGCGTGGAGGAGGACCCGGAGGCGGACTACTTCTTGACGGCGAGGCACCCCGCCAAGTGAGGGTACGTCACGATGGCCCTGAGGAGGCCCTCCTTGAGTGCCTCAGACGGCGCCGGCGCGGGGTAGGCGAGCACGGTGGGGACAAAGACGTCGATGGCGGCGTGGTCAAAGATGGCCAGCGGGACCTTCTCGCCGGCGAGCGGGCGCGGAGTGGAGTAGACCGGCTTCAGCAGCGTGCTGCTCGTGACCTCCATGATTTCTACGTACACACGTACGTACTCTCCAACCACTGGTTAGTTGGAAGCGAGCTTTGGTGAACGGCAGCAGGTGAACCGACGGCCGAAGTGGCCGCCCCTAGGAGCGGAGATGATCCTCCTGGGGGCAGCGGTAGCGGAAGTAGATCGAGATCGAGATTAGGGTTTTAACCTAAACTCTGATACCATGTTATGAATATTGTGTGTATTGATATGAGGGCCAAGAGACCATATATATAAAGGAGAGTATAAGGGGTATATGCCATATAGAGATAAGTCATATATGAAATATGATACAAACTCTATCTCCTAATACAACTCTATCTTATCTCCTTAACACTCTCCCTGTCACATGCACAGAGCGTATAAGGTCTTCAACAGCAGTGGAAGCAATAGGGTCAAGTCCAGCTGTAGGTTCATCGTATAAAAGAACCTGCCAGATGAAATAAAAATTAATAGAAGTTCGAGACGATGGAGAAATAGCAAGTTAAGTTGTTCGATCTCCTTAAATTTCACAAATGCTTCCGGTAATTCAGTTATAATGTGACAAATGATGATATTAGCCTACAATGAATCAGGGCATACCTCTGGCTCTATTGTTTCTTTTGTAGTCGATGCAGCAAGGAATCTATTCGAGCATGCATGACCAGATCAACAATTGGATTGGTGATGTACCAACACAATTCGATTATATACAGTGCCGCAACGTCATTCTTGCTTGGAACCAAGATCCCGAGAAAGCCAGTGAAAGTGTGCTAGAACCAACGTCATTCTTGACCGCTCTATGGAATTTTCTTCAAAGTCTCATAACTAGAAGTACAATCCTGTTTGGGTTATTCTCGGGATCTATATTCTTTGCTTGGACCGGTGTTTTCTTCTATCTTTATGGGTGAGACATTCTAAATGAAGCACTACTGCGTGAAACTGAAGTGGAAGGGTCTGGCCTGCATACTTACTGGTGTGGATGGGGTCCCAACTGCACTGGCTCGTGTGGGCCTACCTGCTTGAATTCAAGGGCCGAAACATTTTCGTACAGCTTTGGGTTGCAGGTCTCATGTTCCTGGCTGCAAACACCTTTGTTATGCTCATGTTGATCAGGCACCACAAGTACACTCCGCTCTTCTCGTGGTCAGTGAAGTCTGGAAGCAAGGTTGCTATCAAGAAGGAATAGCATACTTCTCTTTCCATTTTGCCAACTGATGTATTTTTGCCAGATGCATTTTGATTTTTGATGTACTAGATCAGTGACTTGCATCCTGTAACTTCGCTAAGTATTTTTTATTATTGCAATCGCTTCGAAATGGAAAAACTTTGTTGGTTTCTGTTTGCTTGTAGTTGGAACGGATGGTTTTGGATCGGGGCATGTGAAGATTCTATTTGATTGCTTTTGCTGAGTTCTCTGACCTGGTGAATTATTGGATTTCACAAATCAATACTATTAACCAAAGTTTTTGAGCCACGATATTTTGTGAATGATCTGACTGGCAGAATGTGCCGCTGTTCTGTTGTTGTCAGACAGTTGATTAGTTCCACGTAGCGCGTTTAGGATTTGGCCAACAGTCTAGGGTTAAAAGGATTTGGCCACGTAGCGCGTTTAGGGGCAACCAACTTTGCACGTAAGAACAGAGACATCTCCGTGTTAAAAGGTCAGCTCATGAATGCTTTGTTCTCTCTCTCGCTAAACGGTTATCGACAGATTTTGCCAGTGATGTTAGCCTTGGTAGTACTTCGGTCCCATCGAAATGACTTTTTATCGATAAATTTTAGCTATGGTTATTAGTTTTTAGCTAAAATAAGCATTGTAGAGGTCGTTAGTTTTTAACTGAGATATTTAATTAAAAGAAAATAAAAGAGAGAGAAAATAAAAAATCATTATATCTCTGGAAAAAGAAACGAAGAAACGATGGCGCTACGCTCAAGCAGAGGATAATAGTTATTTATAATATATAATACACGCACTAAGAAATATGACCGCGTGGCCTAATGGATAAGGCGCTCGCCTCCGGAGCGGGAGATTGTGGGTTCGAGTCCCATCGCGGTCGATGTTTTTTCTTTTTGAAAGTTTTTTGTTTAAGGAACATCTGCGGCACGTGGGACCTGATTGCAAGAAGCTTTGTCGTGTGATTGTGTAGAACGGATGATTTTGTACATTTTCAGGTAAATTTTTTCATACGATTCTTGCGCTTCAAACAGAAAAATCACATTGTACCCAAAAAATCACGGCGCTTTGTAGTAGGCAAAGAGAAACATGGGAGTAGAAACACAATACGGAGGTGTCCAGGCATAACAGAATACAACGCAGGTGGGAAAAGTACTCCGAAGACGAGATACGATGCGTCGAATACGCGATGTCTCCATCCAGCCAGAGACAAGGCAGGCAGGCAGGCAGCACAGAGCAACGCAAAAGCCCCCGAGTCCATTACCGCAACAAAGCCCCAGCGATCGAGCGCCCAACCCGTCCCGTCCCGGCCTTCGTCGCTGACCGATCGAGCCGGCGTTGCGTGTGAGGCAAGGCGAGCAGCAATGGAGGTGGTGGTGCGCGCGGTGGCCGGCATCCGGAGCTGCTTCGCGGCGCTCCCCCTCCCCGTCATCCACGCCCTCGAGCGCACCGCCGGTGCCGGCGCCGTCTCCTCCGACCCCAATGCCGTCGAGGTAACCGTCGCCAAAGCCGCCGCCTTTAATATCTCCCCTCTCCCTTCCGTCCTTCCTTCTATCGTACGTACCATTGAAACTCTGTTCTTTTAAAGAACCAAAGAGAAGGCTGAGTTCCGCTTCTCCAGAATTGCATCCGTCCTTCTGGGTTCAAGTTTCAGGCTTGCAAGTTGCAGTTCAACTGCGATTCGAGTCCAGAGCTTAAACCTGAGGCTTCCATCGAATTGTTCTTGGACTATTAGTTAGCCTTTCATGGTTATTTATTCAACCATGTGCTCGTGCAGTACCCACTCATCCAAGAATCTGTAGTGTTATCCGATCCACACAAATCTTTATTTTTTTTCAGGTTTCTCAGCAGTTTGCAGCATGCATTAAGGTTTTAGAGTTTACATATCATCCTTATTGCTTCTTTATGATTGATGACCTGCTTTGATTTTTAATTCAGGTAGGTATTGTTTATGATGGTATGGAATTCCCATTATGGTTACACGGCCATAACGTTGTGGAATTTCCTGTTGTTTCGTCATCTCCTAGTAACTCCATAAGTGAGTCCAGTTGATCACTTCTCCATTAGTTACTGTTTTTTGATGTTAATAACCTTCTGTCATCTCTTTTTTCGTTTTAGTTCAACTTGTTCCTGGAACTGAAGTTGCTGTTGCACCAAAGAAACGAAAAGCCATGGCAAATTCTAGTCAGGATGTCTGTAAACACGATGTAGTTGAAGAACAGCCCCATAAAAAGGCCCTCCTCCGTGTACAGGCAGCAGAGGGGAAATATGTACACCAATTTGATATAACAGAATTCAGATGGGTGTATTTCTTACCAATGCTGTACAAATACACCCAGATACTGCTGCAAATTTGTCACTCAATGCTGGTTAAAACTGTTGAATTATAAGTGAATTGCCCGTCTTTACTCATCAGATTAAGCTTTTGGGTGAACTAGTTGGTGCATGCAACTTAACATGGTATCAGAGCCAAGAGATCTTGAGTTCGAGACCCGGTTGGCGCAATTAAAAAATAATAATTGCAGCCCACTTCTCTTCCATATCTTAGGCCTAAGAGAGTCTACACGTGAGGTAGAGTGTTGAATTATAAGTGAATTGCCCGTCTTTTCTCATCAACTTAAACTTTTAGATGAACTGGTTGGTGCATGCAACTTAACAGAAACCATGCCTAAATTATTGCCTAAGGATCTGGTCGGCAGAGGGGGACTTCAGTGTCTGATAGGAAGAGATATAGACACATCTATATCCATACCACATTGTCAGATTCTGTCGCTCAAGGGCATATTATACTTCCTCAATCCATCTGCTCTTTCATTGCAATAGGTCCCCATTCATGTAAGTTCATTTTAGATCCTGACATTTGCTTTCTTATATCCATTTATTATGATATAATGATAACTATCTCTGCAATTTATGAGGAAAGTGGCGCAGGCGTCCTGCACTCAATCAAATATATTTTAGTATGTTTGTCCCTTCTCTTAATCTCATTTGGTTCCGACTCCATTGCTGAGTTAACTAAGGTGTGCTTAACGCTGTTGCCCTGTGTGCACTCCCATTCTTGGCAAAAAGAAAAAGAAGGCACAACCCATCAAAGGACTTATTGAGCTAAAAGTGTTGATGAATTTTTTACTCTATTGTATCCATCAGTTGCAGTAAACACTGCTTTTACTGCAATATTTGAGTGAAGTAATATCTCCACGCTCGTTAAGAAAAATAATCAGACAAATAATTAAGATGATTAATCACCAGAATCATCTTTGAGTGAAGCATTAGTTGTCAAAATTATGTTTTGGAGACCATGTTAATGTCAAAAACGACCCTTATTTGTGACCAGAGGGATTAGTAGAAGTGCTGATGTGGTTTGTTTGTTTGTAGGGGTTTATGTGCAGAGATACTCTCCCATTGTCAATAAGAACACGCCATTAATGAGAATTTCTCCAGTCCAGTTTAAGATGCTGGAGAAAAATGCTATAATACCAGTGCATTAGACAGTCAAGAAGAGGGTATTTATTGGAGGTATGGTGAGATGCCTGCAGGTGGTCATACTCCTGTGGAGGATACAATGAGCCTATTGTTTCAGTTCAATAATATTGCTGCAACTTCAAATAGTGAGAGCAGTTCTAAGTTGAAGCAGGAGAGATCTTTTATCAAATCATGGCTTATTGGACAGATCAAGGAAATCTCCTATCAATTTGCCCAACTTGAACTAAATTCAGTGCTTCCTCCATCTGAGACATCACTTTCAAGTGATTGATCAAACAAGTGGCGGTCCTGTTGACCTCATGTACCTCTCGATGGTTGCTTCTGAGAATTCTGACGTCAAGCACAACAATTTTGAGCTTGTCTTGACAACTGAAATTGGTATTGATAAGTTAGATTTGGCTCTTCAGCAGTTGGAGATGGGTGGAGCTATATCCCTTGATTCAACAAAGGAAAGAACAAGGAAGTTCTTTGACTCAAGTCTTTATACTTTAAGTTGGTTGGAGCCTGAAATTTCTGATATCATAAAAAGTAATTCCTTTCTAAGCCTTTTGGTCGTTACCCTTACTTTATGTATCTTACTTTCCTACTCAAACTTCTAGTTATTATCTAGTACCAGTATCCATCATCTGACTGCCTCCTCATGCAATTCTCTGTAGGGTTAAGTGTCCTTTTGTCTCCAACTTCTCTTAAGTTATCGAGTAGAATGAACTGTCCCGGCCCAGGAAATGTTCTTATCTATGGCCGTCCAGTAAGTACCTCCCATCTTTAATTCTTTATACATCCAAAATAGGTGAAAAATTTTCTGCATCTGGCTGAAAATATTCACCTATTTTGCACTAGGGACCAGGGTTTCAAAAACCGACGGTTACCGGCCTGTAACCACCGATAACCAGAAATCCCGGTGACAACCGAGATGAAAAACCCCGCCAAAAATCCTGATGGTTATAAATGCACTTACTAAGTTGATTTATACTTTTTTTTATGCTAGATTACCTATTGTATGAACTAAATATGCATAAATATATTAGTCCTAACATTTTCTGCTATGTTTTCTCTAGCTTTTCCAGGTTTTTATCAGGTTTTCCGGTTTTTTCCGGTAACCGGACCGGTTACCGGTTTCAAACCGTCCAAATTCAAAATTTGAAATATAAATTTCATCTGGGTTTTTCCTGAGATTTCCGATAACCGGTCGGTTACTGTTACCGGTCGCCGGCTGGGAATACCCTTGGTTCCGAGATTTGAAACCTTGCTAGGGACTACATTTTCTTTTGAAATGTGTTATTTATACCTTTCTTTCATACAAAGTACTATTACATTGCTTTTCTTTTGTTCCAGGGTTCTGGGAAAACTACCTTATGCAAAGCTGTTGCAAAATACTTTGACGAGCATAAAGAATCTTGGGCTCATGTATAAGATAATTAATTGTGTTAAAAATAGGTCTATTTTCTTAATTCCAAAGCATACAAGATTTACTACTATATTGCTAAGATAAGGTGGGGGAGACTAATTTATAAGGTGGAGTCCATGCCACTTCTTGAATTATGGATGTGGATGGTATAAAGACGGCTTTGGCTAATCACACGCGCGCGCGTATTCGCGTATTTTCGTGTGAAAATTGCGTGACTTGTGACCTTTATTTTTGCTGAACCGTGCATCTCTCTCTGTTTGAATGACATTCAAATGTTTGAATTGGGGTTTTATTGGGTTTGATGACAAGTAGTTACCAGTGGGTAAATGGTGGGTTAAATATGTCAGTTACCAGTGGGTAAATGACTGTTTTAATCATGTCAGCTATCAGTCTATATATATATATATATGCCTGGAGACGTCTAGAGTACACACCCCAAGAATCTCTCTGCCTCCATTCTTTTCCTGCTTGTGCTGTTGTGTTGCGCCGTCTGAACTTCGTTGACTCTTCTTCCCAACGTGCACCATGAAGAAGGGGAGGTGGGGGTCCCGAGGCGGCAAGGAGGGCGCAAGCGCGAGCGGGCATGTGTCGGTCGCGCAGGGCGCTGGTGCGGGCGTGGGCTAGCGGCGTTGGCGGGAGACGGCACCAGATCCGAGCAAGCCATCGTCAGGGAGGCCAGAGCCAGTGCGAGGATCGATAGGATCTATCGTGAGCACGCTCCTTCCGAGGCACACAGGCCTCTCCCTCTCGTCTCTCCACCACCGGCTGGGGGAGGCGAATGGCGTGGCGTGGCGCGGCAGCCGGATCCAGGTTGGCGCGGGGCACGACCACGCATGTGGCGCGGTGGCTCTGTGGATCGACGACTGTGGCTCAGACGGCCGGATCTGGACGGATCTAGGCGGGGTGAGGCGAGATCCGACGATGGCGGTGGGTGAGATCCGGCCCAAGTAGGAGGCGATGGGATCCAGCAACAGCCCAGTGAGATCTAGTGGCGGCGGTGGATTCGGTCCATGGCCGGTAGCTGTGGATCTGCACGGATCCGACGGCGGGATGGCGTCGGAGTGGCGGATTCGGTAAAAGCCGGCCAGATTTGTTGCAGATCGGCGACGGCGAGCACGTGTGGACACGGCTCTTGGTGGCGGGAAGCAGAAGCAGAGGAGGCGGTCAGCCTCGAGCGAGCAACGACGGCGACCTAGGCTGCGGCCTGGGAGGAAGTTGGGTTGCGTCGGCGTGACGGCCTAGGCGGACAGCCGCCAGGCAAAGGCAACGACCGACCGGTGGCAGCATCAGGTGGAACCGGCGGCCGAAGTGGCCACCCCTGGGAGCGGAGATCGATCCTCTCGGGGGCAGCAACAAGGAAGTAGATCGAGATCGAGGTTAGGGTTTTAACTTCAACTCTAATACCATGTTATGAATATTGTGTGTATATTGAAGAGGCCTAATGAAAAATATATATATAGGGAGTACAAGAGGATATTACAGGGGAATATGCCATATACGGATAAGGGAACACAGACATATAAGGAAACAACTAAAACAATCCTATTATGGCCCTGTTCTTTGCGGCTTCTAAAAGCCGCTTTTGGCTTTTACTACAGTAACTAACTTTTAAATGAAGTATTTTTTTAAGATAGTGTCTACAAGTTAATTGTAGTACACGTTAAAAAACTAATATCTGTACCATCAAAAATCGCAAGCGAGTATCTCTCTTTCCGCAATCTCTGTCGTAAACAGCTAAAAAGCCATCAGCCGCAGCCAAAAAGAACAGGCCCTATATTTCTAATACCCTTAACACTACCCACCAGGATGGCGGTAGCACAAGCCTTGACACCCTGCTATTGCTCGTAGGCATGCAGCTCAGACTGGTAGACTCCAAGGCCTCCTTCAGTGCAGCATTGGTAGCCTCCTGAGCCGCCTCATCCGCACCAGCAGGAAGAACGAGCTGAACGGCGGTGTAGGATGAGGTGGACAGGGGTGCTCGCCAGTGAGATGATCCTAGAGGTGCTGGCTGTTATGGTGAATCCTCAAGTGAACAGTTCACTCTCGAAAATTCGTGCTGTTGAAATGAACTGAAGGGAGCAGGATGGCAAAGGAGCCACCGACGGTAGCTTTCTAGAGCAGATCAGGCCAAATCTAGAACCAGGACAGCCAAAAAAGATCGGGGCGGCTAGATGTGGCCGGGGCGGCGGCGGCAACCGGAGCGGGCCAGGACGGTGGCGACGACTGGCAACAAGAGGGGCAACAACGGCGTCCTCTGGATCGGCATGCGCGAAGCACAGGAGGGGCGGCAAAGAGCTGAAGCCGATTCGGTAGAGGGTGGGAGTTCGGGTGGTAGCGACGGTGGACGGAGGAAGATGGGCGTGCCAGCATGATGCGGTCCGTACGGGGGCTTGGGCGGCACCCCATACGGGGGCAGAGCAGAGGAGCTTCGAGCGGTGGGAGCAGTGGAGAGTAGAGGAGCTTCAGTCTTTGGGCGGCGCAGGGTGGCTTGGATCCGGCAGCGGGAAGCCCAGATCTGCCGGCAGGATCTAGCAACAACGCACGGGGGGCTTTCGGCGGTAGGAGAAGCAGGGCACGGGAGGTGATGGGCCGACTAGGGCCACCGGTGTCGGCAGCGGACCCTAACCCTAACCTAGATTGATTGCATGTTTGAAGGAGGCTTGCTTGTATTCCCCAGGGGCCAAAGTGCCAACATAACATGTACATGTATAGGGTAAATATGCAAATGGTATGAATAATTTTTCAGAGATAGTATGTAGATTTTTTTACATACTCCTTTTTAGATGGTAGGAGTCTTTTTGAAAGAACCAAAGACCTGTATGTAAATACGCAAATACGGGGGCTTTTTTGAAAAATCGCCACATGGCGTATGGGGGAGGTCGGGAATCCCCCCGTATTTGTTATAGGGATGATTGATTTTCTTCAGTCTTGTATTATCCTTGTATGTTCCGTTAAAATAGCAACAGGATACCTCATTACTGGTTGCTACAGTAACAGGCCTGTTCCTGGTGGGATTTTTAGCCCTGCTTCCAACCCTGGTATGATTAAGGACACGATAGGAGCATGAAGTTCGTATTTTGCTAAGCCATCTATTCAATCTGAACTAGAAATAGCCTGCCCCAAGTAAAGAGCCGTACTGTTTCTCTCACATTGGATGGGTTGATTAGACAATTGCTTATAGCTACCTATGCTTTTCTTCTTGCTAAATCAAATTATGAGTTTATCATTTATGACATAAGCTTACGCTAAAAAATTATCTGTGTGGAAGAAGCAAACACAGCTAAAGTAACTCTGCTATAAAAAAGAAAATGCAGAAGCTTGTGGAGACTGGAGAATAATTTTGCCGCACAGCATGCCACACAAAATTGATGCTGCACTACTGCGACCTGGAAGATTTGACCGTCTTGTGTTCTGTGACTTTCCCCGATGAGATGAGCGTCTGGACATCCTTAAAGTGCTTTCAAGAGGTAAAATTTATTTTTGGAAGTTGTTTCTTTTGCCACTGTAGTTATGGGTTGTGTTCAGTTTGCACTTTTGTTAGCATGATGAGGATATTTCTTGTCTCGCCAATCACCATTTTTTTTTCTGGCGAACTGCCTCAAAAATATTTTCCTGGTGAGGAATGTTCGAATCATTTATGTTTAGGCAACATATCAAGTTATCAACATGGAATTATCCCTGCTACAGGATCGCCTTAAGAGGAGCACTTTATGTTGACTTCTTATAGAAGGCTAACTCTTGTTTGATGCTTCATTTTTGTTGCCACCTAAGTGTTATGATTTATGAATTTCTATTGAAGCTGGGAGTCACCCATAGTTGTGAAATCCATATGATCTTCAAATGGAGTGATTGGTAGATATAATCATTATTTGGACCAGTGTGACTTTCTATTTGAACTGACAAATGTAACATACAGCATACTTGAGATTTATCTGTAGGGGGCGATATAACACTATAAGCTTTATCAGATGCGCTTGTATTGCATTCTCCTGTTACATATTTTGAAATAACACTCCAGCAGAATATATTATAGCAAAGATTTTGTATACCTTTTCATTCTGACTGTTGGTGAAACTGTGAAGATGCCTCAGCTTCCACTGGTAAGCGATGCCAATCTTGAAGAAATTGCATCAATGACAGAAGGGTTCAGTGGTGCTGATCGCAATGCTGTACTCACAGACGCTGGGGTGGCAATCATGCTCGAGATGCATGCCTCAACTAACCACAGGTGATCAAGCAATCAGAGGAAGACGAATGAATACTAACACGCAAAAAAAAAAGATATTTACTTGATAACGCTGATGAATAATAAATCATGTGCAGCTATATTTGTGGTCAGCTATATTTACTACTAGCAAGTTGGCAGATGTACTACATCAAGACTGTTGGCTAGTGAAAACTTAAGCTACGATACACTCTGAAAAGGCGACACCATATGCAAGAAAGGACATATCGAAAAGAGATCTCATATTATAGATTCGTAGAACTACAACATGAAGATTCTAAATTTTCAGTGTGATTCGAGCTGGAAGATACATATAGCATCTGCACAAACTTGACTTTTGGTCCCAAAAAAATTAACTCTAGAAGCTCAGGTCGTTAGAGATATTACATTTACCACTGTTCGGCAAATTTGAGCATTTCCTTCTCCTCCTTGGTCCGCAGTCCCTTCTTTTCGAATGGCTGCTGTATCTCGGTAAGCTTAGGGCAGTCGGATATCTCGACATGCTGTATGGATGAAAGAGCATGCAGCCCTCCGATGGATGACAACTCCGAGCAGTAAATGAGAAGCAGGCATTTCAGCTTGCTAGTGTCGATCGAGCTCAACGGAATCGACTCCACGTTGTTACAGGACCCCAAATGCAGAAGGGTGAGAGATGTGAGGTCCTCTAAGCAGCCTGGAAATGACTTGTCGAGATCACCGCAACTGTGAATAGAGAGACGTCGGAGCGAGGGGGGCAAAACCATTTCCCTTGGGCACACCAACCCCCTGCAGTAATAGAACTTGAGGTCTTGGAGGCAGACGAATCCCACAAATGTGTGGACAGGGAGTGATACTAGACTTGTACACCACGCAATCTCTATCGACTTGATGGATGGCAGATATTCTGGAGACAAGAACTGGTCAAGACTTGTCAGCTTTTTACACCTGTCCAGGCGTAAAGTGGTGAGGCATGTGAAGCATCCATGCTGCGTCCTGTCATCACCGTCAGCAAAACTTGATAGCACCAGTAAATATCTCAAGGAGAGGCATCCGAAAACTTCCAGAATCGTTAAAGTAGGTAGGTTTTCTGGATTTAACCAACTCGGGGGTTTATCGCCCCCGAAGCCTTGGACTTTAAGACATTCAATTCTTGAAGGAGGACGCAAGGCCTCAAGCACTCCGTTCTCGCCCCCCCTCAGGACAATACTGATGTACCGCTCTCGCCAATTTAGATCCAATTCCTTAAGGTATTGCTTCTCAGCAAGTCTAGCCTCAGCGGCTTCATCCGTACTCCGAACTTTAGCAATGGATCGGATTGAAAGCCGCCCAGTAAGCTCATTCATGCCCTTCAACTCAGAAATTCTCCGGCCATTCTCACTGCCAACCGTAAAATAGCTCAAGTTCCGTAGACAAGACAGGTTTCCAAGCCCACTTAGAGTTGACAGCTTCATAGAGCATTCCTCTGGCAGAGCTAGACGACGCAAGTTGACTACCTTTGTAACATCCTGATGAATTGTTCGCAGACTCGAACGACTGGCGTCAAAAACTTGTAGGCTGTAAAGGCACCAGAATTTCTCCGGTAATTCTTGTACGCGGCTTTGAGATATATCAAGATAACGAAGACTGTTCAGCTCACAAATGCTCTCAGGTAGCTTTACCAGCCTGCAACCTTGCAGACTCAAAAACAGGATGTTGAAGAGCTGGTTGAACCAAGAAATCTCAACCTCGAATCCGGTTCGAAGCCTAAGTGAACGCAATTTATTCACATGTTGAATGTCTCTCATTTTGCTCAGAGCATCATTTTTCACCTCGATTGATATATGGCGAACTGTGTGCGGTATTATCCTCTGGTTCTGGTAGTTCAAATCTTGCATTAAGAAGCATTCATCCACTGAAACAGACTGTGCCATGTCATGGATCAAGTCATGCATCACATATCTACTTTGTTCCGGGAACTTGGGATCAGTTTGAAAAAGGAACCTGCTTCTCAGATCATCCAAATATCTACTCCCCATATCTTCAAGACGCCCTCCTGGTGCAACGAAGCCCTGTGCCACCCAAATATCAACTATGACATCTCTTTCGAAGCTATAATCTTTCGGAAACATGGAACAAAATGCAAAGCATCTCTTAAGCTCTTGTGGAAGGTACAAGTAGCTCAGTTGAAGGGCCGGTAATATCTCATTCTCTTGATGCGGTAGCTCCCACAATTCGCTGTTCTGGATAGTCCTCCAATGCCGCTCAGTCAGCTCCACATTCAACAAGCGTCCGAGAGTTTTGGCAGCCAGAGGAGACCCACACAACCTATCAGCAATGCTCTGACCAATGTCTTGCAGCTGAGGATATGACTCTGGGAGCTCTTTACCGAACGCACATTTCTTGAAGAACTCCCTAAAAATACCAGTAGGCAGGCCTTCGAGTTCAACAGGCTCAATGGTGGTGACAAGGTCAGCAACCTTTTGAAATCTTGTAGTCACTAAGACCATGCTGCCTTCAAGTCCACGCCTCAATGGTGCATAAAATGCCTCCCATTCATCATTAGCATCTGGCCAAATATCATCCAACACCAAAAGAAACTTTTGGCCTATCAAGTGCCCCATCAATTCCTCTTGAAGAGCATTTAAACTGCGTGATGAATTAATATCTTCCCCAGAGATGGATTCGATGATTTCTTTTGTTATCCTTCTCTTGTTAAAGAGGTCTGAAACACAGACCCAAATCCTCACGCCGAAGTGGGCTTTCACCCTTGCATCATTGTAGATATACTGCACCAGTGTAGTCTTCCCCACCCCGCCAATGCCAACAATCGCCAACACAGAAACATTTCCAGTGCAGTTGGTCTCAGTGACAACAGCCCTGCTACTCTCTCCTTTTAGTCGCTTAGCTCTCGATGTAGATGCGGCTGCAGTGCCTGCTGCTGCTCTCTTTCCAGAAGCCCCTGCAGATCTACCGCCCCTGGTGAGTGGCACGCCCAAGCGCACGATCACCTGATCTAGCTCATGGTCACGTCCAATCGTCACACCCAGCATCTCGATCAATAGATCTCGTTCTTCGTCACGGCCCAATACTTCAGGAGCGCCGAGGACTGAACTTGTCTCTGGCATGAGCTGCACAGGCCCAACATGGAGGCCCAAAAGACTGAGCGCTCCCTCCATATCAGCCACAGCCTTGTCGAGCCTACTCTGGGTCTCCTTTACCCTTGTTTTACTACCGTGGATGAGACTCTTTGCAAGATTAAGAGAGGAGGATAAGAGTTGACCTGCCCTGCTTCGGTCGGCGTCCTCGATCTTCTTTCGCAGCACCTGGTCATCGAACTCACGGAGAAGGTCCTCGGCGTCGTAGGTGGTGTCCTTGAGGTGCGAGAGCAGCACCGCCAGCTCCTTGTTCTTGAACCTGCCCCGCTCGGCGCGATCGATGAGGAAGCGAGCCTTGGGCAAGCTGCTCCGGAGGCGGGTCAGGTCGTCGTTCAGCTGGATGGCTTCGAAGATGTTGGTCCCGGCTGAGATGATCCATTGCACGGTCTCCATCACGGCCGTAGTCCTCGGCTCCTCCGGTCTTGTTCGGATGTGAGTCACCGTGAGAGAAAGGAGATTCTGCGGGAAGCGTACAGTACAGCAGCATAGATGAAGAAGTGATGCTCTTATCCACAGGCTACAGCCGTTGGGACGAGGTTGTCCTGTGGAGCTGTCTAAATGGGCGTGCCCCAAATCTGTTACGTTAGATCCGGTCTAAGTACAACACCATCTATTTGGATGATGTGCTGAGTCGATATAGCTCAGTGGATCGTGCTGTGCTTAGGTTGAGCGGTCGGTATGGTGGACCGACACGGCACAACAAGTATGGTACGGTACGGTCTGGTCGAAAATAACAGTTTTCAACCTTTTTTTACTATTATGGTGTAAAAAATTTTGAAAAAAATAACAAATAATTCAAAAAAATATAAATTTTTTTTTATAAATAGGAGAGCATTCGGTCTCTATTCTCCACACCTCAAACCTCACTTTCATATCGCTGTTTGGCTGTGAAAAATTTAGTAGTGTAGAGACCTGGCCAAGTAACGGAATGGTGGTCTTGCAGCGAAAATTCATGCTCTCGTGAATAGACCAGGCCAAGTAACGGAACGGTGGTCCTGTAGCGAAAATTTGTGCTCTCGTGCAAATTGGCAGCGTGCTACTGTGCTAGTCCAATGCACCGGACTCAAGCATGGCACAACACAAATAGTAAATAAGTTGTGCCGAATTGACTAGATTGATCATGTCATGTATGGGTCAGCATCTCGGCACGGTGGACCGGTCCGGTATAACATACACAATAACTATTCTGTAGTAGTGTAGTAAAATTACTTGTGGTTGACAGTAAAACTGAGTTCAAAAGAAATCCAAATTAGTTTGAAATGAGTTTAAAACTTATTTACCATAAATATATCAAGGTATAAAACATTTTATATCTAAACCTTAAAATTTGTATCATTATATACGTGTATCGAACGGTTCATGGTGTGCATTCAAAATTCATACTTAATTTGCAAACTCAAATTCTGCACGTCAAAGAAAACATAAAAACTGCAATGATGGTTCGTAAAACGGCAAGAGCAAATTCAAGGTTTCATAACCAATCGGCAACAGATAGAGCAGCATCGGAACGAACTCACCGCCGCCACCACATGGCGCTCTGGCATGTCCAAGATAGCTACATTGTGCAGACCATGTAGAGCGCGAGTATGATAGTAAAAAATACTAAGACTCATGAACCGTTCAAGCTTAACTAAGGGTCTGTTTTTTTTGCTGCGACTGATGATTTTTGATTGCAGCTGATGGCTTTTTGGTTGTTTACGATAGAGATTACGGAAAGAGAGATACTTACTTGCGATTTTTGATGGTACAGATATTAGTTTTTTAACGTGTACTACAATTAATTTGTAGACCTTATCTTAAAAAATACTCCGTTTAAAAGTTAGTTACTGTAGCAAAAGCCAAAAGCGACTTTTAGAAACCGCAAAAGAATAGAACCTAAGTCTAAACTTATTTCAAATTCAGTTCAAGCTTACAACAAACTGAACTTAAACCTCATCGTGAGCTCACAATCCTATTCAAACCAAACTCAAATAACTCAGCTCATTCGGTCAATCCTCAGACAATCCTCAGCCCTCAAGTCCCAACCCACCCGACCAGACGAGGCGACTAACCAACCACCCCATGTCCCCATCTATTTGACACCTCAGTCCCCAGTCCCCTGCCCCCATCCCTACCCACTCCTAGCGTCCTCCTCAAATCCCCCCCCCCCACTGGCGTATTTCCTATGGGCTAGCCCTTTGCCGTTCGTTTGGTAGGCCTGACAGATCTGGCCTGTTCCTTCTCTATGGAGTTGGCTTTCTTCTTTCGGCCCCGGCCTAGCTTAGAGTGCCCGGCCTGATTGATCCATGGGTCGCGGCCACGTAGATAGTGGAGTCATTGCTACTCCTTTAGTTTCACAATATAAATTCTTAAATCATCATACACACAAATAAAAAATACTAAATTTAAGAAAAAATTAATGTCATGGACCATCATGCCCATATTAAATAGCATACTTCAACTACTCACCTATTTTTTCAATATTAAATAAAAGGTATATGATGAAAATATTACAATAACTATACCTTTGATTTTCGCAATAGATTTATATTATGGGACAACGTTTTTTAAGAATGAGAACTTATATTACGGGATGGAGGAATTATATTTATTTATCATTGTTGTGGTTACAGACTAAACAGAGAGAGAGAGTGATAGTGGAGAGTTAGATGAGCAATGCTCCTTGGGGTCTCCCATGGTTGTATCACGTATATATGTCCTCATAGAGAGTGTTTTTACAATCGTACCCTTACATCCAAATATCATTCCCAAGGGCAATCATGTCATTATACATGTCACTTTGGACTTTACAACCCTCTAACAGGCCTGCTAGGCTTAGGTGGGGGTCTCCCTTACAACAGGAGTCTCTCATGGTGAAGGGCTTTACGGGCCGAAGCTATGTTGCTGAGCCATTTGGCCCCCTCTGTCCTCGCGGCCTGTGAGCTTGTGTGATATTGGGCGAAAATAATTTCGCGCGTCCCTTTGTAGTTCCTGCGAACGCGGAGCCGAGGGCCGCAGGCGGAGTCGATGGCGAAACCGTGCATCAATGCAGGATAGGCGCGCAGACGCACATGATTGGGGAGTCACGCGCGCGTGCGCGACCGTGTCGCTTCCACTCCCGCTGGTTGCGCTTCCCCATGGGGGGAAACGGCTATATATATGCCAGCAGCGCTGTGGCACCGTCCTTCGCCAATCTTACCAGTGGCTTGGTCGCTCGGTGCTCCTGCGCGCTGCGTTGGTGTTTAGCCGGGTACGACTGAGATGATCTTGATCTCGAAAATAGGCCTTCCTCAGGTTGTGTACGTGCAGCAAGAGTATCGCCAATTAGAGCGATTAGCAAACGTTGATAAGCTGAAGGAGGCCTATTTTTGAGCGCACGATCAAAACTTTGACGACGATCCCCGGCCGTGCTTCCCACTCGCAGGTGAAGTGGACTGTTGGACTTCAACCGGTTGAACTCTACTTCGCGCCGAGGACGCAGCGTCGGGCTGGGCGCCGAGGTGGCCTCCGAGCTTGGAGCCATCCTTCGCAGCTTGGAGCCGAAGGCACTCCGCGATCCGGAGGTGGCGTCGTAATGGCGGCGCGAATCGCACCGACCCCTGAAAAGCCAGGGGGCTGTTGCGGCCGTACACGCTGTCTTAATAGGGCGGTACACGCGGCGCGATGCGACTGGCGCGTCGCGGGCTGTGAGCGATCGCACGCGCCTTCTCGAGAGAGGCGGGACGCATGGTGGGATGTTACTGGTGTGTCGTGCGTTGCCCAGCAGCCTGGCAGGCGCGTCGCGTGCACACTTTGACCGCGACGCCTCACCTCCCAATGGTTACATTTGCGTCGATCGGCGTGGACTCCCACCATCGGTTGGGCTTCCACCGGCTGAACTGTTCCGCGGGCGTTATCTGCGAACTGTTAGCCACGGAAAGATGCTAGACATATTAGGGTCGGGATGCGATACTGTCCCTGGTGCGCAAGGGTGCGTCGGAGGTCCGGTTGGACCAGCAAAATATAGGCTGAAGCAGGTGCCGGGGTCGCCCCGAGCCATCGAAGTGGGGGGCGTCTTCGGGCTTGTGGTTGTAACATCCTGTTTTTCTGTCAATTTTAAAGCTAGGATTTTAAAAAATGAATTTTCTAAAAATTTTTAAATTTAATTTAAGCTTCAAATGAATTTTTAGAATTTTCAAAGATTTAATATGATTAAAATAAATATTAACATAAGCTGAAAATATTTTATTTGGATTCTACAGGTCTCAAGGAATTTTCTGGTATTTTTGATGAATTTTTGGGATTTATTTGCTATTTTCTAGAGCCTCTGGAAGTTTATTTGAATTTCTAGAAAAAGAAAAGAAAAGAAAATCTCCCGCCGCCGATCCTCCTCCCCACGCGTCGCGCATCCCGCGCCCGCGCCACACACCCTTCCCGCGCCCTTCGCGCGCCCACCGCCGATCCGCCGCCGCCACGCGTCGCGCATCCGTCTTGACAAGCGGCGGCACCACCGCTTCTCCCGCCCGCGTCTCGCAGCTGCCTCAACCGCCCAATCGCGCGCCCGCGCTCAATCTCCGCCGTCCGCTTCGCGCGCCCGCGCGTAACCCTAACCCTAACCTGCGTGCATCCGTGACCGTCGGATCGTCCGCGCTCGCATCCCAGCCGTCCAAACTTCACCAGCGTTGCAACCATCGCCGTATCCGATCGGGATAGCCTCGGTTCGCGTGTTAAAACCCCGTCGCCCGCCTTGGTTCGCGTGCCGATCGTCGCCGCCGCCGAACCCTAGCTTCTCGCCTCCACGCTCGCGCTGCGTTTCCGAACCACCGCCGCCGCCGCGACGCCTGCGCCCCGTCGTCCCGTCGTCGCCGGAGTCGCCGTCGCTTTTCCACCGGTGAGCCTCCGCGCCGTCCTCGCGGCTGCTGCCCTCCGCCGCCCCGCGCCGCCCACGCCGCCAGAGCGCCGCTCGCCTCGCCTCGGCGCGGCGCGCCGCGCGCCAGCGCCCGCGACGCCTCGCGCCGCGCCGCAACGCGCCGCGGATCGCTCCCGCCGCCGCCACGCGCCGACATCGCCGCCGCTCCGCTCGCTGCCGCGATCCGCCTGCCGCCGCGCGCCGCTCCATCGCCGCTGCCGCCTCGGATCTGGATCGACGTCCCGGATCTCGCGGCGTGTCGCCTCGCGGCTCGCGGATCCCCGCCGCCGCCGCCGCCGCGCTCGGCCTAGGCCACGCCAGCCCTACGGACGTGGCATCCCACGTGGCATGCCACGCCGCGCCGCCACCGAGACCGCCTGGTGCCATGTAGCGACCACGCCGCCAGACCCACGCCACCGCCTCGTCACTGTGCTGCGTGGTAGCATATGTTGTCGCCACGCCACCACGCCCGCGTGCAGCATTTAGCTGGACCGAGTCCACGATGGACCCGCTTTCCGTCGCGTCCGTCCACAAGATAACTTTTTCGATTTTCCTGATTTAATTTAGGTTTAATTTTCCGAGCCCGTTCTCCTCCGTCCTAGCTCCGATTGACCCCGTTCTTTTTTCTAAATTCATCTAAAATCGAGCTCTAGCTGTTGGTTCTAGTTTTTATGTGTTTCTTTGGTTTCGGTCATTTTCCCTCTCGCTAGATTCGGACTCCGGAGGAGCAGGTTTCGCGCCCGAAGACCAGGAGTACCCCGCTGAGCATAACCAAGGCAAGTCGTGTCCTTTGATCATGTTGAACCCAGTTTGCAATCTATTATTTAATTATTTTATTTTAAATTACATCGCATTGCTAATTTCTATTCAATCCTTTGCACTGATAGTTATCGTCCCAATTGAGATTATACCTCCTTGATACTTTGGAATACCATGATGCTCTTGTCACCATAGGTTGGAAAACTTACTAGTGATGTATGATTATTGTCACATGGGTTGTACGAGTAGATGCTTAGTTTTGCTTATAATTGCGAATGGTCTTATCATCACCTGTTAATCTTTAATTTGATTTAATGATATATGGAACTGTGGTTGGTGCCACATTTAATAAAATTTATGCCACGTCATTGGTGTGTCGTTGGCTTGGTTATACAAATGTAGTTTTTGCACTCGGGCGAGTGATCGTGCAGTAAAGGGGGAAGTACAGATGTACTTTGGGGGATATGGTAGTCTCGCCCGAGTAATATTAAGGACTTAAACTTTGTGCGCCATTGATCTGAGCTTAAACGTGCAAACCACATGTCTAGTATGGGATAGACCTGGCTGATTAATTTGTAATATTTCAATTCAATTCTGCCATTGTGATGAACATGGTTGCTGATTTTCATGTGGCGCAAGGGGGGAGTGATGCGAAACCCTAGCGGGCAGGATTGGGTTGAGGTAGAGCATTGTAAAGGCCTTGTTGTGATTTCCTGAGATCGAGGCTAATCACATCGTGTGGGTACAGTTGTCCAACCTCTGCAGAGTGTAAAACTATTCGAATAGCCGCGTCTTCGGTCATGGACATTGCTCGGGGATTTCACACGAGGTTTAGTGTTTCACTTATAACTTGGTGGTTTATGTTGGGAGTGGACAGCTAGTTCACTTTGGGTTTAGCTTGTGAGTTGGTGTTCACAAGTGGTTCATGTTTATTCCTTTGATTATTTATTATTACAGTTTTCAGTTAACTTTCGCTTTAAAGTTATTTATTATATTTCATTGTGAAATGCTTTTATGTAAATTAATCTTTCAGCCTTCCTTTGGTAAGCCTTGCATATTATATTGCATTCATTTGTTACAAACGACTTGCTGAGTACCAATGTACTCACGACTTTATGCCCATGTTGCTCAGTTGAGGGAGAGGAGTACTATCAGCAGGAGGTTCCAGAAGGAGAGTACTACGACGACTTCACGGATTAGGCTTCATTCTCCACTCGATAGCCTGTGGGCTTGTCGATTGGCTGCTACGCTTTATTTTAGATTTTCGCTGCTATTTTGTTAAGCCCTTCCGGCTAGAGATATTGTAAGCTTGGCCATAAGGTCGTACCTTTGATATTTTATCGATATTCGAGTTTTCCTTTATTATTATCGTGTGTATGACTGTGATGACATCTATGTTTGACTGTGTGCACTAGCGTGATCCTGGACTAGTGCAATTTACACAGAGAGACCGAATTTGCGTATTCGGGTCTCGACAGCGGTGCCGGCGCGTGGGTGTGCGGCGAAGTCTCTTCATGAGAGCGGAGCCGAAGGCGGAGCTGGAGTTGCCTTGCCCTGCGGAGGCGAATACCACGTCGAAGTTGCTGTCAAGATTGACTGGTCCGTGGACCGCCATTATTGCGGTGATGGCCCCGAGGGTCATGCTGCCGCACAGCGATGGGATACAGCATGCCGCGCGAACGGCATTTACTCCCGAGGGAGTGAATACGTGGCGGAATGTGATTGGCGCGTCGTGCTCTGACAGGCCACTTGCGCGGTCACCTTGTGACAGGCACGACACGCGTGGACGGTTGTGCTGCTTCGGCCTCCATCGTGGGGAGGGCGAGCGGTTCGTCTCCCGCCGGTTACCTTTACCAGCGGTGTGAGAGATGCAGGGGCTTTAAATACCCCCTGTGGCACCACGCCTACGCTCTCCTCACACCTTTCGGTCCCTTTACGTATGCCCCGCTCTCCTGTCTTCTTTTCCGCCTTGCTGCCCCCGTTGTCATCAAGCTCGCGGAGGACGATGGCACACGGCGAAGAACATGCTTAGCAGGCCGGCAGCAGCGTCTTCTCCCGACGGTCGGAGCCGCTCGAGGTGGAATACATACTCGAGGGGCGCGACTCCACGCTGGTGGACAAATGGTGGTCGGCGACGGAGAAGATAGAAGGTCCGTGCTCTCGTGTCTTGGGCTCAACCCTCGCAATGGAGGAGACGATCCGTGATCTACTGCGCGAAGGGAAGCTATTGGACCGCCGAGAGGTGCGACTGCCTACGAGCGACGAGACCGAACCGCACCCCGAGAAGTTGGAGGCGATCGTCTTCGTCACCTATTTCGAAGCCAGGCTGCGCATCCCTGCCGCCATGATTGTCAGGGACGTCTTGCAGACCTTTGGGCTTGAGCTGGCACAGATGAGTCCGAACGCTATAGCCCATCTTGCCGTGTACAGCTGGGCGTTGCGTACGGAAGCCTGCTGGCCCAGCGCATCGCTATTCGTATTTCTCCACGACGCACTATGTCAGCCAAAGGAGCAGAGATACGGGACGTTCTCCAACTTCGACAGCGTCGACTTCGCCCTTCGATCCCGGTGCGGGAAGATCTTCCCTGTGAAGTCCACTCGGGCGAAGTGGGAGCCGAAGTGGATAACACGGTGGTTTTACCACCATGTGGCAAGTGGTAGCAATCTCGAGTGTTTCAGGCGACCGATGGCATTCAACACCACGCCCGGCACGCCGATAGATGCTGAGGGCCGGCGAAGGGCGTGGAGGCTTGTGGGGATCACCGCCCAATTTAACATGCGCGACCTCGCCGAGTAGTTCGTCATGTATGGCACGGCGCCGCTTGCTGCTGATTGGGGTGTCGCGCCTAGGGTGGCTTCGTCGCGACAACGTCCACCTATCCGTGTCTTCGCTACCGAGACCCTCCGATCCACGTAAGTTTTGGTGGAACCTTAGTGTTCCCCTACTGTCCATCGGGTCTTTTGTTTTAAATCTTGCCCCTTGCCGCCCACAGATACTTGCCTGGAGGCCATGGAGCACGTGGTGGGCTCGTTCCTCGGACCGTATACGGCCAGGGAACACACCCTTCGCGTAGCTGCGACCGCGGAGGCAGGCTTAGGGGCGGATAAACCGTGTGTGCGAGGCCTTGGGCATTAAAGTGCCAGAGCGTGCTACTCTGGCCCCGAGCCAAGACGCGGATGCCAAGGGCAGAGAGGGGCCCGTGGACAGTGGCGGGGATGAGGAGTGCAGCGTGGGCGACTAGGAGGGGGAAGCTTCTTCGCCGCCGGTTGGCGTTGAGGCGATCTCGTCGCCCGTGGCGGATGTTGGAGCGGAGTCCCTGCCTGTGGCGGTTACTTGGGCGGAGCCCCCACCTATAGCAGCTGCCGAGGCGGGGTCACTGCCTTGCTCCCCGAAGGCGAAACGGCCACGCACACTATCGTCCCTTCGCTCGGGGAGGGGATTTGGTGTGGCGAGCAAGGTCGGGGCCCTATGGGACTCCAATTCCGACACTGAGTACCCCTGCCCCACCGTCCCCGCAGCCCCCTCCAGGTCTACGACTGCCGGGGGCGGGGGCCTGGTGGAACTAGGCTCCGACATAGAGGTCCCTCGGCTCGGAGGGCTGGTCTCGTCGGGGGATGCAGGTATCCCTGCGGATTCTTGTGAGGTTGAAAGGGTGCCCCGCAAAGTCTACCGGCTGTTGCCGAAGGTAAACTCACATGATTTGGTATGATCCCTTGATGCATTGGTAGGGTTGTAATCGCTACGTCCCTTCGTAGCAGCATGCCTTCCCGAGCGTGGGCAACCTTCGGAGCGCGGGGATGTTCCTTCGGGAGGGACGCCCGACGCCACTGAAACTATCACTGTGGATGCCGCACGCCCAAGGCTAGCAGATTTCGTCCCCCGATCGGAGGTGCTGGTAGCATGGCAGGGGGTCGTGGATAGTACGGCCGCAAACCTAGATCGCCAAGCACTGCAGACCTGTGGGTCGGAACTTCTTAGGAGGGTACTGGAGGTGTCGAAAATGAGGGTAGGTATCTGACCCTTGGCGGCGCGCGGTCCTTTAGAGGTCTACTAACCACTTCATCGTGCAGACCCTCGCCCTTGGCCGGGCATTGCAGGTGGCCCACGCCCGTGAGCGGGAGGGGTTAGAGGACCGCCTGCGCGCCACCAAAGGGGCTCTTCGCGCGGCCGAGGAGGCGCATTCCTCTAAAGACGACCGCATTCGATGCTTGGAGGCGGAGCGCGCGAGGGCCGTCTTATAGGCTGAGGAGCTCATGGCGCCGCGCGCAGCGCAATGGAGGAGCGGGGCGGTCTCGCCCGGCAGTTGTCGTGGCCGAAGAGGAGAAGAGCCAACTTGCCGCATCTATTAGGGAGCGGGACCAGGCTCTGGGCGACGCCTCGGTGGCGGCAGGGGATGCTATCTTGGCCCCGTGGGCGCCAAGACCTTGTCGCCGGCGCCGCCGCTCATTTGGGCCCAAGAGTCGCGTAGACGCCGCCGAATCGAGGATCTTTCCAGCCTTGCTCGCAACGCCGCGATGTCCTTTGGCAACCATTGCTTCTACGTGACCTCGTGCCTGGCATGTGTGCTTCTCGCACTGTGGTCCGCGCATGTCGACGAACCGCCGACCGCATCGAGATGCGCGGCGGGGCCGAGTGATGTCCGGCGCGTGACGCGCTGCGGTGCCCCATCAGGCGAAGCTTTTTCATGAGCGGATTTGGGAGTACATCATGGAGCACACGGTGAAGGTAGAGCTACGACGGACCATTACGGCGAGGGGAATCTCGGCCATTGGCTGGATGAAGTTCCCCGGCGCGATGAAGGTGGCACCGACGGCTCGAGACAGGTCTGACACCGGAGTTCTTGTGTGTCGGTGTGTGTTGTAACTTGCGCGTCCTATTCCATGAATAAAGCGGGAATGGTTCCCCATGTTCTGATTGGCATACGCTTATGTTCCGAGCAGCTGCCTGATGGGGACCGGTTGTTAATCTCTGACGCCATAACCCGGCGTCGCCTGCAACGCTGGTGGCGGGCTGAGAACTCGCTGGACTTCTGGGCGAGCCGAACCTCGATAGGCTAGGCTGCGGCGCGGGAGGGCGTCCAGGCGGAACCGAACGAACAACGTTCGCGGACGGGCGAAGGCGCTTGTGTAATGGATGTAGGGGATGCTGGTCGGCAGACACCTTTGTAAGCGCTCGTATTCGAACGCAATAGACCAGCCGAAACGCTTGTCCCTGTCACTTCTTTGGGCACGCCTGTTTTCCTCGTGAGGTTTGGCCCCTCTATTCTCATGGTAGTCGAAGTAGACGCGCGAGCGCTCCGTCCCCTACCCTTCGAAGTGGTGGCAGCGGAGCTGGCGCCTAGTCGAGGTAGACGCGTGAGCATTTCGTCCCCTATTCTTCGAGGTGGTGGCAGCGGAGCTGACGCCTAGTCGAGGTAGACACGCGAGTGCTCCGTCCCCTATCCTTCGAGGTAGTGGCAGTGGAGCTGACGCCTAGTCGAGGTAGACGTGCAAGCGCTCCGTCCCCTACCTTCGGTGGTGGCGCGAGCCGGTGCACGTCAGTAGACACGCAGCGCTGCGCGAGAGTGGTGCCTAGTCGAGGTAGACGCGCGAGCGCTCCGTCCCCTACCCTTCGAAGTGGTCGAAGTAGGCATGACAGATTACGCGAACGTAGCTCCGTAGCCCCTGGCCTTCGTGGTCTATGCGGGACTTCACGGGCATGACTGCCTCCCCTCAATTCTGGATATTGACAGGACATCGGAAGCGGAATCCACTGGCATGACTGCCTCGCCTCACTTCTTGATATTGACGAGACATCAGAAGCAGAATTCACAGAGCTTTGTGCATGTCGCTTTACAGCTGGGGGGCATCGCTTGTGCTCCGTTGCTTCACGAGCCCACAGGATAGGGGAACACATGAAGCGTAATTGGCGGAACACTGTACTTGAGGCGGGACGGTACTGTTGCATCACATGCACCTGGAACAGCCGGTG
Source organism: Melocanna baccifera (assembly GCA_036346265.1). Classification (NCBI taxonomy): domain Eukaryota; kingdom Viridiplantae; phylum Streptophyta; class Magnoliopsida; order Poales; family Poaceae; genus Melocanna; species Melocanna baccifera. Next base: position 25,664,811 of record CM070700.1, on the reverse strand, counting down.
GGATGCTTGAGGCGCAATTGGTGGGGTCTCGCGTCCGGGGCTCTTTAAAAGGGGTGAGTGGCCAAGTGAAGCACCACTCGCCTTCCCAAACGTTCCTGCCCCTGCAACCAACTTCCCTTCTTGAACTCACAGCCGCCACTCTGCCCCAGCTTCCTCCGGCGCTTCTTTACCGGCGCCATTGGCGGGGTCTCGCGTCCAGGGCTCTCTAAAAGGGCGAGTGGTCAAGTGAAGCACCACTCGTCTTCCCAAACATCCCTGCCCCTGCAACCAACTTCCCCTCTTGAACTCGTAGCCACCACTCTACTCCAGCTTCCTCCAACGTCGATAGCGACGAGGGCTCCCGGGTGTGGCTAATGCCGCTGGGACGACCGCGGGGCCGACCACCCCGTCAACACGGGGTAGACGTGATGCTGCGGTGTGGTTTTCCTTCGCCAGCTCGCCTAATCACCCCGGCTGATGAGAGATGGTGGGCAATTCACTTGTACTTCAACAAGGGGTCTCTTAGCTCCAGAAGCAGACTTCGACTTCCCCAACCCGGGGCCGCACGCCCTTGGGGACGCCTTCAATGAGCGCTCTCGTCTCTTCGTCTCTTCTTCAGAAGCGTAGAGGCTATTGGGCCCCTGCGTCGTCCCTTCTCCACGGTGTTACAGTCCAGGGCTGGGCTCCTCCTGTCACACTGACGTTGGGATGCTCGTCTTGCAAGATGTTGCTGTCGAGCTATGGCGCCCGGGTTAAGCTTCCCATGCCTCCGAACTGAGGGGGCCCCCATTAGCGGGTGCCGCACCGATGTATCTTGAAAACTTTGTGCGTGAGGCACTTTGTGCCCCCATTAGACGTCCACCGCATGCTGTCCATATGGTGCGGCACACGGTTTGCAGAGAGTACACGTAGCGACAAAACTAACACGTGCACGGGACATCCGCGTCTTGTTTATACTCAGTAGAGTGCGTAGGGACAACATCCATGTCTTATTTATACTCGGCAGAGTGCGTGCGGAGGCAGACCTCGATGTTACGTCTTATTTATGCTCCGTAGAGTGCGTACGGAGGCGGACCTCGACGCTACGTCTTATGTATACTCCGTAGAGTGCGTGCGGAGGTGGACCTCGATGCTACGTCTTATTTATACTCCGTAGAGTGCATGGGAACATTAACCACGTCTTAGTTATACTCCGAAGAGCACGCGTAGTGGTAACATCGACGCGTGCGCAGGACTCCGTGTCTTGTTTATACTCAGTAGAGTACGCAGGGAGAACATCCGCGTCTTATTTATACTCCGTAGAGTGTGCGTGGAGGCAAGCCTCCACGCATTTTTGCAGGGAACACGACTAATCTCGCAAACGGTGAACTTTACTAAATTCCCGTTTGCGCGCGTTGTAAGGGTACTAGATATCAACGATGTCGAAGGTGGCGTTCTTGCTCCTCACGTTGTCGCCCCGGCCGAAAGTGACCTGCAGGCATATCTGGCCCAGCGCCATCAACGGCTGACCTCCTAAGCCCTGAAGTGGAATTTTCGAGGGCCTAGGTGACTTCGAGGGATCCCCATCTGGTCGAAGGCCCTTGTGAACAAAATGTTCGCGGAACTTCCTCCATCGACCAGGACACGCTTGACGTCGCATCCTACGATGGCAGGATGGATGACTAGGGGATCTTGATGGGGGAACTCGACGCCCTCGACGTCGGCGGGCATAAAGGTGATCTCGTGCTGCGCCCAGTCCGGCGGTGCCTACGCTGGGTATGCCGCCACGTGGTGTAGCCTTCGTGCGTACGCCTTTCACTGCCTCTTCGAAGCGAACTCCAGGGAGGAGCCCCCGGAAATGACGTAGATCCGCAGGGGGCTCTCCTGAGGCTACTGCACGTGGGCTTGAATCCACCGGAGGCCCTCCTAAGGTTGTATCGCCTGATCCTGAATGCTTAGGGGGCCGTCCAGGGGTTGCTGGACGTGTGCCATGACGGGTGATCGCACCTCGAGGTCTCTGTCCCTGGCGACGCTCTGCCAAAGTGCCGCAATGGTGGTGCATGTGCGCGTGTCATGGCTGCCTCGGCCATGTACTTCGCACCACTAGATGCGGTGTTGGTCGCTATATTCCACACTGGCCCTATCCCCGGCGAGCTCTGGCATCGCGGCCAGCGGGGGCATTGTCTTCGAAGCCACCCTCGATGTCGAATACATAACGAGCTCTTCGAGACTTCTGCTGGTCTCGCTTGGGCCTGTCACCCGACGGGTCCTTATGCTGGGAGGCGTCCTTCGATGGCTCCTGCCTGCGCTTGCGCTTCGAGGAGCCTTCCTTCGGCGAGTCATCGCTCTTCGCCGTGCCCTCTGCCGGATTAGCATCAGCGTCGTTGCCTTGACATCGCCGCGCGTCTTCTTCCGTTCTGGCGTATTCCTCCATCTTGTCGAAGAGCTTCGCCACCGTCTTGATTGGCTTCACAGATTGTACTCGCCAGCGCCCCGGCGAAGACCTCAGTATTGCGCGCTTGATGATGGTTGTCTCATTGACATCTTTGACCTGGCAGCGGACCTTCGCAAAGCGTTTAAAGTACTCCCGAAGCTTTTCCAAAGGTTTTTTCTTGACCGCGAAGAGATGATCCGCATCGACGTGCTCAATGTAGTTCCCCTGTAAGTTGTTGTAGAGGCGGTTGCGAACCTGCTCCCATGCGTAGATGGAGTTTGGCTCTATGGTGAAGAACCAAGAGAGCGCCACTCCCTGCAACGTGAGAGGGAGTTCCTTCACCTTCGTGGTGTCGTCTCCGCCTACAGCTTCGATGGCGGTCTCGTAGACGCGCACGAACTCCAGGGGTCCGTGTCGTCCTTGTACGACGTGATGACTCTGGGTAATTTAAAGTCCTCCAGCCATACCGCCTGCTGCAGGCCTGCAGATAGTGGGGACTCCGGGTCCACACGCCGTAGTGAGGTATGGCTGGATGTGGGGGCGTCGCGGCTATTCGCCCGCTCTAGCGTGGGTTTCGGCGTGACCACCGGTGGGGTCTGCTGACCCCGAGCCTCTTGCATACTCCGTATGGCCCCGCAGAGATCCACTAACTCCTGTTGGAGCGTGCCGAGGGCCGCCAGCAGGGTGTTCTCCACTGCCGGTGTAGACGAGGTGATCGGCGCACCTGGTCGCGCTGCCGGGATAGCCATGACTACAGCTTGTGCTCTTGGGTTGCCCACCGCGTTGGCGTGATGGACTCCGGTGTCGATGACAAGGCCCGTGTCACCGCCGAGACCGCTCGGTGCTCCCGCACCGGGTGTAGGGATGGCGGTGGCGCCTCCACGGATACCGACATCACCGCTCACTGCCACCCAACCGGTACTGTCAGGGTTGACTGTCACGCCGGCGGCGGGGTCGGCCGTTGTATCAGCGGCGGGGTCGATCGTCACGTCGGCGGTGGCGGGGTCGACCGTCACATCGGCGGTGGCGGGGTCGACGCTAGTAGTTGCCGCACCCGCGTCGTCGTTCGCGCCCGCGATCGTCGATGTCGAAGCTCTGGTGTTGACGTGGGACTTCGCCGCGTCCCCCTGCTTCTTCCTCACCGCCGATGATGATGGTTTCTTCGGTGCCATCTTTTTCGAAATCTTGAGGCTTGCTCTTGTCGTCCCCACGGACGACGCCAACTGTTGTGGTTACAGACCAAACAGAGAGAGGGTGGTAGTGGAGAGTTAGGTAAGTAATGCTCCTTGGGGGTCTCCCATGGCTGTATCACGTATATAATTCTTCATGGGGAGTGTTTTTACAATCGTACCCTTACATCTAAATATCCTTCCCAAGGGCAATCATGTCATTATACATGTCACTTTGGGCTTTACAACTCTCTAACAGGTCTGCTGGGCTTAGGTGGGGGTCTCCCCTACAACAATCGCATTTCTCATAGAAGAAGAGATGGCTCTGTGATTTTAAAGGCGTTCAGATTGCTAAAGGTAGTAAATTACCACGCCAGCACATCAGATATAACATATTTGCTCAATCACGTAACACATCCTCCCGCAACCTCGATGATAATACCATGCCTCCAAGGCTCCAACTCCACGATCTTCTCTTCTCATCACTGCTCCTGAATTACTTCACACAGACACACAACCTTCTCTACTTGTAATAACAAGGTAATCCTGTTCGGCGGGTGAATCACAGGCATAACCCGAACTCTATCAAAACCAAACCCCAACAATATTAACAACATGCAGAGTTGTCCATGGTTGTCTTGCATTACCATAGTCGTCTTCCCATTTGCATACATCTGCATCCTAGGAAAAATATATTTGATTAATAGCCAATCAAAAATAATCAATCAGTACAACCAAACATCGCATGCAAATTTACAATGGGACCGAAGAATAGCAAGCAATCTTGTCAATACCATTTCGGTATTGCCGTACCGGCCGATACGTACCGTACCGTTACTTGAACCGGTACATAGTAAGCCTAATATCGTACCGACCCAAATACCGGTCATACTGGCTCGATACCGGCCATACCATCTTTGGTATCGGTCAAATACTAGTTGGTACCGCGGAATCGATAATATTGTCTATTAAAGTATATGTTATATTTGATGGTGCTACTATATATTTGAAATAATATTACAAGTGAGATTTAATAGGCGCATAACTAAACAAATATATACTTATAAATATATACTCGTATTATTATATTAAATCCAAAACGATACGCTGGTATGGGCCGGTATCGGAACGACCTATTCGAAGAACCAAACTGGTATGACCTCCAGTACGGTATTGACAACTTTGATAGCAAGACATCCAGCTGTCATGGCTCACTCCATCCTCTCTTCTCCTCCGCGGCAATGGGTTTAAGGATTTGGGAGAACGGGGCTGGATCTAGTGGTGGTTTGCTTGCCTTGGGTGGTGTGCTAGCAATTGGGAACACTGGCCTCTCTCTCCTTCTCTCGGTCTCTCGCTGGGCCTTATCCTCTTTTACATGTGCGCCGCATGAGCTGTGTGGTGGAATGGTTTTTACTGTAGTAGCGTGTGCTCTGGTACTCCAGTAGACCTTGTTTTTACTAGGTTTGGCTACTAGTGAAGGATGGATTCACAATTTATTCAGGTTTGTTTGTAATACCAAATGATTAAATCTTGCGACTGCAAGAGGTGCCGACTAGCCCAAATGGTCTAATATCTCGATGAGCGAATTGTCTATTTTATTATTCTAACAAGGGTTTTGATGGCAATTCTTTTTTTCTTTCTTTTCTTATTTTTTTTCTTTTCGACATGCACGTGTTCTTACATAAAAGTGGATCAAGAACTATGGCTTATCAAATATTGTTGTAATTTTAATTGTGATGTATTTATTTGTAATCTGGAGAGGATTTGTCTTAATTGAGATCAGGACTTATAAATTGATGTAATCGAATTTCAATTGATTAATTGATGTAACATGGACTATCATATTTTATTTTTTTGTAGAAAAAATTGATTATAGCTTGACTAATGCAATGTTTAAGGAGGAGATCGATAGGGTTAATCTAGTTGTCTTTTGGTCTGGTCGAATCCATGACCAAAGTATGTTCTATACAACCACTATATCTTACGACCGATTCGAGTACTGTAGTAGTCGCAAGACAAGAAGCAGTTAGGGAAAGATACTGTAGCAGTCATAGTCGTAAAAATACTATAGCAGTCATAGTCATAGAAGGTCGGGATTCAGAGTGGTTATAAAGGAAAGTTAGAGTGTGTCCGTATAGGACTCTCAACGTGAAATGCCACGTTGGTTATGAAGTCTTGTATGTTGCTTCTCTATATAAGAAAAATGAAAAAGACGCAGATATATCGCATCGCCAAAGATCATTGTGTTTACTCGTGTTCACGTGCGTAGTCTCAAAGTTCAAGTTCATTGCTCGTATAGAACCTAGGCAAATTCCCCAACATGACCTGAAACCGAGGATATGATTCTGCATGCTCTTTACCAAACACGCATATCATGAAGAACTCCCAAAATGTATCCGTAGGCAAGCCTTCGACTTGAACAAGCCTATTTGAAAGCATCTAGACCCTTAAAAATAGTTTTGATAATTAATGACAATATGCAAATATGGGACTAATATATTTGTTGATAATTGTAAAGGTTGAGTCCCAAAAGCGCGTATGTCAAAGGCAAAATGCATGCTAAAGGACGAAAAGAGGATTAAGATGGCTCAAAACAAAGGTACAAATAGTATATTATCCCTTTTTCATTTTTATTGGTCTTAGGAGAAAAGTTGGAAGACCGAGTTATAGGATAGTTGCTGTACTATTAAGAGGGATCACAGAAAGTAACTTGATAGCATGTTCTTATGCCATTTGGATCAATCTAGAGTCATGCACGCACTTAAAATTAAGTTTGAAAACCAACTGTGCTCTGTCAGAAAAATCAAAAGTACCGGCATGCATATTACGGAACTACTTGAGTCTGGTAGTACCGACGTGTAAACTGCGAAACTACCAGAACTCGGTAGTACGGGGATGCTAAGCGGTATGTTTTTTTTCAGAAAGCACCCACTTTGAGACTTAGGCTTGTCGAAATCGGTAGTACCGGAAAATACACGGTGGAACTACCACACCGCATCGCATCAGAAATCGGAACTACCAGACTTCGGAAGTACCGAAAAAATCTAGCGGTACGTTTTTTTCCAGAGAGGGTTATTTTTTGGAACTGAGGAAATCGGTAGTACCACGTCGATAAAATGAAACTACCGATGATCGGAACTACCGCATTTACAATGGCGGTAGTACTGCACCGACTTTCAACGGCTAGTTTTGACGCTCCGACAAAGCCGTTACTGTGTGCTACAGTACATTACGGTAGTACCGCTAATTATACAGCGGTGCTACCGATGTCCCTGATTTTTTAGAATTATTTTTTGTAACGGCTAGTTTTGGTTGGTGAGGGTATAAATACTCCCCACTAGCTCAAGGACATGGTGCTGAACTTGCATTAAACATCTTTGAGTTTTGAGCATTTATTTTACACCTCCTTTCCTTGTGTGCATTTATTTTGAGATGTTTGAGCCAAAATCAAGTGCATATTAATTTTAGATTGATCTTTGACACTTGATTGCCGTCAAGCGAAGCTACGGTTTATTACTCTTGGTGTTTGCCGGTACCTAGACGATTTCGCGGTGGTTTACGCGGTGATCTCCTCAAGAAGCTTGTGAAGAGATCCGACGTGAATTTGTGAGTGGTTCGGTGTCCACTATCTCCGGAGTGGAGAAAGGGCAACCACTATTGGATTCAAAGTGAAATGCTTAATTCAAGGAGCTGGTCTAATTTGTTTGGGTTTATCTCAACGTGGACTAGAGGAAACCGGCAAGTTTTCGAACACTATGGTAAAACATCGTGTGTCGCTTTAATATTATTTGTGTGATTCTATTTGTCTCTATATATTTAATTTTGTGCAATTGATTGTTTAGAGCTTTGTGTAGCTATTGTTTTTGAGGTGCCTTACGATTGCTAGAATTGTGTAGGTTTAAATTGTGTATCAAACTTGTTAGATCATAATTATCTTGCATAAAATTTTATCACCTCCTATCCACCCCCTTCTAGTCGGTCATCCTTGATCTTACACTATTGTTGGTGACAAGGTTAGCAACCTCTTAAAATCTTGTAGTCACTAAGATCATGCCGCTTTCAAGTCCATGCCTCAGTGGTGCAGAAAATGCATGCCATTCGTCATCAGCATTTGGCCACATATATCATCCAACACCAGAAGAAACTTTTGCCTCATGAGCTTCTCCCTCAGTTCCACTTGAAGAGCATTTAAACTCCATGTAGCGAAATCAGGCCACTAAAGGACCGGCCCTGACATAAGCACAGCCTTGAAAGTGCAGAAGGCATTGTCGGCCTCAGGTGTCCAAATGAAAGCCATCTTCTTGAGCAATTTGGTAAGTGGACCTGCAATTTTGCCATAAGACTTGATGAATTTACGGCAATACCCTGTGAGACCCAAAAAATCCCCAAAGAGCTCGCACCGTCCGAGGTTTCGGCCAAGCTTCCACTGCCTCTATCTTACTAGGGTCCATGGCCACACCACTGCTAGAGATAATGTGGCCAAGATAAGCCATCGTCGTTTCACCAAAGGAGCATTTGGAACGCCGTAAGCATAGGTGATGATCGTGCAAGACTTGACGGACCCGACGGACATGTTGCAAATGCTCAACCCACGAAGAACTGTAAATCAGAATGTCATCAAAAAATACCAAGACAAAGTGACGAAGAAAAGGCTTGAGTATGTCATTCATCAGTGCTTGGAATGTTGCTAGTGCATTAGTCAAGCCAAATGGCATCACCAAGAATTCATAGTGATCCCGATGGGTGCGAAAAGCAGTCCTCTCCACATCCGCCGAATGCATGCGGACCTAATGGTAACCGCTCCAGAGATCAAGCTTGGTGAAGAAACACGCCCCTTTTAATTCATCCAATAACTCATCAACAACAGGTATAGGAAATTTATCCTTGACGGTTTAGCATTGAGGGCACGGTAATCAATGCAAAAGCGCCATGAATTGTCCTACTTTTAACCAAGAGGATCAGCGAGGAGAATGCCGAAGTACTCGACTGAATTATACCTTGTTGTAGCATGTCATCACATTGGCGTTCAAGCTCATCTTTCAGAAGTTGGGGGTATCTATAAGGTTGGACAATTACCGGAGAGGATCCTGGCAACAGATGTATACAGTGATCAAACTGGCATGCATGGTCCCGCTCTTGGATGCACCAGACGGCACAAAGGACACCATGCAGGTTGAAGGAGCTGGCTGAGGCAGATTGATTGGTTTGGGAACTGTCTTGACTTCGGTAGTGTCATTGTGGGGACCCCGAGCGCAGCGGCCCCCATGGTCACCATATGTGCTTTGTACTAGTCTCATGATCAGTAGTTAGTATACACATTCATATCATTGGGATCACATCCATATACATTGCACATAAATAGCTTATAACAAAAAAGATGATATATATAAGCAAGTCATAAAATAGTATATACAGATAGGGCCGACCGACCAAAATAAACATTAGAGTCTTGAACAATACGCAGCAGAAGTCTCATAACAAAAGTATCTAGTGATTTGCCATTATAATCCGCAGGCAACTGACTAGAGTCAAAACCTAGTAAGAACCTTCGTCAAATTCCCTGGTGCCTAGGGCAAAATATGCATCCTCGGGCATGTAATCTTCATCCTCTAATCAACAATAGTTTAGACAAGCTTGAGTACATTGTGTACTCAGCAAGACTTGTAGTGTATCGCAAATTCATACATATATGCAAGGATATCAAAGAATGAGGCTCTATACTAAGCTATTTCCAGCATAAAGCATCAATACAAGGCATCAGACTCATCACTACTTCATAAATTGATAAACATCACAACACATGTCCACAACTGGCAGTATAAATCCACAATACAAGTCCACAACATCAGTAGCAAAAGCAATAAACATCACAAGTCCGCAACTAGCAGTACACAAACATCTCCAAATCATTCATCATCCAACATGAACACATCCAAATGCTCCTCATCATTAGCATTTCCTTCACCCATCTCTTCAGTAGTAGTTGATTCTTGGCCAAAATCATGTTCAATTTCCTCATCATCACAAACATCTTCTTCTTCATTGTTAGAGTCTTCTTCATGAGTGTTTGATGTAGAACTAGAATCTTAACGTCGAGAATAACAAATGATATCCCCACGAGCTCTCCTAGGAACATTGCGACCCCGAAGCGATCTTGATGCGCCGATGGCCTCATCAACGACGGCGAGGAGCTTGGATCCGGTGGCGGGATCCAACGACAACGCGCGGGGGGCTTCTGGCGGTGGGAGAAGCAAGGCACAGGAGGTGATGGGCCAGCTGAGGCCGCCGGTGTCGGCGGCAGACCCTAACCCTAACCTAGCTTGATAGCATGTTTGAATGAGACTTGCTTGTATTCCCCAGGGGCCAAAGTGCCAACATAACGTGTACATGTACAGGGTAAATATGAAAAGTAGGCTATGTACATATACATACATATACACACATTACATACATACGTACGTACACACATATAACACATGAAACTCAATAGGAACATACTTCCATTTTGTTTTGCTTTTTCTTGTGTAGGGTTGCACAAGTGCCAGACCTGTACTGGATGTTTTTTTTTATCATGCTGGTGTTTTGGATTTTATCGTGCCTTGTACATGCTGGTGTTTTGTATTGCAGGAAATTTTGATTGAGAAGGCTGTGCATGCTGCTTCTGATCGCTTCCTTAGGTCTTCCAGTGCCAATTTAGGTCATGGAGAGGAGGACTTCTTGAAAGCCATGACTGACTTTTCTCCGATTGCAATGTGTGATCTTAGTAAATTTTCTGCTGAAGATGGCAGTGGATGGGAAAATGTTGGAGGACTTTCTGAAGTTATAAATGTTATAAAAGAGGTATGTATACACTCCTGTTCCTGTCCATTTTTTTTCATTGCTGTTACTAACAAACTATGTATCTTTTAGTTCATGCGGTTACAAACAAATGTTGTTGTAAAAAGTTTGACCCCAACCCACCCCCCACACCACCCCGTTACTAAGAAAAAACATTGAATAATCATGGTTGTTGATAATTACCTTTGAACATAAATCAATTTGTGATACATGTTTAATGGTAAATGTGATGGGTTGTATGTATAAAAGAATGAACTAGAAATGAGGCCATGTGGATGTCCTTGTGAATTGAACACCATTTTAGAACAAAAGACATGCACTGGTCTCTATTGATCAACAGAATCTTCCAGAGGCTCAAACCAGCAAAGCATAATTGCACATTTGAGCATGCAGTTAAAAAGGTCAAATTGGGCACACCAAAGAGGCAAAGACAATAAGTAACTGACCAACATCACACTGTGGTGGTTTTGATCCTAATTCACGCCAGTTGTAAATCCATGTCTTTACTGCACTGCAGTATTTGCTAGCACAATATGAAATATACTGAAATAAAATCGATTTCTGCAAAATCAAAAAGTTGAATTGAATTTTCGTTCTTTCTTTGCTCCTTGCTTGCTCGGACTATTCTCACCAATCTCAGCAAGCCGCCCTAATCCTCGCCGTGGCAGCCGTGATTGGAGAAGCTTCGCTGCAATCGCTCATGTCCGAAAACGCGCCGCCGCGCTCACCGCTTTGTCGCCTCCCTATCTCGCGTCTCTTGCGCCAACAACCCTTCCAGCTCCTCCCGCCACCTGCCCGCGCCGTACCACCGCCATTAAAGCTCCTGTAGCGGTGTCGACCGACGCCGGCTGGTTCTCCCGCGCCAGCAGTGATGTCCGCCGCCCGATTTTCTTCGCCACTGTGCTTCCTGCTCTCCCGCACCTTTGAGCCTCGCCAACTTGCGCCGCCCATCAGCAGCCACGGAGAGATGCCCCAGCCAGCTGCCCCTCCCTCTTCGTTGAGCTTCAACGCGTGGCCGCCAGCACACCACCTCTCCTCTCTCCGGTGCAACCGACCTCATCGCCTATTTAAGCAGCTCCAAGCTCCACTAGACACCCGCACTCCACCCCGGCCCGCCGAGACCTTAGGGCTCTCTCCTCCTCCCCACCCGGTAATTACCGAAATCCCCATTTGTGAGCCCTAGAGCAATGTCGGTTATCCGAGCCACCACTTTTCAATTAGCTTTACCTGTAGCCTCAACATAACCTTAGAAGCAAACCCCAACTATTACTTTTAGCCCCCGGCCTCTATTCTTCCCCAACACCGATGACCCCCTCGCCGCCGCCCACCTCCACTGTGGCCAGCCCAACCTAAGCCTCCCAAGCTTAAACCGATGCTTCCCTACGCCTCCCCGAACCCCAGTGATGCTTAGGGACCAGCCCAATTGCCCTAAAAGGCCACCTCCCTTTAGCATATTCAAATTAACCACGAGGAAGGAGGAGCTCGCCACGGCAAACATAACCTCCACCACCCTCCAACCACCCAAAATGGGGTCCCTTAGCCCCTTGAACCCAACCGACCTCAAAATCCGCCGCCGATTGCCTCGCTACCGCTGCCACGCTCCTCGCTTCCCTCGTTCACGCGATCAAGGAGGAAGAAGAATGCGGCGTATGCACTGCTCCTCCGATCGGGCCGATCGTCCCGTTAAACCGACCGCCTCCCGCGCCAAACCCGAGCATCCGCGCCGCTCACAGAGATCGGACGGCAGCCTTCGCGCGAACGTGAAACCGACCGAGCCCACCCAGCCGTGACTCGATCCAACCGCTAACCCGAGCCCGCTGAATGCTGAGTGAACCCGATGAACAAGATCCGACCGCCCGGCGAACAAGAAACCCTAAAAGCTTGTTTATACTGCTTGAACCGGTTCGATCCCACGAGTCCATTTCCGAGGCCCATATCCCCTACCAAGCCTCTACAAACCGTAAACCTTGTATTTGTACTTTCATTTGGATTTATTTTATTTATTTCGGTCCAGCCAGTTCTTTTGAAAGCGGACTCTAATTGTTTTCTCGTTTTGCGCTAGTCACCGACGCTGTTTGAGCCGATTTACACAGTGAAGAGGAGACGACGGTTCCAGTTCAGGATTCTGCGGAGTACGAGTTAATCGAAGTATCGGAACCGCAAGGCAAGTTGCATATAATTTTGAACATATTGACCCTATATGCATAAATTATTTATTTACTTGTATTTTCATTATGTTATTTTGTGTTATTATTTTATGTGCGATCAATGTTTAGAATGACTTGATAGTAGCTATGTCCTACCACCTGAAAAGCCCCAATTAACTTGATGACCACATCCATTTGATAAAACTTAGTCACCTAAAATACTATATCATTAGTATGTCACTATTGTATATTAACCTTGTTATATACTATTAAGTGTTAGTTTAAAATTTTAGAAATTGAAATTAGGATAAGTGAGGGTCGCAGAGCGGATCCAAAGATCTTATCCGACGTGGAGGCCGGTAGTGGATCGTGGCGATCGAGGTAATCGAATTTGGGTTTATGCTAGGGTTGCCTCAAGAAAAGGTAAGGACTAGATCCTTGTGCCGAGTGAATGACACAAGAATCGCCAACCACAAGCGCTGACCTGGTCAAACTGGTCTAATATCTACTTAGCTTCTTTTGAACCTCTCGCAATTAAAAAGGGGGAGTCCGAGGGTGAGTCTCAGTATGGGAGGTGGTTAACCATACAACCGTAGGGATCACTGACGAGCCTGATGCAATCCGTGGGGTTATCTCGAGCTTGTCGATTTAATACCTACAGGCGAGGCTATATAAAGAATCGAGTAGTGAACGCCCTTGTTTTCTTAACTCGTCGCAGGAGTTTTGAAATCTTGTGGGTAAAGCAGGCAGCTTTGCAAAGCGATTGTAAATGGTATTCGAGTACACCGTGCTTCCTGCTAATGAAGCTGTGTCAAGTGGGTGAATCCGCTAACAAGGCATAAGAAGTTTTGATGAGAGTTCAAGATTATTAATTAAATAACCAAGTTTGAAAACCCCTTAAAGTTTAAAAGAAGCTCTTTTAAAAAGCTTTATTTGTTTCTAAACTAAATTGCATCCACGTAAAATAACGAACTCGTCCTCATTTCTACTTGTTACGCCATGCATGTAGTTATGGTTAATTTCCGGCAACTTGTTGAGTACCGTGGTGTACTCATACTTGCTAAAATACAATCGAATCAAGATATCTTGAGGAAGTCGGAGAGGATGATGAAGTGGTATATTACAAAGTTGAGGATGCGGAATTAGGTCGTTTCTCCGCTCGTGTGCTCGTGGCTCCTTTGTGTAATGTATATAAAGGCCGAGGCTGTCAGAGTACCGGCTTCTAGCCATTATATTGCAATAAAGTCGCTTTTGCTCTTAAGCTTGTGCGGCAATGTTATACGCCATTGATATACTCGCAGCTGAACAAATCTGGCAATCGCGTGTTTTCGTATACTCCAAAACGGGTGTTACAGAGTGGTATCGAGAGCTTGCTTTGACCGTAGGATGACCCTAAGTGTGTTAAGGTCGATTCCGAAAACTATTTTACTATTAAAAATGAGTTATAAAATATCAATCCTGTTCTTCTATAATCTTTTCTTGCCTACCTTGTCCTTTAATCTTACTTTAAAAAGTTAAGTTTTGCTTTCTAATATTGTTTTTAGTACTCTTGGCTAAATTCAAATTTTGTCGTGGACATGATGCAACGCCGTGTCTACCCGATCCGTAAGTCTTGCTTGGGTGGGCCGCTTTTGTGGCGATGCGTATACTTTATGCGACAGAGCAAAGAATGGCCCTGGCTGTCTTTACAAGAGCATTGATGGTGCATGGTCGTCAGATGATTGGAAGGCTCGGTATGTTTGGAGCCCCTACCTCAAAGCCGATGTCCGACGGAAGTTTACAGCCTTACCGCCATAAGGAGTCGACGCCATCCATGATGCAAAGAAAGAAAGCAAAGAAGTACCTTCGCCGATATTATGATGAGGAGTTTGACGAGTCCTCGTTACACCTCATTCCTCAGGACAATGAAGATGGGACTGGTACTCTACTACCAAATCCGGACCTAGAATATGATCCCAGGATGAGGGAGGTTGCGGCAGTTGTAGCTTGTCAGGAGAACATGTACGCACGAATGACCGAGGAGAATCAGAAGATGCACCTTCAGCTCTATTCTCGCCGACAGAGGTTTGGCTTTTGAAGAAGACCGCTCGCACTATCAAGACAAGGCCGTGATGAAGCCTCCGTGTGTGATGAGACGCCGTGGCCCAAAGAAAGACCTTTAAGGAGTCTGCAGGGATGACGGCACCCCAAGGCCGTCCTTTCTTCGAAGGATCCTCGTCTCACGTTCCGGAGCAGCCTAGAGCAGTTGATGCTGAACCAAAAGGCAAGGAGCCAGTAGAGGACGAAGAAGAAGACCCAGAGGAAGAAGAGTGGTGTTCTTCAGGCGGATCCTCTCATGTAGATCTAAGGACTAGGTGTGTGCCTGCCATGAGAATAGTCAGACCTTTTGTAGTAGCAAAGTTTGGTTGTGTAAAACGAGTTGTGGTATGAACTTTGTAGAATAGTATGTACCCAACTTGTGTATGGAATGAATAAAGACTACTTTGCCTAATTGATAATTTGTTTGCTATCAGTATCTCTAAGTTTGCCCTTTTCAACCCTCTATCCTTCTAATTCGTTCTAGGATTCTTATCTATTTCACCCTAATCTTACCCTAACTCTGAAAGTCTTACTTATCTATCTAACCTTATTAAAAATTCGCTGCAGATCTAAATTTTCAATTCCAGTAAGGAAGTTAAGATGGCGGACACAGGAGAAGGATCTCACCAGGCAGGTGACCCTCGTCAGGGAAATGCACCGCAACCGAATCTGGCTGACATCTTAGCAAAGATGGAAGAAAACCGACATCGCCGAATCAATCAAGCTCGTATGATGGAACAACATTCAAAACTGTTGGAAATGATTGCAATGAGAAGTGAAGGGAGTGGCCAGCCTGCAGCGCCTGTTCAATTTGCAGCACCAGTCCAATCTAAGTGGGCAGACTTTCAGAAGACTCGACCCCCTGTATTTTCTTCCTCACCCGACCCGATGGTGGTGGAAGATTGGTTCAGGGATGTCGAGAGAAAATTGAATACGGTCCAGTGTAATGATAAGGAGAAAATACTTTATGCCTCACACCAATTACAAGGCCCAGCAGCAGCTTGGTGGATGAACTACCAAATCATGCTAGAGAATCGGGAAATAACTTGGAAAGAATTTGAGGAATCTTTCCGTCAAACACATATACCCACAGGTGTGATGGAAGCTAAGCGTCGAGAATTTCTCGCGCTACAACAGGGGAACCGTTCGATCACTGAATACCTCCATCAGTTTAATACATTAGCCCGTTATACCCCTGATGATGTAAAGACTGAGGAGAAGAAAATGGAGCGATTCAAAGAAGGATTAAAGATAGCCCTGAAACATCATATTTCAGCTATGGATTTTAAGGATTTACCTTCAATGGTAAATAAGCTTATCATGTCAGAAGAGACACAAAGACAGTTGGAAGAAGCACAGAAAAGAAAAATAGTACATGTAGCGCCCTCACAGGAGGCACCACGAAAGCGGATGTTCATATCTCCGCAGTCCAAGGGACAGTGAGGGAAGAAATTTATTTTTAAGCCAAAACCACAGTATAAGACTGGTCGTGGTTCTACGACATCTCAGCAGAATGTCAAAGTCTCTACCTTGAAGTGTTTCAAATGTGGAGGTAACCACTGCAAAGACAATGTCCTCGTTGAATGTAGTCCGCTATCATTGTGGTGCCGCCACTATAAGAATCGCCCGCGAGGAGGATTACCACGAGGCAAAGAAAAGCTCAAGTTCAAGCATCACCCGCACTCGCCGCTTTATAGCAAGATCAAGGTGAGGAGGGACAGATCGCCGCTCATAGTTAAGCCACAGTACACGCACTCACAGCCTTCAACGCCGCTGCGATAAAGGAAAGGAATTCGCCGCTGCAAGGGAGGATCAATCATATTTCGCGTATGAGCAGCAGGGGCCAACGACGCCATCGCTGGTATGTACCTTGTTAATTTAAAGCCTTCTCGTTTTATTTGATCCCGAGCCACGATTCGCTCCTTTCTTTGGCCTTTGCTTTGAAAAATCAATTGCCGCCCTCACCCTTGCAAAGTCCTATTCTTTCCAAACTGCTGAAATCGAGTGGAATCTCGCCGATGCAAGGATTTGGATTTAGATATTCAAGGGATTAAATTTAAAGTCGATCTCGTTAGTATTGGAAATGAAAGGGTTGATGTTATTTTGGGAATGAATTGGTTGACCAGATATAAGGCCAATGTGGATTGTGAGAATAAGTTAGTGACATTAGTAAATTTAGAAGGACGAAGGTGGTTGTAAAACAGATTCGGTGTTGGTGGAAGAACCAAGGCTAGTGTTCAGTGAATATAATGATGGAAGAAGGAGTCACCAAGTGCCGATAATTCAGAATATCCGGATGTCTTTCCGAAAGAGTTACCCGAGGACCACCCGATAGACCTATTGAGCTTGTCATTGAATTAGTGCCGTGGACCAAACCACCACTAAGCGTCGATCGATGTCCGCCAAGAATTAAAAGAACTTAAGAAACAGATGGATGAGTTATTAGAAAAAGAGTTTATACAGCCCAGTGTGTCACCTTGGTCAGCCCCAGTGCTATTTGCTAAAAAGAAAGATGGGAGTCAGAGAATGTGTATTGATTACCGAGGACTGAATGCGGTAACCATTAAAAATAAATATCCGTTGCCAAGGATAGATGATTTATTTGACCAACTCAAAGGAGCCAAGGTATTCTCGAAAATCGATTTGCGATCAGGTTATCACCAGCTTAAGATTCGAGAATAAGACCGTGAGAAAACAACTTTCACAACAAGATATGGATTATTTGAATTTACAGTGGTACCCTTTGGTCTGACAAATGCCCCTGCATACTTTATGAACCTGATGAACATGGTATATATGGAGCAGCTAGATCACTTTGTGATAGTGTTTATTGATGATATATTGATATATTCCAAGACAGTAAGAAGAGCATTGTCAAGATTCCATATTGCTTTAAGTAAATTGAGAGAACATCACTATATGCTAAGTTTTCTAAATGTGAATTTTGATGAAGGAAGTTGCATTTCTTGGTCATATTATTACAAGAGAAGGAGTAAAGGTAGATCCTAAAAAGTTAAAGCGTAATGGAATGGAAGGCACCAACAACAAGATCGGAAATTCAAGCTTTTTGGGTTTAGCAGTTATTACCGCAGATTTATAGAGGGATTTTCAAAGATATCCAAACCGCCACTCAATTATTGAGGAAAGACATTCCATTCCAAAGGGACCGATAAATGTGAAGAAAACTTTCAGAATTGAAGACCGATTAACTACAAGACTAGCTCGATATTACCCAATCTCGAGAAAGATTTTCAGATTTACGTGATGCCTCAAAACAAGGGTTAGGTTGTGTATCGATGCAGAAGGTAAAGTGGTAGCATATGCCTCAAGACAATTGCACTACATGAGAACAACTATCCGACGCATGATTTGGAGTTAGCAAAGTGGTGCATGCATTAAAAACTGAGACATTATTTATTGGGAAACCGCTATAAGTCTTTTCTGACCATAAGAGTTTGAAGTACATATTCACCCAGCCTGCACTCGAATCTCCGACAACGAAGATGGTTAGAGCTAATCAAAGATTATGATCTTGATTTACTATACCACCCGGGTAAAGCGAATGTTGTCGCAGATGCACTAAGCAGAAGGAAGTACCATAATGTAACCACAATTATGGAATGTTCTACTCCATTGCATAAGGAGATGCAACAATTAAATTTGAATGTGGTCGAGCAGGGCTATATAGCAGCATTAGAACTTCAAATGACATTAAATACCAAATCAAGACAGCACAGGATATAGACGAAGAAATACAACAGCTCGTTAAGAGAAGTCAGGAAGGGAATTCAATTGAGTTTACTATAGATGAGCAAGGAATTCTGAGGTTCAGAGATCGGTATTGTGTGCCTGATGACAAAGAGTTAAAAGACTTAATATTACGAGAAGCTCACTCGTCTCAGCTCTCCATTCACCCAGGAGGCACCAAGATGTATCAGGATTTAAAGAAAAGATATTGGTGGAGTAAGATGAAAAGAGAAATAGCGTAATATATTGCTCACAGATACATGTCGAAAATAAAGATAGATCATCAAAGCCTTCAGATTATTAAATCCTCCGCCAATCCTGTAATGGAAATGGGATGATATCGGTATGGATTTTATTACAGCTTTCCTAAAAGTCGAGAAGGTTACGATGCTATCTGGTCATCGAGATCGGCTTACAAAGGTAGCACACTTTATACCGACAAGCGCACTTATGGTAAAAATAAATTGGCGTAACTTTACTTAACAAGGATAGTGGTATTGCATGGGGTACCCAAGAGAATCGTGACGTATGTAGGAGCACAGCCACTTCAATTTTGGAAGAAACTACACGAGGCCATGGGAACCGATTTAGCATTCAAAGACAACAGATCATCCATGCATCGACGATGCATTGTAACGAGTCAACCGATATCAAGGATATGCTAAGAGCATGTGCATTAGTATATGGAGCAGCTTGGAACACATGCCTACCATTTGCGTAATTCTCATAATAATAGTTATCACCTAGTATCAAGATGGCACCATTTGAAGTAATCGTATGGAAGAGAATGTAGGACACCACGAACTGGATCGAGACCGAGAACGACAATTCCTCGACCCCAAGTTGTACACGATGCGAAGCCCATGTCAAGATTATCCGAGACAACATGAGGATTGCCCAGAATCGACAACAGAGTTATGCGGATAATCGTCGAAAGGACTTGAACTTTGAAATCGGAGATTTGGTATATCTTAAAGTTACACCGTTCAAGTCTATAAAGAGGTTTCAAGTTAAAGGAAAGTTAGATCCAAGATATATTGGTCCATTTGAGATCCTCGACAGAATGGGAGAAGTAGCTTATAAGCTACAATTGACACCGAACCTGGCCAGAGTACATAATGTCTTTCATGTATCTCAATTACGGAAGTGTCTTCGTCACTCCACAGAGCAAGTGCCAGTTGATGATATAGATCTACGAGATGACTTATCATATGAAGAGGAACCATTCCAAATATTGGAGACTACAGAAAAACAGTTGAGAAATAAGAATATCAGATTGCTTAAGGTTCAATGGAGGAATCATACAGCAGATGAAGCGACTTGGGAAAAGGAATCGAATTTACAGCGAGAATTTCCCAACCTACTTCTCGGCCCGAGTTGATCTCGAGGACGAGATCCTTTTTAAGGAGGGTAGGTTGAAATAAAACCGATTTCTGCAAAATCAAAAAGTTGAATTGAATTTTCATTCTTTCTTTGCTCCCTTGCTTGCTCAGACTATTCCTCACCAATCTCAGCCAAGCAAGCCGCCTCCTAATCTCGCCGTGGCGCGTGATTGGAGAAGCTTGCGCAATCGCTCATGTCCGAAAACGCGCCGCCGCGCCTCACCGCTTTGTCGCCTCCTCCCTCTCTCGCGTTCTCTTGCGCCAACAACCCTTCCAGCTCCTCCCGCCACCTGCCCGCGCCGTACCACCGCCATTAAAGCTCCTGTAGCGGTGTCGACCGACGCCGGTTGGTTCTCCCGCGCCAAGCAAGCTGTCCGCCGCTCCGATTTTCTTCGCCACCAGGCTTCCTTAAGCTCTCCCGCACCTTCGAGCCTCTGCCAACTTGCGCCGCCCATCAGCAGCCACGGAGAGACGCCCCAGCCAGCTGCCCCTCCCTCTTCGTTGAGCTTCAACGCGTGGCCGCCAGCACACCACCTCTCCTCTCTCCGGTGCAACCGACCTCATCGCCTATTTAAGCAGCTCCAAGCTCTCCACTAGACACCCGCACCCACCCCGAAGCCCGCCGAGACCTTAGGGCTCCTCTCCTCCCTCCCAATTCGGGTAATTACCGAAATCCCCATTTGTGAGCCCTAGAGCAATGTCGGTTATCCGAGCCACCACTTTTCAATTAGCTTTACCTGTAGCCTCAACATAACCTTAGAAGCAAACCCCAACTATTACTTTTAGCCCCCGGCCTCTATTCTTCCCCAACACCGATGACCCCCTCGCCGCCGCCCACCTCCACTGTGGCCAGCCCAACCTAAGCCTCCCAAGCTTAAACCGATGCTTCCC
Organism: Melocanna baccifera; assembly: GCA_036346265.1. Lineage (NCBI taxonomy): Eukaryota > Viridiplantae > Streptophyta > Magnoliopsida > Poales > Poaceae > Melocanna > Melocanna baccifera. Next base: position 25,644,167 of record CM070700.1, on the reverse strand, counting down.
TACGCCTCCCCGAACCCCAATGATGCTTAGGGACCAGCCCAATTGCCCTAAAAGGCCACCTCCCCTTTAGCATATTCAAATTAACCGCGAGGAAGGAGGAGCTCGCCGCCGGCAAACATAACCTCCACCAGTCCTCCAACCACCCAAAATGGGGTCCCCTTAGCCCCTTGAACCCAACCGGACCCTCAAAAACTGCTGCCGATTGCCCTGCTACCGCTGCCACACTGCTTTCCTGTTTCGCGCGACCGGCGGAGGAAGAAGAATAAGGCGTATGCACTGCTTCTCCGACGCCGATCGTCCCGGTTAAACCGGACCGGCCTCCCGCGCCAAACCCGAGCATCTGCGGCCGTTCACAGGAGATCGGACGGCAGCCCTTCGCGCGAACGTGAAACCGACCGAGCCCACCCAGCGTGACTCGATCCAACCGCTTAACCCGAGCCCGTTGAACAGTGAGTGAACCCGATGAACAGTACCCGACCGGCCCGATGAACAGTAAACCCTAAAAGCTTGTTTATACTCGTTTGAACCGGTTCGATCCCACGAGTCCATTTCCGAGGCCCATATCCCCCTACCAAGCCTCTACAAACCAGAAACCTTGTATTTGTACTTTCATTTGGATTTATTTTATTTATTTCGGTCCAGTTTCAGTTCTTTTGAAAGCGGACCTAATTGTTTTCTGGTTTTGCGCTAGTCACCGACGTTGCCGAGCCGACGACACAGGAAGAGGAGACGACGGTTCCAGTTCAGGATTCTGCGGAGTACGAGTTAATCGAAGTATCGGAACCGCAAGGCAAGTTGCATATAATTTTGAACATATTGACCCTATATGCATAAATTATTTATTTACTTGTATTTTCATTATGTTATTTTGTGTTATTATTTTATGTGCGATCAATGTTTAGAATGACTTGATAGTAGCTATGTCCTACCACCTGAAAAGCCCCAATTAACTTGATGACCACATCCATTTGATAAAACTTAGTCACCTAAAATACTATATCATTAGTATGTCACTATTGTATATTAACCTTGTTATATACTATTAAGTGTTAGTTTAAAATTTTAGAAATTGAAATTAGGATAAGTGAGGGTCGCAGAGGCGGATCCAAAGATCTTATCCGACGGTGGAGGCTGGTAGTGGATCGGTGGCAGTACTGAGGTACTGAATTTGGGTTTATGCTAGGGGTTGCCTCGAAGAAAAAGGTAAGGACTAGATCCTTGTGCCGAGTGAATGACACAGTAACCGCCCAACCACAAGCGTTGACCTGGTCAAACCTGGTCTAATATCTACTTAGCTTCTTTTGAACCTCTGCAATTAAAAAGGGGGAGTCTGAGGGTGAGTCTGTATGGGAGGTGGTTAACCATACAACTGTAGGACCGCGACGAGTCGGATGCAATCCGTGGGGTTATCTGAGCTTGTCGGGATTTAATACCTACAGGGCAGAGGCTATATAAAGAACTGAGTAGTGAACGTCCTTGTTTTCTTAACTCTGTCGCAGGAGTTTTGAAATCTTGTGGGTAAAGCAGGGCAGCTTTGCAAAGCGATTGTAAATGGTATTCGAGTACACCGTGCTTCCGGTTAATGAAGCTGTGTCAAGTGGGTGAATCCGTTAACAAGGCATAAGAAGTTTTGATGAGAGTTCAGTATCATTAATTAAATAACCAAGTTTGAAAAACCCCCCTTAAAGTTTAAAAGAAGCTCTTTTAAAAAGCTTTTATTTGTTTCTAAACTAAATTGCATCCACGTAAAATAACGAACCTGTCCCCATTTCTACTTGTTACGTCATGCATGTAGTTATGGTTAATTTCCGTGCAACTTGTTGAGTACCGTGGGTGTACTCATACTTGCTAAAATACAATCAGAATCAGCATATCTTGAGGAAGCTGGAGAGGATGATGAAGTGGTATATTACAAAGTTGAGGATGCGTGGAATTAGGGTCGTTCTCCGCTCGGGTGTGCCTGTGGCTCCTTTTGTGTAATGTATATAAAGGTTGTAGGCCAAGCTGTAGTACCTGGCTTCTAGCCATTATATTGCAATAAAGCTGGCTTTTGCTCTTAAGCTTGTGCGGCAATGTTATACGCTCATTGGATATACTCGCAGTTGAACAGTCCTGGGCAACTGCGGTGTTTTCAGAATACTCCCGGAAACGGGGGTGTTACATATACCAGCCTGAGAATAATTTAATCTGGAGTAGAGATGGTTGTTATTGAAGATCAAAGAATTTCTGTTATTCTAAATAACCCCACTCAAAGCTGCCAGGCTATAGTAGTAGTACAGCACTCCATTGACTACCTTAGTTTTTTTTTTTCGGATTGTTTTTGCGTCAGTTTGGAGTTCAAACCAAAGCAGTTTACATGATTATATATAGCTATTGGTTTGCAATAGACATGCCCCCTTTGTTTATAACCGCGTGTAACCGAGTTGAGAATCCCCACACCCAACCACCTCTAAGCTCATATCTGATCTCTGCAAACCAATGAGCCCCTTATGTTTTGTGTAAATTGTAATGTTGACCACCCAGTTTTATACTCGTATGTTATACACTTCATTACAAGGATGATTTGAATGATATTCACAATAAGCAACCTACAGCTGCAACGACTTGTGTAGGAGGCCTCTCATCTACGAGCTCATGAAACGAAGAATGAATTTTCTTATCTGTGCGTGTATTGTTCAGGAGCTTTCTGCTTACCTTTGCTTTTTCCTCTTCATTGCAGACTATTGAATTACCACTAAAATACCCAAAATTTTTGCTCGGGCTCCTTTTAGGCTGCGTGTATTGGAACCTTGTTGCAGACTATTGAATTACCACTTAAATACCCAAAATTTTTGCTCGGGCTCCTTTAAGGCTACGATCAAACATCCTCCTCTATGGACCTATAGGCTGTGGCAGAACCCACGTTGTGAGGGCTGCAGCTGCTGCATGTTCTCTACGTTTCATTCCAACCATGGGGCCGGAATTAACGAATAAGTATATTGGTTCTACTGAGAAATATGTGAGGAACCATTATTTTTGAACCAGATGGTTTATCATTCCTTTTATTCTGTCTTTTCTAGTGTTCTGGATAGATGAAAGGTTCACCTTCCACAGTGATAGCGAGAGGTTTCACGCATAATAGTTGTTGTATTACTCAAGGTAAACAATACAATATATAGCCCAAGCCGAGAGAAACAAACGCACACACGTGAAGACCGGCATGCAGCGCCAGGCAAGGAAAGTGCAGCGCCATGCAAGGGGAGAAATCCGGAGATGCTGCTTGCTAACACCCTCATGATCGGTACGTCAAAGATGGCGACGCTTAGACTGGACCGGAACTTGGTGAAGACGGGCGTCGGCAGCCCCTTGGTGAAGATGTTGGCGAACTGGGATGTGGTCGGCACATGAAGAACTCGGACGTCACCGACGGTGACCCGGTCGCGGACGAAATGAAGATCAATCTCCACATGCTTGGTGCGTTGGTGCTGGACGGGGTTCGTCGAAAGATATACGGCGCTGACGTTGTTGCAGTAGACGAGTGTAGCCCGAGACAGGGGACTGTGGAGCTCTTGAAGGAGTTGCCGTAGCCAGGTGGCCTTGGCAACACCATTGGCCACAGCGCGATACTCGGCTTCTCCACTTGATCGGGAGACAGTCTACTGCCGCTTTGAAGACCAGCAAACCAGGTTGGCAACCAAAAAGACAGCATAGCCTGAAGTGGATTTGCGTGTGTCGGGGCACCCGGCCCAATCGACATCCGAGTAGACAACAAGCTCCGAGGGCGTAGAGCGGCGCAGAAGTGCGCCATGGTCAAGAGTCCCCCGGATGTAGCGCAGGATGCGCTTCACAGCAGTGAGATAATGTTCGCATGGGTCATGCATGTAAAGGCACACCTGTTGAACGGCATAGGAAATGTCAGGTCGAGTGAAGGTCGATATCGCAACGCACTCGCCCAGCCGCGTAGTGAGTAGGATCACTGACTGAGGAGCCGATGGAACCAGACATCTTGGGCTGAGTGTCAACGGGTGTGGTGCAGGGCTTGCAATCAGCCATGCCTGCGCGCTCCAAAATTTCCAATGCATACTGCCGCTGTGAGAGGAACAACCCAGCCGAGCTCCGCTGAACAGAAACCCCTAAGAAATGGTGCAATTCGCCAACATCCTTCATAGCAAACTCATGCTGAAGGGCGGTGATAGTCTATCGTAGCAAAGCTAGGGAGGATGTAGTCAAGACTATGTCGTCCACGTAGAACAGCAAATAAACTGTGTCAGCGCCTTGTTGGAAAATAAACAGGGAGGTGTTCGACTTGGCCTCCACAAAACCCAGGTTGATGAGGTAGGAGGCAAAGCGGCTGTACCATGCACGCGGGGCCTGCTTGAGACCATACAGGGACTTGTTGAGACGGTAGACCCAGTCAGGATGGGAGGAATTGGTGAAACCAATCGGTTGGGAGCAGTAAACTATCTCTGACAGAGTGTCGTGCAAAAAGGCGTTCTTGACATCAAGCTGATGGATAGGCCAGTCGCGAGCCAAAGCGAGGGAGAGCACAGTGCGAACTATCGTGGGCTTCATGACTGGGCTGAAAGTCTCATCATAGTCGATCCCTGGGCGCTATGCGAAGCCGCGGAGAACCCAACGAGCATTGTAGCGGTCCAACGTGCCATTGGCATTGAACTTGTGCCTGAAGATCCACTTACCGGTCACAATGTTGACGCTAGGAGGTCGAGGGACAAGATCCCAGGTGCAGTTTGCCTGAAGGGCGTCGAACTCCTCGGTCATCGCAGCGCGCCAATTAACATCGGCAAGGGCACTGCGATATGTCTTCGGGAGCGATGACATGACATCGGCGTGAAGGGTCAGCGGATTGGAATCCACACAGAACCCCGCTTTCCCACGCGTGACCATGCGATGGGCATTGGTGACGGGCGGGATAGTGGTGACTGCGCGGGAGCTCGTGCAGGTGGCGACGATCCGGGGAGGTGGTGCTGACGGGTGGGCCTCCGGGACTGCCACGGACGCAGGTACCACATGCACCACGGGCGCGGGCAGTGGTGGCACCGAGTGCGGCGTGACCGCATGTCGCGCGATGGGAGCAGGCGTAGTGGCCGTGGCCGCACGTGGCACACAGGCTGAAGAGCTCAAGGGCGTTGTGGCCGCGTGTGGCGCGGTGGGTGAAGGAGCAGTAGCCGTGGCCGCGTGTGGCACGCAAGTTGAAGAGCTCGAGGGCGTCGTGGCCGCGCGTGGCGCGGCGGGTGAGGTTGCAGCTGCGTGTGGCGCGGGGATTGACGTTGCCATGTGTGGAGTGGATGGGCACTGAGGTGCCACGGTGGGCGCGGCTGGAGGGGCCGTAGCGACCACGGGCAACACAGCATCAAGCGTCGCTGGCGCAGAACGGTGAGTGCCTGCAGGAGAGAGCGAGCTAGGTAGGCCAATAGGCACCGGCTGATCCGCAACGTCAGTAAGAAAATCAAGATTACCAATGGCCGATTTCTGGGTGTTGGAGAAGGGAAATTGGGACTCGTCAAAGGTGACGTGTCGGGAGATAACCATCTTGTTAGAAGCAAGATCGAGACATCGGTAACCCTTATGCTCGTTGGAATAGCCCAGAAAAATGCAAAGAGATGAACGGGGCACGAGTTTGTGAGGTGTTGTGGAGGAGAGGTTGGGATAGCAAGCACAACCAAACACGTGGAGGTGAGTATAGGAGGGATGAGTACCGTACAGGGCAAATAAGGGGGTTCTAGAGGGGAGGGTCTTGGATGGCAAATAGTTAAAAAGATATGTGGCTGTGTGGAGACCCTCTACCCAGTAGGATGGAGGAAGGGATGCCTGGAACAGAAGCGAGCGCACAACGTTGTTAAGGGAATGGAGAGTGCGCTCAGCTTTACCGTTTTGCTAGGATGTGTAGGGACAGGACATGCGGAGTGCAACGCCATGCGTGAGAAAAAATTTGCGAGCGGTGGAGTTGTCAAATTCACGACCGTTGTCACACTGGACACCCTTGATTTTGCAAGAAAACTGAGTAGCCATATAGGAGAAAAAATGAGCTAGTGTGGAAAATGTGTCAGATTTGAGACATAAAGGGAACGTCCAAACAAAGTACGAGCAATCATCAAGAATGACCAAATAGTATTTATAACCAGACACACTCACAACAGGGGAGGTCCAAAGATCACAATGAATAAGATCAAAATTCTTGATAGCTCGAGAAGAAGAACTAGCAAAAGGCAAGCGAATGTGGTGACCAAGCTGACAAGCATGGCAAATGGTTTCACAATTATTTTTTTGACATGAAATAGCAGACGCACTAGCAAGTCTGGAGAACGCCTCGTGGCCAGGATGTCCAAGGCGGCAATGCCAAACGGTGGAGGTGATACCGGCGAGGAGGGCGCATGATGATTGCTGTGATGGAGGAAGGTGCAAGGGGTATAGGGGGCCGGAACTATTGCACCTGGCGATCACGTTCCTGGAATGAAGATCCTTCACAAAGAGGCCAAACGTGTCAAACTCAACAGAACAATTATTGTCAGTGGTGAACTGGCGAACAGAGATAAGGGACTTAATCATGTTCGGAGCAACTAGCACATTGTTGAGATAAAAGGGACCAGGTAAGATTGTGTGACCGGTGTGTGTGACAGGTAAAGAGGACCCGTTGCCAACAATGATAGAAGAAGCAAGGGTGGAACGTGGCGGGAGAAACAGGGATATATTACCGGTGTCTGGCGTCATATGCGAGGAAGCTCCGGAGTCCATAACCCACTCGTTGGTAGAGGGGGGGTTGAGGGACGTGGTGCTGAACGCATTGGCAAGTGTCTGCTGGTCCTAGGAAGCCCCAGACCAAGGCGTCCACGGAGCGGGTGACGGAGCAGGCGACGGGGGCAGTTGGCCAGGTGGGGCAGCCGGTGCAGGTGGGGGTAGCCCGGGCTGTTGCTACGGTACCAAGGAATAGCCATAGGGCCCGGGTGCAGCAACAACAAATGCATGCGACGGGTGGATGCCAGGCACGGGCGATCGAGCATGGGGCTGCGACCCGCCAGGAGCAGCTGGTGGACCGGGCCACATCTGAATGGTATCGGTCCATGGGTTGTAGAGGGACGGCTAGGGTGCAGCGTACTGGCCGGTGGTGGACTGGCCGGCATTCTTCACTCCGCCATTGCCATTGCCGCAGCGACAGCGACGGCCAGACCCAGAGCCCGAGCCAGGGTGCGTGGAGGAGCCCGAGGAGGCCCCCTTCATGGCAGAAGGACTGCCCTTGGTAGCACTGGGCGTCGTGGCGATTAGGGCGGTGGACGACGTGGAAGACGTGGCGGATCCCGTCAGCTCCTCAAGGAGAAGATCAGCGCGAACCTCATTAAAGGTCGGGAATGGACGTTGCCATTTGAAGTGAGGAGTCATGTAGGCGAATTTGCCGCTCAACCCGCGGAGGACATTCAAGACCAGCGTACGATCAGGAATGTACTCACTGAGGTCGGCAAGTGCGTCCGCCATGCTCTTCATTTTGCGGCAGTAATCTGTAACAGAGAGATCGCCCAGCATGAAGGTGCGAAATTCGGCGTCGAGATATAAGGCTCGAGTTTCGCGATTACCGAGGAACTAATGCTCAATGCTGAGCCACGTAGTGCGCGCGGTGTTACCACGAACGCGGACGACCTCCATAAGCTCGGGGGAGACGGTGCCGTAGATCCAAGAGAGCACGACGCAGTCCATGCGGTGCCAGGCGGGATCGTCAGAGAAGACAGCATCGGATGTCACATGATCGGCGAGGGAGTACCGGCCGAGGGTGAGGAGAACCAGATCACACCATGTGTTGTAGCGGGACGACGTCAAGTCAAGCACAACGGGTAAGGGCCCGGATGTTCTGGACGCCGGTGGCCTAAGCATGGAGAGTGGCCACGACGATGGCTTCATAGGATGCGGAGGCGGCGTCTTCAGGAGGGTCGTCGTCGGAGAGCAGAGCGCCGTCCCCGAGGGAATCTTATGCAGTAATATTTGTGGGAATTGTACGTGTAACCAGCTCTCCGCTTGATAGATGAGCATAAAGCGTGAGTACATCTGTCGTTCTGTTAGCTTGAAATGTTTTAGCTTGTACAATACAGAGTATATATATGTGACACAGAAAAAGATCGGCACATTTCGCATTTGTTCAAACTGCCAAAAATAGGGTGAAAAAAAAAGCAATGAGTAAGAGCAAACCGAACCAAGCTGCAAGAGGAGCCAAAGCATGCCATCATATATTGCCTACAGATATCAACATATCTGTGCAATTGAGAGACCAATTGGTGGTCATCCCGCGTGGGTGATGAGTAATTGACTTTGGTTTAGGTAAGTCGAGTTTGGTTTGGGTGGTTCGGACCTTGACGTGGCGTGGTGCAACGGGCTTGGTCGTACTTGGTCAAACTTGGTCATATGGCTTAGGATGCATATTCTTTTGTTTCGACAGGTTTGGACTTCGTCATGCGTATGATGTGTTTATGCCATTTACGCTTTCATGTATCGAGCGGTGCTATTTGATGTGTTTCTTGTCTGTGTGACTGCAGGATGTCGAAGCGGAGTTGTGGCGAGACACGAGGTGACCGGACTAGACGCAGGGAGGTGTCGAGGTCAGAACGGTCGGATGTGTCGAAGACGGCGGAGATTCGACGTGGTTGCGAGTCGTGGACGACAAGGAGCGCGGAAGCTTCCCGGAAGGTGCAGGAGGGGTGAATCGGGAATTTTGCGAGGCTGCACAAGTGGGAGACGGTTCCGTTCAGGTATAGCAGGCGTAACGGGTTGGAGACCCATTAGCTAAGGCTATAAATAGGTGGAGGGGCTGCATGCTCTCAACAGGGGCTTTGAGAGAGAATTAGGATTTGCTTGAGTCAAAAGCGGCTTTGAGAGTTTGTTTTGGCTTTAAAGCTTTAGTTGGTGAGGGTTGTTGAGAGTGGCAGAGGTTGTCTTCCTGTGTGTACGTGTGTTTTCTCCTCTCTAAGAAGCATGTAGTGTGGGTGTGTTCTTGTGTTTGGAGAGGAAGAGGATGGATTGAAGAGCTTGTAATCCTTCTTGTTCTAATGTCCATGTGTATCGGGACTCCTCTGTAATTCTCTTTTGTTGTGGAATGAATTTTCTAAAGTCCTTCTCCTGTGCTCCTATTTTCTCTTCTATGCCCTCTGTGCTTGATTCTTGAGTTTTTCGATTTCATGTTGTTTCTTGCTGAGGAGTGCCAAAATGGGTTGTTGTAGGTTGGGATGATGCCACAAGATCATTTGATCAGTTAAAATCCTAAGAACCCATTCTTGATTCCAGATTTTGGTTTTTGGGCTTCCTCTGTTTCCCTTTTCTAGGGTTTCTTGGCAAGGTTGGATGTAATATTTCTTTTCTCTTTATAAGATGGCTTGAGATTATAGCTTACTTGTCCTGTGATCTTTGCCAATCTGCTTGCAAAATTTCATGAGCAAAGGATTAGGGAATGGGAAGAAATTTGGAAATTTGTCCTCTCTCTGTTCAAGTTTCAGTTTTTGTCAAAATCTTGATTCCTAGCTCTTTTGATGTTTTCCTTTGATCCCTGAGGTCTTGGTGTTATTTAGCTTGTAGTTCAGATCACTTGACTTGAAATCTTCAATCAGTTCCTTGTCAATTCTTCAGGTTTGGGGTGGCTGCTGTTTCTCTGTTCTTACTGTTTTTAGTCAGTTTGTTTTGGTCTACACGTTCAGTTTAAAAACAAATTGAAAATTAGTCTTTCGTGCAGACTGAAATCAGCTTTCGGCTGGCTGTTTTCTGCTGCTAAACCTGCTGTTTTCAGCTGCTGAAACCTACTGTTTTCTGCTGCTAAACCTGCTGTTTTCTGCTGCTAAACCTGCTGTTTTCAGCTGCTGAAACCTGCTATTTTCTGCTGCTAAACCTGCTGTTTTCAGCTGCTAAAACCAGCTGTTTTCAGCAGCTATTCTCTGCAGATTTCACCCCTGAGCTGCAGCCAATTTACTCTGTATTTTCAGCAGCTTGTGCACCTTCTTCAGTTCGGTTTTCAGCTGTAAAATTCAGAGATCTAGTCTATTTTCTACAGCAGTTTGAGTGCAGTCTTGCTACTTACTTTTGTGCAGTTTTCAGCAATCAAAAATCTGCAATTTTTGTTCAGTTTAAGCAGCAGTTTCATGCAGCCAATTAGCAAACATTTTCAGCCTTTATATTGTTGCTTTTGGCCAGCAATCAGTTTGGTTTTAGTAGCACTTTAGATGAAGTTGCTGCAATAGTTAAGTTAGTGTAATCACTATTTCTATTTCTTAAGAGTGCAGATTTTCAGTTCACAGTAATTGCAATTGTTGCTGCAGTTCAGTGCTTGAACTCTTGGATTAGTTTTCTTTGAAGATTTCAGTCCGGCTACTAGTGAGCAAAATCTATTTTCTCGCTTCATAGCTTCTCTAGCTATCGGGGAAGAAAATTAAAGTGAATACTTGGGGCGATTTTAAAAGGCACCATTCACCCCCCATCTGTTGCTATTTTCGATCCTACAGCAGTTCGTCAGCAAGTTCAAGGGAAGCGCGAGGCCGTTCCTGTGTAAGTATAACGGGGTCAATCGAGAGAAGGCTGTGGACCATAGAAGCGTGAAAGTTGGCAGATGTGATTCAAGCGTGCAACTACTACATCAAGATTCGAGCTGGAAGATACATATAGCATCTGCACGAACTTGAATTTGGTCCAAAAAAAATTTTAACTCTAGAAGCTTAGGTGGTTAGAGATCTTACATTTACCATGATTCAAATAAATTTGAGTAGTTCCTTCTTCTCCTTGGGCCGCAGTTCCTTCTTTTCGAATGGCTGCTGTATCTCGGTAAGCTTAGGGCAGTCGGATATCTGGACATGCTGTATGGATGAAAGAGCATCCAGTCCTCCGATGGATGATAACTCCCAGCAATCACGGAGAATTAGGCATTTCAGCTTTGCTAGTGTCGATTGAGCTCAACGGAATCGACTCCACGTTGTGGCAGACCCAAATCCAGAAGGGTGAGAGAGGTGAGGTCCAGAACTGTGTGCGGCATTCTCCTCTGGTTCTGGTAGTTCAAACCTTTCATTAAGAAGCACTCATCCGCAGAAACAGACTGCGCCATGTCATGGATCAAGTCATGCATCACATATCTACTTTGTTTTGGGAACTTGGGATCAGTTTGAAAAAGGAACCTGCTTCTCAGATCATCCGCCCCTGGTGGGTGGCACGCCCAAGAGCTCGATCACCTTATCTAGCTCATGGTCATGTCCAGTCGTCACACCCAGCATCTCAATCAATCGATCTCGTTCTTCGTCACGCCCCAATACTTCAGAAGCGCCGATGACTGAACTTGTCTCTGGCATGAGCCTCACCGGCTCAACATTGAGGCCTAAAAGACTGAGCGCTCCCTCCATATCAGCCACAGACTTGTCGAGCCTACTCTGGGTCTCCTTTACCCTTGCAAGATTAAGAGAGGAGGATAAGAGTTGACCTGCCCTGCTCCGGTCGGCGTTCTCCATCTTTTGTCTCAGCTCCTGGTCATCGAACTCGCAGAAAAGGTCCTCGGCGTCGTAGGTGGTGTCCTTGAGGTTCGAGAGAAGCGGCGCCAGCTCCTTGTTCTTGAACCTGCCCCACTCGGCGCGACCGATGAGGAGGCGAGCGTTGTGCAAGCTGTCCCGGAGGCGGGACAGGTTGTCGTTCGGCTGGACCGCCTCGAACACGTTGGCCCCGGCTGCTACGATGGTGGTGATGTTGGCCCCGGTTGAGAGAAAGGACTCCATGACCACCGTAGTCCTCAGCTCCTCCAGATCTTGTTCGGATGAGATGAGAGTCACCGTGAGAGAAAGGAGATTCTGTGGAAAGGAGATGAACAAGCGATGTTCGGACTTACTCTTATTTATCCCATATAACTCTAGTACTATTAACTGGTTATCTAAACACAAAGGAATAAACATATTCCCTATTTACTCAGGGGGCTCAAATCCCACTAGACTTAAGAGAAGTGAATGAACTTAATCTAGTGAGAAAAGAAGCAATTAATAAGCAGTATCCTAATATCACAAGATAAAATAAAGAAATCTAAATAACATAGTATGATACCAACCATGGTCTATACTAGGAAGACTAACCTAAAAGCACTTAGAAATAAAGTGCAGAAAGAAATAAATAAACATATGATACAGAAAGTACATGATGCTCCTTCTCAAATTATACTATAAGGATAGACCACACCAAGCTCCCCATACAAAGCTATGAACCTTGAGCTATCTATAGGCTTAGTGAAGATACCATCTAACTGGTGGTCACTCTCCATAAACTGAAATACTGTGTCACTCTTTTTCACATAGTCTCTAAGGAAATGATAACAAATATCTATGTGTTTGATCCTGGAGTGCTGTACTGGGTTCTTGGTAATGTTAATGACAGAAGAGTTATCACAAAAAAAGTAGAACACTATCTATGGCTAGCCCAAAATCTCGTAAGGTCAAAACTATCCAAAGCACTTGACTACAGCAACTAATGGCTGCAACATACTCGGCCTCTGAGGTGGACTGTGCAACACTGGGCTGCTTCCTAGAAGACTATGAAACAAGAGAAATGACAATGAGTTGTCAAGTGCCAGATGTGCTCTTGCTATGTATCCTACACCCATTAAAATCTGCGTCGGTGGGAATTTTATCCCTGCATCCAACGGGGCAGAAGTTTGCTAACCAATCTATTCAATCTGAACTAGAAATGGCCTGCCCTATGTAAAGAGGCATACTCTGGAACATTTGGAAAGAAAGAAATAGGAGGACCTTCCAAAACATCTCTCAGATCTCAGCAGCTCGCCTTTAAGATAAAGAGGAGATCCAGCTACGAGAACAAGCCTTTCATAATTAGCTCCTTCGCCAGCTAAAGCCCTGCTTGTTCTCCGCCCAGTTGTTGCTGTGAAATTAGCTTGCTTTTGTAGCATGTAATTAAAACCTTGTATTTATTTTAACCTCCTCTTTCAATGATATGGCAGAGCTCCTGCCTTTCCGTTCAAAAGAAAAAAAAAGTAAAGAGACATACTGATTTTCTCACACAGGATGGGTAGATTAGAAAATTGTTTATAGCTACCTGTGCTTCCAATTTTGCGTTTTTGCTAAATCAAATTACGAGTTAATGTTAGCTAAAAAATTATGTGGGTGGAAGAAGCAAACACAGCTAAAGTAACTCTCTACTATAGAAAAATTATGTGGAGAATAATTGGGTATGTTTTTGTATACACGAGTTAGACAAATTCTGATGTCTGTTGCTTCAAAGGCCAGGCCTTCAACCTCAGAAGAGGACAGGAGGATCCTTAGGGAGAGTTTTAACCAGTTTTCCACACTGGTGTCTGTATTTCCTGGAACCACTTTGTACAGAGAAGGGAAGCAAAAGGCCAAATCCAAAAGGTAGCTGTAGCTGGGTTGTGGGAAAGGTTCATGTAAATCCTCTCGTTCGGTGCTGCTGGCAATCAAGCCCGAGATCAAACAAATAGAGGAAGACGAAAGAATACTAACACGCAAAAAAAAAATTTACTTGATGATGCTGATGCATAATAAATCGTGTGCAGTATATTTGTGGGAATCGTACGTGTAACTGGCTCTCAGCTTGATAGATGAGCATAAAGCGTGCGTACATCTGTCATTCTGTTAGCTTGAAATGTTTTAATATGTACAGTATAAAGTATATATGAAAGAACCTTAACTCTAATCTCTAGCTAAGCAAAGTAATTAGCAATATATATATATATATATATATATATATATATATATATATATATATATATATATATATATATATATATACACACTAGTAAGGTGCCCGTGCGTTGCAACGAAAAACCAAATAAAAGTGATACATACTATCAAATATGATCTCAAACTGAATAATAAATATCAACGTTTTCTTACGTCGTCATGTATCAACCAAATAGCATCCAAATTCGCCTATACAATTGAATCACAATTGGTTGAGAACAATCTAAGTTGTTTTGGAGGTGCGACTTGTTCTATTTCAATACCATTTGGAAAGAAGGCAAAGATCAGTTTAAAGACTAAACAAATGACTTTTTCTGAATTTTTTCCATATTGAACAACAAAATATCCCATCGATCTCGAGATATTAAGCACCATATTTCCAATAAATTTGATGGCTGCTGAAATATCGTTAATACATGTATGCTATAAAGATGAAGCTACATACCTCATCTAGGAAAATAATGCCTCCATCAGGAAGATCATTGGCAAGTGAAAAAACAGATCCCAACAGGCGCTCACTTTCACCATAATATTTCGACATGATGATTTCCAGTGGCACATATAGTAGTGAAACTCCCTAAAATAAGAAAGGGCAAACAACAAGCTTAATACAACAAAAGCATTAAGCATTGGCCAAAAATTTGCAGAAAAGGAATCGAATGTTTATGAATTTCCAGAGATCCATTTTCAGCCTAAGAATCATTAATCATTTAGAGAGAATGTTGTATTGAAGAACATAAACACTTGAAAGTCATTCTGAACATGCCAAAAGCTCTTGGTGTAATAGAAATTTAGAATTCATGAGTTGGGTCAACTAAAAATACACTTTGTGGATCTAAGGGAGAGTCAAAATATATCATATGGGCCTTTTGTTGCAGAAAGATGGTTGTGTGCCAACTTAAAGCATGTGATCACCGATGTAGATGCACCTGCATTCTTCAAACAATTGAATTCTGCATAGGGTATATGCCGACAGTGCTCATCAAAATATGAAATGACATTTTCCATTGTACAAGCCGGCAATGGGCATTTTATCAAACTTGAGTTTCTTCAAACAAGTTTATGCTTAATAGTGTTGCAATGGCTGAATTCTTCAAACAGAATTTTAACCAAACTTGAGTTTTGCAGGCAATCGCCATTTTATGTCACCAAGTTTACGCTGACGAGTTCTGTGGAAACATCTAATACTCTTGCAATCGCTTCGTGAAGATTGAGCCTTAACAATTCTTTAGCAATTCATCTTCAAATCATTGAAATGAGAATATTTGAGGATTCTCTTTGGTTGGGTTACATCAGAACGAATGTTGTTCTGAGTCACACAAATATTTGTTTGAGAAAAGAGCTATCACCAAGTCTTCGTGCACCGGCTTCAAAAGCATAATTTCTTATGGCTAAACCTATGTATTCTTTCTCCAGTTATTCAAGTAGGATATAACAAGATCCACTTAACAAATGTCTTCCCATTGGATACAATATTTAAATTTGGCTATGTGTCATTCTCAGACCGACGTAATCAGTATCCTAGCTTCAGATTCACCTTCCCCATGCCAATGAGTGACAAGACAAAAGACCAAGTGTAGACTAACATTTACAGTGGTAAGACATCATCTTTACCAGATTGGCTAGCTAGCTTATCCTAGAAAGTACCGACAAAAGACTAAGCCTTAGATCAACATTGACATTTGGATCGGTGACCAAATGCACAAGCCACAGAGAAGTAAATGGCAACATATAAATACTTTTAAGAACAGTGTGGGCCAAGTACAGCCTTCTATGGTTGAGGCCAACATGCGATCCCTAAGAGGGCCATCGATCACAAAATCAGCAACTAAAATCATGCTTGAGCCTGAAATTCACAAATTCTCACAAGAAACCGAAAGCCAATATGTCATTCAGACGACATGACCGCTCACAATCTCAACCATTGATCTTTCATAAAACTGAATAGCCATTCTTTGCTCGCGCTCATCGAACGGCTACACTGATCCACATCCTCGAGAACAACGCCAAACGATCCATCGCTCATGAACTTTCCTTTTGGCGTTGTATTCCTCAATGCAAAATCCAACAACCAAAGAACTCGAAGCGTAACCATGTACATGTGTGCACATGTGCATGCATACGCACTGGACAATGCAATAGGCGGCGCATACCGAAAGGTATTGATCGGTCAAAACACCAAGCAGTCTTTGGGCTGCGAGGCGACTCATCCACACACAACTATCGATTCGAAGCAAACACGCCAATGGCGAATCAAATTGCAACTACGCGAATTCCGCTAATTCCTGCACCACGAATGCAAACGACAAAACCGGACACATGAAACTACCCCAAAAACTACATGCATCATACCTGCAATCTCCCAACCCCATGAATTGCTCCGCCGATTCCACACCAAACCCCAAACCGACAAGCTTTCCTCACGGAATCCCGCCGATCACCTTAGGGGCAGGCGCGGACAAACCCTAGAGGGAATGGAAACACGAGTAAGTGTAAGGGCTCACCGGACCGAGACGCGTGTTGGCGCGCTCACCGCTTGCGGCGCCGGCTCGTCGTCCCAGCCCGGCGGCGAGACGGCGATCGGATCTCCTCGCGGCGGCGGGGGCGGTGGCGAGTCCGCGGCCTGGATGTGGGCGTGCGCTGGTTAGCGCGAACAGAACACGCAAGACGCGATGGCACTTCGCGATGTGAGGTCGGTGGCGCAGGAAGAAGCGGCCCGCGTCGAGGGGCGGGAGGCGGAGTGGAGCGGAGTGGGAGGGACGGGAGGAGGCGCGCGGGGTGGGAGGGAGGCGGAGCGGCGCGGGAGGAGAGGCGGGCGTAGTGGGAGAGAGGAGGAGGCGGCGCGGGAGGGAGATGAGCGGAAAAATTTTTACTGATTAGGAATTTATCTCATAATAAGATCAATGGTTGAAAATAGAAGAGTGACGACGAATCAATCACCAACTCCTTCTTTTATAATAGTATATATATATATATATATATATATATATATATATATATATATATATATATATTACTAAGCTTTATTATAACTTGTTGATTACAAAATTGAAGTACATTCTTTGGAATTACTTTGATAATAATAACTCCAACCTCTTTACAAAATGATTTGTACAAAAAGGATAAAGGAAAAGGAGCTAATTTCTAATTTCCAATTGAGTGCCAGCGCCTGTCTTTCCCTCCTATTCTCCTGCAATCAAAACGTTAGTGCCGAAACCAAACCCCAGCTTTGTTCTTGTAGTTAGAAAACCATATAAGTAGCAATCTAAAGGAGACTAAAATAGGTTAAGAAATAGATTGCCGTCAGTATCCTTGGGCTGCTAGGGCTAGTTTCGGGAGTCTTAGAGGTTCCCAGACCGTCTCGACGCCTCTCACCCTTAGTGGGCTTCATCATTCGGCAATTTAAAAGTTCAAAGCCCATAAAACCATCTCAAAACTTATCTCAGTCCAAAGCCCACAAATTGTCCAATTCATTTCAACCCAACGCCCACAATTCTTTCAACACCGAGTGAATAGTAGAATTTTCATAATTAAAATATGACAATTAATTTCTTAAGCATATTTTCTAAGCAAGAAGGAGTAGAATATGGATACAAGGACATGAGAGGCATACTGGTGTATTTGTTAATATTATGCTTGCTGAGTACCATAGTACTTACCCTTGCTATTAATTTCCTTTGTTAGACCCAACTCCGATCGAAGAATACTTCGAGTAGGATGAAAGGGTAGCAGGATCTGCAGAACTCGAGGGAGAGAAGGATGGTGACTTCGAGGAACTGGACAAGGTGGACCCCGTATACTTTGGCTGGGACGAATAGGCGGCCCAGTGGAGCGGGCGAGAGAGTCCTGGGGTATTATTCCGTATCTTTTGATTATCTACTTTTGTAAAACGAGACTTTAGCCCCATGGCAACTGCTGTAATAAATGAGACAATATCTATTTTATTGTTCTGCTGCGCTACTTTGGTAAAAACTTGTTATTTACCGGAGCAATGTTCTACTGATCAGGCAAATAATGATCTGTACGCTTCCGCATGATTATCCTAAAGATAATGACGTGGCGCGTCACAATATACGTGACACAGAAAAATGATCGGCACGTTTCGCATTTGTTCAAACTGCCAAAAATAGGGTGAAAAAAGGCAATTAGTAAGAGCAAGCTGCAATAGGAGCCAAAGCATGCCATCATATATTGCCTGCAGGCTGCAGGTATCAACACATCCGTGTAGTTGTACCTATCGTCAGCAAGTTCAGGTTGGTTATTGTAGCAGCAGAACCACCGTTGGCGCAGTGAGCAACATATATATGTTGCTCCAATATAATCATGCGATCTGCACAGTCATATCACCACCATGTAATTCCGTGTGAACTATTATAGCAATCGGCAACTAGATTGCAGGAGCTCATGTTGCTAACATGTATTGGAATTGGAATCAGATACAATGTACGACAGATGATACATATTGTTGCTTAACAAGGTTAGGTACGGTCTTAAAAACAAATATAGAGCTTGGTGCTCGGAACACTGCAAATGAATGCCAGCTTAACAAACAAAGACAAACGATTGTTAAGAGTGCGATACAACAGAGTGGCAACAAAACGATCTCGTTGTTCCTTGGGAGAACGCGTTAGACACACTGCTTTGCATCCTGGAAGCAAAAACAAAAAACGCAGCAAAGTGTTGACAACCATGGTGTCCAGAACCGTCGGGTTGCCTCAATCAAGGGGAGAGCAAGGCCGTTCCTGTGTAAGTATAACGGGGTCAATCAAGAGGAGGCTGTGGACCACAGAAGCGTGCAAGTTAACAGATGTGATTCAAGCGTGCAACTACTACATCAAGATTCGAGCTGGAAGATACATATAGCATCTGCACGAACTTGAATTTGGTCCCCAAAAAAAATTTTAACTCTAGAAGTTCAGGTGGTTAGAGATCTTACATTTACCGCCGTTTGACAAATTCGAGTAGTTCCATCTCCTCCTTGGGCTGCAGTCCCCTCTTTTCGAATGGCTGCTGTATCTCGGTAAGCTTAGGGCAGCGGGATATCTGGACATGCTGTATGGATGAAAGAGTATGCAGTCCTCTGATGGATGATAACTCCCGGCAGTTACTGAGAATTAGGCATTTCAGCTTGCTAGTGTCGATCGAGCTCAACGGAATCGACTCCACGTTGTGACACAACATCAACTCCAAAACTGTGAGAGAGGTGAGGTCCTCTAAGCAGCCTAAAAATGACTTTTCGAGCCCACCGCAATTGGAAATAGAGAGACGTCGGAGCGAGGGGGGCAAAACCATTTCCCTTGGGCGCACCAACTTGGGGCACTCATATATCTTGAGGACTTGGAGGTAGACGAATCCCACAACTTGGCATGATTCTAAGATAAAAGTTTATAATGGTATATTTCTAAAGTGATCACTTTGTAATGGTATGTATCTAATTTTTTCTTGTTTGAAAGGAATTAAAATTTTTTTACTACTAGCAAGTTGGCAGGTGTACTACATCAAGACTGTTGGCTAGTGAAAACTTCAGCTACGATAAACTGAAAAGGCGACACCATATGCAAGAAGGTCAAATCGAAAGGAGAGCTCCTATTATAGATTGGCAGAACTACTACATCGAGAGACTAAATTTTCAAGCTGGAAGATACATATAGCATCTGCACAAATTTGAATTTGGTCCCCCCCCAAAAAATGCGTATAGAAGCTCAGGTGGTTAGAGATCTTACATTTACCGCCGTTCGACAAATTCGAGTAGTTCCTTCTCCTCCTTGGGACGCAGTGTCTTCTTTTCGAATGGCTCCTTGGTAAGATTAGGGCAGCCGGATATCTCGACATGCTGTATGGATGAAAGAGCATCCAGTCCTCCGATGGATAATAACCTCCAGCAGTCCCAGAGAATTAGGCATTTCAGCTTGCTAGTGTCGATCGAGCTCAACGGAATCGACTCCACGTTGTCACACCGCCTCAAATCCAGAAGGGTGAGAGAGGTGAGGTTCACTAAGCAGCCTGGAAATGACTTTTCGAGCCCACCGCAGCTTGAAATAGAGAGACGTCGGAGCGAGGGGGGCAAAACCATTTCCCTTGGGCACACCAACTCGCGGCACTCATGGATCTTGAGGTCTTCGAGGCAGACGAATCCCACAAATGTATGGACAGGGAGTGATACTAGACTTTCACACCACGCAATCTCTATCGACTTGATGGACGGCAGATATTCCGGGGACAAGAACTGGTCAAGATCTGTCAGCTTATAACAACTCTCCAGGCGTAAAGTGGTGAGGCGTGTGAGGGGAAGACGTGCAATGCTGCTGCTGCTTCCATGCTGCGTCCTGTCATCACCTGTTGAACCGGCTGGCGTACCGTCAGCAAAACTGGTGAGCGCTTCAATGCTACTGCTGCTGCTGCTTCCATCAATTCCTACCCTGTATAGCACCAACTGTTCGAGGGAAGGGAGGTGGATTGGTAAATATCTCAAATAGCCACATTCGGAAATCTCTATCGACTTGATGGATGGCAGATATTCCAGGGACAAGAACTGGTCAAGATTTGTCAGTTTTTTACACTCATGCAGGCGTAAAGTGGTGAGGCGTGTGAGGGGAAGAAAGCCATTGCTACTGCTGCTTCCGCTTGTGAGCGTTTCAATTCCTGCCCTGTCTACCACCAGCTGTTCGAGGGAAGGCAAGGGGATTGGTAAATCTCTCAAGCAGAGACATTCGGAAACTTCCAGAATCGTTAAAGTAGGTAGGTTTTCTGGATTTAACCAACTTGGAGTTTCATCACCCTCAAAGCATTGGACTTTAAGACGTTCAATACTTGAAGGAGGACGCAAGGACTCGAGCACTCCGTTCTCGCCCCTCCTCAATCTGACTCTGTTCGATCGCCAATTTAGATCCAATTCCTTAAGATATTGCTTGTCAACAAGTCTAGCCTCAGCGGCTTCTACCATACTCCGAACTCTATCAATGGATCTGATTGAAAGCCGCCCAGTAAGCTGATTCATGCCTTTCAGCTCAGAAATTCTCCGCCCATTCTCCTCTCCAATCGTAAAACAGCTCAAGTTCCGTAGACAAGACAGGTTTCCAAGCCCACATAGCGTTGGTAACTTGTCAGAGCATTTCGCTGGCAGAGCTAGACGACGCAAGTTGACTAGCTTTGTAACGTCCTGATGAATTGTTTTCAGACTTGAACGATTGGCATCAAAAACTTGTAGGCTGTAAAGGCACCAGAATTTCTCCGGTAATTCTTGTATGCGGCTATGAGATATATCAAGATAACGAAGGCTGTTCAGTTCACAAATGCTCTCGGGTAGCTTTACCAGTTTGCAACCTTTCAGACTCAAAAACAGGATGTTGGAGAGCAGATTGAGCCATGGAACCTGAACCTCGAATCTGGTTCCAAACCTAAGTGAACGCAATTTATTGACATGTTGAATATCTCCCATTCTGCCGAGAGCATCATTATTCACCTCGATTGATATATGGCGAACTGTTTGCGGCATTCTCCTCTGCTTCTGGTAGTTCAAATCCTGCATTAAGCAGCACTCATCCACTGAAACAGACTGTGCCATGTCATGGATCAAGTCATGCATCACATATCTACTTTGTTCCGGGAACTTGGGATCAGTTTGAAAAAGGAACCTGCTTCTCAGATCATCCAAATATCTACTCCCCATATCTTCAAGGCGCACGTTCCCTCCTGGTGCAACAAAGCCCTGTGCCACCCAAATGTCAACTATGACATCTCTTTCGAAGCTATAATCTTTCGGAAACATGGAACAAAATGCAAAGCATCTCTTAAGCTCTTGTGGAAGATACAAGTAGCTGAGTTGAAGGGCCGGTAATATCTCATTCTCTTGATGCGGTAGCTCCTGTTAAGGATAGAATAGATTAGGACTCTTATTTGTTTCCTAATATGCTATTTCCTATTATGCTGTGTTGTATTCCTTTTGTACATCCCCTTGTACCTGTATATATATTGCCCCTTGGGCCTCATGAATAGATGCACACAATATTCATAACATGGTATCAGAGCATACCTAGGGTTTCCCTCGGTTCGCTCGCCGCCGCTCCCGTGCCGTCGGCCTCTCCCCGACGTCGCCGGCCGCTCTCGTCGGCCTCGTCCCCGTGCGCCGTCTCCCTGTGTAGCCCAGGCGCCTCACGCGCCGCCGCCCGCTGCTCGCGCCGCGCCAGCGCCGCCTCCCGAGGCTTCTCCGCCGCCTCTTCCGCGCGCGGCGATCCAGCCGTCGCGCCGCCTTCCCGAGCCGGCCGACTTTTCCCAGCGGATCCGGCCGCCGACGGCCGCTGCGCCGCCACCGCTTCCGGCCGGCGCCAACGCCGCCACTCCCTCGTGCTCGCCGCTCGTCTACTCTACTACGCCTTCTTGGCCGTGCCACGGTGGTGGTGGCGCCCTTCGTCTGAGGTGGCCGTCCTCACTGTTCCTCTGCGACAAGGCGGCCACATTGAGTCGATGCTATAAGAAGAAGCGGCATCGTCACGCCGTTCTTCTTCGGCACTAGTGCTTTACGTCGTCATGCGCCGACCTCTTGGCAGCTTTCTCTCCGAGCAAGAGATAGCCCGACTTCGGCGCCGCTTGCCGCCGAGTTCTTCCTCGGCGGGTTCTGCGAGTTACGCTCACGACTCTTGAGCACCGAGAAACCACCTCTACGATCGGTACCTCCCGTGGATTCTTGATTACGGAGCATCTTTTCACATGACCCCGATTCTTCCACTCTGTCTTTTATTACACCTCTTGATTCTCCTGCCGTGTTCTTACTGATGGTACATCTCTTTCTGTCTGCAGTCGAGGATCTCTTAGCAACTCATCCTTTCATGTTCCTTCATTGCTCATATTCCTCGCCTCACTATGCGACTTCTTTCTTTGGGCGATTCATCGACCTTGGTTATCGAGTCATTCTCGACTCGACTCTTGTTGTGTTCGGGACCGCCACACGGAGCTCGGTTGGTTCGGCCTCGGCGCCGTGACTCACGGCGTCTCTGGGAGCTTGATCGGCTTCACCTTCCTTCCACGCCACCATCGCCGCCGTCTCTCGCTTCGCCACTTCGTCTGGCTCTTTTCAGCGATGGCATCACCGTCTTGGTCATCTGTGGATCTACTTTGTCATCCTTAGTTCGTCGTGGTCTTCGGGTCTGTCTCGAGAGACGTGTCTTTAAATTGTCGGTGTAAGTTAGGTAAACAAATTCGACTTCCTATCCTCATAGTGAGTCCGTGTCCCAGCGTCCTTTTGATCTTGTTCATTCGGATGTTTGGGGTCCGGCTCCCTTCGTTTGAAAGGGTCATCGATATTATATCATATTTATAGATGATTTCTCTCGCCACACTTGGATATATTTCATGTCTTCTCGTAGTGAGGTCTTGTCTATCTATAAACAATTTGCCACTATGATCCACACGCTTCTCCACTCTTATTCGTGTCTTTCGTCTTTGATTCTGTGGCGAGTACCTCTCTCGTTACTGCGCAGTTTCCTTCTGCGCGAGGGACTCTCTTCGATTCTCTTGTCACGGTGCTCATGCTCGAATGGTGTCATTGGCGCAAGCATCGTCACCTCCTTGAGGCGGCTCGTACTCGATGATCGCCGCCTCTACCCCACCTCACTTTTGGGCCGAATTTGTTTCCACGCCACCTATCTCATCAACATCCGACCATCTTACGCTCTTGGTGCGATCCACGTTGGCGTCTCGTGGTCTTCTGCGACTACTCGCCCTTCATATGTTTGGCTGCGTTTGCTCGTTCTCCTCGCCCCTCGCGAGCGTACCAAACTAACCGCTCGATCTGTTGAGTGTGTCTTTTTGGGATCTGATCTGAGCACAAGGGCTATCGGTCTTTGGGATCCGGTTGGTCGAAGGATGCGGGTTTCTCGGGATGTGACTTTCGACGAGTCTCGTCCATTCTACCCACGTCCCGCCTCTCCTTCGACTCCTCTGCGGAGTCTGTCTTTCTTGACCTTTCGGATACACCTATATCGCTTTGCCCTCGTCCACTTGTCCCACTGAGTCTCCACATATTCCCCTGTGGCCTCTCGCCGTTGTCACCGCTGCGTCGTCTCCTCAGACTCCCGTGGCTCCTCTCACTCTGATACCTCCCTTCTCTTTTACACTCGTCGACCTCGTATTGAGGCTCTTCCAGTGAGTCATCTTCTCTGATGATCCACCTTCCTCGATGCTCCATCGTCCCCGATGGGTCATCTTCTCCTCGCTACGCTCTCGCGATCGCCGGTCGATTCGGCCTCCGCCGCTTTGCCTTTGCCGGCGCAGCTGCTCGTGAGCTTTGTCTCCTACGGGATCTTTATTACTCACCACGAGTGGCGACTTGCCATGGCCGAGAGATTGCTGCCCTCAGCGTCTTGGTACTTGGGATCTCGTTCCTTTGCCATCTCATTCTTGTCCCATCACGTGTAAGTGGGTCTATAAAATTAAGACTCGCTCGATGGCTCTCTTGAGCGCTACAAGGCGCGTCTTGTTGCTCGTGGCTTCGGCAGAGCATGGTGTTGACTACGACGAGACTTTTGCTCCCGTGGCCCACATGACCACCGTTCGCACTCTTACGCTCGGTGGCGTCTGTTGCCAGCAGTGCATTTCTCGGCTTGATGTCAAGAATGCCTTTCTTAATGGTGAGTTGCGTGAGGAGGTCTACATGCATCCGCCACTGGGTATTCATTCCTCGAGGGCATGGTGCATGCCGCCTTCGCCGCTCTCTCTATGGCCTTAAGCAAGCCCCTCGTGCTTGGTTTGGCGCTTCTCCTCTGTGGTCACTTTGCTTTGGTTTTCACTAGTGATCATGATCTGCGCTCTTTGTCCACACTTCGTCTCGTGGTCGGACTCTTCTTCTTACGTATGTTGATGATATGATCATTACGGAAGATGATTCGAGTACATTGCCTTTGTCAAGGCTCGTCTTAGTGAGCGGTTCCTTATGTCGGATCTTGGTCCTCTCGGTTATTTCCTTGGGATTGAGGTTACTTCCACTCCGGATGGTTTCTTTATGTCCCAAGAGAAATATATTCGGATCTTCTTGATCGCGCCTCTTTCACCGTCAACAGACCGTTGAGACTCCCATAGAGCTCAATGTCCACCTCCGACCCTCGGATGGCGAGCCTCTTTACGATCCGACTACTTATCGTCATCTTGTTGGGAGTCTTGTTTATCTTGTTTATTACTCGTCCGGATATCACTTATCCCGTTCATATTCGAGTCGATTTGTTTCAGCTCCCACTCGGTCCACTCTGACCACCTTCTTGAGTTCTGCGATACCTTCGTGGGACTATCTCTCGCCGTCTCTTCTTTCCACGTTCGATTCGTTCTGACTTGAGACCTATTCGGATGCTACTTGGGCGGCCGATCCCTCGATCGCCGGTCTCTCTCTCGCCTCTTGTTTTTCTTGGTGGTTCTCTTATTGCACGGAAGGCGAAGAAACAGATCGCAGTGTCCGTTCGAGTGCAGAGGCTGAGTTGCGAGCTATGGCTCTCTTGGCAGAGATTACTTGCTACGGTGGTTACTTGAGGATTTTGGTGTTTACACACTACAGGCTCCTCTCTTGTCGACAAGATGCAGTGCTATCGGTATTGCTCGTGATCTGTGAAGCATGAGCTCACCAAGCATATTGGTGTTGATGCTTCCTTCATGAGGTCTTGTGTGCAAGATCGGTGATTACTCTTGAGTATGTGCCTTGAGCTTGGATAGCGGATTTCTTCACGAAGGCCTGGACTCGAGCACAACACGACTTTTACCTCTCCAAACTCGGTGTTGTTGATCCACCATGAGTTTGAGGGGGTGTTAAGGATAGAATAGATTAGGACTCTTATTTGTTTCCTAATATGCTATTTCCTATTATGCTGTGTTGTATTCCTTTTGTACATCCCCTTATACCTGTATATATATTGCATGTTCTGGATAGTCCTCCAATGTGGCTCAGTCAGCTCCATGTTCAACAAGCGTCCGAGAGTTTTGGCAGCCAGAGGAGACCCGCACAGCCTACCAGCAATGCTCTGACCAATGTCTTGCAGCTGAGGATATGACTCTGGGAGCTCTCTACCGAACGCACACTTCTTGAAGAACTCCCAAAAAATACCAGTAGGCAGGCCTTCAAGTTTAACAGGCTTAATGGTGGTGACAAGGTCAGCAACCTTTGGAAATCTTGTAGTCACTAAGACCATGCTGCCTTCAAGTCCATGCCTCAGTGGTGCATAAAATACCTCCCATTCATCCTTAGCATTTGGCCAAATATCATCCAACACCAAAAGAAACTTTTGGCCCTTCAAGTGCCCGATCAATTCCACTTGAAGAGCATCTAAACTGCGTGATGAATTAATATCTTCCCCAGAGATGGATTCGATGATCTCTTTTGTTATCCTTCTCTTGTTAAAGAGGTCTGAAACACAGACCCAAATCCTCACACCGAAGTGGGCTTTCACCCTTGCATCATTGTAGATATACTGCGCCAGTGTAGTCTTCCCCACCCCGCCAATGCCAACAATCGCCAACACAGAAACATTTCCAATGCAGTTGGTCTCAGTGGCAACAGCAGGTCGGGCCCTGCTTCTCTTTCCTTTTAGTCGCTTAGCTCTGGATGTAGATGCGACGCCAGTGCCTTCTGCTGCTCTCTTTCCAGAAGCCCCTGCAGATCTACCGCCCATGGTGGTGGGTGGCACGACCAAGAGCTCGATCACCTGATCTAGCACATGGTCACGTCCAATCGTCACACCCAGCATCTCAATCAACTGATCTCGTTCTTCGTCACGGCCCAATACTTCAGGAGCGCCGATGACTGAACTTGTCTCTGGCATGTGCTGCCCCGGCTCAACATTGAGGCCCAAAAAATTGAGCAGTCCCTCTATCTCAGACACAGCCTTGTCGAGCCTACTCTGGGTCTCCTTTACCCTTGTTTTGCTACCGTGGATGAGACTCTTCACAAGATCAAGAGAGGAGGATAAGAGTTGACCTGCCCTGGTCCGGTCGGCGTCCTCGATCTTCTTTCGCAGCACCTGGTCATCGAACTCGCGGAGAAGGTCCTCAGCGTCATAGGTGGTGTCCTTGAGCTGCGAGAGCGGCACCGCCAAGATCTTGTTCTTGAACCTGCCCCACTCGGCGCGATCGATGCGGGAGCGAGCCTTGTCCAAGCTGGTCCGGAGGCCGCACAGGTCAACGTTTTGTTGGATCGCCTCGAACACGTTGGCGCCGGCTGCTGCGATGGCGGTGATGTTGGCCCCGGTTGAGAGAAAGGACGCCATGACCGCCGTAGTCCTCGGCTCCTCCGGATCTTGTTCTGATGAGATGAGAGAACGTGTGAGAGAGGAGACTCTGTGGGAAGCGTACAATACAGCAGCATAGATGTGAAGTGATGCTCTTGTCCCACAGTAGGCTATAGCCGTTGGGACGGAATGGTGGTCCTGCAGCGAAATTTCGAGATCCGAACTTTTCAAATACTTTACAAATAACTATTTATGCTCTGAACTTTACAAATAAGTAGTATTTCGTGCTCCGAACTTTACAAATAAGTATTTCGTGCCTTGAACTTTACAAATAGATTCCCACCGAGCGTAGCGTCCCACGAACTTTACAAAGTGCTGTCCGGCGGTGCATTCTCCTTATCGGCTAGCCCTTTGCAGTTCGTTCGTTGGGCGTGGCCGATCTGGCATTGGAGTTGGCCTTTATTATTGCTCTTTGGGTTTGGCCTCGGCCTGGCCTGGAGTCGCTTGCTATACTAGGCATGTCGTCGTTGCGTCGCACCAGTATAGGTAGTGAAGAGTCTTTTGCTATATTTATTTCTTGCATTTTTCATAGAAGAGATAACTCTGGGATTTTGAAGCGAAAATTGTCTGCCATTTCCCGCGCTCACCGGCCGCAGATCTCGGTGTGCCCCACCATTGGTAAAAAATTCACAATCCAGCAGCATCCATGATGAAGTGATGCTCCTGTCCTACAGGCTACAGCCGTTGGGATGGAATGGTGGTCCTGCAGCGAAATTTCGTGCTCTCGTGAACCAAGGAGTATTTATTCCAAGGTTTGGTGAAAAGATGCATGCAAGTGTTTGTATTTATTCCAAGGTTTGGTGAAAAGATGCATGCAAGTGTTTCTATTTATTCCAAGGTTGGGTGAAAAGATGCATGCAAGTGTTTGTATTTATTCCAAGGTTGGGTGAAAAGATGCATGCAAGTGTTTGTATTTATTCCAAGGTTCTTCACGTGACTGAGAAGCATTCAATTGGAAGTGCAAACGTGATTTTTATTTTGTGCTTACAGTGATCTGTGCTTTGGGTGCATGCATGGTGACCTTTTGTGAGTAGCATGATTGGAATAAACAATTAAGTGATTTTTATGGTGCCAATTGTGAAGCTATTAAGCATGCATGCGTGATTGTTCCGTGTGGCCGACTGGCTCTGTGATCCGTGATCATCGATATTTTTTTGTATTGTTTTCTGTTTTTTTTGTGTGAACAGATTATAAAAAAAAAATCTGAAGATTACAGCAAGTGAGAAAAATTCTCTGCGAGTTACAATCATTCACCCCCCTCTGATTGCTATCAACGATCCTACAGTTGATTAGACAATTGCTTATAGCTACCTATGCTTAAAATTTTCTTCTTGCTAAATCAAATTATGAGTTTATCATTTATGACATAAGCTTACGCTAAAAAAATTATCTGTGTGGAAGAAGCAAACACAGCTAAAGTAACTCTCTGCTATAAAAAAGAAAATGCACAAGCTCGTGGAGACTGGATAATAATTTTGCCGTACAGCATGCCACACAAAATTGATGCTACACTACTGCGACCTGGAAGATTTGACCGTCTTGTCTTCTGCGACTTTCCCCGATGAGATGAGCGCCGGACATCCTTAAAGTGCTTTCAAGAGGTAAAATTTATTTTTGAAAGTTGTTTCTTTTGCCACTGTAGTTATGGGTTGTGTTCAGTTTGCACTTTTGTTAGCATGATGAGGATATTTCTTGTCTCGCCAATCACCATATTTTTTCTGGCGAACTGCCTCAGAAAAATATTTTTCTGGGGAGGAATGTTCGAATCATTTATGTTTAGGCAACATATCAAGTTATCAACTTGGAATTATCCCTGCTATAGGATCGCCTTAAGAGGAGCACTTTATATTGAGTTCTTATAGAAGGCTAACTCTTGTTTGATGCTTCATTTTTGTTGCCACCTAAGTGTTATGATTTATGAATTTCTATTGAAGCTGGGAGTCACCCATAGTTGTGAAATCCATATGATCTTCAAATGGAGTGATTGGTAGATGTAATCATTATTTGGACCAGTGTGACTTTCTATTTGAACTGACAAATGTCACATACAGCATACTTGAGATTTATCCGTAGGGGGCGATATGACACTATAAGCTTTATCAGACGCGCTGGTATTGCATTCTCCTGTTACATATTTTGAAATAACACTCCAGTAGAATATATTATAGCAAAGATTTTGTATACCTTTTCATTCTGACTGTTGGTGAAACTGTGAAGATGCCTCAGCTTCCTCTGGTAAGCGATGCCAATCTTGAAGAAATTGCATCAATGACAGAAGGGTTCAGTGTTGCTGATCTCAATGCTATACTCAGACGCTGGGGTGGCAATCAAGCCCGAGATGCTGGTCTCAACTAACCACAGGTGATCAAGCAATCAGAGGAAGACGAATGAATACTAACACGCAAAAAAAAGATATTTACTTGATAATGCTGATGAATAATAAATCATGTGTAGCTATATTTGTGGGAATTGTACGCGTAACCAGCTCTCAGCTTGATAGCTTGAAATGTTTTAGGTTTTACAGTACAGAGTATATATGTGACAAGGAAAAATGATCGGCACATTTCGCATTTGTTCAAACTGCCAAAAGTAGGGTGAAAAAAAAGGCAATGAGTAATAGCAAACCAAACCAAGCTGCAAGAGGAGCCGAAGCATGCCATCATATATCGCTTACATGTATCGACATATCTGTGCAGTTCATAGTACCCATCGTCAGCAAGTTCATGTTATTGTAGAAGTAGAACCACCATAGGTGCGATTTACACAATCATATCACCGACATGTAATTCCGTGTATTGGAATTGGAATCGGCAACTCATGTTGCTAACATGAATTGGAATTGGAATCGACAGATGATACGTATTGTTGCTTAATAAGGTTAGGTACGGGCTTAAAAACAAATATAGAGCTCAGTGCTCGGAACACTGCATATGAATCCCAGCTTAACAAACGAACACAGAAACGATTGTTAGGAGTGCGATACAACAGAGCAGGAAACAAAACGATCTGGTTGTTCCTCGGAAAACGATTGTTAGACGACACTGCTTTGCATCCGGGAAAACGCAGCAAAGTGTTGACAACCGTGGTGTCCAGATCCATCGGGAAGAGCAAGGCCGGTGGTCGTTCCTGTGTAAGTATAAAGGAGTCAATCAAGAGAAGGCTGTGGACCATACAAGCGTGCTTGGTTAATTCAGATTTTACGACCTTCTTGTTTGAAAGGAATTTAAGTTTTTTACCACTAGCAAGTTGGCAGATGTACTACATCAAGACTGTAGGCTAGTGAAAACTTATGCTACAATACACTCTGAAAAGGCGACACCATATGCAAGAAAGGCCAAATCGAAAAGAGACAGCTCATCTTATAGTTTGGCAGAACTACTACATCAAGATTCTAAAATTTTCAATGTGATTCGAGCTGGAAGTTACATTTAGCATCTGCACGAACTTGAATTTGGTCCAAAAAAAAATAGAGGTGCTTCAATGCTTTCCTCAATAGTGATTTGCATAATTTTTAAAGCATGACGAATGGTAGATAGATGTTACTTACCTCTTCATTTGCTTTGAGATTAGTGCTACTCTTATTAGAGAGGAAAGCATTGAAGCACCTCTCAAAAAATAACTCTAGAAGCTCAGGTGGTTAGAGATCTTACATTTACCACGATTCAAATAAATTTGAGTAGTTCCTTCTCCTTATTGGTCCGCAGTCCCTCCTTTTTGAATGGCTGCTGTATCTCGGTAAGTTTAGTGCAGCGGGATATCTGGACATGCTGTATGGATGAAAGAGTATGCAGTCCTCTGATGGATGATAACTCCCGGCAGTTACTGAGAATTAGGCATTTCAGCTTGCTAGTGTCGATCGAGCTCAACGGAATCGACTCCACGTTGTTACAGGACCCCAAATGCAGAAGGGTGAGAGATGTGAGGTCCTCTAAGCAGCCTGGAAATGACTTGTCGAGATCACCGCAACTGTGAATAGAGAGACGTCGGAGCGAGGGGGGCAAAACCATTTCCCTTGGGCACACCAACCTGAGGCACCATTGGATCTTGAGGTCTTGGAGGCAGACGAATCCCACAAATGTATGGACAGGGAGTGATTCTAGACTACCACAACACTCAATCACGATCGATTTGATGGATGGCAGATATTCCGGGGACAAGAACTGGTCAAGACTTGTCAGCCTATTACAGCTGAACAGGCGTAAAGTGGTGAGGGGAAGACGTGTTGAGCCAGCTGCAAAACTTGTGAGCACTTCAATTCCTACCTCGGATAGCACCAACTGTTCGAGGGAAGGGAAGGGGATTGGTAAGTATCTCAAGGAGCCACATTCGGAAACTTCTAGAATCTTTAAAGTCGGTAGGTTTTGTGGATTTAACCAACTTGGAGATTCATCACCCCCAAAGCCTTGGACTTTAAGACGTCCAATTCTTAAAGGAGGACGCAAGGCCTCGAGCACTCCGTTCTCCCCGATCATCAAGCTGACTTTGCTCTTTCGCCAATGTAGAACCAATTCCTTAAGGTATTGCTTGTCAACAAGTCTAGCCTCAGCGGCTTCTTCCATACTCCGAACTCTAGCAATGGATGTGATTGAAAGCCGCCCAGTAAGCTGATTCATGCCCTTCAACTCAGAAATTCTCCGCCCATTCTCCTTCCCAACCTCAAAACAGCTCAAGTTCCGTAGAGAAGACAGGTTTCCAAGCCCACTTAGAGTTGATAACTTCTGAGAGCATCTCGATGGCAGAGCTAGACGACGCAAGTTGACTAGCTTTGTAACGTCCTGATGAATTGTTTCCAGTCCCGAACGATTGGCATCAAAAACTTGTAGGCTGTAAAGGCACCAGAATTTCTCCGGTAATTCTTGTATGCGGCTATGAGATATATCAAGATAACGAAGGCTGCTCAACGCACAAATGCTCTCAGGTAGCTTTACCAGCTTGCAATCTTTCAGACTCAAAAACAGGATGTTGGAGAGCAGATTGAACCATGGAACCTCAACCTCCAAGCTTTCTCCAAACCTAAGTGAACGCAATTTATTCACATGTTGAATGTCTCCCATGCTGCTCAGAGCATCATTATTCACCTCGATTGATATATGGCGCACTGTATGCGGCATTCTCCTCTGGTTCTGGTAATTCAAATCTTGCATTAAGAAGCACTCATCCACTGAAACAGACTGTGCCATGTCATGGATCAAGTCATGCATCACATATCTACTTTGTTCAGGGAACTTGGGATCAGATTGAAAAAGGAACCTGCTTCTCAGATCATCCAAATATCTACTCCCCATATCTTCAAGGCGCATTCTCCCTCCTGGTGCAACAAAGCCGTGTGCCACCCAAATGTTAACTATGACATCTCTTTCGAAGCTATAATCTTTCGGAAACATGGAACAAAATGCAAAGCATCTCTTAAGCTCTTGTGGAAGATACAAGTAGCTGAGTTGAAGGGCCGGTAATATCTCATTCTCTTGATGTGTTAGCTCCCACAATTCGTTGTTCTGGATAGTCCTCCAATATTGCTCAGTCAGCTCCATGTTCAACAAGCGTCCGAGAGTTTTGGCAGCCAGAGGAGATCCGCACAACCTATTAGCAATGCTCTGACCAATGTCTTGCAGCTGAGGATATGACTCTGGGAGCTCTTTACCGAACGCACACTTCTTGAAGAACTCCCAAAAAATATCAGTAGGCAGGCCTTCAAGTTCAACAGGCTTAATGGTGGTGACAAGGTCAGCAACCTTTTGAAATCTTGTAGTCACTAAGACCATGCTGCCTTCAAGTCCATGCCCCAATGATGCATAAAATGCCTCCCATTCATTATTAGCAATTCGCCAAATATCGTCCAACACCAAAAGAAACTTTTGGCCCATCAAGTGCCCCTTCAATTCCTCTTGAAGAGCATCTAAACTGCGTGATGAATCAATATCTTCCCTAGAGATGGATTCGATGATCTGTTTTGTTATCCTTCTCTTGTTAAAGGGGAGGTCTGAAACACAGACCCAAATGCGCACGCCAAAGTGGGCTTTCACCCTTGCATCATTGTAGATGAACTGAGCCAGTGTAGTCTTCCCCACCCCGCCAATGCCAACAATCGCCAAGACAGAAACATTTCTAGTGCAGTTGGCCTCAGTGGCAACAGCCCTGCTACTCTCTCCTTTTAGTCGCTTGGCTCTGGATGTAGATGCGACGCCAGTGCCTGCTGCTGCTCTCTTTCCAGAAGCCCCTGCAGATCTACCGCCCCTGGTGAGTGGCACGCCCAAGAGCTCGATCACCTGATCTTGCTCATGTTCACGTCCAATCGTCACACCCAGCATCTCAATCAATCCATCTCGTTCTTTGTCACGGCCCAATACTTCATCAGCGTTGGTGACTGAACTTGTCGGTGGCATGAGCTGCACCGGCTCAACATCGAGGCCCAAAAGACTGAGCGCTCCATTTATCTCAGCCACAGCCTTGTCGAGCCTACTCTGGGTCTCCTTTACCCTTGTTTTGCTACCGTGGATGAGACTCTTCGCAAGATCAAGAGAGGAGGATAAGAGTTGACCTGCCGTGGTCCGGTCGGCGTCCTCGATCTTCTTTCGCAGCACCTGGTCATCGAACTCGCGGAGAAGGTCCTCAGCGTCGTAGGTGGTTTCCTTGAGGTGCGAGAGCAGCATCACCAGCTCCTTGTCCTTGAACCTGTCCCACTCGGCGCGATGGATGAGGAGGCGAGCCCTGGGCAAGCTGGTCCGGAGGAGGGACAGGTCGTCGTTCGGCTGGACCGCCTCCAAGGTGTTGGCCCCAGTTGCGATGATGTTGGCCCCGGTTGCGATGGTGTTGGCCCCGGTTGCGATGATGTTGACCCCGGTTGCGATGATGTTGGCCCCGGTTGCGATGATGTTGCACCCGGTTGCGATGATCCATTGCACGGACGCCATCACCGCCGTAGTCCTCCGCTCTTCCGGATCTTGTTCTGATGAGTCACCGTGAGAGAGGAGACTCTGTGGGAACTGGGAAGTATACAATACAGCAGCATAGATGAAGAAGTGATGCCCTTGTCCTACAGGTTACAGCCGTTGGGACGGAATGGTGGTCCTGCAGCGAAATTTCGAGCTCCAAACTTTTCAAATACTTTACAAATAAGTATTCGTGCTCCGAACTTTACAAATAAGTAGTATTTCGTGCTCCGAACTTTACAAATAAGTAGTATTTCGTGCTCCGAACTTTAGAAATAAGTAGTATTTCGTGCTCTGAACTTTACAAGTAGATTCCCACTCAACTTTACAAAGTGCTGTCCGGCGGTGCGTTCTCCGTCCTACTTTTGGCCCTGTGCTATATTTAAGCCTCTGCCATCTTTCTTATCGGCCAGCCCTTTGCAGTTCGTTCGTTGGGCCTGGCCGATCTGGCATTGGAGTTGGCCTCTACTATTACTCTATGGGTGTGGCCTCTACTATTACTAGGCATGCCGGCGTTGCGTCGCACCCGTATAGGTAGTGAAGAGTCATTTGCTATATTTGTGTCTTGCATTTTTCATAGGAGTGATGCTATTGTCCTATAGGCTACAGCCGTTGGGATGGAATGGAATGGTGGTCCTGCAGCGAAATTTCGTACTCTCGTGAACCAAGTTGGAGTATTTATTCCAAGTTTTGGTGAAAAGATGCATGTAAGTGTTTGTATTTATTCCAAGGTTTGGTGAAAAGATGCATACAAGTGTTTGTATTTATTCCAAGGTTCGGTGAAAAGATGCACCTTGCGCGTAGCCACCCAATTCAATACCCTATCGAATAGTTCTGTTCAACCCAATTCAATGCCCCTATCGAAAACCTAATTCAGTACTTTACAAATAGTGCTGTCTGCACTGAGCCGATTCGTCCCAGTGTAGATAGTCGAGAGTCATTGCTATGTTTATTTGTTGCATTTCTCGTAGAAGAAGAGGTATCTCTGTGATTTTGAAAGCGTTCAGATTGCTCAAGGCAGTAAATTACTAAGCCAACACATCAGACATAACATATTTGCACGATCAGTAACACAGCCTCCCGCAACCTCAATGATAACGCCACGCATCCCTGCTCCTGAATTACTTCACACGCACAACCTCCTCTACTTGTAATCTAACTGGGTAATCCTGCTCGGCGGGTGAACCAGAGGCATAACAAACTTGCAGAGTTGTCTTCCCATTTGCATACATCTGCATCTCCAGGAAAAAGATATGCAATTAATAGCCAGACATAAAGAACCAACCGGTGCAGCCAAACATCACATGCGAATTTACGATGGGAGCGAAGAATAGCAATACCTCATAAATCATAACCTGAGGAGGCCGAGCGCCACAGCAAGCTTGCAATTCTTCTACCCAAATTCCATGTAGCAGCGAAGACCTATGCACATGTGTATATATGGAGTGCCATATCAAAGAGATTGTATTTAACTAAGTGTCGATATTTTAATATTAAAAAAAACGAATACCTACGATTATACTAATACTGCTGGTCGCTGTAGCTTGATGCCTTAGTGCCCCGTGCCCGTACTGTATGGCCGTACGCACTACGCAGCAGGGCGCAGGCCAGCGCGGCCAGCAGCAGCAGTTGCAGCAGTGCAGCACGGCACTACGCCACTACGCCTACGGGCCTACGGGCTACGGCAGCAGCAGGGCTGGGCAGTGCAGCAGCACAGAGGCACAGAGCACTGCACTAGCACTACTGCAGCACGCCAGCACGTTCTCCTTCTCCTGGCTCCTGCTGTCCTTGGCTGCTTGCGCTTCGCCGCTTTCTCGCTCCACCCGGCGCCCGCACCCGCTGCACTCTGCAGGCCTGCAGCGCTGCTTCCGCGGCCGCGCGGCGCTTGAGTCTTGACGCTTCGCGAGTCGCGCTGTTCTGCCGCCCGCGCCTGCCAAGTGCCAGGCTACCACTTGCCAGCCGAGAGGCCGAGAATACGAAGCGAGCGCCGAGCGGGCAAACGGCGAACGGGCGAAGCGCCACGCAGACACACGCGCGGACTCGACGAGCTGGAGTTTTTGAGGTCCGGATTTTTTAAGACCCTGTACGATCGTACCGCTCGCACGCCCATGAGCCCGGGCCTGAGTTCACCAGTTATTTATGTTTATTCGATGCAAGTATGCAGCTCAATTTCTCACAAGCAGCGGCAGTTACCGCGCGCGAGACATCAAACTTTTCTTTTCATGCAAAGGAAACAATACGGCGCTGGATCATTTGCTTGAGACTCCAGCCCGGGTCGCCGCCGGCGAGATCATTCCTGTAGGTCCAGTACGCCCATCCGAACGACGCGCGGCCGAACACCTCCAGCTGCGCCCGAGCAAACTCCCCGTAGTCGCCGTCGCTCGGGTTGGACTTGGCGATCCACTCTGCGGCCCACTCGCCGACGAACACGAGAGGGCCGCCCGCCCTCTGCATCTCGCCCAGCTGCCGCGCCCGCT
This sequence comes from Melocanna baccifera, assembly GCA_036346265.1. Classification (NCBI taxonomy): domain Eukaryota; kingdom Viridiplantae; phylum Streptophyta; class Magnoliopsida; order Poales; family Poaceae; genus Melocanna; species Melocanna baccifera. Next base: position 25,607,796 of record CM070700.1, on the reverse strand, counting down.
CCGTCCTGACGTACTGGATGTTCTGTTCCAGCGTCATGCCTCCGAATTTGCTATCGTCGTACAGGTTGTAGTAGTGCACATCGACGACGCACTTGTCGAACCCGCCGCCGACGATGATTCCGAGGATCTCGGGAGGGTTGGGGGACAGCCGCGCCGACATGATCACGTGGGCGTTCGACGAGTGCTCACGAACGGCGCGGTAGCCTTCACTGTAGTAGCTTTTCAACGTCTCCAGTGAAACGTTTGCGCCTGGCTCGTTTAGCAGCTCCATTGCCAGGAGGCTTCCTCTTGAACCGTACCTGCATGCACGCAGCTAAGATTAGTTCGCTACTCACTCGATCGACCCGATTAAACTGTCAGTTAGTTAGTTAGTAGATGTTGCACGTGTTAGAATGATCTCCACCGCCGATTAGCCCAACGGCTAATCGGGCCTTGATCCGCTGCCGATCGGGGCGCCACCATATTAAGGTCAGGGCCCTGTCGCACTGCGATATATAAAGAGGGGTGGAGGCCGGCGGCACAGGACATGAGGTTGTACAGAGCCGCTACTCCACCCCACAAATCCCAAAACCGACCGGAGGAGCGCAGCGAGCGACGGAAGCACCACCGCCGTCTCGCCGCCGACCGCCGCCGTCACCGACCTTCTTCCCGGCCGCGCCGCCGCCGCGGCGCAGACCTCACCGACGAACCCGTGATGGCCGCCTCGTCCTCCTCTACATCGGACGGTACCCTTCCTCCCTCTTCCTCTCTCTCTCAGATCTAAACCCCAAAACAAGAACGAGAAGAAGAAGTACAGCAAACATTGGTATCAGAGCGGGAATAGAGGCAAAGAAAAGAGGCAAAGAAAATCTCAAATCAATTCCGAGTCTCGGATCGGAAAAAAAAAAAAAAAAGGAGGGAAGGAACTCGCGCGGCATCGCGCTTCGCGGCGTCAAGCGCGCCGCGGCGCCCTGGCAGCGCGCCGCACCGCACTCGAAGCGCTGCTGCGCATGCGCTGCCAAGGCTTTACACTGCCGCGCTGCGCCACTGGGCCATGCGCCTCGTCCGCCGCACGCTTCGCTGAGCACAATGATATAGTTCTAATTGATGAGTTTTATGCACTTAACAATTGTATATTTCACGCAAAAGTTAATTGTTGATTACTCTTTCAATTAAATTCGAACCAACGGAGAATTTAATTTTATGAGAATAGTTGTGAATTATGATATTGTTATTTTCGATTAACGTTGATAATAACAGATTATAATTTTAATACGCTTTAGTTGCAAAAGTCAATGTTGATTAATTTTCATTATTAAATTCGACCCAACGGAGAATTTAATTTTGGAAAAATAGATAATAATTTCAAGAGATTTATGATATTGTTATTCTCTCACCAACGTTGATAATAACAAGATTATAATTTTAATAGATGATTTTATGTATTATTTCTTTTCCGCCCAACGGTGATGTAGATTTAAAGTATAGATAAAATTGATTTAAATTGTATGTCATATTTTTGACCAACGTTGAAAATAAGGCATATAATTTTGCTGTTACGTTCTCACTTTATTTGAACTAATGAGTTGTATCAAAGAGATCCCCACTCTCAAATGAGATCATTATGGAGAGTGGAAGAAAAACATAGACTTAGCGTTTATCTTAGCTGAGGTGGACTGAGTCCTCACTATAGCACGTCCTGCTGAGCCTATGGCACCGGTGAGGGATCAAAATGAGGATGATACTGCTTGGCAGAAAAGACAGAGGGATCATACTCCCTTACAGATGTTATATGATCTTGATCATAAAAAGTGGGTCACTGCCAACAAGAAATGTTTGGCTGTGATAAAGAACACGATTGAGCACGCAATTGTGGGTTCAATCGCAGAGTGTGACACCGCACACAGTACCTTGAGAAAATAAAGAGCCAATTTATCGGCTCTTCAAAGACTTATGCTACACACCGATTAAGCGACTTGTGACGAAAGGTACTCGGTGGTGGCGGTGGCATAAGAGAGCACATACTAAGGATGAGCAACTTGGCATCCAAGCTCAAACCAATAGTTTTGGCTCTCAAGGATGACTTGCAAAATGAGCTTTATTTGTTATCATTATGTGATGACGTGAATGTCGATGCGATAATGGGAACGTCGCGTGCGAAAGTAAATGAATCCTCGTCTACGAATGTAAACAGAAACGAAAGAGAACTCTAATGCGTCGTCGAAATTATGGCACCGCTGCTTAGGCCATATTTCGAGGGGAGAATAGAAAGACTAGTTAAGAATGATATTCTTCCTCCATTAGAGTTCTCGACTTAGAACAATGCAGAAATGCATTAAAGGAAAATATGTAAGGAAAATTAAGAAAGACGCCAAAAGAAGCACAGAGTTCTACAAATTATTCACACAGATATTTGTGGACCTTTTTCTCGTGAAAAGTGTGGATGGATATGACTCGCTCATAACATTCACGGATGATTACTCCGTTATGGATATATTTATCCAATCAAAGAAAGAAATGAAGCCTTGATAAATTCAAGATATTTAAGGTCAAGTTGAAAATCAACATGATTTAAAGATTACTATAGTCCGATCGATCGTGGGGGGAGTACTACGGTCGACATACCCCATATGGACAAGTTCCTGGACCTTTTGCAAGGTTTCTACAGGAAAATGGTATAGTGGCCCAGTATTCTACACCGGGCGAACCTCAAGAAAATGGAGTAGTGAAAGACGCAACCGCACTCGATGGATATGGTGCGAAGTATGATGAGCTACTCTACACCGCCATTGAGTTTATGGATGGAGGCGTTAAAACCGCCATTCATATTCTCAACAGAGTGCCTAGTAAGTCGGTGCCCAAAACACCGTGCGAGTTGTGGACAGAAGAGTTCCTCACTACACCACTTACGTGTGTGGGGAGTCTCACGAGGCTAAAGTATTTAACCCAAATCTTGAGAAGTTTGATCCCAAAACAAGAAGTCGCCATTTCATTGGCTACCCTCGAAAGTCAAAAGGTTTCGCTTTCTCCGTCTGCACTGATATACAAAGTTTGTAGAAACGAGACACACTGTCTTCTTAGAGGATGAAATGATGAGGGGAAGCATGGTAACTCGAGGTTTGACCTTGAAGAGAAGCGGGCGATGGGCCCACTCCGATGATTCAAGAGCCATTCTTCGCGGTGCCTCATCGTCGCAGCACCGACAAGTGCAAGACAACGTGGTGCCAAGACTGTTATTGTTCCTCCCGTGGCAACAATAAATGAGAATGAGGAACCTATTCTTCAGATCCTACAGAACCCATTGCCACGATGATGAGGGTAGCAACAAAGCCCCAAAATGAAGATGTACCAAATGTCGAGGCCCCGAGGAGGTCTCAAAGAGTAAGAAGATCACTATCTCGATGATTATCGATTTATCATACAGAGGAATTTCAAATGGAGGATGATCCCACCTCATTTGAAGAAGCCATGAAAGCGAAAACTCTTCAAAATGGCTTGAAGCCATGGAAGAGGAAATGAGGTCCATGAAGACTAATAAAGTCCGGGACTTGAAATCATTCCTAAAGAAGCCAAAGCAAGAGGTCAGAAATGGGTCTACAAGACAAAACTCGACTCCCAAGGGAATATAGAAAGATACAAAGCGCGACTTGTGGCAAAAGGCTTTACGCAAAGAGAAGAGATTGATTACAATGAGACTTTTTCTCCGCCTCATGTAAAGACTCCTTGAATCATAATGGCATTAGTAGCACATTATGATTTAGAGTTACATCGATGGATGTAAAGACGGCATTTCTTAATGGGGATTTGGAGGAAAATGTTTACATGGCACAACCGAAAGGTTTTGTCATGGAAGAAAATGAAAGAATGGGATGCCGCTAAAGAAATCGATTTATGGGTTAAAGCAAGCTTCAAGACAATGGTACTTGAAGTTTGACAATACAATAAGAAAATTTGGGTTTAAAGAGAATGTAGAGGACAAGCGTGTTTATGCAAAGTTTAAAGATGGGAAGTTTATCTTCCTAATCTCAGTATGTGGATGATATCCTACTAGCTAGTAGTGATATCATCACATCGAGACAAAGAAGTTTTTGTCCTCAAACTTTGATATGAAAGATTTTGGTGAAGCTTCGTTCGTTCTAAGGATCGAAATTCACCGGGATAGAGACAAAGGAATATTGGGACTATCACAAAAGGCATACATAGAGAAAGTCTTAAAGAAATTTGGTATGCATAAAAGTAGTCCTTCACCGCACCTATAGTCAAGGGCGACAGATATGGGGATTTTAATGCCCGGAACCAGACGAGCTCGATCAAATGAAATCGGTTCCATATGCTTCACCGCCTAAGCTTACAAGATGCTCAAGTGTGTACACGCCCGACTTAGCGTTTGTTACCGGGTTATTTGGCGATTCCAGAGCAATCTCGAATAGAGCATTGAAATTGGTAAAGAAAGTCTTGCGTTATTTGCAAGGAACAAAAGGCCTCATGATGACATACGTAAGATCGATTTACTCCATATAGTGGGGTATACTGATTCGATTATACGGGAGATGATAGAAAGTCAACATCCGGATATGTATTCGCTCATTGGAGGAGCTATATCGTGGAAAAGCTCAAAGCAAACCGTCACTACATCGCCCACAATGTATGCCGAGTTTGTAGCATGTTATGAGGCTACGGGCGGTGAATCGGCAAAGAAGTTCATACCGGTTTAAAAGTGGTTGACGACATCAATAGACCACTTAAGTTGTATCGCGATAATGAGCCCGCATAACGTATGCCCACAACAATAAGTCAAGTGGTGCTGCCAAACACATTGACATAAAGTACTATGTTGTGAAAGATAAAGTTCGGATCAAATTATAAGTGTTGAGCACATAAGTACAAGAAAGATGTTAGCGGATCCGCTTACTAAAGGATTACCACCCAACGTGTTCAGAGAACATGTAGCCGCATGGGTTTAAGGAAAGCCTATGATTCTGGACTAAAAGATGGCCCAAAAGATTAAAGTAATCGTTTGAGCAGAGATGTATTGTAGTCATTAAATCTATCGGCGTTTGACCGTGACGATGAGACATGTTCTATGCACTAATCTGTGATGGAATAAGTAAAGTCAAAAGTAATTAAAGTTAAAGCATAGATGAGATCAAGGGGGAGAATGTTAGAATGATCTCCACCGCCGATTAGCCCAACGGCTAATCGGGCCTTGATCCGCGCCGATCGGGGCGCCATTATATTAGCCCATATTAAGGCTGGTGGGCCTGTCGCACAAGCGCTATATAAAGAGGGTGGAGGCCGACGCACAGACATGAGGTTGTACAGAGCCGCTACTCCACCCCACAAATCCCAAAACCGACCGAGGAGGAGCGCAGCGAGCGACGGAAGCACCACCGCTGCCGTCTCGTCGCCGACCGCCGCCGCCACCGACCGACCTTCTTCCCGACCGTCGCTGCCGTGCGCGCAGACCTCACCGACGAACCCGTGATGGCCGCCTCGTCCTCCTCTACATCGGACGGTACCCTTCCTCCCTCTTCCTCTCTCTCTCAGATCTAAACCCTAGAACAAGAACGAGAAGAAGAAGTACAGCAAACAGCACGGTGTATATATATACGTGCCTGTCGGCGAGAACTCTGATCGCGGCCACGGTGCGCTGGATGTTTGCGTCGTTGGGCCACCGTAAGGAGCCATCTCTTGAGCCGCTATGTTCGTACCCGTTCTGCGACCCAGGAGCGGCATGGAGGTCCACGATGACGCTCAGATTGTACGTGCTGCATGCATGCACCGATCGATTAAACACCTACTCCATCAGTGATCAATAGCTCATTTTCTTTACGGTGCATGTGTACGTGTTCGTCAGTAAGTGTATGTGCTTGTTCAGAACTCGACTTACTCTGCCCAATCGAAGGCCTTGTCTAGCATCTCCTGATAGCCCGGATAGAAGGGAGAATGGCAAGGGTTAGCAGTAGCGCCAGAGGAACCTTGTTCCACGGTGATCCACCATGCTACCGGAATTCGCACAGCGTTTAACCCGTTTGATGAAATGAATCTGAAGTCGTCTTCAACTATAAAGCTATTCCAGTGCTCCTGTGCGCACATGCATATAAGTACAAGACTAAATTAGTTAGTTTCTTTTTGGTACGAAATTAGTTAATTAACTCATCAGTCACTCGATCGGACGCATGCATGCATGCTAATTGAACTAGCTAGGTTGACGATGCATATATGATATGCCTTTAGGACGCTCCCCGCGGTATCCAATCCGTAGAAATTGCAGAGCTGAAATTCGCCCGTCATCCGCTCACGGATCTTCATGATGAACACCGACAGGTCAGCGTCGTCCCAGCTCGTACTCTCTGAACCATAATCTGCCGTCACTGCCTCCGCCGTCGCCTACATATCGATCGGCATCATCAACGACATGCACGCGCAAGATATAAGAACTGTAGTGCTGAGCTGAGGTATATCAAATTAACCATGAACGAAACATGCATCAGGTTATGTAGGTACCTGTAAGAAGCTCCCGTTGGGTGCCCTAATCCGAATCTTGCTAGTGCTACGGTTGGTGCGCTCATGTCTTACGATTTCGAATTCGTTGGCACGGTTCGGGTCGGTCTCGGTGGCGACCACTGTTGGGCCGTTGCTGAGGCCGACGAACTGGTCGTGGTAAGCACGGAGCTTGAACTTGGAGTCCGGGCCTGGCCTTCTCCAGATCTGGCAGGCACGACGGATCATATTTACATTCATGCATAGGACGGCGGATCGGAATGAAGGGAATTAACTCACCTTGAAAGTCTCCCAATGTGAAGCAGCTGACCGATTTGCAACGATGAGCCCGCCGCCGCCGCCCTCAGCGCTCAAGTAGGTTTTCTTATTCGCTGACTTGATCCAGATCTTCGTCCCATCCTGCAAAGTAGGTAGGTACGTAGGTACGTAGTTTTGCATATACATGCATGACCATATATTTGAGTACGTACGTACATACATACATATAACATATATACGTATGTACTGTGTGATGATTTTATATATGCGCATGCAGTACACACGCATGCATGTACACACAGTACGTACCAGGAGCTCGTCGTTGGGTATGGCGTCGAAAGGTGAGGGCTTTATCCAGCCTTCGACCACGAGCCATCCTCCAAGGTTGACAGCCCTGACGGGCGGTGCAGAAGACGACGACGAAGAAGAAGAAGCGCATGTGATCATGGACGCCCACGAGCACAGTACTGCAGCGACAAGCCACGGCCGTAACTGGAGTACACCTGCAGCTGGTCCTTGTTTGATTGCCATTGTGTACACGTTGATGAGTTGATCACCAAATACATATGCTGGTGCGCCTTTATAATGGATCGGATCTAGTACGGGCTTAGTCGATCCACACATGCGGACTTGCGTGCCACAGATTGCTAGCTTGGCGTTCTTGGTGAGTGGACCTGGAGTCAAGTCAACCCAACCCATCTTGTACTAGCTACGTACATTAGCTAGCTAGTAGGAGCAGTACATTTGCTTAGTTAGGCGACCTACATCTGGTGCTATTGCCGTCTAGCACCGGTGCATCTACGGTAGTGATGCCTTGCGTACAGGGTGTGCTATTGCCGTGTAGCACGGGTCATCTAAAGCAGTTATCAAAGATGTCAGTATCACGATATATATTATATTATTTTACATTTTATCACAGGTAGATGATATAAATCATAATATAGATCGGAATTAATTAGAATCGCAGTGGGATCGTGATCCTACCCATAGAATCATTATGATCGGGTAGGATCGTAGTGAGATCGTGATCTTGACAACAAACTATATTAGCATATAAAACTTGATATTACCTATTGTCTCGTATTCCTTTGTATTATCTGTGATAGGTTAACATATTTTTTATTTTTATTTTTTAAAATTTAATTATGCTAAATAAGCCAATTAAGTTATAGTAAAAAAACAACCAACTATAATAAAAAATTATAAACTATCGCTATTATGAACACCCTTTAGTAGTGATGCCTTGCGTACAGTTTATGCTATTGCCGTGTAACACGGTGCATCTAGAGTAGTGACGCCTTGCGTACAGGGTAAGGCGTCATGGGCAGGTCACAAGAGCACTGACCATTTAGCTTGCGTTGGAATGTTGGATATATATACTAGCTAGGACGCGTATATCAACGTGCTCCCCTGATCATAAATAATTGAGCTGATCCCAAATCGCATGAGCAATGAGGACCGAGTCTTGCTCGGATAGTGAGACTGCCGGCGCAGCTCGTCCGTCTAAGGTCTGATCCTAGTGTACCTTATTTTTGGTTACTATCTATATAAATATTACTTTTTGAGTATTGTTTTTTATAAACAGTATCTCTTAAAGTACACATATTGTACATTTAGTGATTAAAACATATGTCCGCACTAAACTTTATGATCTCATTTTGTCTTAGTGTGTGCATTAGACGTACCCATATAAGTGTTTGAGTGCGAGTGTGTGTGATGTGTACGTGAGTACATCCTTATTGTACTCATAAATAAAAAATTCACATGAGCAATAGGTCTTACGTGTAAAGGATCATGTATCTATGATTCAAATGTCTAATTCTTTTCGGCTATAACTAATGACTTTTGGTCCTGTGTAAGCGTGCTTATGTGAACAAATCGAATACCAATAAATCATTTTTAAAAAGTTGTTCTGATAAGTCATTTTGAAATGATGATAAAAAAATTATTCTATTTATTCATAGTAAGTTATCGGTTACAACTGGACCAAAATTTCTTTGCCATGAAGCAGATCTCCGGATGTCCGTGGAAAGATCAATGCTTACTGCCCAGCGTGAGAAGCAAAAATCTAGCTAGTACTGTGAACGAACTCAGCTAGCATCGATCACTTGGATCTCCCAAGTGCAAGTACCATTAGTTAACTAATTAATTCGGCATATATATCTAGCACGCTGTACTTCCGTTTGTTTGGACGTTCAGAATAGTGATGGTTTATGATTTTTTTTAACTGTAACTGAGTTGTCTTATTTGATATAATTAAATTTTTTAAAAAATAAAAATAGAAAAAACATATTAGCCCATCACGGACAATGCAAAGGAATACGAGAAAAAAGAAAAAAAATAAAAAGCCAAAAATCTAAAAAAAATCAAAAAAAATGAAATTACCGAATAGTGAAAAAGATGAAAATACGAGATAGTTTGTGGGGTTCTATTTGGCCCAGTTCAGCTGTGATTACTAAGATGGGTCCATTTTTTCTGGGCCATAGATTTGTATATGTAATTGTATGGACTTGATCATAAGACGTCGAACATTAGTAGTGCAAGGAAACAAAAAGAAAAAAAAGAGGGAAGCATCTCAGGAGGCCAAGGGTATCGTAGCTAGTCTTATTCTTTGCGTCATAAAAACAAAAAAATAGAGGTGAGGGCGTATGGTGTGCGGGTCCTCCGGTAGGAGGGCTGGTGCAACGGCCTTGGCAACCGGGTCTTGGCAACCGGGTCTTGCGGATGAGGGGCAGCGATGGAGGCACCTCGGCCCGGTAGCTTCGGCGGTCGGCCGTTGGCAGCAACCCGTCAACCCCTCTGCGCTCGACTATAAGAGGTCGTTCCCCTCTCCTTTGTTGGCATCAAGTGAAGTAAGTTCTCCTCCTCCTCCTCGATCTCTAATTCCTCTCGGTTATCTTTCGGTTTGAGGCTTGGAGTAGTGAGATCTGGTGAATCTCAACTGCTGTGATTGCCAAGAAAGAAGAATATACGAGGTTATGTGCTCGAGTGCTCTTTGGCCGAAACATTTGGTTGTCCTATGTGGCGTTCTCTTGATCCTCGATTTCGACCTCGGCGACTTGGGGAAGAAGTGCGGCATCGTATCTCCGATTGCCTTCGCTCTTGCTGCCACAGCAGGGTGTTTGGTTTTCTGGGACAGCGCTCGTGCGTGCTTTGCCACTACTCGGCTCTTCTTGGTGATTTCGAATATCACCACCACTGTGAGATTTTCGGCTACACTCTTTGTGCAATTCAATATTGATTTCAGTGAATTGCAATTGTTGGAATGGCTGCCTAAATGCTCTGTGATGAAGGCAAACAACAGAGATTATATATATATATATATATATATATATATATATATATGTGTGTGTGTGTGTGTGTGTGTGTGTGTGTGTGTGTGTGTGTGTGTGTGTGTGTGTGGATGTGATGGTAAATGGACCTTGAGTTGTGCATTAGCTATCTGCTCTGATCACTAGACGTGCTGTGTATTTGGTACTCATTGAGTTGCATATCAACATACTGTCTTAGACTTGGTTCAATTCGGCTGTAGTAACTTGATTGTCCAGCTTTAATCAATATAGTTCATACTTAATTGAATTAGTAGATTGATTAAAGGATGTCATATATTGTTTATAGCACTTAGCACTTGGTTCATGATCTGATTGCTCACTTGAATAGCTAATTTTGAAATTAAGGCTAAGGTCTAATTTACAACTACCATATATATATATATCAAGATTGATATCGGTTATGGTAGAGATGGTCAAGAACAACTCTTGTGCAACTACTCTTCTGAGAGCAATAACTACTTTTAATAGTATTAACATGGAGAACATTGTCATACATGTTACGACACTTATGACAAGAGTGTCTTGTGCACTGAACCATGGTGTCACAACCGGTGGCGAAGGAGCTAGCTCACGACAGTAGTCTTGGCGTCGTCGAGGGGAGGATGCAGGAAGCTAGGAAGGGAGAGGGGGATTAATAGGGGCAAGAGGTGGGAGGAACCAATGCCTGCCGTTCGATGTAGAGAGAATGAACGGGTGAGATTGAAATCCTGGGGGATATGCCATGGATCGGTGATGTGTCATTATCACAGACGGTTCGTTGCACATATGAGAGATGGTTTGTTATACAAACTGTCTGTGATAATGTCCGCGGCTTTGCCTTCAGCATCCAATCCCCGAGCGCCACATATTGCTCTATTTGGACCGTCCGATAGTTCTCAACCCTCTGGACCATCCGATCGTCTTTACCAAAGAATATTTGTTATACGAACCATATGTGATAACGCTCAAATATGCGCGCCCTACTCCTGCCTATTAATATTTTGATGCAAGCAACCCTTAAACTTCCACACTGTTCTGGCTTTATGTGCAGCATTATGTACAATTCCTTGATACCACAAACTCAATCTCTTCTAAACTGTTCTCTTTCTGATCATCTTCTTCATTAGATTTCTCAATAATGGCATCTAATATTTTTTTGATCTCCTTTCTCTCATCTATCCATTATGAGTTATTCGGCCGCAACCTTACACAGGCGGCTAACAACTTATGTCTGGAGCAGCTCCTCCGCTCATGCCCTACTCTCCTTTCTTGACTCGCTTCCATCTGTTAGCTGGACCTCATTATCTACCGTCGACGGAGGTGCCTCATTTTGCTCTGAAAAGAGAAACCTCCCTTAGCCTCGTTCTTCTCTCCAATGTGTGTAAAATGGAAGAAACTCTTGCGGCAATGGATAGACACATGAATAACCTTACTGATCAAGCAGAAGTGGTCGATTTTTAGAAAGATTATCATGGCATTCTCTTTGAGATTATGGATCATGCTAATGATTTGCCTAGGTTAGAAGAGGAAGTGGCGAAGACAAGGACAATCTTTATGATATTCGAGAACGCAGCTGCTGATCCTCCAACTCCAAAAGTAGAAGAGGAAACATATGAAGCCCAGAAGATTAAGATCTGGGAATCTCTTTTTGTGAGACTTTTGTAATAAATTTGACTTGAATTTATCTTTTGTAAAAGTGACTAGTCACAATTATTGTTTCAGCTTAGTAGTTTCTGCATGTAGTTCATATATGGGATGGCTGATGAGTGAGAAAGGCATGTAGAAGGAGCCAGAATCTAGTGTTATTTAGGTGAATGGTAAGACCAATGAATTCTTAGTTGGACAGAAGAACCATCAGCGTATGGATGAGATATGTGCGATGCTTTCCATACTAATGAAGCAAATAATTTGGATGAGCCGTAATTCTTCAAGTAGATTATAAGTTTTCATTAGTTATTTTGATCATATTCATTTAGAAAATATCTATTTAGTCAGTTGGTCCTAAGGACTAGGCACAAGATTTATGTGGTTGTTGTGTAGTGTATGACAAAGAACAAAATACAGACGGTTGTAAATAAAAAACGTCTGTGATAGTTTCATAGACGGTTCTAACTAAAAGTCGTCTGTGATAATAGGCAAAACACATACAGTTGTACGTAAAAATGCAGAAGGGTTCATGTTTATATTGTCAGCGATAGACGGTTTTTTATCTATAGTTAATAATTTTTTGCTAAAAATAAATAATAATAACTAAAAGGAATAGTTTTTAAAAGAAGACAAATAGTAGAAAAAGTAAGAAAAAATACGTGCACGAGAGAAGATAAAAGTGAAAGAAATGAAAAAACTGTTTCAAAAAATCAGATATTTATCTTGACTTGTGGCCAATTAGAACAAACCCAAATTATCCTTGACGTGAAATAGATCTCCGAATGTCCATGGAGAGATTATTGCTTACTGCCCAAAGTGGGATGCAAAAATCTAGTTGGTACTGTAAACGAACTCAGCTAGCATCGACCACTTGGATCTCCCAAGTGCAAGTATCATTAGTTTAACTAATTAATTTGGTGTATATATCTAGCACGTTGTACTTCCGTTTGTTTGGTCTCAAACTCAACTATGGAAGCTCTGGGAAAGAAGAAAGTGAAGCCAAGCTAGCGAGCGAGCGGGCTTAGTACAATCTTTACAAGATAGTTTGTGGGCTTCTATTTGGCCCATCTCAATCGTGATCACTAAGATGGGCCCTTTTTTTTGGGCCGTAGATTGCGATGCTACTGTCTACTGGTATGGACCTGATGTAAGACGTCGTACGTACGTCAAAGTTTTTTCCTTGAAGAAATTAGTCATCAAAATCGTAGATTCGAAGACAGAAAAATTCAGATCCACACCCAATAAATTAAATTTAAATTTAAGGGTGGGTACTTTTAGGTTATAGTTTATAGTTTAAAATTTTGAATTCTAACTATTCGCGAGAGGCAGTACGCAAAAAAAATAGTTGTATGTGATTTTAACTGATATAACTGAACTCCATATATATTTTACTATAATTTTTTTGTCGACGCTGTCTTAAAAATATATACTATTTAAAAATAATTACCGTAACATAAGTCATAAGTTATAAGTCAGTGGAAAAGAAAAAACCTAATTCTATGCGGTGCAGTAGTTGTATTGACTACCGGCAATATTAAAATTTTCCCCCTGCCGGTTCCCTTTTTTTCTTCAAAAGGGACGAGAAACTGGAATGGTTCTTTTCGAAAGACAAGGATAGCAAGCAAGAGTGACTCTCATAGAAGAACTTGTGGCATTAAATGAAATGCTATTTTCATAGAAAAACTTGGCTATGTAAAAGCATGAAAAGCCCCTTTTTTCCTTGCTCTTTCCAGTTCTATACAAGCTGACTTAATGTGGCCCTTTGGTATGTCTTAGCCGCATAACTTCTTTAGGTGGCTTCAAGATCATTGTCAGGATTGTCTTAGCTTGTGCTGCTGGTTTCTTGAAGCTAAATGCAGCAGCTGCTGCCTTTCTTTTCGCTGCTATCCCAAATCTTGGATTTAAACTTCGACTTAGATGAGAGGACCTAGATGATGCAACATGTTCTTCTGGTTGTGGCTATTCATCCACTTCAAGGGCATGGGCATCATCATCTTCCTCTTCTTCATCATCTAGTTGGAGCTTTGGTTTTCTTTTGGTCTTTTGCATCCATGCTTGCTCTCCCTCATGATTGCAATAGTGGTTCTAGGGCATTTTTGGTAGTCATCAAATCCTCATATGAGATGTTGTTTCAACTTCTTGATCCCCGAGTGCACCCGAGTGCCACGTAGAGTGCATTGTACCAAATCCTTGTTTTCAGTCGGCCAAAATGCATACTCCCACCCTGGATCTTTGGACTTCGCTTTCCTCTTTGGATTGGTTGATGGATCATAACTTTCAATTGTAGCACCACTGCCTGTATCTTCCTCGGGCTGATGAGAACCTGTAAGCAGTGCGGCAGATCACTTACTAAGCACAAGAGCACTAGGTCGGACCTAGTAGGTCCAAGCAGTGCACGGAGTACCTTATACTAAGCAGTAACCACTAAGCAGTTAGGCAGTACTAGTCTATTAGATCACTTAGCCACTTACAATCAACAGAGCAGGGCAGCAGGGACAAAGAGGGGAGGCCAGTCCAGGCGGAGGCGGCAAGGTGAAGCTGGGTCGGAGTGGTGTTGGGGCGAAGTCGGGGCGAAGGCGTGGAGCTGGTGTCGTAGAAAGCAGCACGAGGCCGAGGCGGTGCATAGCGAAGACGCAAGATGCAGGCACAGAGCCAGAGGCGAAGGCGGCGGGGCGACCCGGGGCAGAGGAGGCCTGCACTGGCGGTGGGGCGGAGTCAGGTCGGAGTGTCGTTGGACAAAGCGCTGAAGCCGGGGCGAAGGTGGGAGCCGGTGCCAGAGCCGGAGGTGGTGCGGAGCGGAGACGCAGGACGCAGCGTGGAGCCGGAGGCGAAGGGCGGTGCGCCGGCGCAAGAAGAAAGCAGCGCGGAGCAGATCTGTTTTCTCTCACTCCTTTCCACCCCCACCTTTTTTACAGCCTTAGCTCCTCCAGGCGAGTGCCGCATCTTTCGCCTGGACGCCACATCTTTCGTCTGGATGCCTGAAATTGCTAGTCGAGCATCTAACTACGAACAACCTAGGCGACAGACCCTGGTGTCCACCCTGGAGCGCCAGGACGCCTAGGCGACGCCTTGATAGCATAGTGCGGTAAACAACATACGTTTAACAATAAGCATTGAAGCAAATGTATAAATTCACTAACTATCGCAAGAAAACACATAAGCCACACACGACTAAATATTTCCAAAAGGCATATCTTTATTCACTAACCACTTAAGCATGTCATTCAAGTCTGAATATGATAACTAAATGTGATATGTGAATTACCGTTTGTATGTTGAAGAAATGTGCTACTTCCACCTATATATGTCGCCTTCAATATTCATCTAAAAACAACAAAGTAAATGTGAGTTCAAGACTCAACAAATACATAATAAAATGGTGATAATAACATAGCAATTCAGTAAATCTCATATCTATGAACTGTAAAACATACTCTTTGTAACTGTCAGTAAATCGCATATCTGTGAACTATAAAACATAATATCTGTAATTGTTTCACTGTTTCCTATTTCTTTCATGTAATGCAACGCGATGCAATGCAATGCGTCTATAACTGTAGCTTATATCGGTATAGCGAAGTATTTACCTGTTGATGAACCAATCTCGCCCCGTCCTTTGTCATATTTGGGATCGGTCACTAAAATCTTGTTGCTCTTTCGCCACTACAAATTATTTGTTTTTTAGTTTACCATTTCTGTCAGGTTTCAACCCTTCTTGTGGTCAAAGTCAATAAAAACTAAAATCAATTAAAAATCATGCGCATGGCTAAAAAAAGGAGACAAACTCCAGGTGCTTACTGGCATCAACATTGGTTGCTGCATGTTTTATCTGCCATTGCCTCAACGCTGTGCCTATATATGCTGTTATGGTCATATGATGGCTGGTCTTGAGTGTTTCTGCCATGATAAAGAAGCACGGAATAACTACTGTATGCCTTGGCTGCTATCAGCCTATCATGCTGCCTGACTGCAAGCCTTCGTCAAAAGTATGTTGTGCTTGCTTCTGCCCTCAGTTGCTGCCTGGTTGTGCACCTCCCTTGACCCTTGCTAGTATCTAATGCTGCTTGGCATCAGTGACATTCTGACCTGTCATGAGCCTCTTTTGGTCCAGTGGCCACAGCTGGTTGATGTACAGGTTCAGTCACCCTGCTGGACACTCGCTTGGCTGTCAGTTTTTTCTTGTGGACCTTTGGCACCATTTTATTTTCTAACATTTGAATTTCTTATATTTTTAATGGGTTTGAATAGCACTAACTGTTAAAAATGGTCATGGCAAAAATGGAAGCAGCAAAAATAAAGTTCCCATTTTGTGGTACTTCAATGTCCTTTGTATGGTGGCAATGTCAAGGAATGTGGGAAATGTTAAAGTATTATTATATTGCCCACCTTTGCTCAACAACTTAAGCTTTTGGTGAATTGGTTGGTACATGAAATCTCAATATGGTATTAAAGCCAAAAGTCCTGAGTTTGGACCTGGCTGGTGCAATCTTAGGGAACAAAATCCTGACCACTTTGAGTACACTTCATAAGCTTAATGGAAACAAGACGTGAGGGAAAGTGTTAAAGTATGAGTGTATTGTTCAATGAAATGCTGCTTCACAAAGATAATGTACTAAGAGTCATCTTCAGTAATAATCATATCATCCACATATGGAAGGTGGAGTATCCAGCCCCGAGGAGAGATGTGTACAAAGAGGGTAGGGTCGTGATCACTGGCGGAGAAGTCGGCAACAATGACAATAGAGAAGCGGTCAAACCAAGCACGAGGGGCTTGTTTGAGCCCATAAAGAGAGTGACGAAGCCGGACAAACCATACAATCAGGGACAGAATACCCAGGGGTGATTGTATGCAGACCTCACGCAACTCGCCATTGAGAAAGACATTCTTAACGTCTAATTGAGATATAGGCCACAATGGCATCGAGCTGCTGAAGAGAATGTGCCCGGTGCACAACTGAGGGGTACACAGCATCACTCGTAGGCTGGTAGTGAGCTTAGAGGCACTCCACATAAGCTATGTTGTTGGCAGCTCTGCCACATTCATTGAGATGGCCACAGACATGTTACCCACTAGGATGGCGGCAACACAAGCCTTGACATCCTGCCATAACTCGTAAGCATGCAACTCAGAATGGTAAAGCTTCAAAACCTCCTTCAGTGCAGCATTGGCAGCCTCCTGAGCCGTCTATGGACCTATAGGCTGTGGCAAAACCCACGTTGTGAGGGACTGAGGGCTGCAGCTGCTGCGTGTTCTCTACGTTTCATGCAGCAGCTGCTGTATGATTAAGGATACGATAGAAGCATGAAGTTCTTATTTTGCTAAGCAATCTATTCAATCTGAACTAGAAATAGCCTGCCGGCCTGCCCCAAGTAAAGAGCCATCCTGATTCTCTCACATTGGATGGGTTGATTAGACAATTGCTTATAGCTACCTATGCTTAAGTTTTTCTTCTTGCTAAATCAGATTATGAGTTCATCATTTATGCAATAAGCTTACGCTAAAAAATTATCTGTGTGGAAGAAGCAAACACAGCTAAAGTAACTCTCTGCTATAAAAAAGAAAATGCACAAGCTTGTGGAGACTGGAGTATAATTTTGCCGCACAGCATGCCACACAAAATTGATGCTGCACTACTGTGACCTGGAAGATCTTGTCTTCTGTGACTTTCCCCGATGAGATGAGCGTCTGGACATCCTTAAAGTGCTTTCAAGAGGTAAAATTTATTTTTGGAAGTGCCACTGTAGTTATGGGTTGTGTTCAGTTTGCACTTTTGTTAGCATGATGAGGATATGTCTTGTCTCTCCAATCACCATATTTTTTCTGGCGAACTGCCTCAGAAAAATATTTTTCTGGCGAGGAATGTTCGAATCATTTATGTTTAGGCAACATATCAAGTTATCAACATGGAATTATCCCTGCTACAGGATCGCCTTAAGAGGAGCACTTTACGTTGACTTCTTATAGAAGGCTAACTCTTGTTTGATGCTTCATTTCTGTTGCCACCTAAGTGTTATGATTTATGAATTTCTATTGAAGCTGGGAATCACCCATAGTTGTGAAATCCATATGATCTTCAAATGGAGTGATTGGTGGATATAATCATTATTTGGACCAGTGTGACTTTCTATTTGAACTGACAAATGTCATATACAGCATACTTGAGATTTATCTGTAGGGGGCGATACAACACTATAAGCTTTATCAGATGCGCTTGTATTGCATTCTCCTGTTACATATTTTGAAATAACACTCCAGTAGAATATATTATAGCAAAGATTTTGTATACCTTTTCATCTTGACTGTTGGTGATACTGTGAAGATGCCTCAGCTTTCTCTGTTAAGCGATGCCAATCTTGAAGAAATTGCATCAATGACAGAAGGGTTCGGTAGTGCTTATGCATAATAAATCATGTGCAGTAATATTTGTGGGAATTGTACGTGTAACCAGCTCTCCGCTTGATAGATGAGCATAAAGCGTGAGTACATCTGTCCTTCTGTTAGCTTGAAATGTTTTAGTTTTTACAGTACAGAGTATATATGTGACAAGGAAAAATGATCGGCAC
Organism: Melocanna baccifera; assembly: GCA_036346265.1. Taxonomy (NCBI): domain Eukaryota; kingdom Viridiplantae; phylum Streptophyta; class Magnoliopsida; order Poales; family Poaceae; genus Melocanna; species Melocanna baccifera. The sequence goes on along the minus strand of CM070700.1, from coordinate 25,589,533 downwards.
ATTTCGCATTTGTTCAAACTGCCAAAAATAGGGTGAAAAAAGGCAATGAGTAAGAGCAAACCGAACCAAGCTGCAAGAGGAGCCAAAGCATGCCATCATATATTGCCTACATCTATGGACATATCTGTGCAGTTCATAGTACCCATCGTCAACCAAGATGTTATTGTAGAACCACCATAGGTGCGATTTACACAATCATATCACCAACATGTAATTCCGTGTATTGGAATTGGAATCGGCAACTCATGTTGCTAACATGAATTGGAATTGGAATCAGATACAATGTACGACAGATGATACATATAGAGCTTAGTGCTCGGAACACTGCATATGAATCCCAGCTTAACAAACGAACACAGAAACGATTGCTAAGATTGCGATACAACAGAGCAGGCAACAAAACGATCTCGTTGTTGCTCGGAACTCGGGAGAACACGTTAGACGACACTGCTTTGCATCCGGGAAGCAACAACAAAAACGCAGCGAAGTGGTGTCCAGATCCATCGGGAAGAGCAAGGCCGGTGGTTGTTCCTGTGTAAGTATAAAGGGGTCAATCAAGAGAAGGCTGTGGACCATAGAAGTGTGCTTAGTTGTTTGAAAGGAATTTAGATTTTTTTTACTACTAGCAAGTTGGCAGATGTACTACATCAAGACTGTTGGCTAGTGAAAACTTAAGCTACGATACACTCTGAAAAGGCGACACATATGCAAGAAAGGACATATCGAAAAGAGATCTCATATTATAGATTCGTAGAACTAAAACATGAAGATTCTAAATTTTCAGTGTGATTCGAGCTGGAAGATACATATAGCATCTGCACGAACAACTTTTGGTCCCAAAAAAATTAACTCTAGAAGCTCAGGTGGTTAGAGATATTACATTTACCACCGTTCGGCAAATTTGAGTATTTCCTTGTCCTCCTTGGTCCGCAGTCCCTTCTTTTCGAATGGCTGCTGTATCTCGGTAAGTTTAGGGCAGTTGGATATCTGGACATGTTGTATGAATGAAAGAGCATGCAGTCCTCCGATGGATGATAACTCCGAGCAGTAACGGAGCATCAGGCATTTCAGCTTGGTAGTGTCGATCGAGCTCAATGGAATCGACTCCACCTTCTTACAGTACCTCAAATCCAGAAGGGTGAGAGAGGTGAGGTCCTCTAGGCAGACTGGAAATGACTTTTCGAGCTCACCGCAATAGTGAATAGAGAGGCGTCGGAGCGAGGGGGGCAAAACCATTTCCCTTGGGCACACCAACTCGCTGCAGTTACGGATCTTGAGGTCTTCGAGGCAGAGGAATCTCACAAATGTATGGACTGGTAGTGATACTAGACTTGTACACCATGCAATCTCTATCGACTTGATGGACGGCAGATATTCCGGAGACAAGAACTGGTCAATATTTCTCAGCTTTTCACACCAGTGCAGGCGTAAAGTGGTGAGGCGTGTGAGGAAAAGATGTGCAATGCTACTGCTGCTGCTGCTGCTGCTTGCATGCGGCGTCCTGTCGTCACCAGCTGGCATACCGTCAGCAAAACTTGTGAGTGCTTCAATTCCTACCCAGGATAGCACCAACTGTTCGAGGGAAGGGAAGTGGATTTGTAAATATCTCAAATAGCCACATCCGGAAATCTCTATCGACTTGATGGATGGTAGATATTCCAGGGACAAGAACTGGTCAAGACTTGTCAGCTTATGACACCCGCACAGGCGTAAAGCAGTGAGGCGTGTGAGGGGAAGAAAGTCATTGCTACTGCTGCTTGTGAGCGCTTCAATTCCTACGCAGGATAGCACCAGCTGTTCGAGGAAAGGGAAGGGGATTGCTAAATCTCTCAAGGAGCAACATCCGGAAACTTCCAGATTCATTAAAGTAGGTAGGTTTTCTGGATTTAACCAACTTGGAGATTTATCGCCCCCAAAGCCATCGATTTTAAGACATTCAATTCTTGAAGGAGGACGCAAGGCCTCGAGCACTCCGTTCTCGCCCCTCCTCAGGGCAGAGCTGACGTGCCGCCCTCGCCAATTTAGAACCAATTCCTTAAGGTATTGCTTCTCAGCAAGTCTAGCCTCAGCGGCTTCTTCCATTCTCCAAACTTCATCAATGTATCTAATTGAAAGCCGCCCAGTAAGCTGATTCATGCCCTTCAGCTCAGAAATTCTCCGTCCATTCACCTTCCCAACCTCAAAACAGCTCAAGTTCCGTAGAGAAGACAGGCTTCCAAGCCCACTTAGAGTTGATAACTTCTCAGAGCATTTCGCTGGAACAGCTAGACGACGCAAGTTGACTAGCTTTGTAACGTCCTGATGAATTGCTCGCAGACTTGAAAGATTGGCGTCAAAAACTTGTAGGCTGTAAAGGCACCATAATTTCTTCGGTAATAATTGTATGCGGCTATGAGATATATCAAGATAACGAAGGCTGCTCAACTCACAAATGCTCTCAGGTAGCTTTACCAGCTTGCAACCTTTCAGACTCAAAAACAGGATGTTGGAGAGCAGATTGAACCATGGAACCTCAACCACAAATTTGGTTCCAAACCTAATTGAATGCAATTTATTCACATGTTGAATATCTCCCATTCTGCCGAGAGCATCATTGTTCACCTCGATTGATATATGGCGAACTGTATGTGGCATTCTCCTGTGGTTCTGGTAGTTCAAATCTTGCATTAAGAAGCACTCATCCACTGAAACAGACTGTGCCATGTCATGGATCAAGTCATGCATCACATATCTACTTTGTTTCGGGAACTTGGGATCAGATTGAAAAAGGAACCTGCTTCTCAGATCATCCAAATATCTACTCCCTATATCTTCAAGGCGCACGTTCCCTCCTGGTGCAACAAAGCCCTGTGCCACCCAAATGTCAACTATGACATCTCTTTCGAAGCTATAATCTTTCGGAAACATGGAACAAAATGCAAAGCATCTCTTAAGCTCTTGTGGAAGATACAAGTAGCTCAGTTGAAGGGCCGGTAATATCTCATTCTCTTGATGCAGTAGCTCCCACAATTCGCTGTTCTGGATAGTCCTCCAATGCCGCTCAGTCAGCTCCATGTTCAACAAGCGTCCGAGAGTTTTGGCAGCCAGAGGAGACCCGCACAACCTATCAGCAATGCTCTGACCAATGTCTTGCAGCCGAGGATATGACTCTGGGAGCTCTTTACCGAACGCACACTTCCTGAAGAACTCCCAAAAAATAGCAGTACGCAGGCCTTCAAGTTTAACAGGCTCAATGGTGGTGACAAGGTCAGCAACCTTTTGAAATCTTGTAGTCACTAAGACCATGCTGCCTTCAAGTCCATGCCTCAATGGTTTGTAAAATGCCTCCCATTCATCGTTAGCTTTTGGCCAAATATCATCCAACACCAAAAGAAACTTTTGGCCCTTCAAGTGCCCCATCAATTCCTCTTGAAGAGCATTTAAGCTGCGTGATGAATTAATATCTTCCCCAGAGATAGATTCGATGATCTCTTTTGTTATCCTTTTCTTGTTAAAGAGGTCTGAAACACAGACCCAAATCCTCACGCCAAAGTGGGCTTTCACCCTTGCATCATTGTAGATGAATTGAGCCAGTGTAGTCTTCCCCACCCCGCCAATGCCAACAATCGCCAAGACAGAAACATTTCCAGTGCAGTTGGTCTCAGTGGCAACACATCTGCTACTCTCTCCTTTTAGTCGTTTAGCTCTAGATGTAGATGCGGCTGCAGTGCCTGCTGCTGCTCTCTTTCCAGAAGCACCTGCAGATCTACCGCCTCTGGTGGTGAGTGGCACGCCCAAGAGCTCGACCACCTGATCTAGCTCATGGTCACGTCCAGTCGTCACACCCAGCATCTCAATCAATAGATCTCGTTCTTCGTCACGCCCCAATACTTCAGGAGCGCCGATGACTGAACTTGTCTCTGGCATGTGCTGCCCCGCCTCAACATTGAGGCCCAAAAAACTAAGCTCTTTCTCTATCTCAGCCACAGCCCTGTCTAGCCTACTCTGGATTTCCTTTACCCTTGTTTTGCTACCGTGGATCAGACTCCTTGCAAGATTAAGAGAGGAGGATAAGAGTTGACCTGCCCTGCTCCGGTCGGCGTCCTCGATCTTCTTTCGCAGCACCTGGTCATCGAACTCGCGGAGAAGGTCCTCGGCGTCGTAGGTGGTGTCCTTGAGGTGCGAGAGCAGCACCGCCAGCTCCTTGTTCTTGAACCTGCCCCACTCGGCGCGATCGATGAGGGAGCGAGCCTTGTCCAAGCTGGTCCGGAGGCCGCACAGGTCGACGTTTTGTTGGATCGCTTCGTAGATCTTGGCCCCGGTTGTGATAATGTTGGCACCGGTTGCGATGATCCCTTGCACGGTGTCCATCACCGCCGTAGTTCTCGGCTCCTTCGGATCTTGTTCTTATGAGAGTCAACGTGAGAGAAAGGAGATTCTGTGGAAAGGAGATGAACAAGCGATGCTCTTGTTCTGACGGAATTTAGTGTGTGAATAGACCTGACCGACTATGCTGCACTGGAACCGCTTAATTTAGCTTCTAATTTCTTACTTCTATTTTTACTATTTATTAATTTTTTAGCTTTTTTACTATTTTTTTCATATTTCTTTATATTATCCGTGATGAGCTAGCATATTTTTTTTTTTTAAATTTAATTATACAAAATAAATCAACTCAGTTACAATAAAAAAATAAGCTAGCTTCAGTAAAAAAACTATAAGCCAACGTCTGAACACCTCTCTTAGATTCCGTTAGACTAAGGCTTTTGAGATGGGTATTCGAATTTAATAAGATATTATTTTAATAAAGAAAGTAGAGGTTAATCTGTAGTAACAAAAATTAAAGTATAATTTATTTGTGTTAGAGATAACATCTCAAATAATTGAGAGAAATTACAAAATAATTAAGAAAAAATATTGAATTGGGAATCTGGGATTTGGGACATAAAAAAGGGGATGCACTTGTCTTATTATCGATGTAGATGCTTGCCTTGCTGTCCCCAACAACCAAACCGTTGCCGCCGCATGCTCTCTTACCCTAAGTGCATACTTCAACAAATCTTGCAAAACATATTTGCAAGTTACAGTATCATGCACACAAGGATTATACATGATTCCCAATAAGTTGCAAAATATATTTGCATACTTTTTAAATCATGACACAAAAAATTAGTACATGGATTTAACACAGTCGCAAATCTAAGTCATATGTTATAAGGATTGTGTATGGGTTTCGACCATTTACAAAAATATATTTGCAAATATAAACCTCATACCACAAGGATTAGAAAACATGGACTTCAAACACTTGTAAAATGCATTCGCAATGTATTGTCTTATATTATAAAGATTCAACATATGAGTTTCAACTATTTGCAAAAACACATTCGCAAATATAAGCATTATGCTAATGAGAGCTATAGTAAGTGAGGTTGAGCTATTAACACATGATGAGACTTAAACTACCGATCTTCGAACCAAACACCAAGACCAATAAAAGACTAAGAACACATCCTTAACAATAACTAGTCATACCTTTGTTTTGTGTATTTTTTTTTGAAGTTTGATAACATACATCATCACTTCAAGTCCGGATCCTTATCTTGATGTGCATCAACCCATGATGCATCCTTCACTTGACCTCCATCAACACATGATGGAACTTCACTTGACTTGATGATCAACACATTATCATTTTCTTTTGGACATACATCAACTCATGATACATCTTCTTGAACTCCATCAACACATAATGGGTCTTGTCTTCACTCGATGATCAACTCATAATTATCTTCTCTTCTTGATGGCCTTCAATATATAAAGCCATCTTCCATCATCTTAAGTTGATGATCTTCGACACATAAAGCTATCCTAAGTCATCCTCACTTGTGGAACCTTATCTATTCATCTAACTCATGGAAAATGTTAGTTCATAAATCAATTATCATCAATTTTCAAAACTTCACCAGTAACATATAATGGGGGACTAGATTTTACAATCATTCCCTTTTTGGTGATTCGTGACAATCTCAACAAATAATGAGATATAAATTGATTTACGAGTATACACTATGTACACAACAATTATATACTCTAGAATAAACTTTCTTAAGCAATTAACTCATTTGAATGCGTGTGTTTATTTTTGATATTAATTGCTAGCAAAGTTTACTCAACTAGTTATCATTAATCATCCAATCATTAACACATAACAGAGAAACTAGATGACAACCCGATTATGAGTATATATGAGCTACACAAGCTATATATACTTAAAGGATACGTTTCAAAGTAAAGATCCTTAATATGTGGAAAGAGGAATATAGATCAATACTAACGAAACCATAAAGCACAGAGTGAACTCCCCTTAAATGTGTGCACACAAGAATGTAGAGTGGAAAACATATAAATATATTCTTCTTACACTTTTGGTGGAGTTTAATATATATGTTTTGGATATAAGGAATACACTAAGTTATAAGAATGAGATTTCGAATGTATATCTCTACGATTTCATATTTTTATCCAAATAAGACTTAAGAAATCATAATTAATCAAACACGTTAGTCTCACAATAACATTTGTCATTCATTTCATCCAAATGAGACTAGACAATATCATAACTAATAAGCATATCAGTCTCACAATTGTATTTGTTATTATCACCAAAACTAACTTAATGGAGTTTGAACTTACAGTTATTGTATTTTATGTATTGGCTCACGGAGCACGATTGATTATACTCGCCCTCGCTCACTACATTAACTTAGAGCCTTTAGCTCATGACCACCATACCTACTACACTGTCTTAGGACGAGATGGAGAAGAAAATGGTAGAGATTAGGACATTCTTTAGTATTCTAATCTTTACCCCAAATAGACATACTTTAGTAGTGATTATATGCACTTCTATTATCTAGACTCTTAAAAAGTAGTATGGCTTTTTTTACTTTAGTCGCTTGCCTGTAGCAAGATGTGACCTCACCTCCTACTTTTCGCTTTCACTTCCGCTTTCCGTAATATAGTATTTGGTCTGATCGGTCCTTTTGTAAACTCTACCCATTAAAAATTATTTAAATTCTGATATATAATATTAAAAATAGTATTATTCATATGATATATAAGTTAATTTAGTAATATATCTGTAAATACTGAATAATAATCGAGGAAAAGTTCGTCGTCAGACAATTCATGGACGCTTACGTGCACAATACTGCAACGCAGTAACCGGAGCCGTAGTAGTCCACCTGCAGCTGGTCCTTGTTTGATTGCCATTGTGTGTTGGTTCTGGTGCGCCTTTATAATGGATTGGAGTACGTGCTTAGACCTTAATCCAACTAGTTTACAGTTTAAATTTCTATCTATAATTTTTAGTTTATAATTAAAATTATACTATATTGATCGTTAGTTTTAAAAAAATATAAAGAAAAAAATAAAAAGGACCGTTAATCATCACGGCAATACAACGGAATACAGGGAAAAAAACTAAAATAATCTAAAATTAAAAGCTAATATGTTAACTTCTGATTAAATAAGCGAGAAGCGCCACAGATTGCTTGGCGTTCTTGGCGAGTAGACCTGGAGTCAGTCAACCCATCCGGTACTAGCTACGCGGTTCCTTTTTTTCTTCAAAAGGGACGAGAAACTGGAATGGTTCTTTCGAAAGACAAGGATAGCAAGCAAGAGTGACTCGTGAGATAACAAGAAAGCAGAGGAATAAAGCACGACGGGGTGCATCTTGTGGAAAGCATATTCCTTGTGTTCTTCTTTCTTTGCACGATACTGACTCAAATATTTGTGTTCTGCCTGAAAGCAACGCTGCCATGCATGGGTCAGCGGCAATGCAAAATCTAACCTCAGATCTCAGGTCCAGTATTTTTTCGCTTATAGCTTATCTCTTCTTCTAAATAAATAAATATAATAGTTTTATTGTTTTAAAAATGATTTATTGGTATTTGATTTATTTATATAAATATTTATATTAAAATTAAAAATTATTAGTTATAACATAAACTATCGTCGGTAGTTTATGTAAACAAGACGTTGGATACATGGTCCCGCTCGTTTTAGCTATAACTATTCATAATTCATCTTTTTGAATTTTTAGATTTTTGGGTTTTTGTATTTTTCCTATCGGCGGATAGTAATATATTTTTTCTATTTTTATATTTTTTAAAAATTTAATTATATCTAAAAAGTTAAATTAATTACAATAAAAAAATTAACTATAGTAAAATTTTAACTAAAATTAAAAGTCATGGCTAGGACCAAGCCCGTATAATTCCTCCGTAACCTGCAGCATCTATTCAGAGCCGTGTTAACGGGTCCTGGTGGGGCCACCTGGGTCATGGTCGGCGGTTTGTTCTAGAGGAGGCCGGCACGTGTGGAAAGGTCTTGCACCTCCTCATATACCCACTCGGCGGCCGCCGACACGTGGGCCACCGAGCATCTTGTGGACCGGTAACCTTCAGCTCATATCGGTCCCGCTGTGTTTGATATATTTTTGTCTATATTTTTTAAAATAATAGTAGATAATAGAGATATTAATATAGATGATGTATATAATTTTAGATTAACAAATATTTAAAAATCTGATTAAAAATAGAAAATAAAAGTTAAATGGTAGAAGCCGGAAACAGATTAACAGAGCCGATGATTTCCCATGGAAATTTGTGAAACTGTCCTTCAACTTTTCATGTTTCGTACAAATATCTTCCTTTTCGGGCCCACCAGGGGTGCGTGTTCCTATCTCGTGGGCCCAAGGTTCCAGGCGCTGTCCAAAGCAACAGAGCAGCTCAACGATAAATTTTGCTATAGTATATACGGTTTGAAACTGATTCTTAGACCTTAGCTCCTATAGTTTTGAGAAAAAGCTGTAGTTTTATAAAATTTACTCTATTAATAGGTTTAGCTGTGTACGAGGGCCAAATATATATATGCAGATAAGCAAGCCGGTTAACTATTAAAGGCTGTTTAATCCGTTGCTGTTACAAAGTTTAAATACGTAGTCTAAATCTTCAACTATATGACTTCTCTTTTGAATTTTGATCAAATTTATCCCCTTTACAGCAGTGGTCATTGTTGACAAAATGACAAGTGCTTTTTTTAGGCTATATGCACTAAACCGAAGTCTCAGATCTTTGTTCCACTGCTATATGAATGTACCAATATTATCCATAAAGTTAGTAAAATCATATACAAGACTGGTTTCGGTACTTGCTATATGGTGCGATAACTGAATGAGTGCCGGTTATTGTTTTCTAGAATATTGACAAGGTAAAGGATGAGGTGGAGAAGACAACGTGGTGCCCCAAGCCTAGCAAGTAACAAGGGTGGCAAGATATTTTAGCATATGTATCTAGAACATTCATGCATGTAAGAAAATAATCCTATATTACAAGCGGGGATCTCTTGCTTCCCTTGTGCCACATTAACATTTTACAAAAACACCTCCCAATTTGTGAAACAGTGTAAGGGGTCTTGATTTTTACAAAAAGATCCCTATCATGTCAGCAAGTTCGCAAAAGGCCCTCCATTTTCCATAAATTACGTATAGACCCTCAAATGTTTTAGTAAAGCTCTCTTTTTGCTTGATAAAGCCCCGAGATTTTCCTAAAATTACGTATGGATCATTGATTTTTTACAAAAACCCCATTTTTTCGAATTGCACATATTTCCCAGAAATTATGAACAAGCCCTCAAATTTTTCAGGGAAGTGCTTCTTCTACTTGATAAAGCCCCGCAATATTCTCAAAAATATGTATAGGTCGTTAGTTTTTTCAGAAAAAATCTTTAGTTTTTTCAAAATTACGTACATGTCCTTTTTTTAAAAAACCCTCCTCACGAATTCCACACGGTAGCTAGCGTGGCATAGTATCGCACTACCGCTGCTAGTATCTTATAACAGTGATTTGAATCTTGTCATGTGGCAACCATGTTAGAGAATAGAAAGCTTAGCCCTTAGGTGGGTCCTCGTGAGATGAGCACTATAGGGTCTTAACATCAATAGGCAAGTCTTGAAAGTTGTATTTCCTTTGAAACAAAACTTGAAAGCTGAAAGCATTTCGATACTCGTCAAGGGAATTGCATTGCGCTCGCTCCACTTACAATTATGTTCTATTTTTTTTGGCTTTTCATCATATTTTTGACTTCATTTTCTTTCAATCAGTACTATTCAGTTAGGAATATCTGCCCCATATAATGAGACAGAACTTTGTATCAAGGAATACGTGCCCCAAAACGTACAATGACCAATATCCCGATCAGTCGATAAGTACCTAGAAGTATGTGATCGATTTTCCAAAGGTGCGCTAGAACTCAGTAAATTATTCAGCTAGGTTGCACCCATATTTGACTTTTGGTTGCACGATTATTAGTTCAGGAAAAACAACACATGATTCAGTTATTAATCGACTCAGGTGAGGCATCCACAAACCCATATCTCGTGCAGTCAATGCATCAGTCTCATACTATCCACTCACCTAAGTCTCTACTATTTTATAAATATTTTTTCTATTTCCAGTGGTAACCTATATTACCATATCAAGTATCCTACTATATCCCCCCAAACATTTGTTGGCAATGTTTGTGTCAGATTCAAATTTACTCACTAAGCATTTCTAAGCATAATCATTATCTAATATTGATTAACCAAGGGCAAACTATTAATACATAATCAGCCTAGGGTGACAAGGTATATGTAATTTCAACAATCGAGGATGGGGTATAACAAGAAATCATTTCATGGAATAGTTAAGCATCAATTTTTAACATAACATTTAATAAACAACCACAAGCATGTAAGTAATAATTTAAAACAAAGTAATTGCATTTAAAAATTAAGTTCAACATAATTAATTATAAGAAGTTACCTTGCTCAAAAGTGGATATCATAGGGTCTTAATCGGCAATGAGTGCGGCATCCGATGCGTCAAAGTCTATAATAGCGAAAGATGTTCAAATTCAAATTGAATTTAAATAAAATTCAAATGAACTCCAACTATTATGATTTTGGTGTTGTTGAAAAATATATTAAATTTAAATGAATTTTGAAATAAGAATCATTTCATTTGGATTTATCAATGACTTCGGTCTATGGACCAGGTGTTCGCTGCTTGGATTTAGAGGTGAGGCCTGCACGTCAGTGAAACAAACTTTCAACCACCTCTTAAATAGATTTTCTAACTTCCATGTACTCATATGCTATACTAACGTATACTAATTAATCACACGTTAACCTCATAACACAGCTACAATATCATCTCCTTCCCTACATACGTCCGAAACAGAGGAGAGGGCCGAGCAGCCATGGGCCCCTTTGGCCGAGCTCAGTGCTGGCGATGACCATCAAAAAGAGCGGAGAGGGCCCGCGTGGAGGAAGCCGGATCAGGCGCGACGTCGCTGGATCCGGCGGGAGGCGGTGGCGGCAACATCGTCGTCGTCGAGCAGCGGGAAGATGATGCGAAGATGGCAGGGGAGCACGGATCCGAGGTGGCTCCTTGTGGCTTGCAGCGTGCCGCTACCGATCTGGTGGCAGGGAGGCTGGATCCAGGCGGGCGAGACCAACTGCGATCGGATCTGTGGCGGCGGCGAGCATATCCGAGGTGGATGCGGGCCAGTGACGTGGAGGAGTCCGGAGGCGGTTGGAAGAGGACGACGAGGTCGGCCGAATCCAGACGGCGGCCACGGGAGGCGGTGGACTAGGAGGCCTTCTGCGGAGGTGCGCAATGTCGCGTCTGTCATGCGCGGAGGTGACCGCGCGATCTTCATGTCGGCGCGCGCGAGCTTGATCTGGCGCACGTAGGAGGTGGCCGCCCCCAAGAGTGGAGATTGATCCTCCTGGGGGCGTAGATGCGGAAGACGAGCGGATGCTAGGCGATGGTTACCACAGTAAGCCCTAACCCAATCTTTGTTCTAATACCATGTTATGAATATTTTGTATATATTGAAGAGGCCCAATGTGCAATATATATAGAGAGTACAAGATGATATTACGGGAGAATATGCCATATACGGATAAGAAACCTGACATATAAGGAAACAACTAAGACAATGCTATTATATCTTTAGGCCCCTATATTTGACTTGACTTCTAACTTGCTTTTTTCACTATTCGATATTTCGTCTTTTCTGAATTTTTAGATATTTTAGGCTTTTGTATTTTCTTTTTCCCGTGTTCCTTTGTATTGTCCTAATGGATTAATATATTTTTTTCTATTTTACATTTTTAAATTAATTATACCCAACAAACCAAATCAATTAATATGAAATTTATTAAAAATCCCTATTGCTAAACATCTAATACCCTTAACATCTAATAACTCAAATCTTTTATTTTTCCTGAAAGCAACATTAAACACATAGACAATGCAAAATCTAACCCCTCAAATCTCAGTCGGTTTAGTATTAATCACACCATTCCATCCATCAACTGCAGCATCTACTCCATTTATAGAGCTTTGTTATCGGCTCCAGGTATCAAAGCATTATTGGGCCGGTGGCTTTCGGCAACGATTTTCATATCACTTTCCCACCGTTATTTACAAAACCACCCTTGGAGTTCTTCCGTTCATACACATAAGTATCGATTCGTTCTCTCGGAGTTTTTCTGTTAACCCCTTTGCATTTGTAAAAGGTTACAGCCCACCACAACACACCAGCTGTTCTTACGGAAACACAAACCTCTTTCTGACAAAGAAGGCGTTGAAGCTTTAATTTCACTGTATTTTATTTGTGCGAAGAACTACAAGGCACTGACGTGTAAGGCAACCGGACCAGATAAACAACGCTAAGGAAGTTAGGAACTTTCTCAGAACAAGAATAGAAAATACAAATTAACATATGATATTCATGTTGCTTTACTAACGCTCTTTTATCAACGTACGTTGTGCTACCATGGTCTGAAAGATCGGGAGCGTGTATAGTGTGAAAAGCTTAAAATATGATATCAAAAATTTAAAATATCCTATGTTAGATAAAATTTGAATAGCGTAGATAAATGTGGATTGCCCAAATTCAAAGGACTCAATCTAACATGTGAGATTGTTTGTTCATAATATCCTATGCTAAGACTAGTTCTCATTCGATAAACTCTCCATGATGAAATGGTACTTTAGGCCCAACCAATAACTCCATAGCATTATCAACACTATTTCATAATTTTAAGATGACAAAAATGCAAAATTTTTGAGATCAAACTACAACCTCTAAAAATTTGTTGGGCCGCTCGTGCGTCTTTCAAAGTATTCCTTCATATGTTCATGGTTGTGGCGTTTGTTGACCAAAACACTACGGCTTGAAGGCTCCATGCTTTTTTTAAGCTAGCGTAAAACATCATCATCGATCCATTCCAAATGCAATTAGCAACACACCGTAAAAAGACAAACGTGCCTCACTGACTGAGACCAATTTGACGACGCAAGCAGCATCTATACATTCGAAGGGACGAACTGAGGTCAAAAGCACAAAACAGCAAAACGTCAGGTACCTTCCTGTGAACTGAAGAAGCTCCAGTTCTAACGAAACCACGAACCGTCTGGTGGATCCTGCAAGTTCAGAGTCAGACCACACCGAAACCAGAAACACAGAAGACCAAAACCAGAAGCATTTCCTTCTCCCATTTCGTGTTTACTTGCTTCCCCCCTCCACACGAGAGAGGGAGCAGGGATTCGGTAGGAGATTCTCATTCTCCGCGCACACGAACCGAAGCCAAGCAAGGAGAATTTTATTGCAAGAGTCGTCTTCTTTTTCCTTGCCCTTGCAAGCCACCACAGTGTCCCCATGCCGGTACAGCTCCTCGATCTCTCTCTTGCCTTTTTAATTCCATCTTCTGTTTCCTTTCGTGTTAGAATTCCGTGGTGTTTTCTTGGCCGGCTCAACGATATAGGTAGGTGCGGTGGATCTTGGGGGGAGTTTCTGCCTTTCCTGGGAGCTCCGTGTTCCTTCTCTGCTTCTCTTTCGTAGTTTTGGTCCGCAATTTTCTTTTTACGCCTACCCGTTTATTTTATTACCTGTGCCCTTTGATAATCGTGCTGTTCTTTTACCTGGGTTTCTCGGTTTCTTGGAGTAAAGGTGCGATCTCTGTGTTTTTTCGCGATCCGTCTGTCGAAATCCGTTTACTACTGCGTATATCTGAGCAAAAAACTTACCTTTTTTGTTGTCTGTTCGGTTCGAGGTGTAATTCGTGCGTGCAGTCAAATTTGTGCTTTTATCATCTTGAATGTCCATAAGTGATGCGAATTCCTAGATTTATTGCGGCTTATGTGCGGAATATATGCCTTCCTTTTGCGGCGCTGGTCAGGTGACGTGTAAGGACTGAGTTCTTGCAGATTGATTTGTTCGTTTCTCGCTTTTTTCGACCACGTTTATATCTGTCTGGTGCGCAATTCTCGTTGCAGTTGAGTCTTCTTCTTGCCTACCTGGTACGTTTTAATGAACAATGTGTGGGTTCAGTTCTTAGCTCTATGAAAAGATATAATGGCATGGGTGTCGTTAGCTGTTTAGGAGAAATGCGTGCGAGAAGTTTCCTCAGTTCGAGACTTGGAGCTAGCTTTGCTTGTTTTTGTCTTTAGATGTGGATAAGCGGTTAAGAGTACTTTTTTTTTCTTTTTGTCTGGTAATGATTGCCTCCCGTTCCCATCGAATCTGTTAATGCCATGTGCTTAATGTGCTCCTGCAACTTGTCTATTTATATTTTTCTGTGTTCTTTTGTCTCACCATAAAATTTTCCTTCTCGGAGATTACAGCATGGGGTGTATGATTTTTAGGTTATACTATTGCCCTATTTGTGATATGATATAATGATTCAGCTTTGTAAAAGGCAGCATTTGCAAATGTATAATACATGTATCTTCTTGTATTTATAGAAATCATCCTATATAGAGCGACAGCCTCTATGTATTTGCTATGTGGTTATTTCGTTTCAGAAGAGAGGTAAGCAACCATAGAGGACTAGGTAGTAGACTAGGTTACTAGTACCGTAAGGACTGGATGATAGTGTTGACATGCTTGAGCGTAGAGGTATTAAGATGTTATGCCATCATGTTCATGGTACAATGCGATGTCATGTGGTTGTGGCAGTACACAACAAACGCTCTACAAAATTTTTAGGATTCATCCTTTAAAGTTATGTTCAAACACCACAATTCAATGAATTGGTTTGATCTTTTTGGTTAGGAGCAGGAAGGCACATTCTAATTTCTCATTAACATTTGTTTTTTCTTATGTCCACTTTTGCGGTCTGTGTTTTCCTTCAGAAGTGATTTTTGATGTTGCTGTTCCGCATATCTACCGTCATGCATTCATGGATTTTATCAAATGCCTTCTTCCTTTTCTTTTTAGGTTCTCCTATTTTATTGGATTATTTGTTACTTGTTAACTAATTGGGCAGATGAAGTTATATATCATGGTTATTTCTCTATGCAGATCCTGGCAAGATTTTGAAACATTTATCCAGCGACAAAGTGCCCTCAATTACTGCTTTCAGTAGGAGTATGAAATATCACTGACTTTGGGCACAATATTTTATGGGAAAAGAAAAACTCCGCAAGCAGCCCTCTGGCCGTCTGATTGAATCCCTCAAAATGGAGAGGATGAGGACTATCCTGACTCATAGGTACCGATACCCCCATGAGCACTCAAGACATTTCATGATTGCAGTATTTGCTGGCTGGCTTTTCTTCATTTCATCGGATAACTTGCAAAACCTTATACTGAAGTTGGACAAGAATTTTAAATGGTGGTCCATGTATGCATGTTTGATTGGTTTCTTCTATTTCTTCTCATCACCGTTTATTAGGAAGACTATCAAACCAAGCTATTCAAACTTTAATCGTTGGTAAGCAATCTCTGGAGTCTGTGAACAAGTAATGTAAGTAAAACCAGATGTATTGGTTCTCTAAATCTGTTTCCTGATGCAGGTATATTGCTTGGATATTCTTGGCAGCATTATACCATCTCCCTAGTTTTCAGTCAATGGGGTTGGATTTGAGGATGAATCTTTCCATCTTCCTCACAATTTATATCTCCTCTCTAATTTTCTTGATTGTTTTCCATGTCATATTTCTTGGCCTGTGGTATTTGGGTCTTGTTTCTCGTATGGCAGAGAAAAAGCCAGAGATACTTACTATAATCCAAAACTGTGCAGTAAGTTTCTTGGCTCACAATGATACAAGTGTCTCTCTTTACACCTAATCTTCTTTAGCTACCTGTGCTAAGCTACCTGTTCTTTATCTAAGAGTTTGCATTTTGTGTCATAACGTAGGTTATAAGTATAGCTTGCTGCGTGTTTTACAGCCACTGTGGTAACAGGACTGTTTCAAGAGATAAATCTATTGACCGCAGAACTGCTAGCTGGATTGCATTCTCACTCTGGAAAAAGCATGATGACAATACACTGATTTCAAAGCTATTGCGTATGCATAAGTTTAAAGACCAGATTTGCTCGTCCTGGTTTGCTCCGGTTGGCTCTGCTAGTGATTACCCTCTTCTCTCTAAATGGGCCATTTATGGAGAAGTTAGTATACTTCACCTTTTGTTTGTCTTTGGATATTCTTCCTTTTGTTTTCTTAGTTTATTCTTATCTTTTATGTTTGTTCCAGTTAGCTTCTAATGGATCCGGACACTCCAATGACATTTCACCTGTCTACTCTTTGTGGGCTACATTCATTGGTCTTTACATAGCCAATTATGTTGTGGAGCGGTCGACTGGGTATGTCAACTATCTGAACACATCCATCTGACAGCTCAGACTTATTCTTATGTATTATGACAATTTATGAGTCAACAAATAAGTCTATCATCTTGAGAAAGGAACCAATGTCATGGTATCATCTAACCAGAACAATACATATTTGAAGTTCCAACCTTCATGGTCCCACCATAAAATGCTAATGATTATTTGTTAGAGAAAATTTGGAAATTTTAAAAGGTGCTACACTCAGTTTATTACCTATCAGCCACATTAATACTTTTTAGCAATATATCTAGTTTTAGTGGAATAACATTGTGTGAGGGGATAACAGATTCTTAGGTTATTACTTCCTTACGTGGTGATGATCGCCTTATTTGCTCTATTTACACATGTTCACATGCTGATATAATCATATAATCTAGGAGTTAACTAAATAGGCAAAAACATTTTTTACATAGTGTAATTATATAATGGTTGAAGAATAATATAAAGTGAAAACATCCTTGGTTGGTTTAGTTTTGGACTCATTCCATTAACTTTGTTTCCTTTGAGTTGATGTATAGATGGGTTCTAACTCATCCTTTGAAAATTTCGGAGTATGAGAAACTGAAGAAACAGTTGAAACCAGATTTTGAAGACATGGTTCCTTGGTACTCTGGGTATGTTATTGGTCAACACATAAGTTCTTCTTATCCCACTTCATGAGGTAAAAAGGTTGACTATTTGTTGATATGTTCTGCAGGACATCAACTGATTTATTTAAAACTGTTTTCGACCTCATGGTATCTGTGACACTCTTTGTTGGTCGATTTGACATGCGTATGATGCAGGTGCATGACCTGTTATTTCATGCCTCTTGTTTCTCATTTTGGTTTTGATTATCAGTTTCTTTCAGTTTTACCTTCCCCCAGAATGCCCTTTTTTTTTTCCAGAGTTTGTTCTTGTGCACTGTTTTGCCTAATAAGTAGATAGCACTAAAGTGATCTATGTACTGCTTTTCATATTGTGATCTATTTTTTCACTTTCTAATTGTGTTTGTGGTTCTGTTAAGGAAACAATTGACATTTTCTTTTCTAACCTCGGCCAGGCTGCTATGAATAAAACTCCAGACGAATCTAAGAGCAGTGATCTTTTTTACGATCATCTTGATGGAAAAGACGAACTTTGGTTTGACTTCATTGCAGATACCGGTGACGGTGGCAACTCTACTTATGCTGTAGCACGATTACTTGCTCAACCTTCTTTAGTCATAAAATCTGATGATTCCAGGCTTGTGTTTCCCCGTGGAGAACTGCTCCTTATTGGTGGAGACCTTGCGTATGTTGCAATCTTTGATCATACAATTTGCATTCTCAGAAGTTTTCATTTCAATTAACATTTTCTAATACTCTAATTAATGACCAGTAACAAAATGCTTTGATATGCTTAGTTCTTCACTAGTCGGCATTCCATCTATAGATAATGTCATATATTAGTTTTTTCTTGTCAGTTCACTAGTATGTAGTATTCTTTTCATTGTAACTTATACTTAGTTTTGGAGTTTTCCATGTTGATCTTAGTTTAAGTTCTCCACAAAGATGGTGATTGTTCCTTTTTATCACAGATATCCAAATCCTTCCTCATTTTCGTATGAGCGGCGTTTTTTCTGTCCTTTTGAGTATGCTCTCCAGCCTCCTGCTTGGTATAAACCTGAACATATAGCACTGGAGAAACCTGAACTTCCTCTTGGAGTTTCTAAGCTCAAGCAATATCGTGGACCACAATGTTTTATGATTCCTGGAAACCATGGTAACTATTACTCATCTGTAATCTTATACCGTGCTATCATGCTTTATGACGTTTATTTACCCTATGTTCCTTGCCCATTTGCCAATGTGTCATTTTGTTATGCCCATGATGTCTTGGCATGGGAAATGCCAAACAAATTTCCAAGTCATTGTTGTGGATTGATGTATAAAAATACAGTGACAAAATCTACACTGTTTTGGGCAGATTGGTTTGATGGGCTGCACACATTCATGAGGTATATCTGTCATAAGAGTTGGTTGGGTGGGTGGTTTCTACCTCAGAAGAGGAGTTATTTTGCATTAAAGCTTCCCAATGGGTGGTGGGTTTTTGGCCTGGACCAAGCTCTTCATGGTGACATTGATGTCTACCAGTTCAAGTTTTTTGCAGAGTTATGTCAACAGAAGGTAATTACATTCTCTCATCTGCAATGTATCAGCAAATTGTTTTTGTGGCAGGCGCTATTGTTTTCATTTATGAATTTGATGATTCAATAGTAGTACACCAGTACATTACTCCATAAGTTTGATCAGTACTAGGAGATCGATCTGGGTATCTTAAGCACAAAACAATGCACAATTACACATGAAGATTGCTGCATGTGGATTTTCTTAGTGACTACTGACTAGTGTAACTGGAAGTTATGCAGGTTGGGGAAAGTGATTCTGTAATTGTTATAACTCATGAACCAAATTGGCTTCTCGATTGGTACTGGGGTGATAGCACTGGAACAAATGTAGCATATTTAATACGTGAGTACCTCAGGGGAAGATGCAAACTGCGGATGGCTGGGGATCTGCACCATTATATGCGTCATTCTTGCATTGAGTCTAAAGAGCCAGTTCATGTACAACACTTGCTCGTAAATGGCTGTGGTGGAGCCTTTTTGCATCCAACACATGTCTTTGAGAACTTCAGGGAATTTTATGGGAACAAGTATGAAACAAAGGCTACATATCCTTCTTATGACAATTCTAGCAGGGTAAGGTTGAATCTTTACATTTTACCTTTCTTTTAGTTCATTACATAACAGTGCTTGATCTTTCATCTTGGAATGGTTTTACTTATCAATTGACTTTTATCCTTTGTTTATCCCTTCAGATTGCACTTGGTAATATTTTGAAGTTCCGAAGGAAAAATTGGCAATTTGATGTCATTGGTGGTTTTGTATACTTTGTATTGGTTTTCTCGATGTTTCCACAGGTGAGACTAGCTGATTTTTCTATTTTTAACTGTACATTTCTTGGGAAGTTATTGCCCTTCTTTGGTTAAGGTGAAGACCCAAGGCTTAAAAATGATTATTTGGTTTTCACATTCACAAACGCTAAATTATAAACTCCATGGAAATGGTTGTCCTCCAGTGAAATAACTGACATATGTTTGCCACTGACAGTTCTTTCTTCTTGGTGGTACGAGTTCATCAATGGTTATGCCGTGCTACTTGGCATTGAGATTTAACATGACATATATTGTCCAGAATATTTTAGGACTTTAGGACAATGCTTGATATCCTTTGTATGGTTACATTTTGTAATCTTAGCTAATTAAGATTTAAGAAAATCAGTGGGGTTCTATTTATAGGATCAGATCATTCCAAGCCTATCTCCAAGGGTGCCTTAAACATATTCTCAGACTTCATGAACACATATTTTCCAGTAGGGTTTGTATATTTTAGGACCATGTTGTCCATAAGTAATTCTCTTTGTACAAGCAAATTCTGCTCCATTGTATTCTATGAGCCAACAATTGGAGTTAAATTATGCTTTTCCAGATAATGAATGTGCATGGACCATATAATGAAAGCTAAATAGGCAAGGGCTACACTATCAACTTGTGGATGTTAGAGCAGTGCTAACAGTTTATTAATTACTATCTTTTGTGGCCTGACGTATGATGTACTGTTCAGTGTGACTTGTTTCGTATCTTACATGAAGACTCCTGGGCTGGCCGTGTCAATAGTTTCTTCATTGCAATGTGGAATGCTGTTTTTGAGATTCTGGAGCGGTCCTATGTGTCCCTAGCTGGTGTTGTTACTCTATGGATGGTATCATTTTTCTTTGTGCCCACGAAACTATCACGTAGAAGACGTGCTTTGCTTGGTTTTCTTCATGGTGCAGCTCATCTAACTTCAGCAGTGCTACTGATGCTGCTTATGGAATTGGCTATTGAGATATGCATCCGCAACCATTTATTAGCAACATCAGGTTTGTGTTTGTTATTTCCTTTTACATGCACAATTGCTTGATATATCATGTTATGTTTCATCATCTTGAACCCTTACAAGTTATAGCCCTGCATTCTCTTTTGGTTTAAGAAGGTAATGTGCCAGTTTCACCACATCTTTCCATAGCAATCAGATTTTTAATACTGCAGTTCCACAGTTGTCTACAATTAGTGTTCATTTTTCCATAGCAGTCCGATTTTTTTCCTTGAGAATTTGAGTATATTATTAATATTACAACATGCAAGGATTATCTTCCTAAAATGGCCTGTCCACAAAAACGATTTGGGGAGGAGCCACAGGATAGTACTTGCCAATCTTTTTCATCTCTCCTGTATGTTCCAAGGATAGTGTACTAGTTTACAAAAATGAGTTAGCCTCTCATATAAGTCATATGTTGTTTGTTTACACATTTATTTCAAGACATAGTACTTCCACTTCTGTTTTCCATGTCTTGGCAATTTAGTGCCTGAATGTTCATTTTCTACTCCTCTTGGCACCATCTACAATGTAAAAAAATGTTGGATTACTCAATTTCAGGCTACCATACACTCTACGAATGGTACCGCAAGATGGAAAGTGAGCATTTTCCTGATCCCACGGGGCTTCGCACTCGTCTGGAACAATGGACTTTTGGGCTTTATCCTGCATGTATTAAGTACCTTATGTCTGCATTCGACATCCCAGAGGTTACCGTTTGTACCATACAAAGATCACTCCTGATGGACCGTACTATTTTCCACTCACATATGTTCTTCCTTTCAGGTCATGGCAGTAACTAGAAGCACAATCTGCAGAAAAGGAATAGAGTCCCTCCCTCGGGGAGGTGCCATCATCTACTATGTCTGTGTCTTCCTGTATTTTTGGGTCTTGTCGACACCTGTTGTATCAATGGTGTTTGGGAGCTACTTATACATATGCATAAACTGGTTTCATATTCATTTCGATGAGGCCTTTTCCTCCCTACGCATAGCAAACTACAAGGCATTTACACGGTTACACATCAAGAAAAATGGAGACCTTGAGGTCGTCACCATGGCTGTGGACAAGGTAAGAACTCTGCTCACTCAATATCTCTGTAACTTGACTTAGCAACACACCATTATGGTTGCACTCTCTCTTCTACATCTATCTTGTATCTTAAGCAGGCCTGATATGCTTGAGTTTATTAGAGTTTCTCAGGCTTATCTTTCCTTGTCTCGTTGGCCGTGACACACTGCTGTCATAATGTGTCTCACATATGTTGTGAATAACCAGGTGCCGAAAGAATGGACGCTGGATCCAGACTGGGATATGGAGCCCAAGGAGCCATTCCAGATGAGCTACAGTAAAAATCCCCGAGCAAATGGCGGGCCGCCTCTGGGCTGGACCCAACCAATGCGGTGCGGGTTGTCGACCAGTTCGTCATCCCACGGACGCCCCCAGGCCCTCCCACCCCAGGCTCTGCTAGGTGATGCACTTGTAGGCCGTACTGTAGTGATGTACACTGTAGCTACCTGTTCCATCTCCTTGGGAAAAAATGGTACAGTAACATAAGATGTCTTCTGACATAGCATAGAATAAAGTAGAAAGAATGGGAAAAGAAATGGGAAATCAGCACGAGAATGCATGGTTATTGAAACCGGATCAGAGATCTAACCGGCTAAGCCATCGGTTCACCGGTCCAACCGTTGGTCTACCGGTTTTGTATGTATTGATATTTTATTATTTATACATTATTTTTACTCTGAGTTTGGTGATGGATTTGGGGGAAGAAGAAAGAAGTGGTAGATGCGGAACGTCAAAATTGGTCCAAATGTGAGCGATAATACATATCAAATGTTTGCAAAAAATAAATCAAAATGCGCCTTCAATGACAAGGAGCATATGACACCTAATTGGACGATTGGAGTAGCTACGAAGTTTAGGAGAGTAATCAAACTAAAACTCATTTTGAGATCCAAAATCCAAAATAAAACTAACGAGCATGTAACAAGAACTTGTCAGATGCGTATGCATTTTTCCGGCTGCTAGACCTCGCCGCCAGCTACGCCCAAACCGAATACCGAATGGTCGTTGGCTTGCCGCCAACTGCTCCGCGCGAGGCTGACGCCGCCGCCGCCCGGTCGCCTCGCTGCCTTTTACTCTTTATAAGCGTGGTAGATCAAGCTCTTGTTAGCCCCATAGCATCGTGGATAATGGATCAAGCTCATGCCAGCGTCTTCGAGAGGAGAAACGGGAGCCCCGATGCTAGAGTAAGAGACGAGCATGAACAGTACTTAAAGGTTCCACTTCTCTCTGGTTTAACCGGCGGTCCAGTCTGGTTTTAATAACTATGCGAGAATAGATGCTGTAGATCTGTTGTGAAATGGAAGATGGTTATTTCACTTTTGTTTTATCGTGTGCGCCTTTTCCTCTGATGCTGAGCTGGTGATCTGATGGCATTTTGTTCTGTGAGTATGTCAACCTTATGTTTTGAACAGATCCAGGTATTACAGTTCATTGCAAACAGCTGATGTATTTGTTCAGCAATCATGTCTGAGCTGTGTAAACTGCAAGTATGCAACGTCAATGTAGGCAAGATGCAGTATTTGGTATCAGGTGTGTGCATGATCGATTGATCAATCTTGCATTGCCTTCTGTAATACACAAAGCATACAATACATGGGGCTGCATGAAAAGGAATCAAGACACCTTGATCTAATCATCCACGTCTTACGCAATTACACGAGTACTAGGCACAAAACTGAAGGAATACCGGGATTATTATTTTTTTGGTTACTGAACTGCAGGTATGCATGACTAACACTGCAGGTATGCATGACCAACACGAGTATTACACACAAAATAATACGGCATCAAAGATTTTTGTGAATAACGGGAATAATATTTGTGGTTAAAACGAAATACGAATTATCGTCTCATACAGACATATAGAGTAGCATCAAATCGTCTTTGGCAATGCATTAAGAGACCTGTGATGATAAGTAACCCTTCCAACAATATCCTTTCCCTCAAAACACAAAACATCATGAGAAAGATAGCTATCCCTATATATACCACCAGACACTAATTGTTACTACTTGAGTCTTGTACTGGTATGCTCCAATTGTAATAGTGAGGATTCTTCTGCTCAGCTGCTACAGTAGCAGTATTTCTAGTTTGCTACTACTGTCAATTGCACCTAGGTTTGGTGCTCCCATCAGAGTTCATCACCATGTCTACTTTCCTGTCTTCGTCTTTACCACAGATGCTTGATCTAGCCTCTTCAGCGTTGTTGGACTTCCCACTTCTGAGCTTGCCAAGTGCTTGCAACAATGATGAACCAAGAATTGCTTGCAGTTTTGACTCGTCCATTGTACTCAAATCTGCAACATTCAAATCAAGTGAAACCGTCTCTGCAGGTGCGCCATTGTCCAAGGATGGTGTCTCTGCAGGTGCGCCATTGTCCAAGGATGCATCTTGTTTACGGATTACCTCCAGCGCATTTGAGCAGTTTGGCTTGTTCGTGTTTACTTCACAAGGTTTCTCTGTTTGTATCTTGATAAGAACAGCAGGACATAACACAGTGCTAGCATCCTCCGTCACTAGATCACTGTCTTCGGATGCAGGTTTGTTTAGGTCAATATTGAACTTGTTTCCACCAACTTCGACATGGCAATGTTTCCTGTCCTCTACACCATTCCCTTGGAGCTCTTTTCCAGAACTAGCAGAATTGTTATCTTCTCCAAAGGAAGGGCGCACAAGCTTTCTTCTCTTCACTTTCCCACTAATCTCCTTTGCTAAATTTGCATCCAACTTCCCCGCTTCGCTGCGTCTCTTGAAGTTCAAGAAGGGAGGCTCTGTGCTTTCTTCTCCTTCTTGTAGACTTGGCAGGTTTAGCTCAGCAAGAGGACAGGGTCTGTCCATGACCTGCTCATCAACCAACTGTTTACCAACATAATCTGTAAGTGTTCTATTCTCGCTAAAACATTGCTTTGTTCTCTGAGAAAGTGAATGAAGCAACTGATTGAGCGAAGGGCCAGTAATTTCTTCAGAAGGTGGTTGTTGGTTCAGTGATAAGCGAGTAAACACGCTGTTTTGTGGACGCTGATCAGGAGCTATTTTGTTTCTTTCAGCTCCTGTATCACGATTTGTACGTAGTTGTTCTTCTGGCATGTAGGCTCTAGAATCATTTCCAAGACCTGATGAGCCTGAAGCGTTACAATTAAAACCATGTTTCCGCTTATCATTCTCAAAGTTTTCATCACAAGGAGGGATCGAGATGTAATCAGTAAAACTTTCTTTCCGCTGACCATTTGCTGATACTTCAGGAACTTCAGGGTATGCAGGAATACCTTGTTGACTTAATTTTGGAGGTGTTAGGGCTTTTTCTTTGCTCAAATACTGATGCTCAGATGCATAAATGTCTTCATGTGGGCCAAAACGGCATTGGTTGCAGTGGAGATCATAATGGTCCTTCCAGTTAGCATTGCCATGTGGATTTGCCAGAGAGAAACGAGGATATGAAGGGGCATACGGAGTATAAGTAGAACTCAAATAATTTCTGTCTCCAAATGCATCCTGAGTTATATACTGAGGAGAGAGCAAACTGCTGCGTAAATAGTCAAGAGATGATGGATATGACTGATTTGCAGACAACCTAACTCCATCAGTTGGGTCCCGAGTCATGCATCCAGAAGACAAGCTGTTGTGCGGATAATCACAAGGTAATGGATATGACTGATTTGCAACCAACTGATCTTGGTGGTATATAGTAGTTTGAGAGCAAGTGGAGGATACTTGAGTTGAAATGCCATCTACTGTTGAAGCATCTTGGAAAAGTTCATTATTATGATAAGGTAATTCTATGTGGTCATGATGGCTTCTGCGGATGGGAGCAATGTGGGCTCCAAAAAGTTTAGTTCCCAAGGGCATTGACACATTTGGTTGTGCCTCAACCCTAAGTGGTGCAATTGAGTGCATGCTTGTACGAGCAGAGTAGTTTGTTTCAACTTTTGAAACCTTGGGAGTACTTGAGGACATCAGAGTGTGCGATTGATCAGCAGAAAAGGGAGAAATATTTGGAGTCAAGCTCCTTTTGTCTGGTGTCCCTTTACTGGACTGCTCTTTTTCCAAATTAGCACTTTTTGAATAATTGCAAATAGGATGCTCTACCCTCTTCTCATCAAACAACCCATATAGCCGGACAACCTGCAAGTAAAAAACAAATTTGCATAATCATAGCCGTGCAATCAGAAGGTTCATCAAGTTCAACCATCGAGTTTTGTAGCAAAGCAAACCTGCTGGTAAGAAAGATCGAAGTAGAACTTTTTTGGCATATAGTAGTTTTCCTCTATAGCAATAGAAAACTCATCTTCTGTGAGTGGTCGGCACTTCCAAACAATTTTGAAGCAAACCTAGAGGAAAACGACAGCTCAAAACTTAATGAATAATTTTGATCATAGTAGTTAACTAGTTATAATTAGTAAGTGGCATTCAAATACAAGAAGGAACAGTTTCCTAGAACCAACTCTTATAGACAGTTCACCATACCCTTCTTCACCATGTCATTCTGTAAGTGATTGACTAGTAGTAAATGCAGTTTCTGAACAAAGAATTGTTCACATTTTCAAGTGTACATACAGTGAAAAAAATAGCCATCAAGACTAAAAAGACATTTAAACCTAATCCATTTTATGTTATTTTTTTTAAGAATTGTCATAGGCGGCTAAAGAAACCAAACAATGAGAGTACATAATCACACAAAACATAATCCATTTTATGCCAATATTCTTTGCATGTTAATTTTTTTGTTGGACATGTTTACATGCTAAATTTGATAATTCCGTCTTACAGAATCAATTACTGTCATTCATCAAGGCAGGCTTAGGCAGAGCTACATTACTTGTTAGCTGATCTAATGTGTGAAAGACAAATACATATGCAGCCAACGTGAGTGTTCTCCATTCTTGTGCCTAGACTGTATGCCATGCACTACCATGTGTGGAAGGACCATTACGATTTCAACTTTCAAGATAACACAGGACTAACCCAAGATATATAGTGTTGAGGGTTCAGTTCTAAGCTCTAGCATGGCTTATTTAAATCACTACTTCCTCAGGTTTTCTAAGCCCGAGGAGTTCGTTCAGGCATATATGTTAGCTGCAGATTACCTGTGCAGGATACACGCGCCCAATTGACTGAAATGCGGATCTGTTAATATTCAGTCCACCATCAGAGGCAGCCTCAAAGACCCCATAAAGTTTACGCTCAGTATAATCAAAGAGAAACAAGGGCATCCCTTCTTTGACGTTGTTCACAAAGGGTTCATACTCTAAGGGAAGTGCAAAAATGTTGAGGCGAAAACACTGCTCCCTTGACTCGGTGTTGGACATGAAGATAGCGCCTGCCATAGCAGTGTCTTGTCTAAAGGATCGTGTAGGTACCCCGCGCCTCATTCTGACCTTGCACATGCACAGGTGAAATCAATTAGAAACAACTCTGTCCTTTACATAAATTTTGTTATAGAAAGACTCATATATACAGTGTATGATAGACAACCGTTCGTTACAACGCGTGATTCTCAGCTGTTTGTCAAACGGAGAATTTGCATGCAGGTTAAAAACAACTGCAGTGTTATATCAAATGAAATCAGAATCCAGATAATGCCCCAATAAAAGAAAAAAAGAAAGGCAACAGGAAGAAGAAGAAGAAAAGGGTGAGGTGGTCGATGAGAAGAAGATACAGTGGATAAAGAAAAAAGTAAAGTGAAAAGGAGCAGTGTCAGTATTAACGTGTAACATTAAAGTGATATAGACCTCAGTTGTTAAAAGGAGCATTTTTAGTATTATGTTAAAGCAGACAAAAAGTAAAGAATAATCGTAATCTTAACAAAAAGTCCTAAAAAGACGGATTGATTCATTCATGATAAAGAAAGGAAGATAGTACATTGACTCAAGTAGTTGGATAAGTATATTCAGTAATAGTTGAATGGAATATGGCCACCAATAATATATGACCACTCACTAGAGTTGAATGCATGCATCACATGAATAAAAAGATAGATAGATTTAGTAATGATTCCGAAAGCAGTACAGATCGGCAAACCCTAATCGTGGGGAGTACAGCTAGGAAAACTTGAGAGATGAAGTTGATAATCACCAACTTTTTTAAAAAAAGGATGCCCGAAACAAGAAGATGGCGATGATGAATTTACACAAGGTTAGGTCATGTCGATTGACAAAAACGGCGGTTAAACTAAACAGCGAAACGAAGAACAAGAAAGCGACCGTAGATCGAAATTGACGAGGCGAAAACCCCAGTTGGTGAAATAGCACAGGACCACTAGTAATACTAGGGAATGCCATGCCAATGCCGTGATGAACTAGCAAGCAAGGGAAGGGAAGCAGGGCAATACGTGCGGAAAATACGAGGGGAAGGCTTGATCGCGCGACGGATGGGAGAGCGGTGCGGAGCAGGAGGAAGAGGCCGGTGGAAGATGAGGCGGAGGCGGCGGCGACGTATCGCTCGTCGGCTGTTTTCTCTTGGTTCCCTGATCTCCCTTGTAGTGTGGTAGCAGACAGAAAAGCGAGGAAGAGAAAGCGAAGGGGCGGATGCCGATGGCAACTGCTGTTTGATGATCGTCCTGGGGAATGGATGTTTCTAGTCGTATTTACTCTTGTTGGGCTTCCAGACCTCTCCTCTCCTTGGAAACTGATTTCACGCTTTTTTTTAGGGGGGGTGGTGGCGGACGTCCAATGGGAGCATACCTGGCCATCGAGCCTGACCGGATCGGCACGGTATAGATACCAGACAGACACAATTTGTTTAGATGTGAATAATAAATAAATTATATCGTATTGATTCGTGGATCAAGAATCATATTCAGATATAGCCTATGGTTGTGCCATATCGATATGGATATGATTAAAACTAAATGGATCGTGTCAATACGGTTGGCCCATTTAGTTAAAAAAATTTGAAAAATTATATAAAATTATAGAAAATATAGAAAATTAAGGAAATATTATAGAAAATTTAAAAAAATTGTAGAAAAAATATACAAAATTATAGGAAGTTTTTTTGATTTTTTTTTGCTATTTTTCTAGAATTTTTTACACCACAACAGTCAAAAAAGGTAGAAAACGGCTATTTTTTTACTGCGCCGTGTTGTGCCATGCCGGCACGACCTGTTTATGTTCTTTGCCGCCTTACCATGCTGTGTTGTACTGTACCGGTCTAGCGTGCCGGCCGCTCGGCCTAAGCACAGCACGGTCCATCGGATCATGCCGGCACGGCCCATCGTCTAATCGGATTGTACCATGCTTGGGCCAGGCCTACAGTGACGGGTCATGAGCCAACCCGCTACGATACAACCCATTTGGATAGCTCTATATGGGATCGCTCCATCAGATGCTTCAAACGTTCTTAGATCTCACTTAAAACCATCGATTTCAACGATTCGATCTATACAACTAAAATTCGTAAAACTTAACAATAAATTACTCAATTTACAACAACTCATCTCACATGCAACAATCATAAAACACAACTAAAAAAATTACAACAAATGGAAACTATTTATATAACAATATAAGAAAACTACCCCAATTTGTTACATATTACAACGCTAGTGAGAAAAAAGAGGGGAATCGATCATCTACCTCTTTGTGCCAATTCAGGTTTTCTACACGTCAATGAGACATGGAGTAGCAAATTCGTGAGACATAGAGTGACAAATCTTAAAATGCATATCTTTACGGTGGCAAATACTAAAATATTCCAAAAAAGGGAAAAAGGAGCATGTAGATAAAACATCTTTGCTTAAACCCTCACACACTTCACTTCTCGACACCTTCCTTCCCTCTCTCACCTCTTCCCTTCATCGATACCTCGCGGCTCGTCGTGAGCGTCGGCACTACCTCCTCCCTTCGCCGTGCAGCCGCACCGCGAGACACCACTAGCCTGTCAAGATGAGACAACTCCTTGGCCATTGTCTCTCCCGTCACAGCACCGCCTTCCTCCCCCAACCTACCTCCTCGAGGTTGTTGCACACCTCATCTCCTCGGCGGTAGTTGGCGCCCACTCCTCAACCCCCGCATACTCAATTTTCGGTCCCACCACTGCTTCCATGTCTCTAACTACCATTTCATTCGCCGCGGCCTCCTCCTCAGAGCTATCGACATAGCGCGGACAGGTCTAGCAGACATCTGACCCAAGCTGACGCCAGACCTCAGGCATCTACTAGTAAAAGTCATGCATGGTGGTATCGAGCTACCAAAGACAATGCACACATGCACAACCGAGAGGTACATAGCAGCACTTGTCGACTAGTAGTGAGCTCGAAGGTGCTCTTACATAAGCTGTGTCATTGGTAGCTCCGCTACATCCATGGTGATGGCCACGGGCATGTTACCCACCAGGATGGCAGTAGCACGAGACTTGACATCTTGCCATCACTCATAGGCATACAGCTCATACTAGTAGAGCTCCAAGGCCTCCTCTAGTGCAGCATTGGCGTCCTCTTAAGCCGCCTGATTCGCACCAGCAGGAAGAGCGGGCAGAACTGGCGGTGTAGGACGAGGCGAACAGGGTGCTCGTCGGTGAAATGACCCTAGAGACGCTGACTGTTGAGGTGCATCCTCATGTGAACAACCTATTCCCAAAAGTTCGTCCCATCGAAACTGTTAAGAGTATTAGAGATATAATAGGATTGTGTCAGTTGTTTCCTTATATGCCTAGATTTTCTTATCCGTATATAACATATTCCTCTGTAATATCCCCTTGTACTCCATATATATATTGCCCATTGGGCCTCCTCAATATACACACAATATTCATAACATGATATCAGAACAAAGGTTAGGGGCAGGAGCTTACTGTAGCAGTCGTCGCCTAGCCTCCACTCATCTTCTGCTACCACTGCCTCTGGGAGGATCGATCTCTACTCCCAGGGGTGGCCATCTCTCGGACTATTCTCAGATCCAGACGTTGCGACCTCGCCTTTCCCGGATCTAGCCTTGCTCCGCTTCGAATCCAGAGCCGGCGCTCACCCGCCTCCGGCCGATGGCAGCGCCTCCTGCTCGGATCTGCCGCTGCCACTCTTGGATCTGACCAGATCCGAGCTGCGCCACCCGCTTCCTGAGCGCTGTCATGGATGATGGTGAGCGACTCCAAATCCGGCATGAGCACGCGGTCATCCTTCTTCTCGGCACCGGTGAAGTAGGACAGCCCCCCGAGCCTCCCCTTGCCGAAGCCGAAGATGCCGTGGACAAGGACAATGGGCAGCGACGAGCCATCGAGCACGACGGGTGCGGAGCCCCTCCAATCCTCTTCCTCCCTCGCCGCGGCGACATTGACGAGCCCCGCCACCGAGCGTCGCAACAAGCACTCGGATGCCGCAGCCGCCTGCGAGATGTCCGTCGCGACAACCGTGCTGAAGACGTAGAACTCAAAGAGCAGGTGCACCATCGCGCTGGCCCCGAGCTCCACCAGGATCAGGATGAACCTCGCCATCCCCCGCCTCCGGCGACCAACTCAACCCACAGGCTCGCTTGCACGGGAGCAAAGTCCAATCTATATAAAAGGTGGCAAAGAGAATGGAAGAGGAGAGCTGCTCTCTGCTCTCTCTCCTCTTTTATTGCCGTGTGGATCATGAGGCTAAGAGAGGCAGCATCTTCTTGTGTTGTTACATGGTGGTCTTTGGAGGTTACTGCTGCTTATAGTTTCCTGCTAGTATTCGTAGCTACCTTAGTATTTTGAGTCTTTTAGGATTTTTTTGAGTCTTATGTTGCATCCATTCAAATCCATAGTTTTTTATCTTTTTAGTTCATCTAAGCAGTCATGCGAGTCCACAAATTTATTGTCAGTCAAAAACATAGAAATTTTGTTTTGCATGACAGCAGTCGCCGCTATTCTCTCTAAGTCGCGTGCAGATCGTAGAAGTCTTTATAACGCCGTCGTTTCTCTAGCCGCGCCCGAGCTTTTAAGGCAGTCGCACTTCTCCTGCACCTTGTGCATTGCGCCGCCACCGTCTTGGATTTCGATCTATACTACTATGCTTCTATCTATTCCTCTTCGACTTGATTTGATAGTATTTTTCAAAAGCTGCATACTACGATGATATTATCAAGACTCTGACTTTGAATCTTTACTATTTTAGTGACAACTCTTTTCAAATACAATGCTATTGCATACGCTTTGCATTTAAAGGAGTGTTAAGGGTATTAAAGATATAATAGGATTGTATCAGTTGTTTCCTTTTATGCCTAAATTTCCTTATCCGTATATATCATATTCCCCTATAATATCCCCTTCTACTCCCTATATATATTACCTATTAGGTCTCCTCAATATACACATAATATCCATAACATCTACTACTCCATATTCTCTCTCACGAACAACTCAAAAGCTATAAATCGAAACAAAAAAATAAGCCCGAGTTACAACTTGTCTATATGTTGGAGAAACCTTTTGCATGTGGAAATGTGCAATAGGAATATATGATGATGAGACATGATAAACAGTAACTGCAATGAACACTCCCAGTCTCCAAAGTGCAAGAAAATCAACTGCGAATCAACGTTTTACATAAGGAACAATTAGCTATTCTACTACCTGTCGTGCATCAAATGTCTGGCTGAATTCCTAACACACACCAAATATCAGTCAGTTCGTCGCTCACTGAACATCGAACAAGGTTAGTCCTGGCGCGATCTTTGCTAAAAAGTTCTAAAGATCATCATCTCCTTGTGGTTTGGTTATCTCCTTCAGCTGCATTTCATCTGCTTCTCCGTGTGGCATCCCAAGAAGAGCAACCTTTCAGCTGTTCAAACTCTTCAAGTGGGAGCATCGGCATCACCTTATTGTCATGGTGGCACTTGAGCAGATGACATCAAGAACAGGAAAACAGGCTGTAAAAGTCACTTGTCAAACGGTGGATTCCTCTGAAAAGCCCCCGGAGCAAACACCGGGAGGGAGCCCGTCAGCACCCTCTCGCCCTGCGTGTCGCGCTGGTGAGCATTAGGATCTCTACCTCCCTCAGGGCGCGCCCTTGTGCCTGCCTCATTCCTTTGAGCGTTGATACCAGGGGTGCTCAGAATGGGCCCGCCAAAGAAAATTGATTGCCCAGTGTACGTCAATCTCTCCGACGGCTGTCCTGACGACATCGCTGATGAAGATGTGTTTGCAGGTGCAAGATTTTTCCCATTGTTGCTTGATTCGCCAGTTGGATTCACCAAGAAATGTGGGGTTCTTGATGGCAGCTCGACACCAGCTCCTGTTCTTGTTTGCGCAGGCACTGACACGTACCGACCAGCCTCTTGGTCCCAGACAACGGAGGCTCTTCGGTTCTCCCGAACATAAGATGTGGCTGACTGGAACATCGGGTTGGTTATCTGTGTGGTAGGGACTGGTGGCCTCACTATCCCTTTTACAGACCTTTCAGGAGGTGGAGGTGGATGAGGTGCTGCATGAAATTGAGAATGAGAAGCAAGCTTGTGGATGTGGACCGGGCTGCTTAAACTGCTTGCACTTTGTGTGCCAGTCTCGTAGTCATCCTGGCTTGCGAGACTTTGAGGGTATGAGTTCTGAAGAGGAGACAGTCTCATCTCGTTCTTTGATTCCTTTGTGCCACTGTAGTCAACACTCATGCTACTCCTGACGCTGGCATTGCCACTGGAGCTAAGATCAGCTTCATGACCGCGGCGGGCATCTATTGGTCGGAGAACGGAGGATGATGCCCGAGCTTTTGCTGCAGCTTTCATTACCTCATTTCTGTCCAGCTTTGCAAGGCTCCGGGCACTGATCTTGACTGGTTTCTTGGCTTTGTTTGCTCTTTCGGCATATCCAGCAGCATCAGGGTCGACGGTTGAAGGTACCATCCCAGGCTCTAAATGTGGAATCACTTCATCCTGGTTCAAAGTTTCACCACAGCTAAAGTTAGTATGGCTGTAGGACTGCTTCCAACATTATAATTATGTTTTTTTTTCCAGCTTGGGGTTCTTATTAAACTTTCAAAGATCATACATATTTGCCTTTTGAAACAGGCAGGCTTACCTGATCAATAAATACCCTTGGAGGTGTACACCAAACACCCTTGTGGTGAAGGCCAAGTGAACTTCCAACGCTGAATCCAGTTGTTGCTGAATTTGATGGGGAGTAGATGATGTTTGCTCCTTCCTCATCCTCTGGAGGTGCCTCACTCATAGCTCTCATCGCGACAACATAATCATAGGTTGTGATCCCCTGATATAGAGCATAGAGAAGAAAGCAGGATTAGATTTGGATATGTACTACATTTCCACTAAGAATTGTGAGGCAAACCTTTCTGATCAGTATCATGTGGAAGAAGAAAAGTTCCCCTAAAGGTATGCAGGCCACTAATGAAAGAAAAGTAAATATACCCTGCACATAAAAAGAAATTTATTGTTTAATTAATTATCAACTAAAAGGACTCGATCTAAAAAAAACAATATACAAGCATGTTTTTCAAGAAGTGTGGCAATAATAGGTAGAAGAGCTAAGAAGATAATTCAGGGATCCTAAATAGGAATAGTTGCACTTCCGACAAGAGAGAATGCACAACACTCTTCTTGTAAAAACAAAACAATAAAAAAAGTAACAACATCATAACCTTACAGTTATGCACCTATCATGGAGTCTAGCAAAATAAAAAAAAAGCATTTTGGAATTCCTCATCAGATAATGGGTGGAAAGGTGCTACTTCAGATAACTTCTTATAATCAAGAGAAGAATTTTATACACTACAAAGATACAACAATTTTTTTATGCAACTTACTACGATAACAGCAAATGGAGCACGAGTCAAGCCATTCCCAAGATTGTCTTGAATGTTTCTTAATGCATTCTTATTGACAAAGCAGAGTACAAGAACAGCAATGCCCACTCCAAATTCAATTGCAAGCTAGCACACAGAAGACTGTAAATGTTAGTACCATACAAGGAAAGGAATAAGTCTATACAAACCCATAGAATTAAGTGAACTTAAAAAAAGGACACACACACACACCCATAGAATTAAGTGAACTTAAAAAAAGGACACACACAGAGACACACAGAAGGGGGAGTCCATATTACAGACCCAGAGGAGACTGATTGCCATCAGAGCAATAAAAGAGAAATAGTTCTTCCGCCCAACACAGTTATTTAGCCACTGCCAAAGATGTCCATATCAGTTATGCACAATTAAAGATTACAGGGTAACATACTAACACAGTGCAAGAAAGTCACCCGACAATGATGATCAAATCCATCCACACACTTGTCACAACTTCTGCAGTGTTTACTGAATTTGCGAACCTGTAAAATCAATTTTGTAAAGCAAGTTTAAACAACATAAGCTTCAAATATGTTTACTGTGGGCTGCATAGCCAAAAGCTAACTCAGCATACCTCAGCATTACATAATGTGCAAAACAGAGTGTCTTCACCACTAGCTTGTTGCTCTGAATCATCAGGCTTCCGGCGATCCTCCTTGACAAATAAAGCACACACAAGCCCACCAAGGAAGAAGCAGCTTGATCTTTTCTTTGGCAGTTGTGAGCTCAGATTTATGTTTGCCTCCCCTATAGATGAACCTCTCTTATTAGAATGGCCATCTAGAGAGCTTCTGCAAGTAGATGTTGGAGAGTGTGTTCCAATAGCATTGTCTGCTTTCTGGGGTACATTGATAAAGCCATCCTCAAACTTTGACATGATCCCAGGATCAGCAGGGTTAATACTTGTGCACCGGATGTAAAGGATGAAAACAGCAAATGCCTGAAAGTGATGTAGAGAGGAGAAATGATGTTTGAGGGTACCACAAAATAGCTCTCTTCAGATGATGAGAAAGGCATAAAATAAGGACCATTTGGCAGGCTTACCACAGGAGTATAAACACCTTTCGCAACATACTCAAGGATTTGCTTTCCCAGAAATGGTGCAAAGAAGGCATAAAATGCAACCACCAGAAGGAAGAATACCGTAATTGCAACGATCTGTCAAAAAGATATTATAAATATGTTATCCAACTGTTCAAGAAGTAAGTACAAGAGTTGGCATATTTTGCATCTATTTGAAGTCTGTAGTGCGAACTAGAAAAATATGGTGCAGAAAAACACAATATTCACTGCACATGAGTAAAAAATTAAGTCCAGAAAATAGTAGAATTTGGGGGAAAAAACCTTTGAAAGTACACAAAACAATGTAAGAAAATGGACCCTACAGATATTTCTAACTGTATTAGACCCCATGGATGTCAAGTCCTGGCTCCATCACTGCATTTCACTTCCCTCTCTGATGAGTATTAGATTTGACATGGATCTAAACTTAAATGCAACAGCTGAGTAAAAGGGTAAGCAGAGTTCCTTTTCTTTTTGTTCGTATGGTCTGATACCCTTGATGCTGTGCCAAAGGCTACAGGTGCAAGAGCATATGGTTTAAAATCATGCACAAAAACAAGCAGACATGTGAACAGACACTAGTAAGAAATGCAGATGATACGAAATAAACTTGGCAGGTATATTTTCCTGGAAGTTCGAATAACTGACTACCCATGTCGAAAACAGAAGCAAAAACCATGAACCAATCACTTAAGAACACCAATAACAAACTGAATATTACTTATGATGGAGAAATCGCCTATGCTGCGATGGATTACCCAAATGAAATGGAAACTATTCTAAACATGTAAGTTCTTGCAACCACTTAACCAGTACGAATTATCGCCAGGCATACATTTTCACCAAATGTGCAAGGTAATCTTTCACAGAACTTGTGGCAAAACTAGGATAATAGTTTTCTCCATGGCTTCAAGAATAAACTTAGGAACTACTGAGCTAGCTCTCTTACAAGGCAACAGAAGCCACCAAACTGACGGAACCATTGTAATTTTTTGCCATTATTAGTTGTAGAAATAAAAGAAACAAAGTTGCACCTTTTCTTAAGCCATTGAATCGATACCATTTAAGCATGTTTGTCTTACAAATCACTAGGACAAGAAAAACAAAAGGGCGAACACAGGCAAAATGGCGAGGAACAAGACATACAACGGAAACCAAAGGCATGAGAGAACTATCCCTCTGGGAGCAGCCTAGATGCAGAAATAGAACAAAGCTTACAACTTTTTGCACACATTTCATCACAACTCACTCCTCAATAAGTGGAGAATTTAGTAAAAGGATTTTACCACTTCCGCCATAATAACCACCACCGACGAACGACCAATTT
The DNA here is from genome assembly GCA_036346265.1 of Melocanna baccifera. Classification (NCBI taxonomy): domain Eukaryota; kingdom Viridiplantae; phylum Streptophyta; class Magnoliopsida; order Poales; family Poaceae; genus Melocanna; species Melocanna baccifera. Next base: position 25,552,668 of record CM070700.1, on the reverse strand, counting down.
AGACTAAAGACGTCTAGCCCTGCTTTATTAAAGGAAAAAGGTGCAGCCAACAAATAACCCTAGCTCGAGGAATCATACCAAATCTAACACAAGCGACATAACTTGCAAGATTTCTAGCCATTTTGTAGGCATTGCATCCCAACCCAATTCCTTTCGAATTCACATTAGTCATTTCTCTCCACCTAAGTAGGCACAGGGAAAAGAATAATAAGAAGAAAGAACCAATCACTACCTAGTGGGCTTTCTCCTCAACAGATCTTCAAAATAGACACAAAAGATTGCGAATTTCTTGCAGCGCGGCCTCGCAGGGATGGAATTCTACAACGAATTTCTACGGTTACTAAAGATACACGCACAGAATCGAATAAAAGGGTCAAACTGCGGGCTAGCCTTTCTTGTTACACCGATCCAAGAACCGGAAGGAAGAAGGGAGAGACAGATACTGCACCTGTAAGGTGTGGGCTGGGAGCTGCCATCCATGCTTCCTCGCCATGGTCTCCCCCCCTCCGTCTCCTCGGTCCCCAGATCACCACCTCCCTTTCTCCTCCCGGACGGCAGGCGGCAGCAAAGGGAAGGCCTCTCCAGTGCCTTTCTTGAGGGGGCTGGTAGCTCAGTAATGACGAGAGAAGAACAGAGCTGGAGACTTTTATTAAAACCCCTCTTCTCTCTCCCCCTCTTCTTTCCCCACTTGCATTCTCTCTCTGATTTCTGTTGCCTTTTTCCAGTGTAGATTTGTTGGGGAAGATTGGGTCAGTTAAGGCTGGGCTCTGTCGGTCTGATGAATCAGGGATCCTATGGTGTGCTGTGACCTTGAGTAGTTGTGTGTTGAGCTTCACCTGAGAGCATCTCTAATGTATAAGATTCAGATTAATCTTAAGGTATGGTAACATAGTTTAGTGTAATCTATTACAATGTATAGGGTCTTTGTGGGTACTAAAATGAGGCCCACACCCTAATAAAAAAACTGGACTTTATCTTATGGTGGAGAAAAAAGAACACATGATTCAATAAAAAAATTGTATTTTAATGCTTATGGTCAGGTCTTTAGCTTGAGGAATAGTCTTAAATCTTTTTTGCTTATAGCCTTCTTAAGGCCAACTCTGTAATATATAAGATCGACCTTAAGGTGGCTTAAAACCTCCTTTTTCATACATTGTGGATGCCCTGAGCCTGAACTGCACAGTGCAAAGATGTTCAGGGTCAAGGAATGATGAAGCCACTGCAGATGTGATGTATGACATTGTGTTTAGTGCCCTGGGTGATCATTTCGTTTCAACTTTTAGTTTCAGCTTTTTTCACTATTCACTACACTATCCACTAACTCATTCTGATTCTGAAAAAAGCATTTCTGATAAAAAAAACCAAACACCGAAAGCCATCGTTAAAACGATCACCACAATAATGCATGCTAAAACTTCACTTTCTAGTTACAAATCGGCTGTTCAGCTATTAGTCGAGATCTGGCGAGGAAATAAACTAGGATGCTAATGGTAAGTGGAACCTGCCAAAGAAAATGGTAGCAAACCATATACATGCCAAATCTGATTAAGGTTACCGTATTTTGGTGAATAAAATGTGGTAACCATTGGCTTCAATTTTTTTTTTTAGAATGCGTGATCTTGCCTTGTGCCATGCCTATATAATTTTAAGGCACACAATGTTAAGAATGCATTACTAAGGAAGGCGTGCGCGTGCACCTGATTTTACTAACACACGACCGTTTAGAGTCCCATTTTCAGCTAAAACACAGGCACACATAGTTTCAAACAATTCCCTAGTGCTCGTATTTGATAAATGATTAGCCTGCACATGTCTTTCAGGATCAAACAAATTTCCGCTTGAGTGCAAGAATGGGAATGATCACGTGGCCTAGCAGAACACAGGCAGCCAGGCAGTTATGATATCGGCCATGTTGTTTTGGATTGTACCCGATGGCTTTTAGTTGTATTTTTATATCGATATGGATAATACAAATGATTTTGGGTTCAAGAAATCGTTTAACGTTCAGAGAAATCGTCTCGTTTATTTAAGGGGTGTTTATTTGAGCTCATGGAGCACGAGCTTCTAGCTTTTTTCATTGTAACCGCGGATATATTTTTTAGTGTATTTATTTTTTTAAAAAATAAAAAATATTATATCATTACAAACAATGCAAAATAATAATAAAACAAAAATCAGAAAAAAAATAAAGTTAAGAAGCTAAAAACTTAGGGCCTGTTATTTTTAACTTCTCAAAACAGCTTTTGGCTTTTGCTACAGTATCTAACTTTCAAACGGAGTATTTTTTTCAAGATAGAGTCTACAAGTTAATTATAGTATACGTTAAAAACACAACATCTGTATCATTCAAAATCGCAAGCAGTATCTCTCTTTCCGTAATATCTGTTATAAACAGTTAAAATTCAAAATATTTAATCAAAAATTAAAAACTGCAGCCAAAAACCCCTTAAACTTTGGATGAACTGAAACTGAAGGGGGGAACCCAAAAAGAACGGGCCATCAATTGGGCACAATGTCCTGCCCTTAAAGAATGAGCTGGTCTCGTTAATGGCGATAGTACCAACAGCAGCAGTATTGTATCGTCAATGGTGCCTGTGGAGCAGGCCCACTTGTAGAGGTAGGTGCAGTGGTGGGCCCTACGAGCAAGGCACACATCTTAGGGCCGAGCCACACTCCAGCCGTTGCGCGCCGTGCCGCCCTCGTATATTGGTGGTATAAATCCCTTAGAAGCGAGCGGCATTTCGTACAATAATCGTATTGTAGAACATACCAGTATAGTAGTACTCGTATCACTACCGTACAATGTACTACATAGCACGTGCCGTTTAGCCAGGACGGCCTACGTTACGGACTATAGCAGTGTGCTGTAGACCGTGACGCCTCGGCGGCGAACCGCGTGCCGTGCTGGGCCGCCCACCCAAGCAGAGCTTAAGCCGCGCAGGCCCACCAGGACGACGACAGCTTGGCCTTCCGGGGACGGGCGCTCCCCTGGTTCTCTGCATTTGACGTGGGCCTCGTGTACCTCCAATGGTGGAGGCGATCTCTCGTTTGGATGGTCCGGAGGTTGGTACAGGTCTCTCTCAGGCCACACGTTAGTGTTGATTTCTGTCTCCGTCTTTTGCTTAGAAAAGTAAAAGTCTAATACCAACATTCCTTTCGCTATTGTTTTATTTCAAAATAAGATAGAAAGACACAGATACATCACACGTTAGTTTTGATTTCTGTTTCCGTCCTTTGCTTAGAAAAATAAAAAACTAATACAAATATTTTTTTGCTATCGTCTTAGCTTTGAGATAAGATAGAAGGGTACAGGTATATCATATACTTTACTTCTCTCGCTCCCATCACACATATGTATCTCTTCCTTATTTTCTCCAACTCACATCTTCCTTTTTAAAGTTACTTTTTTAATCACTATTATTTGTTTTTAACTAAAAATTATAAACTATAGATAAAAAGATCACTAAAAACTAATATGAACGGCTGCTATATCAATGAATGCATTATGCGATATGCGTGCCCAGTGGGCTCCTCTCTTTCCTAGAAAAAAAAAAGGAGAAAAAACAAGTGGAGTTTGGTACCTAGGTTTGTGTTCCTGTCAGTGTGTCTCCACCCAAAGCCAATTCTGTTCAGGTTTCTTTTGATAGAGGAATATCTTTTTACATCAGGTTTCCTTTTCCAAGAAATCGTGCTGCATGCGAGAAAGGAGTGGCTATTACATCCTCCGTTTGACACACGTAAATTTTGATCAAGAGACTAATCGCTAGTATTGCAAACCTACTGTTGATACTTGATCCTGTCCACCAGCCTTACTATTTGATGCTCGTGTACAGATACAGCAGCAGCATGGCAACGAACACAAGCCTTGGATAGTTCACAGAATCACACCAAGGCAGCTTCAAGATGCGCTAGGGCTAAGTTTAGCCAAGCGCCACTCATAACAAAAAAAAATTGCTATTACTATGACATGGACATCACCAAATGGTCTTGTAATATATTTGGGTGAATAATTGACTTTACAGCGCACCTGCAGCCATTAGCTATCTATTGTTGCTGCTGCTCCTCAATTATCGAGTGGAGCGGTCAAACCAAATGACGACAGCTTTCCAAATTCTCTCCACTCCTCTCCGTTTACATCAATCGAACTGCTATCAGACAAAAATAAGCATTGAAGCACCTCCCTGAAATATCGAATCTTGCGAATAATTCCCTAAAATATCCAATCTTCTTCTCCCCAGCACACATCCCCGTCTCCGAATTGTCGATCTCACGCGAATTTCCTCACATCTCAGCCTCTCTTCCTCTTCGCCACAAGGCGGCAGCGCCTCCACGTATGGGTGACGAGTTCTTGATGGTCCCCGAGGACGGGTGCTCGTCCCGGTCCCGCGAATCTACGTGGTGAGCAGGAAAGTGCGATAAAAAAATTCCATCTTGGCAATGGTTTCGGATGGTTGGAGGGGTCGTCGGCAGGCGTCTTGGATTGGTGTTCTGAGCAAGTGAACCGGGCAAGTTTTGATCTTGGCGTGCTGTGTGCGAGCTTGGAATCCGAGAATTCCTTGTGTCTTTGAATCGTTTGCAAGGTTAGCAACGACTTCTTTCCTCAATTGTTCGTAGATGCCGCGAAAATGGCATCAAATTTTGATCATTTTTGTAATTTGTGATTGGTTTGTAAACCTGCAATCTGTATGCTAAAAATTGTCTTGGATGCCTCTTTGCTCCGGCTTCGCTCTCCCATGTCATTGGAATCCTGTTGTCCGATTTACTGCTGGAAAACAAACTTGATATCGGGATGGCTTGTTGATTACCTGTTTTAGAATCGAGGAATTCTGTGTTGATATTTCATTTCCTGAATTATGGTTTTCAATTATAACGATTCGGTAAAATTTGTTCTTAGGATCGTTTAAAAAAAATGTTCTTCGTATTGTAAACGACTTATGTTGGTTTTCTTGATGAAAATCGGGGACCTTGCCCTGCGTTTCAAAAAAAAAAAAAGGTTCTTGGGCTGCCTTTCAATTGTGCTTAATTTCAGAGTTTTGCTTTGTTGATGACTTTGGAAATTTCAGATTTCTTAGTATTTTAACCTTGTGTTTTTTTGCTGGCAGCTGCGAGCCTGCGATTGTTTTGGGTTTATGTTTTGCACCCTCTTTACAAATTTGGATTGTAATTTGTTTTTTCTTTCTGGCTTTCCATTCATGTTTGCAATCACTAAAGTGAAGAATTCCTTGTTCTCTTTGATGGTTTAGTTTGGTCACTTGGTGTATCATCACTAGTTTCAATTTCGATTGTATTGTGGCCTTTTCGGAACAAAGGTTTTCTATGCTCAACTTGGGAATGGACTTCTGTTAGATGATCTTGTTAGTTGTCATGCAGGTAGTGATCAGCATGTGTGGTGTTGGGCACTTGGAGGTATTTCTTTATATAAGAGCGGAAACAACAATTAGACTAAGATTTTCTTGATGCCTGCAGGCCGTAAGATAGTGCAACCGATTAGTCTGAACTCATGGAGACCAGCTCAACAAATGAGCATTCCGGTAAGGGGCCGATGTGGGAGCTGGAGAGGAATCTTGATCAGCCAATGGATGCAGAGGCCGGGAGATTGAGGACTATGTACCGAGAAAAGGTGCTTATCATTGAACTGCTCAGAAAGGTCCTTGTCATTTGGATATCTTTTGGGGAACAGAATTGAAGTTTTGGTTTTAAACGCTACACAAAGGCCAGGAAACATCATTGAAACTTCACAAGCTAGTGAAGCTACTAACAGAGCGCATATTCTTTGTTAATAACATAAGTTCAACAAAGATCATAGAAACTTGGTGCTTTGTTGTTCATCTTTCAGAGCTTTTTGGTTCTACAAATATTTCAGAGCTTTGTTAGGAGAGGCAAATACTTTTGATCACAGAGCTAAAGAAAATGCCAGTCATTTGGTAACTGCCGTACTTGTGCATGTCAATGAGATCTCAGTTTTTTTGCCATTTGCAATAGTTTTGCTAGTAGCATTTCTGATACTTCTGAATATAAAGGTTTATCCAGTTGATTCGAGATGCTGGCTATGATGCAGACTGATTTGGTGTACCGATTATGAATTTCTGATAAATGAGTTGCCAAAGTATGTTAAATAATTTTGTTTTCCTCCTCGTTTTCCCTTTTGCATCTGCAGACCTACCCAACAATTTTGCTGCTACGACTAGCTTTCCAAAGCCTTGGTGTGGTTTTTGGAGACTTAGGCACATCACCCCTATATGTTTTCTACAACATCTTTCCTCATGAAATAGAAGACAAGGAACAAGTTATTGGAGCACTTTCACTTATTATTTACTCCCTTACTCTCATCCCACTTGTCAAATATGTTTTCATTGTCCTGAGGGCAAATGATAACGGCCAAGGTAAGAACATGTCTTGCTTCCTTGAAAGTTTTGCTTCAGTTATTAATGATAAAAAATGTACATATGTGATGTGTCTTATTTGTTGAGATATCAGATAATGCAGTAAAATTTATAATGTGTTCTACAGTCGTTTGAAGGTTCTCTGAAAATGAAAAGTGCATGTGTTAGGAACATAGGGTATAACCATGCAAACAAAAATTCTAGTCAATTTCTTCGTAAAAATAGAAGAAAAATATCTACTTAAATTACTAGCTACCAGCCTATCATTTTGAGAGCTGAAAGTTGCTCCAGTTACTGCTGCAAAAATTCTGTCAGGCCATCAGCAGAAGAACACTGTTTTGCAGTTCTCCTTGTATACTTCTTTGCTCAAAGCTCTCATTCATATGTCTGCTTGAGTTAGTTAGGCCTTTCATTTGTTCGGCTCTGAATGAATGGTACTTCTTCAAAGAGATTAACTTTGTCACTCTGAAATTTCCAATTTGAACAGAATATCAGCACCTCTCGAAATAATTAATTTCATATTTAAGTAGTTCTGTTCAGAGGAAAAGCCTTACAAGAAAGCCCTCACTTTAGGAGAGACATATCTGTTAATATGAGTTCATGCTCTGTTGATAAGTTGCGGAACTTTTGTCTGTGCAATTGCTCATGTAGGAACATAGTTCGTGCTCTACAATATGATATCTTCAGTACATGAAAAGAAACCATCATATTGGTATAACACACACCATTGCACATTTGTACAGCCATCGTGGATAAAGATGGTCATGCTGAGGAGTTCAGTGCTATTCCTAATTCACCTTCTGTTTCTCTGTGCATCTTTTTCCATTTTCCAATATGAATATCAACATGCTAGAGGTTTATTTGTAATTGTAGGTGGAACATTTGCTCTTTATTCACTGCTTTGCCGGCATGCAAAGATAAACATTATTCCCAATCAACATAGAACTGATGAAGAGCTAACAACATACAGCCGTCACACATATGATGAGAAGTCTCTTGCTGCAAAGATCAAAAGATGGTTAGAGGGGCACCAATTCAGAAAGAATGTCATTCTTATTCTAGTACTTTTTGGTACATGCATGGCTGTTGGAGATGGAATCCTCACTCCTGCCATATCAGGCAAGTATCTACATGTTTTATCACCGCTTTATTATCAGATTTGCTCAAAAGTTAAAATTAATATGTAGAATGTAGATTTGCTCGAAAGTTAAAATTAATATGGTTAGAAGAATTTATAGATTTTTAATCTAATATGAGCTGGTAAGCATCATGGTCGTTCACAAAAGTTGTGTCCTTGGCTTACTAAGCATCAACTGTGTGAAATGACTTAACGAACACATTCTCCACATAAATGCACAGTGAAAATTTCCTTTGATGTATACTGTCCCCAGTTTTTTGCAATTAGGTGATGTCCCAGTAACCACAAATAAACTATATAGATGTTGTTTTCATGCTTTTTGATGGAAGACTTTGGTCACGGTGGCGTCCTGTTTTACCCTATATTTCTGTTGAATTGCCCCATTCCAGTCTTGAACAGTGCTCTATATGATCACAACAAACAAGTATTTTTATAGTGCTCTTCCATCCCTTTTTACTGTACTGCATATCTCTTTTGTAATGCTTGCTATTTCATTGTTCTATCATTCAACCTTTGCCCAACTGAATAATGTTAATGATTGCCTTGCAATTTGCAGTTCTTTCTGCAACTGGTGGAATAAAGGTTGAAGAACCCAAAATGAGAAATGGTACATGTGAAATGTTGATGTTAGTATTTTTCTGCTTTTATTAGCATCTACTGTCTGTACTTCATATCTAGCTGCTATTGCACTTCAGAAGAAGATCCCAAATTTGTCATTGCCGTTAATTTAACTAGAACTGTGCATAACCACTTTGAGCAATTTGGCAAACTGTTCTGTCTATGCAAATGATGGCCTTAACATGCTAACTGTGATTTATAGCATTGCCTTGTGTTCTATTAACTTTAAAGTGGTGGTGTGGTACATGGGGCTAGTTATATTTGCTATGATGAGACAGACTAGACATATAATCATAATGGGCCTGTTCTTTGCGGCTGCGGCTGATGGCTTTTTGGCTGTTTGCGACAAAGATTGCGGAAAGAGAGATACTCGCTTGCGATTTTTGATGATACAGATATTAGTTTTTTAACGTGTACTACAATTAACTTGTAGACCTCATCTTAAAAAAATACTCCGTTTAAAAGTTAGTTACTGTAGCAAAAGTCAAAAGCCGCTTCTAGAAGCCGCAAAGAACAGGGCCAAAATACTGAGAGTTAGATTTATGTGTGGATAACTGAATTCTTGTTTTTTTTCCCATGTCAGATGTGGTTGTAATCGTTTCCGTGGTGATATTGATTGGGTTATTCAGCATGCAGCACTATGGTACTGATAAAGTCAGCTGGCTTTTTGCACCAATAGTATTCCTTTGGTTCATACTCATTGGAATCCTTGGAGCTGTCAACATTTGCACATATGATCGGTCAGTTCTCAAGGCGTTCAATCCAATTTATGTATATTGGTACTTTAAGCGAGGCAAGAGTAGCTGGGCTTCTTTAGGAGGAATTATGCTCAGCATAACAGGTCTGAACCTCTTACCTGGTTTCATAGCGTAGCTTGTCCTTTACAAACTGCCAATAACCAGAACTGACTTTTTGGCTCATGCTGCAGGCACAGAAGCACTGTTTGCTGACCTTTCCTACTTTCCTGTGCAATCTATTCAGGTACCATTTGTTGGTTGTCACTAACAGGCGTTTTCACATTAGTAAAGTAATGAACTTATTTGCTTGCTTGCTTGCTGACAACATCCTTCATCATTTCGTTACGAGATTGCTTTCACTGTGGTTGTGTTCCCATGCCTTCTTTTGCAATATACTGGTCAAGCTGCCTTTATAGCTGCACACAATGATCTTGTCTCCCATGCCTTCTATTATTCTCTTCCAGGTAAAATCAGACATATGAACTCCTCAATTACCATATCTATCAGAATACAAAACGACGTGATTATTTGGCACAGGTTGTATACGTTGGCCAGCATTTGTCATTGCAACAGCTGCTGCAATAGTTGCTAGTCAGGCCACTATATCTGCGACGTATTCGATTATCAAGCAAGCACTTGCTCTAGGGTGCTTCCCCCGAGTGAAGATCATCCATACTTCCAAGAAGTATCTTGGCCAGATATACAGTCCTGATATCAATTGGATCCTTATGGTTTTATGCATAGCTGTCACTGCTGGATTTAAAACCAAAGTCAGATTGCAAATGCATACGGTAAACTATTCCCATAACTCTCTCGACATAGAAATTTCACGACTGCAATGCGTGTTTCTGCTCTATTGCTAACACGAGGGATGCGTAAACAGGTACTGCTGTGATTATGGTTATGCTTGTGACAACATTTCTCATGATCCCTATAATGCTGCTGGTGTGGCGCAGCCACTGGACGTTGGTCGTCCTTCTCACCGCTCTGTCATTGGTTGTCGAGATTCCATACTTCTCTGCCGTCGTCCGGAAGATCGACCAGGGTGGCTGGGTTCCGCTCGTGTTCGCCGCTGCCTTCCTCGTCATCATGTATGTATGGCATTATGGTACACTCAAGCGCTATGAATTTGAGATGCACAGCAAGGTGTCCATGGCATGGATCTTAGGCCTTGGTCCAAGCCTTGGTCTGGTCAGGGTCCCCGGAATAGGCCTGGTGTACACCGAGCTGGCAAGTGGTGTTCCTCACATCTTCTCGCACTTCATCACCAACCTCCCGGCCATCCACTCAACCCTGGCCTTCGTCTGCGTCAAGTACCTTCCGGTCTACACCGTGCCGCCAGACGAAAGGTTCCTCGTGAAGCGAATTGGCCCCAAGAACTTCCACATGTTTCGCTGTGTGGCGCGGTATGGCTACAAGGATATCCACAAGAAGGATGACGATTTCGAGAAGACGCTCTTCGGCAACCTGCTGCTCTTTGTCCGGCTGGAGAGCATGATGGAGGAATACACAGACTCTGACGAGTACAGCACCCGGGAGCTGAACCAGGCGAGCAACGCCAATCCAAGGATCAATGGCATCAGCACCAGGTCCGACATGGAGCCCAGCTACACGTCCCATGACTCCATTGTTCCTGTGCATTCCCCAGATCATACAGGGAGCAGCCAGGTCGCGTCGTCAGGCCAGGCGTTCCAGACCGTGGGCGACGAGATCGCGTTCTTGAACGCGTGCAGGGACGCTGGGGTGGTGCACATCCTTGGGAACACGATCATCAGAGCTCGCAGGGATTCGGGGTTCGTCAAGAAGATCACAATCAACTACATGTACGCTTTCCTCAGGAAGATCTGCAGGGAGAACAGTGCCATCTTCAATGTTCCCCATGAGAGCCTGCTGAATGTTGGGCAGGTGTTCTACGTGTAAACTGAAGGTAAATGCAAGTCTGTGACGGCAGAATTGTACAGCCATGATCACGCTGCAGACGTGAATATATGTGTGTAGAATGATAATGTGCTCTTTGTCATCACATAGTTCTCTAGGAACCCTTGTGGGTTCTACTGCATTCGATTGTTCTTGATCCATGTTATTTATGTGGTTATGCCAATGACGAACTCTATGAAAAAGATTTCGAATTTAGATATTTGGTTAGTTGAGTTGTTTAGGTCATTCTGAGCATATTTGGTGGTATATTATATTAGAGGTAGGTCATATAGATAAGCAGAAACAAACTTTTATTCTTTTGAGTAAGAATATATAATTGTCATATAATATTTACTCTTAAGTTTTGTTTTCTATTGTAACGCACGAACACATAACTAGTATACGCTATATTTATATACCACTGAAAACACATGTACCGCGGCGGCCAGGGTCGGGGTGGAGGTTTGCTTACATCATATCAATACACTCAATTGATCCAAGAAAACCTCTACTGTGAGCAAGGTAGACATATACATAGAATTGGTACCGGGAAGACTACAAAATGTTCAAGGCTTAGTCTCAGGAGGAGTTTCGAAATGCCAAAATTGCAAAGGAGAGTATATGCTCCAAATATGTTGTTGCGGCTTCTACAAGTGTATATTCAACCTGCAAAATATTAAATAGATGAAAAAAAATCAAGATTACTACTTAATTTACTGCAAATTCCATAGCCTACAAAAAATTGCTTTCATCTAAACGCCCTAGGCTGCTATTGGTATACTACAAACTACAAAGTGCAAATGCAAGTACATAAGTAAAATTGTGAGCTCAGCAACACGGCGGGAAACAAAACACTTGGCTGATTACTCTTAAGGAATAAATCTATTTTGCACCTTGAACTTAGTTAGTTGTCTAGATTTCAACCCTTAAGTGCAAAACCGAATATCCAACCGAATACCCAACCCTTCTAAACTGTTAAAACTGTCTAGTTTTCACCCTTAAGATTGGTTTCAGTGGTGCTTGTGCCACCAAGACGGACATGTCATTGGTTTTCTATCCACATGACCGTCACATCACCTTTTTTACCATGTAAACACACTAATCATCAAGGCCCATATGGCAGCCTCTAATCTCTCTCCATTTATTCTCTCTCCCCACTTGTTTTCCCCATTTTGCCATTCCGACAGCCTCTACCCTTCGCGCCTCCCGTTGGGCTACCAGCACATTGGGTGGAACGCGACTTCCTCAAGTGGTCACGCGTGTGGCTCTCCGCCCTCCTCGCTGGCCTACCCGTCCTCTCCGATGAGGGCAACCTCACCCTCCATACCACCACCCTCGACAAGCTCGACGACGAGGCTTACGTCAACATCCGCAAGGGCAAGGTCATCCCAGGTTACGAGCTCTCCCTCATGCTATCCTAGGAAGCCGAGGCCACCACAGAGTTAGGCATTGCCAAGGTCACTGGAGCCTACATGCTCCTTCAAGTTGTCACAATCATCATCCTCCATGCCCCTCGGCTTTACTTCATGCAGCCCTTTGGAACACTTGTGCTACACCAATAGATCCTTCACCCTTGTCTGCCATAATTCGAAGTTCTCTATTCCGTCAAACATCACTGCTTCAAATCGAGCACTCGGCATCGCCATCTCAACATAGCTATGATACCAATTGTTAGAACCGGCGGTAGTCCTAGCACAAGAGAATAATCACAACAAGCACAAAGAGCATGTAATAGACACGAAGATTTGTTTACGAGGTTCAGCAATGACTGCATCCCCGAGAGTAGTATCACGGCGGCTCCATCTGTATGAAGAGTTTTTTTTACCACACTTAGGGCTACAAGAGTGTAATACTTCGATCCATGATGGCCCATGTATGTGTGCACATAAGGATGTGAATTAGTCCCACATTGCTAGCTTAACATGAGAAGCATTAACATATAAACACATCGCCACCATTGGTAATAACCTTCAGTTAACCGTTTTATGCGAAGCGAGAACGAAAACACAAGTAGATTGTTATATGTGCGTGACTTATCTATAATGGAGTTAGACCTAAACCGGTTTGAATCTTAAGACGTTACAAAGAGGTCAATAAAATATATTTATACCCCGATTATATGTTCGTCTTAGATAACTAGTCTGTACCATAGGAGTCTTAGCCCCAAGCGCACCCCAGCTTATAATATTACATAATCTGATATAAACTATGTTTCCTTCCTTACAGGATTATGTCCGAAAACGCTGATATAAACTATGTTTCCTTCTCCGGAATAGCAACACTCTGTTTTCCGTACGCCGCCCATTCGTTCCGTATACGAGCCATACACAGCAGTATTGACGTGCGTAATTGCAGAGGAGACCCTTCCATTATTGGCTACCGCGCCTACCTCCACATCACATTCAACCCGAGGGAAACTCCAATCCGTCGTAGCTGCACGTGATTGTGCTCGGCTCTCACAGCCGTACTTGTCTTAGATAAGTCATGCGTACTTATTCACAAGCTGGTTAGCTGCATATGCTACCAGGGTCAATGACTTGTTAGCTTACCCAACCATGATTTTTTATCCTCTCTGTCTCTTGCCTTTATGTAAACGCAACCAATTAAGCAGACAGCCTCAGGTCGATGGTGACCAATGCACCGGAGAAGAAGACCCCAGCACTTGGCCAACTATTCCACGACCAGATACTCGTCATAAATACCTACCTGTGCTTTAGGCGCTCGTCGTCGTACATTGTTCGTAGGACCACGGCCATCCATGGCTTCCTTCTTCTCCAAACGCTCCCGCCAGCTGCCATGTCTCCTCCTTGTCCTCCTTCTGGCCGTCTTCCTCGACGGCTGCTCCTCGGCGACGCCCCGCCGCCTTGCGGCCGACGCGGGCACTGACGACGATCCAACGATGATGATGGAGAGGTTCCAGCGGTGGAAGGCGGAGTACAACCGGTCCTACGCGACGGCCGAGGAGGAGCGCCGCCGGTTCCGTGTTTACGCCCGCAACGTGCGGTACATCGAGGCCACCAACGACGTGGCGGTCGGCCTCACGTACGAGCTCGGCGAGACGGCCTACACCGACCTCACCAACGAGGAGTTCATGGCCATGTACACGGCGCCGCCGCTGTCAGCCGACGAGGACGACGTGGCGATGATCACCACCCGCGCCGGGCCGGTTGATGCCGGCAGCACTGCGAACCTGGTGTACGTGAACTTGTCGGCGGGCGCGCCGGCGAGCGTGGACTGGAGGACGAGGGGCGCCGTGACGGAGGTGAAAAACCAAGGGCGATGTGGTACGTACGATGACCATCCATCCATCATCTCCAGTTATTCGCGACCTGTCTGTCTGTAAACACATGCTTGGCATTCCACAATCCACATGCTTGCATGTGCTCCTGCCTCCTCCATTATGAGGGCTAACTACTACTTAATTTGTCATCATGCATGGTGTTAATCCGAAAAGTTTAGGAGATAGTTGACCCATTTGCTGCAAATTAACCTAGCAAAAATCACTATGTTTCATGGGAACAATCACTCAATTGTTCTTGGAATGTTCCTAATTAATCTCCTACAGGATCGTGCTGGGCCTTCTCGACCGTGGCGGTGGTGGAGGGGATACAGCAGATTCGGAAGGGGAAGCTGGTGTCCTTGTCGGAGCAAGAGCTGGTGGACTGCGACACGATGGACCACGGCTGCGACGGCGGCGTGAGCTACCGCGCGCTGCAGTGGATCACCTCCAACGGCGGCATCACCACGCGGGACGACTACCCGTACACGGGCAAGGCGGGCGCCTGCGACCGCGCCAAGCTGCCCCACCACGCCGCCACCATCTCCGGGTTCCAGCGCGTGGCGGCGAACAGCGAGACGTCTCTGATGAACGCGGTGGCTGGGCAGCCGGTGGCGGTGTCGATCGAGGCCGGCGGCGACAACTTCCAGCACTACAAGAAGGGCGTGTACAACGGGCCGTGCGGGACGAAGCTGAACCACGGCGTCACCGTCGTCGGGTACGGGCAGGAGCCCAACGGCGACAAGTACTGGATCGTGAAGAACTCGTGGGGGAAGGGGTGGGGCGACCAGGGCTACATCAAGATGAAGAAGGGCGTCGCCGGCAAGCCGGAAGGCCTCTGCGGCATCGCCATCCGCCCTTCTTACCCACTCATGTGAGACAACATTTTTTTCTCTCAATTAGTCAAAACTTAATAAGAAATTAAACCTCTGTTCATGTTACATGTACTGCTACACTTGTGATCTGTAGGAATTAATACGTGTAAAACTCTTCGTCTCGCGTGCTTATTACATACATGTGCAAAATAAAAGGATGGGAGTTTCTTGATTAGTTCAAGTGGATTAGGCATTTCAAGTTCCTACGGCCAACGATTTCGGATGAAATGTCGTACTCAACTACCGAACTGATCACGTCCATACAGTACAGTGATAGTTTAGTATCGTGAATTCCTGACACGCAAGGGAATAAATTTGACTTTGAACATAGGAAGGCCAATGATTCCTGCATGTTTCTTGCTTCTTGGGGTTGGTGAAATGTTCCTTCTGATATTATTATCATCAAATTTCTCTGCTGCAACATTATCTGATCGATGCTCCTTGCACGCTTGAGTGCTTTCAAGTGCCATTCTCCACTTGTCTGATCATCCGTCGGTCCTCTCCACTCAATTGTATGCATGTTGCAGTTAAGGGCATATATAGGGCCTGTTTGTTTTAATTTGTAGATTCCGAGAAGCGGTGGTGAGTATCTAACTAGTCGAGAATGCGGAGAAGCTGGATAACCTTGACACGGCTACTAGTTCATTTTACGGATTCTGTAGCTTCTGACTACTTAGAATCTGGATGAAAATCTGAACTGTTTAGGGGAGCTGCAGATTCTGGGAGTAGCTGCAGCTCCAGAAGCTAAAACAAACAGGCCCATAATAGTCTATCTTTTAATGTTGTCTCTAAAACTTTTATCTTATCTAAAGATAGCACTCGAGACAAACAGCATCGCTGCGCGTTGCACCCCGTGAGGATGAGCTCTTTATGGATGGACAGCGTGTAGAGCGTCTCGCCACCCATAAAGCTACTACTGAAGAAGACATTCCAATCTCCAGAGGTGACATCCATGATGGAGCCAGTGCAGACGACGCGCACCATAGCGTTCCGGAGGGAGATCTCGACCCGTCGCCGAGCAACAGCCATGGGGGTACCCGTGGTGGCTTGTATTGCAGGTGAGGTTGAACCCTGGACAGTAGCACTTGGACGCATGGTTATTAGACTTGAACCGATCCGACAGTTGGACCGAATAACCCGGATCTAGAAGGTACGCCGGGCCGGTCACGTTCACAGGACCTCAGTGTAATTGACTCAGGAAAAACTGGTCGACCCGGCCAGGATTGAAGCGACCCGGCTGACTCGCCTGGTTTTGATCGACCCGGTCGGTTTTTGTTCATGAGGCTAAAGGATACGTTTCTTTGTCCTTTGGAGGTTAGCCAGCCGAGTCTTCCACCGTTCCACACCCAAATCCCAAATGAGGCGCCGCCAGCCCTGAGACCTTGACTCCCTCACTCCCTCACCGTCGCTCCACGCCTCCACCTCCAGGGCTCCTCCAGCAATCCGGCAGCCACTCATCAGCCATCCTTTGGTCCTCCGCCTGCCGCTGGCACCCGCGAGTGGAGTTCCATTTCCATCCCCAGCGAGGGCGCAACTAGATCTGAAGTTCTTGTTGGCCCAGCGTCTCTCAATCACACACGCAAAGGAAGGGCGCTGCACACAAGTTTTTTTCAGCACTGCACACCAGTGCCTTTTCACTTTCTTTTTCACTTTAACACACAAAATACACTTGACCTCTCTTGGCACTTAGCACACATGCTAATGACTCCTTTAAATACACTACATACGCACTCACATGAGCTAGAGATAACGATCGCATGCAAATGGCGGCTCCCACCATAAATGCATGCAAGTAATCGACTCCACCACAAATCGCATGCAAATGGCGACTCCCACCATAAAGCGCATGTTAGCCCATGCAAATGCGACCACCATTCGCACTAATGATCATGCACTAATTCAAATTATACTAACCGATGCATGCACCTAATAACACGACTAACTGCAACAACAAGATTAAGTCTAACAATCACCCCCTAATCTTGTTGGCTTTATTTTTTTACCTCCGCACAATCTTCACAGCAGTGCGGGCTCATCGTCCGCATCTGCAATTGCAAGCTGCGCCACTGCCCTGGTCACCTTCTTCGGCTTGTCGCACTCATCAGCAAAGTGACCGTACTAACCACAGTTGTGGCAATCGACCTTAGACTTGTCGAACTTGCCGCGGTACTTCTTCTTGTCACCATTCTTGTTGATGCCACTGCTGCCGGAGCCCTCGCCGTCCATCCTCTCTTCAGCGACCATGGCCTCCCACTCGGCACGTGTGAAGCGCGGCTCGGTTTGCGCGACCAGCAGTTGCGGCTCTCCCCCCTTGTCACGACGCCGCCCCTTTGTGGACTCCTCGAACGCCCTCAAACGCCCGATCGCCTCCGCCACAGACATCTTCGACACATCGCCCCATTGCTCAATGGTGCCAACAATGTGAAGAAACTTATCAGGGACAGCACTGAAAAGCTTCTCCACAATAGCACTGTCCTTCACCTTGGCTCCAAGAGAACGCATCTCTCCCACCATTGTGGTGAGCTTCGGTGAGAATTCCGCAATAGTTGTAGAATCCTCCATGTACAAGCGATCAAATTGCCTCTTCAATGCTTGTAGTCACGCCTTCTTGACTCGATCTTCGCCGACATTTATCTTCTCAATGGCCTCCCAAGCTTCCTTCGCCGTGTCTTTATCCGCGATAGCCATCATCACGGCATCCGGCACAGCTTGAGATATGGCGGTGAGAGCTTCAATGTCCTTCTCTTCTCCGTCCGACGACCCTTCGCCCTTGATTGCCGCCCACACACCAAGATGGCGTAGGATGATCTTCATCTTTACGGTCCACACGCCGTAGTTCGTGTCGCTCAGCATTGGATAATGCATGGCGACAACATTGCCTGCTGGACGTGCCGCCACCACGGTGCCGCCATGATCACCGCGACTGCCACTCCTTGGCGTTTCGTCCGGCGACTCGTCACGCGTCATCATCTAGCTCTGATACCACTGTTGGCCCAGCGTCTCTCAATCACACATGCAAAGGAAGGGCGTTGCACATAAGTTTTTTTCAGCACTGCACACCAGTGCCTTTTCACTTTCTTTTTCACTTTAACACACCAAATACACTTGACCTCTCTTGGCACTTAGCACACATGCTAATGACTCCTTTAAATACACTGCATACGCACTCACATGAGCTAAAGATAACAGACTGCATGCAAGTAACTGACTCCCACCATAAACTGCATGCAAGTAACTGACTCCCACCACAAACTGCATGCAAGTAACTGACTCCCACCATAAACTGCATGTTAGCCCATGCAAGTAACTGACCACCATAAACTGCATGTTAGTCCATGCAAGTAACTGACCACCATTCGCACTAATGATCATGCACTAATTCAAATTATACTAACCGATGCATGCACCTAATAACACGACTAACTGCAACAACAAGATTAAGTCTAACAGTTCTAAAACCTACTGGCCTCCCTCCCTAGTCCCCAGTCCCCACGCGTGCTGGTTGGCGACTGCATCTCCTCCAATCCTCCCCCACGCGCGATTCAGATATTCAGTTCAATCTTTAATGCTCTACGCTGATGTAAGTTACAAAGTACTCGGGCTTTCCTCCTGTATTCAGTTATTCACTTTTGAGTATTGAGGTGGCCATCAGCTGGCTCTACCCCTCTAGCGGCTGTTTTTCATTACACTGATGAGCAGCTCTACTATCTTGAACTCGGTGGTTTGCAATATTAAGCTACTATCTTGAGGTGGTTGTTCTTGATCTGTTCTCCACGGAGTAGTAGTAGCAGTTAGCACTTTAACAGTAGTAGCATACTATCACCAGTATCATGTATGTGCTGTTGTCCCTCTTATTATTCAATTTTCGACGAAAAGAATAGAATGCCATAGATAGCATAGATATAGCTATATAAGCAGAGAGCTAGCACAAGTTATCTCTTGCATAACATGCTGATTTTGTATCACTTTTGCTAGTTAAGGACTTAAGATGTAATGCAAGTAATCAAATTATCAGAACTTAAGAGTTTAGATGCAGTGATGCACTGCAGTAGCCACTTTATTTTGGTAGTTCAGATTATTAGAACTGAAGACTTTCAGAGTTTCAGTTATGTCAATGAATTGTGTACATATATATTCAGGACCTTGCTCCATGGGTCTGGTGTTACCAGTTTCAGACTTTCAGTATAATTCACTATAAGCATCTTGTTTGTAGAATAGCTGGTCGTTTCATATATTTGTCCATTTTGCAATGAAAAATAGTAGAGTATAATATATTTGTCCAGTTGCTGCATGCTGCTACTATTAAAATGTAAACTTGATTTCAATTCTTTTGTTATCATATGAACTCAATTCTTTTGTTATTATTAAACTGTAAACTCTATGTCATTTAGCATTTAGTTTTTAGTATTGCTTATTGGCTATGGACTTCATGGTTCTGTACTTCTATTATTGTAATGTTGATTCTTTTTCTATTTTTTGAGAGATATATACTTATGAAAAATTAATTTTAATACACGCGGTCCAACCGATGATCCATCGGTCTGACCACCAGGTCAGTGATCTGAGACCTCGGTCGGGTCACTAGACGGTCCGGGTCTTGATAACACTGCCTGGATTGGCCCATGCTGAACGGGTACGACACGACGTGCTGCAGTTCGACATCCCTGTCGTCGGAGCTGGTGCAGCTGCTGCTCCAGCAGAGCGCGACAATGCCAGCATCAGTGCTGCCGCTGTCTACCGCTGTTACCGTTGAGATGGTAATTTGCGCCTTTAATCAATTAAGCCTAGCTACCTGTGCACAGCTGCTTAACTGAGCTACTGCATGCGCTCGTATATACTCCCTCACGTGTAGGTTGTTTTTGACTTTTTACAATCTCCAATATAAATTTTGACTATAATTTATTATCATAATATACTAGTAAAAATAATAATAAATAAATATATTATGAAAGGATTTTACAAGATAAATCTAATGATACTATTTTTATATAATTAATCTATATATTTTAATATATATTAATAATCAAAACTTAAAATTTAAAAATCTTGACCATCCGTAACCTACCACCTATATTTAAGAACTGAGGATGTAGCACTATAGAGGGGAGTACCAGCTGCTAGCTAAGTAGCTGGCAATAGCATGCATGCATGGATCTCCGAGTGATACGTCCGGCAGCGTTCAGATCTCACCAAACAGGCGCACGCTGTGCGGCTTTTTGAGTTTTGATCACCAGGTTAATTAGCTATCTGCTTTCGGTTAGCCTTCCGAAAAGCAGGGGCTAACACCTAAGCAAATCGACCGTCTCGTGTGAGCTTTACATCAACGATGCTGTAGACAGGCATTCAGAGAATCCTTCCAAAAGACTTGCCATGCCTAGCTCGACAATATACATAGCCGCTACATGCGCCGGAAAGGAGAATCACGCTAGCTCTCCCTGATTTAACTTCATACTCCGATCGACATGCATGGAAATGATATATATGCAGGACGACCGGTCCATCCGCACATGCATGGCCAACGTACGTACACGATGGAACTGGAAAGACAGATGCAAAGCGCGCGGCATAACTTAACCGTGTTCGGTTAATTCCGATGCATCAAAGATGTTTCTAGCAAAAGTAGAAGGAAACTGCACAAATGTACACTGTGTGCTTTGACAGTTCTCTTTATTGTGTAAGTTAGATCCAAGCTGTCAGAGAACTACACATGGATCGAGCTACTGATCGTCGAGCCCTCAAATTACAAGATACCCTGGAGACAACACGAACGGTTCTCCCAAGCTAGTGTAATAATGCTGACTCAAACCGTCCGAGTCATCATCCCCTCCGATTAATAGGCCACTAGGAGTTCTGCAAAAATCCCCCTCAAATATCACTTGTACCGTGTCATCCTCAGCTTGCTTTGATGATCGAATGCCTTCTAGTGCCATTTCCACTTGCCTCATCGTCGGCCTATCCTCTCCTTTCATTTTGACACACGCCACCGCCAATTCAGCTACAACTTTCGCCTCCTTGTACCCTTCCTCCATAACCTGTGGGTCTAGTATTTGAGCTAGATTGTCTTCTTCAAATAACGCAGAAAAATGCGCAGCAAGACCATTGCCTTCAGAGGTCCTATAGGAGAAGGGTTTCTTTCTTGTAAGCAATTCCACAAGAAAGACGCCAAAGCTGTACACATCACTCTTCTCGGTGAGGCGCCCTCTCCAATAGTACATAGGGTCTAAGTATCCTATAGTTCCTTGCACAACGGTTGTTACCCCTGTTTGATCCATTGGGACGTGCTTTGAGGTTCCAAAGTCTGACACCTTTGCAGTTAATGTATCATCAAGGAGTACGTTAGAAGACTTGATATCCCTATGGATTATTGGGATTGAAGCAGCCGAGTGAAGATAGGCAACGGCTCCAGCGGTTTCAATTGATATCCTTAGCCTATCATCCCAAGATAGTGATCTTGGTCCTTCAACATGAAGATGGTCGTAAAGGGTTCCATTGGAAATAAACTCATAAACCAACAGAGGGACTTCCGTTTCAAGGCAGCATCCAAAGAGTCTCACTATATTCCTATGGTTAATCTGTGACAGGATGGCGACTTCATTTATGAACTCATCGATTTCTCTTTGTATCCCACTCTTTGGCTTTTTTATAGCCACGACGTGCAGGTCTGATAAAATTCCCTTGTAGACGGTGCCTTGCCCGCCATGACCAAGCTCACGAGCTTTGTCAAAGTTGTTCGTGGCTTTCTCTAGCTCTTCCAAGGTGATGATCATCCTTTCGGCTATATCCGCCCTTTGAGACAGCAATTGCCCGCGGTTTTGCACGAAGAATCTCTGTCTCGTCTTCTTTACTCGTTGTGCTTCAAGTTTGCGGGTGACAATGGTACCACCGAAAACCAAAAGTGAATATATGCCAATGCTTCCCACTCCAAGGCCAATGCTTAGACCTAATATAGGAATATATGCACATGAGATTGTAACCTTTTTTCAGTCATAATTAAGTAGCATATACAAGTTAACAAACGTTATATTAGAACAACGTTCGCAAACACAACGGCTTCTTCAAAGGTTGAGAGTATTTAAATTTGCTAGAAAGGTCCACCTTCCGATTGTACTTTCTCCGTCCTCAAATGTAGATTGTTTTTTATTTTTTTTATGATCTTCAATGCAAAACTTTAATTATAATTTATTACTAGTAAATGTGTGTGTGTGTGTATATGAAAGTATCTTGCAAGACATATCTTGTAACACCTCGGCCCATGTGTGTGTGCAAATAAGGATGTTGATTAATCACACATTGCTAGCTTAACATGAGAAGCACCAACATATAAACTCATAGGCACCATTGGTAATAACCTCCGATTAACGGTTTTGCGAAGAGAGGACAGCATAAGCGGGTTGTTACGTGTGCGTGGCTTATCCATTATGAGGTTAGGTCTAAACCGGTTTAGACTCTAAGGCGTTATAAATGGTATCAAAGCTAACCCTCGCGGTTACACGAGTGCGTACGGGTTAGGGGCGTGGGCATATGACGCATGGCGCGTGTGGGCCTAGAGTGGACATACGACATAATATATGTACCAGCACTGGACACACAGACGTGTACCAAGAGGGGGAGATCCTGGTCATTTGCTCCAATGTAGATATGTTGGACCGACTAGGATGTCGGTTTCTTTAAGGGGGGTGTATGTAATACCTCGGCCCATGATAGCCTATGTGTGTGTGTGCATATAAGGATATTGATTAGTCCCATATTGTTAGCTTAACATGAGAAGCACTAACATATAAACACATAAACACCATTAGTAATAACCTCTAGTTAACCGTTTTATGCGAAGCGAGGATGAAAATGCAAGCAAGTTGTTACGTGTGCGTGGCTTATCCATAATGAGATTAGGTCTAAATCGGTTTGGACCCTAAGGCGTTACATATCCAATGGTACAATTTTTTATGTAGTCATTTTATATATTTTACCATATACTAATGGTCAATTAAAACTTGAAAAACTTGATTGTATGGAACCCACGGTAGCATATATTTTGAGACAAAGTAAGTATCTTTCAAATAGGGGGAGGGAGTGATGGATAAGTCTCTGTGTTACTTTTTTGCTTTTGCTTTTGCTTTTTGTTTTTGCAGCATCTTAGGACAAGCATCTTAGGACAGCATCTTGACTAACATCTAGGAAAGCATCTTAGACTAGCATCTTAGCATATACTTGGCTGGTTAACAGTCTATAAATTTGTATCCCCAACCCCTCAAGTTGGCATGACATTGTGTGAGAAATAATCCTAGAAAATTGCCCTATCTCCAAGTGTCATCCTCTCGATGAGAGTAAGGATCTTGCTATCACCAAGAGCAAGAATCGAGCGACTAACAGAGAGATCTCAAAATAAATTACGCTAATTAAATATGAAACTAAAAATCCAAAATTTATTTTGTTTGCAAAGAAAATTTTATATGCTAGCTATAATTATATTGTACCACACTGCATCACACAATTGCACGGGCCAATCGGCTAGTTAAACTATAGTAGTATGATCCCTCCATTTTTTAGATGTTTTGGAATGCATACAATCAAACTTTTAAAAATCTGATAACTAATATACACAAAAATATTTGAATTCTTTTATGTTAAAACGACATTACTATATTTTCATAAAAAAAAATCTTCCGTATCATAGAGACCGTGTCGTGCAATGGTTACCTGCGGAAGATTTTACACAGCCATCTCTGACGTAGGGGTTACCACGAGCACCGCGCGGACACTGGCACAGGTACGCTCCGGGCATGTTTGTGCACTCGCCGAAGCACTTCTTGTGCGGGAGCGCGCACTCGTCGATATCTGGTCAAGCGAACCAACAAGCACAACATATATATTAGCCATTTGTAAACGCGAGTTTTACTAATCCAAGCCGCGCTAGCTTTGTGTTCATAGGTTGACGTACGTACCTTGGCATCCGTCGGTGAGGTAAGGGTTGCCGTCGTAACCATCCGAGCACCGGCACGTGTAACCGCTGCCGGTTGGAGTGTTCAAGCTGTTGCAGGAGCTATGCTTGCTCTTGCAGGCGCTGCTGGCTACGTCCTTGGGGCAGCTCGAGTTGCCCTTGCTCGCCGGCGGCGCGAACCCGATCGCCCACTCCAGCACCACCGGAACCGCCGACAGATCAGGCGTTGTCGCCGTGGGGTGCTTCCCCTTGGTAGACCCCGTCATCATCCGTTCCCACACGCCGTTGAACCACCCGCGCTCCGCGATGAGCACGACAGAAGGCAACTTGCTGTCGTTGCTCGGGCCGTCCAGCCTTTTGAGCCGCACTTCGTAGGACGGGCGGTCCACGGGGATGTCCGCCTGGCAGCAGCCGTTGCCGGAGCACTTGCTGCAGTTGCCGCGCTTGGAGATCGGTGACCAGAGGTCGTCTCTCTGGCTGTCCACCGAGCAGAAGGAGGAGCAAGCGCTGACGATTTTATTGGCGCCGTTGAAGAGCAGCGTCGCCTGGACGTTGCACCCCACGAGGACGAACTCGTTCTGCTTGCGTGAGAGTATGTAGGGCCCGCCGTCGGCGAAGCCTCCCCAAATGACATTCGCCTCGGTCTGGGTGTTCGGGTTGGAGGTGTGGTTTACTGCGGCGGCGCTGATGACGCGCAGCGTGGCGTTGCCGAGGAAGATTGTTGCAACTTGGAAGCTGCCGTCGCCGAGGAGCAGCCTCGGCGGGTGGTACGTGCGGTTGCAGGTGAGGTTGAACCCGGGAGGGAGCATTCGGCGCTGATGCCGAACGGGTACGGCACGGTCACGTTGCCGCAGCTGGTCGTGCAATTCGGCAGCCCGATCGGAGCGGCCGGCGGCGATGCTGCAGCTGAAAGATTCAACGCCAGCACAGCCGCTACTGCGACCAGCTGCAACAGAGGTGCTAGTGACCTGTGCATGGATAATTGGATATGACAGCTTCAAACGGTTAGTCTGTGTCTGTCAGGTGGTCGATATCAAACCGTTATTTATTACACGGTTGAAATGAAACGCTCCGCCCGATCGAGCTGACGGACAAACCGATACATGCAAGGACAGGTAGCTAGCTAGGTCATCGATGTTAAGGATAGAATAGATATTTGTTTTCTAATATGCTGTTTCCTATTATGCTGTGTTGTATTCCTTTGTACATCCCCTTGTACCTCTATATATATTGCCTTGGGCCTCATGAATAGATACAAGCACTATTCATAACATGGTATCGAGCCTAGGGTTTGTCATACCTAGGGTCGTGCTTGTCTCCACCGATTGGATCTCACCTCGCCGTCCGTCCTTTGATCCACCGACCGCGCGCGCGCGTCGCGCCTCCGCCGGCTGCTCCTCCGCGCGCCGCTCCTCCGCGCGCCGGCTGCTCCTCCGTGCCGCCGCTCTTCCACGCGCCGCCACTCCCTCCGCGCCGCCGCTGCCGCGGCGATCTCGCCAGCGCTCCTCCCGCCGCGAGTTCCTCAGCGTCGCCGGCCACCCTCAAGCACCGCGCCGCTCCGTGCCGCCGCCCGCGCGCGCCGCCGCCCCGCGCCGCGCGCCGCGCCGCCGGTTGCCCGCGCGCCTCCGCGCCGCGCCGGCTCTTCCCGAGCAGCGCCTCCGCGCGCCGCCGGCCACCACGCGCCGCCGCCGCGCCGCCGCGCCCGCCGCGCGCCGCCGATCGCCAACGGCGCCGCCGCCACCTTCGCGTGTGCGTGTGTGCGTCGTGTGTTGCTAGTGGGCGAAGGCCCATTCTTATTAGGGTTTCGGTTCCAAAAAACGTCGATCTAACGCGCGCGTTCAGCGCCGCTGTTAGACCGTTGTATTAGTCGCCGCGCCGTCGGCGCCGCCTACCAATGGGCACCGTTTCCCTCCTCGCTGCCGGTGATCTTTGATGGTGTTAATTACACCGACCGTGTCTCACATGCGCATTCACATGCGTGGTCTACGTCTCAGGGCGTCCTCTCGGCGATGTCACCTGCCCGCCTTGCCTATTCTCCGACGGAGCCGCTGTTGCATTGCCCCGACGGTGACAAGAGCGCTCACGAGGCTGCCAGATTGCGATGATGAAGCTGCCTCGCCTACCAGAGGCTCGGATTTCTACAAGGATCGTCGACCACCTACACTCGGTGGTGCGATGGCGGCGCTCAGCTCTTCTTGTCTTCATCGCCGATATCCACCTCGATTCTCTTACGAGGTTGTGGGAGTTCCTTCGGCTTTCGGATGTGGACTCATCTTCGTCGGCGCTCGAGCCCTCCGGTAATGCCACATGCACTGTCCGTGGTTCGCCAAGAGCACTCTCTTGGCGGTGGTGATGCTACTGTTGATGCCTTTTACGCTCGAGCTCTGTATGCTGCGTCGATTGGACTCTCTCCGCTTTCTTGGCCGTCCGTTCTCCTGCATCTTTGCTGGATATACGTCTTTGACTTGGAGTTTCAACGGGTCTCGAGTTCCTTACTCGCCTTCGTCCTGAGTTCGAGCAAAGGCGTGCTCAGCTACTTGCACGCCACCCTCGTGTCACTCTCCTAGAGGCTCTCACCGAGATACGCGCAGAGGAGACTCGTCTGAGTGGTGCTGGTCTGATGCCACTCCCCTCTGTGCTCGCCGCTCGTCTACCTGCTTTGCCTTCTTTCGCCTACCACAGTGGTGGTGGCGCCCTTCGTCTGAGGTGGCCGTCCTCACTGCTCCTCTGCGACAAGGCGGCCACATTGAGTCGGTGCTATAAGAAGAAGCGGCATCCATCACGCCGTTCTTCTCCGGCACTAGTGCTTTTACGTCGCCGTCTGCATCGACCTCTTGATTTCTCTCACCGAGCAAGAGATAGCGGACTTCGGCGCTGTTTGCCGCTTGAGTTCGTCCTCCACGAGTTCTGCGAGTTACGCTCATCGACTCTTGAGCCTCGAGAAACCACCCCTACACGATCAGTACCTCCCGTGGATTCTTGATTCTGGAGCATCTTTTCACATGACTCCTGATTCTTCCACTCTGTCTTCTATTACACCTCTTGATTCTCCTGTCAGTGTTCTTACTGCTGATGGTACATCTCTTTCTGTCTCTGGTCGAGGATCTCTTAGCAACTCATCCTTTCATGTTCCTTCTGTTGCTCATATTCCTCGCCTCACTATGCAGCTTCTTTCTGCTGGACAGATTACTGACCTTGGTTATCAGGTCATTCTCGACTCTGACTCTTGTTGTGTTCAGGACCGCCACACGGAGCTACGGTTGGTTCGGCCCTCGGCGCCGTGACTCACGCGTCTCAGGAGCTTGACTGGCTTCACCTTCTTTCATTGCCACCATCGCCGCCGATCTCTCCGCCATACGCCGCCGTCTACCGGCTCTTTTCAGCGGTGGCATCACCGTCTTGGTCATCTGTGGATCTACTTTGTCATCCTTAGTCCGTCGTGGTCTTACGGTGCATCTCGGGAGACGTATCTTTAGATTGTCAGGGCTGTAAGTTAGGTAAACAAATTCAGCTTCCCTATCCTCATAGTGAGTCTGTGTCCCAGCGTCCTTTTGATCTTGTCCATTCAGATGTTTGGGGTCCGGCTCCCTTCGTTTCGAAAGGGGGTCATCGATATTATATCATATTTATAGATGATTTCTCTCGCCACACTTGGATATATTTCATGTCTTCTCGTAGTGAGGTCTTGTCTATCTATAAACAATTTGCCACTATGATACACACACGTTCTCCACTCCTATCCGTGTCTTTACGTGCTTGATCTGCTGGCGAGTACCTCTCGTTACTGCGCGCTTCCTTGCTGGCGGGCACTCTCGCTTCGATTCTCATGTCACGGTGCCCATACTCGAATGGTGTCGCCGGCGCAAGCATCGTCACCTCCTTGAGACGGCTCGTGCTCTGATGATCGCTGCCTCTATTCCACCTCACTTTTGGGCCGAGGCTGTTTCCACTGCCACCTATCTCGTCAACATTCAGCCCTCTTCTGCTCTTCAGGGTGCGATCCCTGTTGAGCGTCTCTGTGGTCTTCTTCCTGACTACTCTACTCTTCATCTGTTTGGCTGCGTTTGCTACGTGTCCTCGCCCCTCGAGAACGCACCAAGCCGACCGCTCGATCTGTTGAGTGTGTTTTTAGGGATCTGATGCCGAGCACAAGGGCTATCGGTCTTGGGGATCCTGTTGGTCGTCGGATGCGGGTTTCTCGGGATGTGACTTTCGCCGAGTCTCGTCCATTCTACCCACGTCCTGCCTCTCCTTCGACTCCTCTGCGGAGTCTCTGTCTTTCTTGACCTTTCGAGATACACCTATATCTGTTTTGCCTCGTCCACTTGTCCCACCGAGTCTCCACATATTCCCCGTGGCCTCTCCGCCGTTGTCACCGCCTGCGTCGTCTCCTCCGACTCCCCAGGCTCCTCTCACTACAGTACCTCCCCTTCTCTTTTACACTCGTCGACCTCGTATTGAGGCTCTTCCAGCTGAGTCATCTTCTCCTGATGATCCACCTTCTTCTGATGCTCCATCGTCCCTGATGGGTCATCTTCTCCTCGCTACGCTCTCGCGATCGCCGGTCGATTCGGCCTCTGCCGCTTTGCCTTTCTTGGCGCGGCTGCTCGTGAGCTTGTCTCCTACCGGGATCTTTGTTACTCACCACGAGTGGCAGCTTGCCATGGCGAGAGATTGCTGCCTCGAGCGTCTTGGTGCTTGGGATCTTGTTCCTTGCCATCTCATTCTCGTCCCATCACGTGTAAGTGGGTCTATAAAATTAAGACTCGCTCGATGGCTCTCTTGAGCGCTACAAGGCGCGTCTTGTTGCTCGTGGCTTCCAGCGAGAGCATGGCGTTGACTATGGCGAGACTTTTGCTCCTGTGGCCCACATGACCACTGTTCGCACTCTTACGCCGGTGGCGTCACATCGCCATCCAGTGCATTTCTCGGCTTGATGTCAAGAATGCCTTTCTTAATGGTGAGTTGCGTGAGGAGGTCTACATGCATCCGCTACTGGGTATTCTGTTCACGAGGGCATGGTGCATGCCGCCTTCGTCGCTCTCTATGGCCTTAAGCAAGCCCCTCGTGCTTGGTTTGGCGCTTCTCCTCTGTGGTCATTTCTGCTGGCTTTTCCGCTAGTGATCATGATCCTGCGCTCTTTGTCCACACTTCGTCTCGTGGTCGGACTCTTCTTCTTACGTATGTTGATGATATGATCATTACGGAGATGATTACGAGTACATTGCATTTGTCAAGGCTCGTCTTAGTGAGCGATTCCTTATGTCGGATCTTGGTCCTCTCGATTATTTCCTTGGGATTGAGCTTACTTCCACTCCGGATGGTTTCTTTATGTCCCAAGAGAAATATATTCAGGATCTTCTTGATCGCGCCTCTCTCACTGATCAGCGTACTGTTGAGACTCCCATGGAGCTCAATGTCCACCTCCGACCCTCGGATGGCGAGCCTCTTTCGATCCGACTAGCTATCGTCACCTTGTTGGGAGTCTTGTTTATCTTGCATTTACTCGTCAGGATATCACTTATCCCGTTCATATTACGAGTCGGTTTGTTTCAGCTCCCACTCGGGTCCACTACACCACCTTCTTGAGTTCTGCGATACCTTCGTGGGACTATCTCTCGCCGTCTCTTCTTTCCACGTTCGATTCGTTCTGCTTGAGCCTATTCGGATGCTACTTGGGCGGCGATCCTCGATGCGGTCTCTCTCGCCTCTTGTGTTTTTCTTGGTGGTTCTCTTATTGCACGGAAGACGAAGAAAGCAGCTGCAGTGTCCGTTCAGTGCAGAGGCCGAGTTGCGAGCTATGGCTCTCTTGGCATGCAGAGATTACTTAGCTACGGTGGTTACTTGAGGATTTTGGTGTTTCGTCACTACATCGACTCCTCTCTTGTCGGGCAATGCAGGTGCTATCGGTATTGCTCGTGATCTGTGAAGCATGAGCTCACCAAGCATATTGGTGTTGATGCTTCTTTCATGAGGTCTTGTGTGCAAGATCGGTGATTACTCTTGGTATGTGCCTTGAGCTCCGGATAGCGGATTTCTTCACGAAGGCCCGGACTCGAGCACAACCACACTTTACCTCTCCAAACTCAGTGTTGTTGATCCACCATGAGTTTGAGGAGGGGTGTTAAGGATAGAATAGATATTTGTTTCCTAATATGCTGTTTCCTATTATGCTGTGTTGTATTCCTTTTGTACATCCCCTTGTACCTCTATATATATTGCCCCTTGGGCCTCATGAATAGATACAAGCACTATTCATAACAATCAACTGATCCGATTCTAGCTGTACTGTACTCTAGCTCTCCGTTGCAGTACATTCATAGGTGCTGCCGCCGATCGTATCCTTCCGAACCTACTGATTGGCAGTCGATCACATATAAATCCTTCCGAATCTACTTGATGTTTACGTACGCGCTGTTGCACCGGTGCGGAGGATGACGGACGCGCGCGCGCCTGCCATGCTTTCCCAGTTGCTGTTTAAGCGAGCTCACACAGTAACTGAACGGACAAACCCATGCGAATTAAGGGAGATCATCCATTGATGCCGCCGTCGATCCATCCGTACCGCTCCATAGCTACTGACGAGCAACACAGTAAGCGGCCTATTCTTCTAGGCCATCTTCGTGTCTTCCTATACATTACTTCTACTTCCTCAAGTCTCAGACAAAAAAGGGGTTCTACTTCATCATCATAATTTCCCCCGAAACTTAGACGAATCTCTTTTTTTTTGAAAGCCAAAAAAAGCATGAATACTATATAGTGAAGTACAATTATCGCACAGTTCCAGACTGAAACAAGAAAACGCAAGAACTTATCATGTGCACTAGCAAGGACACAGCAACAGCATGATGCACAAAACATGCGGGAAGACTGGGGAGAAGAACATAAAAAATATACACATTCAGATGAAGATGGGCCAAATAAATCAAAAGAACCTGCTCATACGTGCTTTAGTTATCGAATGCATGGAAACCATAGAAGCCATCAGAGCCTTGTATATATGCAGCGACAGAAGCCTTTTCTTAATTGAACTTGCACCAAAGCTTCATTACCGGGGGTATCTTGCCGACAACAGGTACTCTTCTTCCAGACTATACTGCCTGCTTGTCTCCTCCTTGTTTCGACCTTCATTTCGTGCAGAGCTTTGTGCAATTGTACCATTCTCCTCAGATGTCTCTGAACCCACATCACGCAGCACAACATCCTCCTGTGATGCTCTAAGGCTTTCAAGTGTCATCTCCACTTGTCTCATGGTCGGTCGGTCCTCTGCTTTCAGTCTTACGCATACCGCTCCCAGTGCCGCCGCCTTTTCGATTTCTTTGCCTCCCTCCTGAACAACTTGAGGATCTAGTATGTGAACCAAGTTGCCTTCCGCAAGGAGAGCGGTGAAATGTGCGACAAGACTATCATCCTTCGGTGATCTATATGAATATGGTTTCTTCCTGGTGAGCAGCTCTATAAGAACGACACCAAAGCTGTAAACATCGCTCTTCTCCGTGAGCCGTCCTGTGTAGTAGTACATGGGGTCTAGGTATCCCAGTGTTCCTTGGATAGCGGTTGTAACTCCTGTTTGATCAACCGGAATGCACCTCGAAGCTCCAAAGTCTGAAACCTTTGCCGTTAAAGCGCCATCTAATAGAATGTTATGAGACTTGATATCCCGATGGATTATAGGAAATGACACAGCCGAATGAAGATAAGCAAGAGCTCTAGAAGTTTCGGTCGCTATCCTCAGCCTATCCTTCCATGACAATGATGTTGGTCCTTCGACATGAAGATGATGGTAGAGGGTTCCATTTGAGATGAATTCATACACTAAGAGCGGCACTTCTGTCTCGAGGCAACACCCGAAAAGCTTCACCACATTCCGATGGTTGATCTGCGAGAGAATGGCCACCTCATTTATGAACTCATCGATCTCTCTTTGGATTGCCACCTTTGATTTCTTGATTGCCACAACATGCAGGTCCGACAGGATCCCCTTGTAGACGGTGCCATGCCCTCCTCCGCCAAGCTCGCGAGCCTCGTCGAATTTGTTTGTGGCCTTTTCCAGCTCTTCCAAGGGGATGATCATTCTTTCGGCGATGTCCGCCCTTTGAGATATCAGTTGTTGTAGCAGATGCCCACGGTTTTGCTTGAAGAACTGTTGTCTCAGCTTTTTTGCCCTCCTGTCCTTAAGCTTACGGGTTACAAAGGTAGCACCAAGTACCATAAACAAAAGGATTTATTCATCATATACCCTCCCCTTAGATTGAAATTCATGATTTACCCTCCGGTCCGCGTGTCAGTGACTCATCCTGACCCCACATGTCATTGAGTGGGGAGGATAAATCCTGAAACTCTCAAATATGGGAAGTGTATATGATGAAGTTCCCCTAAACAAAATACCAGCACCACTGCCAACTCCTATGCCACACTTAAACCTGAGAAATGTATGAAGCAATTTCAATTTCTGAAAACATAGATACAGTACAATATCCATAAAAAAAGTTGGAAAAGTACATACAGTACAATATACTGACAAAAGTGCGCAATAGAGCAAGAGTATTTCTCCTTTTAGAAACAAGTCAAAAAAACAGAGGCACAGTATGACAGGCAATTTTCTGAATGGAAAAGTAGATTGATCAACTGCTGCATCGATAATGGCAGTAAGCTCAGTGGTGCCCTGCTCACCTAGAGAAGACTTGACGCAGCCATCTCGGATGCGTGGGTTACCACGAGCTCCGCGCGGACACCGGCACTGGTACCCTCCTTGCGTGTTTGTGCACTCGCCGAAGCACTTCTTGTCCGGGAGCGCGCACTCGTCGATATCTGGTCAAGCGAACCAATATTAGCAATTGAAAACGCGAGCTTTACTAACTGAAATTAATGGTGCTGTGTACAGAGATGACAGGCACCTTGGCATCCGTCGGTGAGGTAAGGGTTGCCGTCGTAGCCACCTTGGCACCGGCACGCGTAGCCGCTGCGGTAGTAACTGCTCACGTCGTCGCAGGAGCTGTAGCGGCTGCGGCACGCGCTGCTGGCCGCGTCCTTGGGACACGTCGAGTTGGCGGCCATCCTGGCATACACCAGCGGCACGGACGCGATCGCCCACTCCAGCACCAGGGGAACCGCCTTCGGGACGTTCGCCGTGGGCTTGAGAAGCTCGGTGGAGACGTTGTCGAACCACCCCTGCTCAGCGACGATCACCGCCGCGTGCTGCTTGTAGTCGTACTCGTGGTTCGGGTCCAACCACCTGAACTGCATGAGGTAGAAGGTGCGGCCGATGGGGATGGGAGTCTGGCAGCAGCCGATGCCGGAGCACGTGGCGCCGGCTGCCGAGCGGGGGGAGCTCGTGACGGCGCCGCTCCAGGTGTCGGTCATGGAGCAGAAGGAGGAGCAGCCGGTGATGATGTTGGTGCTGTTGCCGAGCAGCGTGGCCTGGACGTTGCACCCGGTGACGGTGAACTGGTTGTGCCTCTCGGACAGGATGTAGGGGTCACCGAGGCCGCCCCACCAGCCGCTGCCGACAGGGGTGCCGTTTTCGACAGGGGCATCTTTTGTGTAGTTGATCTTTATTTCGCCGGGGCCGCTGACGCTCACGGTGGCGTCCGGGAGGGAGATGCCGGTGACCACGTAGAGGGTGCCGCCGTTGCCCAGAAGCAGCCTGGGGAGCTGGTGCGTGCGGTCGCAGGTGAGGTTGAACCCTGCCGAGTGGTAGCAGCCATCGCCGATGCCGAACGGGTACGGCACGTTCACGCCGCCGCAGCTGGTCGGGCAGCTCGGCGGCGGCTCAGCCGCCGAGCAGAGCTGCAACAATAGTAACGCCGCCGCAGTAGCTGCAGAAATCATCATCGTGGCCCTCATCGATCCCGCTGCATTGCATTTCTCATCGATTCATAACCATACTTATAGTGTACCAGCATGGTCATGTGACCGCTTCTTCAGTCAGCAGTAAATGGTGAATAGAGGAACCGTGAATAGAGGTGTTAGCCCGCAGTGACGTGTTGTAATCGTGTCCATTCAATGTTACGTAGAACAAGAGATTTCTCGGTTCAATTTGAGTATTCAGAATCGCCGAAAATAAATTTGCTGAAACTGACACTTCAACACGAGACATTGAGACTCGTCCGTTAGTCTGACTCTTTGATTTATATTTATGGTTGTGTTTATATTTATATATTAGTTCATATTTATTATATATTGTGTTCATATTTATATGTTGTATTCACATTTATCATATGTTGTATTCATATTTATGTGTTGTGTTCACATTATTCATGTATTCTCATTAGACATACTAGGCTATATATATATAACCCTTTGTACTTGAATCAACAATAGAGTTCATATAATATTCTCCGCTCTTATGGTATTAGAGGACTACGGTCCTCTGACCTCTACCTTCCGCTAATCCATCCGCGCCGCCGCCATGACCAACGGCGAGGCCGCCACTGCCTGTGAACGCGAAGCCACTGCCGCTCGCGAACAGGAGGCTATCGCAGCCCGCCAACATGACAAAGCCGTGTGCAAGGCACGTGCCGAGGCCTCGTGCGGCGAGGACGAGCGTGTGCTGATCCTCACCGAGATGACCACAGTCACATAGCTTCACGCCCAAGCCGTGGGCGTCCCAAACATCCACGCCCTTGTGCCAATTGTCCTTGATCTCATCTCCCCCAATTACACCAAGTGGCGCGGTCTCATGCTCATCACCCTCGACAAGTTCTCCCTGACCAGCCACATCCTCACAGATGAGGCTCGTCCCGACGCGCCCGACACCCGACTGGCATCGTATGGACTGCGTCGTCATCTCCTAACTGTACGGTACTCTCTCCACCGAACTCCTCAAGATTGTGATGTAGCCGGCCACCACCGCCCACATCATCTGGCTCGGGATCGAACAACAGTTTGTCAATAACAAGGAAACCTAATAGATGATCTCCCCATCACCCTTAGAGTAGAATAACTTTGCGGTCAAAGCAATGGATAATAGGTTGAAGGGTTGAATTGGCGCCACCGTTGCATCGATGCTGAACTTATGACCTTTAATCTCTAGGGCAATGTTGAGACAAGCAAGATGGCTAGTAAGTGGTCCATTGGCGGTGGACACTACCACGGGATACACCAAGGTACTGATGGGTACGGAGTGCTATTGAATGAAGCGGGATGCTAAAAGGAGAAACTAGCCCTCAAGTCATATAATGTAAGAGCTGGGCGTGAATTCAAGATAACAATATCGTGCACCACTTTAGAATGACGGTGTGACTCCTAAGTTAGTAATGCATAGAGACACGCATCAGTACCCCTAGGTACAGTAGAAATTGGAACAAGGACCAAGGCTAAGACAACCGCGCTCTGATTGCCAGTGGGTGAAGGTGAAAGAAACAAGCTAGTTTGCATTGTTAGCCAGGGCCTTGCGCTTCTTGAACAGCCTAGGCGGAAAAATAGAGTCAGGGTTCTGGGAGCAAACAATGGTCTTGTGCCCCTGAATTCCACAAGTGTGGCACTTGTCAGAATAGCCAAAGTCGTTGTGCTCCTGACCCTCACCACAACGATAACACACTAGCTTTTTCCTAGGAATCCCCCAAGCTACGGAGTGGTTCCCGCCCTTGGAACATTGAGAAGGAGAAGGAGTCCGCTGGTTCTTCCCAAGGTGACGAGCCCTCTTAGAGCCCCAAGAGCTGGACTCACGCTGGTCCTCTGACGGGTAAGGCCTTAAAGAAGAAATAGGACTTAAAGGACTTGAAAGTATGAAGAAATAAATAAGGCTGAAGATTGAATTAGAATGACAATGGAACCTCTTCTTATTGGAACTGGCGATTGGAACAATATCATAGGATAGCAATAGGATAAAAGAAAATGGTAATTAGATATGGAAACAAGGTAATATGCCAGTAGCTAGATATGCATGCATAAGTGAATTAATTCGAAGCCCCCGGTACATGCAATTTTTTCAGAAACTACAGTCTAGGCTCTGATACCAACTGTAGCACTTCACATACCAATATGAGATACTACTATGGAATATTATCGTCAAAGTAAAGAATTCATAATAAGAGCAACAACAGAAGTTGCAAGGAATTTAAAACTTTAAGAGTACTTTATTAGAGAATCAATGAAAGCTGAAATAAATCTTTGAAATATGGGACCGATCCACTTCTAACCAAATAAAGAGCAAATAAGAAAACATCAATAGTGACAAAGTCACAGTGCTAAAAACTTGAGTGCTCCCATCTATGCATGTTGCAATCACTCTATCAGTCTTTTATCTGAGAATGAAAAGAGCAAGCGTAAAATTTAAAAATCTCAGTAAGTACCCAACAACGATCGCAATAAGGTGAGTAAGATCAAGTAACTCTAACAAGTAATCAACAAGGTTAAATGCAACAAAACTAGATTATTAGAAACACTAATATCAATCGAAGAAAGAGGTAACAGGAACAATAAAAATAAGGATATTTATTATATAGCAAGTTATGGCAATGACACTGACGATTACTTCTCACATACCCGATTATAGGAGAGTAGTCAGGCACGTCACTGTCCTCAACTATATAACCTCAAATGGGGTGTAATGTCTTGAGTAACAAAGTGTACGACCCCCCGTACATTATTATGTGGGTGAAAATCTTTTATATATGTGGATAACCCCATGCTAGGTAACTGTTATATTATTAGCAGATTGTAAGAAGTGAATTTAAAGAAATAAGTAAAGGCTAAGATAAAGTTATGAAAAGTGAAAAGATTTGTCAATGTTAGAAATAAAAGGGCCTAATACCCGATAGGGGCGATGTAAAATGATAATATAGTGATAAAAATAACTGTTATATTATAGGCAGATTATAAAGTATGAATTTAAGGGAACTAAGGGATGTCGAAGATAGGGCTATGATAAGTAGAAGGAATTGCTGAGGCTAGAAATGGATAGCATAACTCCCGAAAAGACGGTGGTATGAAAATGTGGTAGAGATCTAGGAATTATTCTAAAATGAGTATTATAACATAGTTCATGCAAGGGTTGTTAACCATCCAAGTTTTATTATGTAACAAGTAATTATTAGTTAGATTAACATGTATTATATATATATAAATCTATCATAACTCACATACAACATCATACAGTTAATGGATCATAGTATCAGAAACTAAAACATAACAGCCCTAATGTAAAAAGAGTGCTAATGGTTTTAAATCTAAATTAACCATGTTCATATGTTACCCCCACTAATGATTGAAGCATTAATTCTAAATCACTAATTAAAAGTATGAATTCTAAAATATAATTAATTGAGCATTCTAATAAGTCTAAAAGCACGTAAAACCAAATAACCTAGATCACCATGGCATAAATACTATGTTAGTAGTCTATAACTAGACAAGCATTAAAATATGATATTGGTACTCAACGGCAGTGGCTATAGTTGATCATGGAATAGGGGATATGCGGAACGACAAAGTTATGGTCACGAGGTACTTGCCTTGAGCATATTCAGCGGACTCGCTGCACGACGGATTCGAGGTGCACAATTGCCCGAACGTTTCCTCAAAGGCCATGTGAACTTGTGAGGAGGAGATGGAGGCGAATCAGATGAGGGTTAAGATAAAATTGTGGAAAGACAGTTAGAGCTTGCTCGACCGAAAACCATCACGTGCAATGAGATTACACCGCACGATCGCTGTTCAGCCGTGTGATTTGCCGCTCAGCCGTGCAAACCATGACCCATTGCACGGCCTAAGAAAACTCCGCGCAAAACGCTATTCGGCCGTGCTCCCCAGCCAACCGAACCACAAGGCCGTGGAAGTTGGCCACCGGCCACTACGGCCGCTTGCGCCACGTCTCCACGCTACCCATGCTCCTGTTGCCGCATGCACCCATTCACACACCCGCTTGGACGTCGACGCCGTGCGCCTGCACCACCCGGCTACGCCGCGCTGCACCGCTGCCTGGCCGCTCCACCACCCGGTTTGCACGAGCTGTCGCCTGTCACACCGCACTCGCAAGCCGCCGCACCGCCGCACACCCGCGCCGTGGCCTTCGCCTCTGCTATTGCCGCTGGTGCCGCCGGCCGCCGTCGGCTGCGCCGCTGACCACATGGAGGGAGGGAGGGAGGGAGAGAGATGGAAGAGATGTAGATGGGAATAGGGGAGGCCTGATTGGGGAGAAAAAAAAGGAGTCTGCGCACAGAGGAAAATTGGCCCTTTTTTATTAGCCCTCAAGCCTAGATTAGAAATGCTAATTAGGGTTTGCCTGTTGCCATTTTTTTTGTAACCGTTCTGATTTCAGGGTGCTACCATAAATTTGCAGAAACTGACACTTCAACGACGGGATGTTGAGACTCATGACTTCTCCATCTCCCTCCTCGAAACTGGTGGATCCAGTACGTGAACTAAGTTGCCTTCTGAGATTACATTAACAAAATGTTTAACAAGACCATAACCTTGAGGGGATCTATAGGAGACAGGCTTCTTCCTAGTAACTCTATAAGAATCACACCGAAGCTAGACACCACTTTTCTCTCTAAGGTGTCCGGTGCTATATAGTACGTAGGGTCCAAGTATCCCAACGTTCCTTGCACAACTGTGTCCACCCGTTTGATCAATTGGAATGTACCTCGAAGCTCCAAAGCCTGACAACTTCACAGTCAGATTATCATCGAGAAGTATATTAGTAGACTTGATATCTCTTTGGATTATTGGCGTTGAAACGAACGAGTGAAAATAAGCAAGTGCTCTGGCAGTTTCAAATGCAATCCATAACCTTTCATCCCAAGGTAGTGATTTTGAATTATTGACATGATGACCATAAAGGGTT
The DNA here is from genome assembly GCA_036346265.1 of Melocanna baccifera. Classification (NCBI taxonomy): domain Eukaryota; kingdom Viridiplantae; phylum Streptophyta; class Magnoliopsida; order Poales; family Poaceae; genus Melocanna; species Melocanna baccifera. The sequence goes on along the minus strand of CM070700.1, from coordinate 25,513,994 downwards.
CCATTGGAAATGAACTCATAGACCAGTAATGGAACTTCTATATCAAGGCAGCATCCGAGTAGTTTCACAATATTTCTACGATTGACCTGAGAGAGAATTGTAACCTCATTGATGAAGTCGTCGATTTCTCTTTGTATCCCCATCTTTGATTTCTTGATAGCAACGACACGTAGGCTTGATAAAATTCCCTTGTAGATGGTGCTATGACCTCGGCCACCAAGTTCACGGGCTTTGTCGAAGTTGTTGGTGGCCTTCCAAAGTGCAAAGTTATGGTCTAGAGGTTACGTGTTGTAATTTTGAAGTGTTTAAAATTAGGTCATATAACAAATTCGTGTTATGTAAGTGTTTTAGGTCTCTTACTTGGAATTAGAAAAGAATTCATAGTCTTATGGATAAGATCATGAATTGGACTCTAGATTATAAATAGAGATACGATTAGAGACTAACTTCAAAAAAATAGATATAATTTTTGTACTAAGATTTAAGAGATGGTCTTTGTAGCCACAAACATACCGATCCAGAATAGAAATATTTCTGATGCTTCCGGAAAAAGAAAAACCATCTACTGTTCGTGCGGGCGTTTTATCTCTCTAGCGTGTTCGACTATCCTGGTTCTTACCTTCAGCAGGAAACCAACTAGCAAGTCGTGCAAGAGGCGCATCATCGGGAAGCCATCTAGCAAGCCATCTACTTTTCCCTCACGTGGGATGATGCAACGTGAGAGCTTCTTTCCTTCTAGAGGAAAAGCAAACGGGATGATGCAACGTGGTATCGACCGCCAGAGGAGACCACAGGAACCCGTTTGCTTTTCCTCTGCTCTCGTGCGGTGAGGCGGAGTCGTAGAGGCAAGTGGCCCTACCTCACCAATAAACATACGTACGTCCATTGACCTCGTCTCCAGCTTTGGACGAAGCAGTCAAACAACCGTGAATAGAGATACAGGTGTTAGCCCGCAGCGACGTGTTGTAGTCCTGTCCATTCATCAAAGTCCCATTCATCAAAGAATTGTTCATCCACAGCTCCACACGTATAGAAAGTCATTTCAGTGGTACGTAGAACACGGCATTTCGGTTAAAGTACAAATAAATTACTCATCTTTTTTTCATTTGTTTAAATTTTTAAGTGAATTAGTTGATGTATGTAACTCAATATGTATTAGAGTCAAGAGGTCTTGAGTACAAGACCCGATTAGCGTAATTAAAAAATAATTGTAACTAATTTCTATTTAACATCTTAGATCTAAGAAAACCTATATATGAGAGTGTTAAAGTATAAGTGAATTGCTCGTCTTTCTTTATTAATTTAAGCTTTTGAATAAATTAGATAATGTATGCAACTCAATAATTTCTCGGTTCAATTTCGCCAGAAATAAATTTGCGGAAACCGACACTTCAACGATGAGATGGTGAGCCTCGTCGACTTCTCCATCTCCCTCCTCGACAGCTTGTGGATCCAGTACGTGAACTAATTAAGTTGCCTTTTGAGAGTACATTAACAAAATGTTTAACAAGACCATAACCTCGAGGGAATCTATAAGAGACGGGCTTCTTCCTAGTCGCTCTATAAGAATCACACCGAAGCTAGACACCACTTTTCTCGCTAAAGTGTCCGGTGTTATATAGAACATAGGGTCCAAGTATCCCACTGTTCCTTGAGCAACTGTGTCTACGGCCCCACTCGTTTTAGCTTTTTTCAGTTTCAACTTCTGGCTTCAGCTTTTTTCACTATTCAGTAATTCATTTTTTTTTCTGATTTTTTAGATTTTTTTGTATTTTATTTTTTTCTCGTATTCTTTTACATTGTCCGTGATGGGTTAATATATTTTTTCTATTTTTCTATTTTTTAAATTTAATTATTCTCAATAAGTCAACTCAGCTACAGTAAAAAAAATTAGTTATAGTAAAATTTTAATCAGAAATCATCGTTAAAACGAATACCACTTACCTCTGTTTGATCAACTGGAATGCACCTCCAAGCTCCAAAGTCTGACAACTTCACAGTCAGATTATCATCGAGAAGTATATTCGGAGACTCGATCTCTCTTTGGATTATTGCCGTTGAAACAAACGAGTGAAGATAAGCAAGTGCTCTAGCAGTTTCGACTGCAGTCCGTAACCTATCATCCCAAGATAGTGATTTTGAATTATTGTTAAAAATAAAAATAATAGCAATATATGCTTGAAGCTTCAAGAATATATATCACTATCATGTGTGAACATAAATTATGACCTGCAGCCGCAATGAGTTAGGGGGCGCTCGTTTTAGCGATGAATTCTGGTTTTTAGTTAAAATTTTACGGTAGTTATCTTTTTTTACTGTAGCTGATTTAGTTTTTTAGACATAATTAATTTTAAAAAAAATGTAAAAATAGAAAAAAATATGTTAACCTATTAGGGACAATACAAAGGAACACGGAAAAAAAAAGAAAAATACAAAAAAAAACCTAAAATAACTAAAAAAATTCAAAAAAAGATGAAATACTGAACAGTGAAAAAAAAACAGAAGTTAGAAGCAGAAGTCGAAAAAAAGTCGAAACGAGGATGCTTCACAAAGCATGGCAACAAGAGGGGCAAAGTCGTTGAGTGCTTGCTGTATAAGCCAAGGGAGGACAGCAAATTGTTATGTCATGCATGAAGCTTCCAGGCATGTCAGTATGAAGTCTCTGGCAAACTCAATAAGTCGGCAACAGCTAGAAGTTACTTTGAGGAATACAGTTTGCTAGCAGAAAAAAATACAAACTGGAATTGTGTTCTATTGCTAGCTATTAAATCGGTTTAGCTAAGTCGGTTCTTCATCCTATATAAATGCTTGTAATCCCCTATGTAAGAGTAAAGCTATGCAATGAAAGTTTGTTAGCATGTATGAGCCCAAAGCTATGAGAAATATATAGTGAGTTCTCCACTACGTCTCTTTGCTGAAATTTTGAAGTACAGCCCTAGAATACAAACTGGTTTAGACTTAATCTTATTATAGATAAATCATGCACACGCAACAACCTGCTTATGCTTTCGTCTTTACTTCGTGTAAAATGGTTAACCGGAGATTATTATCAATGGTGCCTATAGATTTATATGTTAGTGCTTCTTATATTAAGCTAGTAACGTGGGAGTAATCTACATCCTTATATGTACACATATATAGATCACTATAGACCGAGATGTTACATAGCCAAGTCGGCTTCTAGTTCGAGTAGGAATTCGATTCCGAGACACCGTAAGTAAAATGGGCATAATTTTTGTTACATAGAACATAGGTCCAAGTATCCCACTGTTCCTTGAGAAACTATGTCGACCCATGTTTGATCAGCTGGAATGTACCTCCAAGCTTCTGACAACTTCACAGTCAGATTATCATCGAGAAGTATATTAGGAGACTTGATATCTCTTTGGATTATTGGCGTCGAAACAAACGAGTGAAAACAAGCAAGTGCTCTGGCAGTTTCAACTGCAGTCCGTAACCTATCATCCCAAGATAGTGATTTTGAATTATTGACATGAAGATGGTCGTAAAGGTTCCATTGAAAATGAACTCATAGACTAATATAGTGGAACTCCTGTCTCAAGGCAGCATCCAAGTACTTTCACAATATTTCTACGTGTAGGATCGATACACACTAAGATAGGCAATCAGAGGGGGGTGAATGATTACGGAAGCTAAAAATAAATTTTAAGATTCCCTCTAAACATAAAACCTATTTAAACCTCTTTTAACATTCTGAACAGAACACTGTATTCTTACTAAAACTGATCTCAATAAAAATCTGTAATTCCGATTGACCTCAAATTTTGTCAGAATAAACTAGAGAAGGTTATTGAACTAACCCAACTGGAAGTATGTCAATCGGAGGTCTAGAACTCGAGATATAAAATAAACAAGCTCGCTGATACTGATAATGACGGGAATTAATTAAGCCCTAATTATGCGATTAAGCAAAAACTGTAAAGAATTAATCAACCAAACTTTTCAGATCATAAACTTGATGCCCTAGCTATATTAGATAGATTAACTCAAACCTAAACTTGCAATTAAGAATTTAATGCAAAAAACAGAAACTGCACATGCAAGTAATGAGCTAATAAAGATTAGCACTTCACGTTAAACACATCTGGTTGTTTATGCACCTAGCAAAAATAATCAGCAATGCTTGCTGTTTCTTTCACCCATACGCAAGGCCAAATGAAAGCACTGCTAAAAGCGATCAAGACACGAACAAAAAATTGCATTCGTAACTAGGAGGTACATGCACACAAAAGACTAGAAAAATTCATACACGTATGCATGCATGCAAATTACCTCTTTCTTGTTATCTCACCAAACAACTCACGGCTCCTCTCTGTTTTTCTCACGGCCACGGCGCTGCTGTTTCTTTTCTTCGTAACGAGCCGCCAACTCAATTTTCTGCCGAGAACTCGCCGCGCCGCAAGCCTTCTTTTTATTCGCTTCCAAAAATCACGGAAGGACAAGCCGTTGCGTTTCTTCTCTCCAGAGAAGTCGCCGCTCCCCTTTTTTCTTTGCTGCGTCACGCCGACTATTTTCTTCGAGAAAAACACGCAGCGCCGCCGGCTCTGCTTCAAACGCTCGCCTTCACGTGAACTCCCCAGATCAAAGCCGAAACACAGCCACCAGGACGAAACGCCAGAGATGCAAATTTTTCTTTCAAAAACTACGGCCAACCAAAAAGCCGCAGCCCTCAATCTATTATATCACCCCGTTGCGTACATTTACATTAGCCATCCAAACTATTTAAAACATCTCCACACGGCAGCAACACGGACTGCCACGTCCGAGTTGGTCACGGCTGGAAACCAACGAATCCGAACACAATACTAATTGGACCCATGACCGACCTTTTTACTTTTACCCAAAAACTTGGCACGCAGGCCCATTTAGTTGATTTTAAAACCCAAACTTCTAACCACTCCAGTCATCACGTGTCGAAGTCTCCAGGACCGCACCTCCTGTATCTTCTCCACGCATCATCTCCATGCACATTGTTCTCTAGCCTGAACATCCCGCATGACATCCTTGACCGATAGGACCTCAGTTCCTCCCTGAACTTAGTCCCGAAACCTCAGTTCCACCCGAACCTAGTTCCAGTCCCGTCATCGACGGTGTTCCGCCTTAAGCAACACCTGCACATGAATAAACAACCAACCACGTACGAGCACAAGTCCACGACTTGACTCAAGTCAATCCGCACAATACCTCACACGAGCGTATCATGCAACATACGACAATCCGAACACGCGAACGTCAATCCGCACACGTAACACACCATAAGTAAAACCATAATTAACGTTGTCAATTATTCATCATCTAGCCTAGACCTGACCACATGGTCTATCACTACGACTGACCTGATAGAATTGCAAGCTCATTGGTGAACTATTCGATTTCTCTTTGTATCACGATCTTTGATTTCTTGATAGCAACAACATGTAGGCTTGATAAAATTCCCTTTAGACGGTGCCATGCCCTCCGCCACCGAACTCACGAGCTATGTATAAGTTGTTGGTGGCCTTCCAAAGTGATCATCATTCTTTCAGCAAAATCTGCCCTTTGAGCTACCCATTTTGTGAACTCTAGGTATAATTGGCCCCCAGCGCCCAAGAATTCCCCGGATTGGCCTCCTGGCGCGGTCCCTAACCGCATAAGCACGGTATTGTTTTTTTTAAGAAAAAGAATTGTACTAATTTTGTAGGAATAAAATTTTTTAAAAATTATACAAATTGTTAGGTATAGAAAACGAGGTGCAAAAAATAAAATTGATTTTGTGGAGCGCCGCAACATGTTTTTTTTGAAATAATGCGTTTTTGTTTGAAATTTTATGATCGTTGTAACATGTTGCGGCTCTCTACAAAATCAATTTTATTTTTTGCACCTCATTTTCTATGCCTAACAATTTGTACAATTTTTCTAAAAAAATTTCTATTCCTACAAAAATCACAAAATTAGTACAATTATTTTCCTTAAAAAATAGTGTCGTGCTTGCGCACCTGGACCGCGTCGGGTGAGCTTGCGCGCCGGATGGCCGCGCTATGTAGCTTGTGCGCGTGGAGCCACGCTAGGAGACCTGGCGCGCTGGGTCACCGTGCTAGGGGGCCACTTCTGGCCTTTCGCGCAAGCAGTGGCCAATCCCGGGAAATCTCGGGCGCCAAGGGGTCAATTATGCCCAGGCTTCACCATTTGTATGGGGTGTTCGTTTTAGCGATGGTTTCTAGTTTTTGGCTGGAATTTTACTGTAGCTGGCTTTTTTTACTGTAACTGAGTTGGTTTATTGGACATAATTAAATGTAAAAAAATATAAAAATAGAAAAAACATGTTAGCCTATCATAGACAATGCAAAGGAATACGGGAAAAAAATACAAAAAAGCCTAAAAAATCTAAAAAATCAGAAAAAGACGAATTACTGAATAGTGAAAAAAAAGCTGAAACTGAAAAAAGCTGAAACGAGCGGGCTTGCAACTTCTTCGATGTCTTCTCCACCCTCTCCACAACTTGTGGATCTAGTATCTTGACCAACTAGCCTTCAGCAAGTAAAGTGTCAAAATGTTCAACAAGCCCCGCACCACCTTCAGAGGACAAGTACGAAAATGGCTTCTTCCTAGTGAGCAATTCGACAAGAATAACCCCAAAGCTGTATACATCACTTTTCTCCATGAGTCGTCTAGTGTGATAGTACATAAGGTCTATGTAGAACTTTGACTTTGTATTGATTCATTCACAGGCGTATTGCTACACATTACATGTACACAAGGATGTAGGCTTTAATGTGTTGGGTTGATCTTGGCTAACCGTTCCCGAGTTTTCAGGGAGGCCACCCCTCCACTCACGCCTTGATCGGAGGCGTAACCGACTCAATTGGTTTTGGTCCCGGTCACCTTGGTGCAAATAAAAAGACACGGGATATGACAGGCTTAGACACCCCGTTGTTCAAGCACACAAGATCCTGAACAAAAAACCTGATCTCTCACGAGCGCCAAAGGTGAACGAAGACCAAGTCTCTCTCCGTGCTCGTCCACGGCTCCACCGATGCAGGCCGGCCTCCTCCGTCCCTGTTCACGGCGTCGTCTTCATTAACGACCACCTCTACATCACAGATCCGACCGACCCCCTCTCTCATGGCCTCTCCGACTTGGGTAATGCTTCCGCACTTACGTCTTACGTGTTCTTATTTGATCTAGGGTTAATGGCTATTGTTCATGTTTAAGACTTAGATTAATTCTACATAATGGTCCATGACATCTATTAGTAATCTCAACTTTAATAGAAGACCTTTCATTCATAGTATTTCACACAAACACATTGTCATGGATCTATATTCTACCTCGGATATTAATCGGGACACCACCGATTACTTCTTGCTTCTCCAGGATACTAAACCCCCTCCCCACAAAGACACAATACCCCAATATTGATCTCCTATCATCAAGACAGTTAGTCCAATCGGCATCATAATAGCCATCGACATTCAAGTGATCATTTCTTTTGAACCATATATCTTTTCCAGGACTTCCCTTTAGATATCATAAGATTCGATGAGCTGCTTCTAGGTGTCCACTCCTAAGATCATACATATAGCGGTTCACAACACTCACTGCGTAAGAGATATCAGACCTTGTGTGACACAAGTAAATAAGACGGTCAACAATCCTTTAGTAGCTCTCCTTATCAACTGGATCTCCTGGCTGGGCACAAAACTTATGGTCTTGATCAATTGGGGTCATAATAACTCAGCATCTAAGCATTCCTGTATCACTGAGGAGATCCATGACATACTTTCGCTATGAGAGAACTATCCCTTTGAGGAACCTCACGATTTCAATGCCTAGGAAGTACCTCAGCTGGCCTAAATCTTAACCTCAAACTCTTTGCTTAGTCTCTCCTTTAGTTGTGACATCTTGACAGCATCATCTCTTGTAATGATGATGTCATCCACATACACCACAAGGATTGTGGAGTGATCCCCTAAGTGGGGATAAAACATAGTACAATCCCCATTACACTGCATCTAGCCCATACTACACATAGTATGACAAAATCGATCAAACCATACTCTCAGAGATTGTTTAAGCCTATACAATGATTTCCTCAATCTACAAACTTTTTCCTTAGTCTGAGGTATAATTATTAGTTAAAAACAAATCATAATAGAATTAAAATATACTCTTGTATAATGACTTTAACATTGTGAATGCACATTGTATTTATAAAATCTTTGTGAGAGTGTTAAAATATGAATATATTGCCCACATTTCCTCACTAGTTTAAGTTTTTAGGTGAACTTATTGGTGCATGAAACTCATGCCCTGTTCTTTTGGGCTACAACTGACTAGTCTAATAAATAATGATTACTAAAAGAAGCTAAAGCCAAAAGTCAGTTGAAAAGCCGAAAAGAATGGTGCCTTAATAGTTCAGTTCATCTTCCAACAAAACAATAATATGCAATAAAATTTCTGTAAGAAGTTAAGAAGAAGAGAGGTGCTTCAATGTTTTCCTTAACGGTGATTTGTACAATTTTTAAAGCATGATGAATGGTGAATAGATGTTACTTATCTCTTTATTTGCTTTGAGATTAGTGCTACTTTTGTTAGAGAGAAAAGTATGGAAGTACTGCTCTAAGAAGAATGGTATACAAAAATAAATTGGAAACCGGGGAAATCAAACCCTCCATGTTCAGGCTAATGTGGGGGAAAAAAGGAATCAAAAGACAAGCACCTCTCTACTATTACTGAGTGCATAACAATCTTGTAAGCTGTGCAACACTTGTATGGTGTTACTTCAACTCGCGTAAAGATATCACTACCGGGGGTACCTTGCTGATAGCAAGAATTCTTCTTCCAAACTATATTGCCTACTTGATTCCTCTCTGCTTCTACCCTCGTTTGTTGGATAATTTACTGCATTATGATTCTCCTCGGATCTCTCTGCAACTATATTATGCAGCACATCGTGTTCTTGTGATGCTCGAAGCCTTTCAAGTGTCATCTCCACCTGTCTCATGGTCGGTCGGTCCTCTGCATTCAGTTTTACGCATACCGCTGCTAACACAGCTACTTCTTCAACTTCTTTGCCTCCCTCCTCCACGACTTGAGGATCTAGTATACTAAGCGGTTGCCTTCGCAAGCGAGCGATGAAATGTGCGACAAGACTAGCATCCTCGGATGATCTATATGAATATGGTTTCTTCTGGTGAGCAACTCTATAAGAACGACACGAAGCCGTAAACATCGCTCTTCTCGGTGAGTCGTCCCGTGTAGTAGTACATGGGATCTAGATACCCCAGTGTTCCTTGAATAGCGGTTGTGATCCCTGTTTGATCAGCTGGGATGCACCTTGAAGCTCCAAAGTCGGATACCTTCGTCGTTAATGTGCCATCTAATAGAATGTTATGAGTCTTGATGTCCCTATGAATTATAGGGAATGACACGGCCGAGTGAAGGTAAGCGAGAGCTCTAGCGGTTTCAGTTGCAATTCTCAACCTGCCCTCCCAGGGCAACGATGTTGGCCCTTCGACATGAAGATGATGGTAAAGGGTTCCATTCGAGATGAACTCATACACCAGCAGTGGCACCTCTGTCTCAAGGCAGCATCCATAAAGCTTCACCACATTGCGATGGTTGATCTGCGAGAGAATGGCTACCTCGTTTATGAACTCGTCGATCTCTCTCTGGATTGCTACCTTGGATTTCTTGATTGCCACAACATGCAGGTCTTCCAGGATCCCTTTGTATACGGTACCGTGCCCTCCTCCACCAAGCTCACGAGCTCTGTCAAAATTGTTTGTTGCCTTCTCCAGCTCTGCCAAGGGGATGATCATCCTCTCAGCGATGTCTGCCTTTTGGGATACCAATTGCTGCAGCAGATGTCCACGGTTCTGCTTGAAGAACCTCTGTCTCAGCATTTTTGCCCTCCGATGCCTTAGTTTTCGGGTTACAAAGGCGGCACCGAGTACCAGGAACAAAAGGCCGCCGCCACTGCCGACTCCTATGCCAACACTTAAACCTGAAAAAAAATGAGAGAAAAGGAGTTTTCGTTGTCAGGTAGAACAGCTGGTGCCGCTACTTCTAAATCTACTTGCAACAGTTTAGGATATGAAATATACTAGAAAGATTTAAGAGCTAGTATAGTGCTCATCATGATCTACTTTGCGTGTGTTGAACGGGTACTGTGTCTCTATGAGAAAAGCAGTCTTACGAAAAGATCTGGCAAAAGAGTCAAGAGTAGTGATGCTAGCTAGTCAGTAAGGACAATATTTAGCCCCGATCAAAACAGCTGCGGTGGCTGATGCTTTTGGGTGCATTTTTCGGAATAGTGGTGGACCGTGGAGATGCTGATACGAGCGGTATATATGGCAACGGACTCGAGAAGCCGTTCCATTTATTTAAGCTTCTCGGAAGCTGAAGCCAAAAAGCCATTTTGATATTGTGCAATCTGCATGAATCAATATTCAGGGCAAGCAAGTAAGCTCAGTGGTGCTTTGCTCACCTATAGAAGATTTGACGCAGCCGTCTCTGATGTGCGGGTTCCCACGAGCATCGCGCGGACACCGGCACACGTATCCTCCGGGCGTGTTTGTGCAGTCGCCGAAGCATTTCTCCGGGAGCGCGCACTCATTGATATCTGAAACGAACAGCGGCCACGGTTGAAGCAACTGCAAAGACGTAAGCACAGCTCATGGTGTGGCGTCGCGTACGTACCTTGGCATCCGCCGGTGAGGTAAGGGTTTCCCTGGTACCCGTCCTGGCACTGGCACACGTAGCCGCTGCGGTAGTTGCCGGCGACGTTGCGGCAGGAGCTGTGGCTGCTGCGGCACTCGCTCCTGGCCGCGTCCTTGGGGCACGTCGAGTTTTCGAATTGCGCCACCCTCGGCAGCACCACCGGGGCGGACGCCACCGCCCACTCCAGCACCACGGGAACCGCCGTCCGGAGCGAGGCGTCCCTCGCTGAGTTGTTGAGCTGCTTGAGCAGCTCGGCGGACACTCCGTCGAACCACCCCCGCTCGGCGATGCGCACCGCGATCGGCAGCATTTCGTCCAACTCGTGGTCGAGGTCCAGCCACTTGAACCGCACTGCGTAGGAGGGGCGGCCTATGGGGATGGACGTCTCGCAGCAGCCGATGCCGGAGCACGCGGCGCCGTCGGGGGAGGTCGCCACGGCGCCCGACCACCTGTCGTTGATGGAGCAGAAGGAGGAGCAGCCGCTGATGACGTTGTCTTCGTCCCCGAGCAGCGTGGCCTGGACGTTGCACCCCGTGACGACGAACTGGTTGCGCCGCTCCGAGACGACATACGGGCTGTCCCTGCCGTTGCCGATCAGGCCGCCCCACGTGCCGGTGCCGTTGCCGTCGGCGGACCCGTCGTAGGTGAAGTTCACGGCGCCGGCGCTGTTCATGACGCGCACCGTGTAGTTGGCGAGGGAGATCTCCAGGACTTGGAAGGTGCCGTCGCCGATGAGCAGCCGCGGGGGGGCACGCGTCCGGTCGCAAGTGAGATTGAAGCCCGGGCGGTAGCACCCGTCGCTGATGCCGAACGGGTACGGCACGCTCACGTTGCCGCAGCTGGTCGGGCAGCTCGGCGGCGGGCCTGCTCCTCCTAACTGAGCTGCCGCCGAGTAGAGCTGCAACACCAGCAGCGCCGCCGCAGTTGCGGCCGGAATCATCACCGCCGACATATATCTGCCAGAGTACTTGTCTAACTACTTGCAATGTTGCTATCACCACCGATATCGATCGATTGCCGCAGTTGCTAGCTCGGATATAAAAGCACCACTTGAACAACTTGCGCTCCTACCGAGTGCATGTGGAAGTTGACCGCCGCTTGTACAGCGCGTCAGTTGCGTGTCGGCGTGCTTGCTTCCCCAAACACGTGCATTCATGCGTGCGTTGAATGACCTATCAACCCACATTTGGAGTTGCTTTGTCGTGATTATAAAATAAAGAATAAATAAAAGGGTTATTGGAGAGGTCTCGAAAGGGCTTTCTGGAGTCGTAGATATCATGGGAGAATAGATAGGATGTTTATCTAGAATATATGTGTCTTTTTTCGAAAATCTAAGTCGTCTCTCTTATAGTGCTCGGAGTTATATATTTACATCCATGAGAAGGTAAAGTGCACCAATAACTCTGTTTGGGTCTATATTTATAAGGGCGAGCATATTATTTTTCTAGCTTAGTATTATATGAATACCTTTATCTAGATCTATCTATAAAGAAGTAAATATAGTATTTCCCTCTGTTAAGTCTGCCGTCTGGCCTATTAACACAATAGACCAATTAGACTAAAGTGAAAACCATTTCCCCAACAGCTTCTTCTTCTCATCTTCTCTTTAGATCTAGTTACAAGTGAGTAGCCATACCTGACCATCTACCTACCTCACAGTCAGCCTTCGACTTGTTTCTCCTCCCTCTCCATCACCGGCTCATCTCGGATGGCACCCTCACCGGCTTCAGCCTCATGTATAAATGTTTCTAAATGAGGCCAGGCACTGTGTGGCATTGAATATTCACGAGAGGAAGAAGACAAGTCATTGATGCACATGCCCAATAAAAGCCCAATAAGCATCAGGGCCAAATTGCTGCGATCCGGCTCCAAAACATCAGGTCCAAGTGAGCACGGGAAGAATCGAAAAACGACAAACTGGAGGGGGTAGTACACAAAAAAGTCAATCCTCCTCGTACCCCACACGTCAGTGTCCCAACCAGACCACAACTCCAGACTCCACCCATCACGATACATTTGCAAAAGCCCCCCTCCAAATCTCTCTCTGCGCCGACCAGTTCCTCCCCAAACCGCAACGCAACGCAGCACGGGAGTAGTTCTTCCCCACCGCGCCCCCCCCCGGCCTCGCCGAAACCCTAACGCTAGGTCTCGGGTCGGCCCACCGGAGAGGTCGGGAGGAAGGCGGTGATGGGGAAGAAGAAGAAGCGCGTGGAGAAGGTGTTCTGCTACTACTGCGACCGCGAGTTCGACGACGAGAAGATCCTTGTGCAGCACCAGAAGGCCAAGCACTTCAAGTGCCACGTCTGCCACAAGAAGCTATCCACCGCAGGCGGCATGGCCATCCACGTCCTCCAGGTCCACAAGGAGTCCGTCACCAAGTACGTCTCTTACCCCCTCCTCCTCGATCTGCATCCGCCTCGATCCAGTAGTCTTGTGAGGGCGTGGAAATAGCTTAGATTTGGGATTAGGCGATGCTAATTGTTTTGAAATCTGACGCTTTTGATGTTTGATTAGATCGATTCTCGAGGTGAACGGGCCCTTATTGGCGTAATCGATCGATTGTTGCACGTGCGCTTCAGAAATTACTAATTATTACGTTTGTAATTTGTATTGGTGCCACTGCAGCGTCGTGTAGGTGCAAATGCTAAGAGAGCTTGGTGACCGTCCTGTTTGTGGGCTGTGATTTGTTAAGGGAGAGTTCAGTTCGGGGTTTCTCCTGTTATACCCTTTTGTTGGGGTTCGTTCATGCTTTGCTTTTCTGATCGGATCATTCTGAACTTCAGTTTATTTCCGGGTATAAGCTATTTAGTTTTAGTCTTTAGTTTATTTGAGTGATGTTTTGCTTATTTTTTTAATGTTTAATTCGTGTTTTATGTGAATTCATTCATGTGTTTTGTAGTGATAAAGATGTTAGCTTTTGATGGATACCTGCCTATTTAGCTTCTTACGGCATTATGCACTGATCAATGCGTTGTGTTTCGTTTCTGGTGTCCTTGGACTTCCTTTTTGTTCATTACCCCTATCCAGTTTTTCTCCTCAGCTGTACGATTTTCTTGACAAATAAATGGTACAGCAACTGCTCTATTTGCACAGTTAACATTTCTACATTGTTACTTATGGATGTTTTTATGAAACTATTTTGACTACAGGGTTCCTAATGCAAAGCCTGAGAGGGAATCAACAGAGATTGAGATATTTGGAATGCAAGGGATTCCTCCAGATGTACTTGCTGCCCACTATGGAGAAGGTACAGCAATAGCAATTTCATGACTACCATATGTAGGCTAATTTGTCAGTTTTGCTCTTATTTTGGAGAACTAGAGTAGTTGCTCAGTTACTGTGATCTGGAAGGGCAGTGTTGCTGTATTTTTCTTGTTTTCATAGCATTTGTTGAGTTGACTTGTCATTATGATTACCAATGACAGTAGTAATTATAGGATTCCTGAATATTGTCTAAAAAACACTACAAGCCTCGCATGTTAGAGAAAATTTCGATCTGCAAATGAAACTATCCATGTGTAGGAAACTAATTTTCCTTAAGAGTTGAACTTGCCATGTTTTTTTTCCAATAAGAGCACAATATTTTCCTTTATTTGACATCTGTTCCACATGCAGAGGAAGACCCTTCATCGAAGGTGGCCAAAGTGGAAGTGCCACCAATAAGGCCTCCTGTTATGCCTAATTCGATAGGCATGGCATTTCCCCCACGGCCGGCTTATGGTGTAGCCCCACCAATGTACGCTCCTTTTCCTTGTAGTTAATATTTTTTTTAGAATTTGAGAATCAATTTACTTTGAAAAATTGTTTATTACCTGTTGCTTGTGCAATCATAGTGTAAGCACTCATTTTGGATCATTTTCTAAGCACTCATTTTGGATCATTTTCTAATTTTCTCACATTTGATGGCAGCTATAATCCTGCATTCAATCCATTGATGGCCCGACCTCCGCTTTGGCCTGCTCCATCAGCACAAGCTTGGTTTGCACAACAGCCAGCAGTTTCAGTTCCAATGGCTGCTGGACTGGCACCACAACAGCCACTATTTCCCATTCAGAATATGCCTACTCCTATGACATCAGCGCCTGCTAATTTACTTCAGACATCATTCCCGATGGCCCCTCCTGGAGCACCTTCACCTGTTGCCCCTCAGGTTTCCCAGCCTTTGTTTCCTGTCAACACTTCCACTGGCAATGGAGAAGCAAGTTCCCCATATGTAGCATCTGTTGCACCTGGAACTATCCCAGCAAGCTCTCCAGCACCAGTTGCTACTGCAGGAGTTGGGTATGCAGCCAATAACCAAGGTATGTTGATTTTCTCATAGCTCGCAAGTCGCAACGATACCTATATCATCATTTTGAGATGGACTACTTGTTCATTTTTTATGGGTAAATGTGGTGACTTAAGTACATTTACCATTAAATTTATGTAGAGGAAATCAAAGAGGTATATGGGCAAGTCCTAGTATGAACACCTCTTAAGAGGAATAGTATGTACCATTTTATGTGTAGAACCTCAATGGTGTGTGATGGGCATTTATGGATGTTGTTTTCTATCTGATATTTATGTTTGCTCTTGGTGTTAGGTATGCCCTTCATGAGTTCACTTGTGCATTCATCTGTTCCAGGTACAGGAGGTCCAGCAGTTGTTCCTCCACCCTCTGTATCTAATAATAAAATGTCTGCTACCCAACCAGCTACAACTGAGGTCTATCTGGTGTGGGATGATGAAGCAATGTCAATGGTACTATTCCCTTCTCTTTGGTTCTTGTTCTTCTGGGGTCACATGGGCATTTGGTACATTATCCTGACACAAGTTTGATAGTTGTCTGAAATGTTTGTTGACTTATGTAGGAAGAAAGAAGGTTGTCGCTGCCCAAGTATCAGGTGCATGATGAAACTAGCCAGGTAAGTTGTGATTTTTACGTTTCTAATATTAATGATCCTGTGAAAAGTTAAGTTTATTTATTATAAGGAAGCTCTTAACTGCGAAGTTCTGTAAGTGTTTCATTCTAGAGAGTTTTCCCTTTTGTTGCAATCGGTGCTGGATTACCTCAGTTATTGCATTTAATTTACTGGCATCAAAGGCATAACTTACTTTGTGTGTTTATGCATAAGTCGTGAGTAAACAGCCTGGCAAGTTTCACTACTCCTACCTTGGATGTGGTTTATCAGCTTGCTTTTGTGGTAGCCTGGTGAGTCAAGTACTCAAGTTCATGTGTGAACCTATAGAGAGAAATTTGACACGGTAATTGCGATTTGCAAACTCAGCATCTGGTAATATAAACAATTATTGTGCCTATTATTGGAATATGAAATTAAAGATATTATCTCTATGTCCACTCCTACCGTCACTCTCTTTCTAAAGCATATTCAGGTTTCAAATCCAACAACTATTCTCTGCTTGTTCGTCTTATTTTCTGCTATGTGGCAACTCTGTCCTATGATAGTGATGAACAAAAATGCATCAAAATCTATTGTAGTTTTGCACACTGCTGATCAATTTATGAAGCAATCTTGTGCATACATCACTATTTGCTACTCATTGGATTGTTGGGAGCACAGACATAATTCTTGTGTGATAAACTGTAGGCACTTGTAGAACATACTGAATTGTGAACTTTAATCAGAGGGGGGCATGAAGTTTTGTAATGTTTCGTGGGAATGTGAAACATGCTCCTTCAGTAGTTGCATATGTGAGATAGGCCCTGCATTCTACCTTCTACATTTTCATGATGTCTCCTTGGTGTTTATTTGTTTGATCATCTATATCCTGCTGATTTCACACATATCAGGAGTTCCAAGTAGGTATTTACATTGTTCTTCCTGCTAGTAAGTTTTTTACAATCTGACAAATCTCATGGTGCTAATGACTTGAGGGTTATCGACCAAGCCCTGGACAGTTTGCAAATATGTATGTATTAATTTCAATTGAAGCATTACTTTTATTGCTTACGATTCACCATGTGTGAATATGAGTTTGTAACAAGAACTAGGTGGCTGAGCTTCTGCCAATACCATAGCATTTATTGTAGCTTAATTTTGGTCGAGAATGTGCGAAGAGTTTGGTTCCAGGTCAGCTTTCGTTTGGCCCGTGAGCCTGATAATTTTGTTCAAAGAGAGAAGTTTAAATGCTCGATTATTTGTTTCGAAATTACAGAGATCAAATCTGACATCTTCTTTCTTGTTTCACAATTTGTGTGAACAGATGAACTCGGTTGATGCTGCGATTGATCGGAGAATATCAGAAAGTCGGCTTGCTGGACGCATGGCCCTATAAACAAACTGGGCCCATGTTTGGTAAAATGCCCCATGCAATTCACCGATGGATTCACTCATTCACCTGTGCGTGCATAGGAGTAAAGCCGTACAGTTGGCGATCTCGGATTCCCGGTTCCTGATTTATTTAGTTAGTGACTGGAGCTACTGCAGTTAAAAGGAATGCGTTGATCTGACTTGGAGAGGTTCCAACATCATTTTGTCCTGTCTTCCCGCCTGAGTGAAAAATGTTAGTCTAGAAATCATTAGTGAAAAATGTTAGTCTAGAAATCATTTGTTCCATGGAAATCTGATGATGGATTAGCGGCATCTTTTTGCCGACTGTAGCGTGATGTGTATTCATTAGTAGCAAAGCAAACGAGGAATATCTTACTGCTTTTAATAATTTCTTCATGTGCATGTCAAACAATGTCAGGCTGGGAAGTGTCTCTGCTCAAGTTATCCTTTCTTTGAACTTTTTAACACGCTTGTATATTTATCACTCATCTAGATTCTAGAATGCTACTGTTGAGCGTCGCGCTCAAGCATAATTCTTTGCACTGTTGGAGTTGATTTGACACCCTTAATACGACCCTTACAGCCCAAGGCGCACATGATACATCATGTGCTAATGCTGATTTGCGTGTGGGGCCTAACTTGAGTGGATCCCAAGCAAATGGGTAACAAGCAAAGCATATGTGCCAAAACTGCGAGAGGAGAAAAGGGTAGTAGCCGGCAAGCGGGTCCAAAACCTCAAAATCGCCAACGAATCCAATCATTTCCATACTTCAGTGTTACCCATCCTACGCGGCTTTTACTAAACACAAAAGCTCACTCTTCCTTTCCTCTGCCACCTCACTCGTCGCGCACCGGAACCGGATGCTGCCTAGCTTTAGCTCTACTCTAAACTGTTTCAGTTTTTTATTTTTGTTTGGCTTTCAACTCATTTAAGTTAGATGTCATTTGGAACGTATCGGTTTCTAATTTTAGCTTAGTTTAATTATTAGTTTTTTCTGATTTTTTTTATCTTTTTATCTTATTTCTTTGCATTATTTGTGACGATATGACTTTTTTTCAGAAAAACTAACAATTTTAATCAAAAGTAACAGTTATAAATTTAAACCTCAAAAACCTCAAAATCACCAACGAATCCAATCATTTCCATACTTCGGTGTTACCCATCCTGCGCGGCTTTTACTAAACACAAAAGCTCACTCTTCCTTTCCACTGCCACCTCACTTGTCGCGCGCCGGAACTAGATGCTGCCTAGCATTAAGCTCTGCTCTAAACTGTTTAGATTTCTGATTTTTGTTTGGCTTTTAACTCATTTAAGTTAGATGTCATTTGAAATATATCGGTTTCTAATTTTAGTTTATTTTAATTATTTGATTTTTTTTGCCTTTTTATCTTATTTTTTTATATTGTTTGTGATGATATGATTTTTATTCAGAAAAGCTAACAATTTAATCAAAAGTAACAGTTATAAATTTAAACCATAAGCTAGTTTGGCTTTGTCGCCGTTTCTTTAACCTTTGCACGATGGCTATAACAAGCCCGTCGCTACGTTGTGATGCGTCCGTCATATCTGCTGTCGTCTTTGTACAGAAAGCCAAGCCCAAGCCCGTGTATGTCATGGAGGAGGGCAACAAGTACTCGCGCCCGTCGCACCGTCTTCTCCCTCTCTTCGTTGCATTCGCCTTGTTCGCGCAATGTGGTATGCTCCGAGTTCTTCCACCCTGTTTGCTCTCTCTTTCCTGCATTTTTTTTTGCTTGTATTGTTCAAGGCCAAGGCTAATCACCTCGCGTTCTCATGCTCTGCCGTCAAAAGATTCTGTACCTGATCAGTAAGCTAGCGGTGCTACATTGCTATTGCTTGCTTGTTTCATAGGTTTCTTCTTAATGCCATTTCATTTGGCCCTAATAAGCAGCAAGTAACAGCCATATGCCACAACCAATAACCATGGCTCGTTGATTGAACAGGAGCAGGAGTGGTAAGGCCAGAGGAGCTACTTGATCAGTATTCTGCTGATCCTCACTACACCACACCAATCATGCCTCCCTACGGCGACGCATTTGCACCGCCGAACCCTCCTCCGGCTTCTCCCAACTGCGTCCTCCCTCCGAGCACACCATCGCCGCCGGCCACCGTCCCGGCGCCGACCATCACCTACCTCGCCTCCACCACCGCCGCCGCTCTACTTCCTCCGCCTATCTCGGCCCAAGCCCACCGACCGTTGCACCACTACCACCCACAATATATCCAAGCCCACCTGAGATCACACCCGGCCCACCGGAGATAGGGTCCAATCCTAGCCCACCTGAAGCCGGCCCACCGGAGATAGGGTCCAATCCTAGCCCACCTGAAGCCGCACCTAGCCCGCCAGAAATCGCACCGTACCTGAGCCCACCTGAAGTAACGCCTAGCCCACCGGAAATTGCACCGTATCCGAGCCCACCTGAAGTAACACCTAGCCCACCCGAGATCACGCCGAGCCCACCGGAAATCTCACCGAGCCCACCAGAGATCCTACCCAGCCCACCAGAAATTGTGCCAAGCCCTCCTAGCTACGAACCCAGTCCGCCGAGCGTTGTGCCGAGCCCACCGGGGTATGCACCGGAGCCGCCGGGGACCTTCCCGGGCCCACCGAGCTTCCTGCCGCCGGTGGTGTTCCCGCCTCCGTTCGCGCCGCCGTCGCCGGCGACGGTTAGTGCGGAGTGGTGCGTGGCGAAGCCGTCGGTGCCAACCCCGATCATCCAGCACGCCATGGACTACGCGTGCGGGTCCGGCGCGGACTGCGACTCCATCCAGGCGGACGGGCCGTGCTTCCGGCCGGACACCATGATCGCCCACGCCTCCTACGCCTTCAACAGCTACTGGCAGCGCACCAAGTCCAACGGCGCCACCTGCGACTTCGGCGGCACGGCCATGCTCATCACCAAAGATCCAAGTAAGCACACACAAAAACTCATGCCAACAACCAGCACAGCAACCACTATCTCCTCCTCCTCCATGCAAGTGTTTCAGTAACCAAATAGCCAGTGTAACAATTCTTTAGCTACATGTAATGTAACAATTTCTTTGGTTTGCTTTGCTTTCAGGTTATGATGGCTGCCATTACAGTCTGATGTGATCCAACCAACACGGCAAAAAATGCAGCATAGCTATGCAGCCACGCAGGGCTTTGGAAGTTGGACATCATTTCTGAAGTTCAGCGGTAATAGAGGCCGGTTGTTCTGATGTGACTTAAGGGGGCTTATTTTACTTGTTCATTGATTTTGTGTAGGGTTAAATTAAGACTCGGTCGATCCTATTTAGAGAGTGTCTTCTAACTTTTCTCTTAATTTGATACTTCATATTGTTTTGTATTATCTTCAATAAGTTATGTAATTTCATAATAGCGATAGACCGCGCTAATAAATCGCAGAGCTAGCTGATCGTCAGTCAGCAGTGGGAAATGCTCTATTGTATGGTCAACAGTTTTAAGAGCCAGATGATACAGTTCACACAAAGTGGGGAATCATAACAAACGCACACACTTCTCGAGTTTTATTTACGCTGTATTATCTTTTACAGCCAGCAGTGCATAAACACAACCTACTAGTTGGCTAGCTTGTAGTGTTTTTCACGCACAGGCCGGAAAGAGATAAAGCAGTCGCTACTTAGCCCGCTAGAGCGTCATCACATGCCTGCAGAGAACATAAACTGGATCGCCGACCTTGATGATCTTTCCTTTGTCCTTTGATGACAGAGATTCGTTGCAGACTAGATTTTGCCCAAAGTACACCTACAAAAAATCGATAAAATTGGTGAATTCTAAATGATTACCCAGCTTCTCAGTTTCAAGAAGATTACCCCAGTTTCTCAATCGATAAAAAACATAACTGTTTCTCAGTTTCAAGAAGATTACCCCAGGAACTTGAATGACCCAGAAGGCCAAAACTATTTCTCAATTCCATGAAGGTTACCCCAGAAATAATGCAACTAAACATTAAACGTCGTTAACTTCCTTGCATTACTGCAGAACTCAAAGGGTATACTAAACATGAAGGAAAGGAGGATTTTCGCACCCTAAGACCTTAGTCTTGTTGCGAATTTTGCAATGAAAAGAAGAAGCAAGAAATTTAAACTGACAACATTCCGCACAACTCTTCTGTTTTATGGTTTAAAAAAGTTGGGAATATGGTGTTGCCTTCTTGAGCTAATTAAATTACCAAAATACGAAATTAGCATCATTTGGAAATGTAAGCATGGCAGATCTGGAGTGACAAAAAGCAAACACATGATACTGCAGAACTAACTTTAAATCAGTTCTCCCACCAATCAGCCGAGAACTCCAAGCCACGCCGAAAACTACGACGAAGAACGCGCGGGCGGACAACACTATTTGTAAAGTTCAGTGGGACGAATCAACTCAGTGGAACGCTATGCTCAGTGGGAAACACATATGCATCTTTTCACCTAACCTTCATCCAAAGCTGTAGCCTGTGGAGAAGAGCATCACTTCTTCGTCTACACTTCCCACAGATTCTCCTTTCTCTCACGGTGACTCTCATCGGAACAAGATCCGGAGGAGCCGAGGACTACGGCGGTCATGGAGACCGTGCAATGGATCATCTCAGCCGGGGCCAACATGTTCGAAGAGAGCCAGCTGAACGACGACCTGTCCCGCCTCCGGAGCAGCTTGCCCAAGGCTCGCTTCCTCATCGATCCCGCCGAGCGGGGCAGGTTCAAGAACAAGGAGCTGGCGGTGCTGCTCTCGCACCTCAAGGACACCACCTACGACGCCGAGGACCTTCTCCGCGAGTTCGATGACCAGGTGCTGCGAAAGAAGATCGAGGACGCCGACCGAAGCAGGGCAGGTCAACTCTTATCCTCCTCTCTTGATCTTGCGAAGAGTCTCATCCGCGGTAGCAAAACAAGGGCAAAGGAGACCCAGAGTAGGCTCGACAAGGCTGTGGCTGATATGGAGGGAGCGCTCAGTCTTTTGGGCCTCAATGTTGAGCCTGTGCAGCACATGCCAGAGACAAGTTCAGTCATCGGCGCTCCTGAAGTATTGGGGCGTGACGAAGAACGAGATCTATTGATTGAGATGCTGGGTGTGACGATTGGACGTGACCATGAGCTAGATCAGGTGACTGGAAAGAGAGCAGCAGCAGGCACTGGCGTCGCATCTACATCCAGAGCTAAGCGACTAAAAGGAGAGAGTAGCAGGGGTGAGACCAACTGCACTGGAAATGTTTCTGTCTTGGCATTGGCGGGTTGGGGAAGACTACACTGGATGGGTGAGGGGGAGGTGGAGGAGGAGTACCTACACTTCCTGAAAGAAGAAGGTTATACCTCTATTAAACGTTCACTAACATACACTTCCTGGAATGATGGATTCCATTTGCTATGGATTCCATGTTGCGTTCGAACGTTGATTACAGATGTTATAAGTCAGGCACGAATGACTGAAGTGACTAAAGTACCGAACGTTTATTAGAGCGTTATCTACGCTTTTGCTTTAGATCGATGGATTTCATTCTCCCGCGACACTGCTCCGCCCTCCGCCCGACACGTGGCGCCCCGCCTAAAAATCCCGCCAACGCGCCCCGCCTCTCCGCGACGCGTGGCCGCCCCGCCAAAAATCCGCCGGCGCGCCCAGCCCTCACGCGGTGCAGCTCCTGTTGATTTGTGATCCAAATTCTATATATCAATTAGGCCAGCTTCTGGACGGAGCGTAGCGGAGGCCCGATCCTAGTCGAATTAGGGTTTCATTGTTATATATATCCCGTAGCCGCCATTTGGGATAGAGCATTAGAGTTGTAAATCCCCGCTGTAACCTCACCCGATATAGCGAAGATTGTAGTCGGGTCGCGCGCGTGGTTTTTCCTCTCGCATTGGGAGGGTTTTCCACGTTAAATCTTGTGTCTCTCTGCGATTGATCTTGTTTACTTGCTGCTTTCTTCCGCCACGTGCAACAGCCTCCCTGCACCCACTCCCACTAGCCCACTCCCATCGACCCAGAGGGCGCCTCGCCTCCGCCGCCTCCCCGCCCCCTCCTCCCGCAGCCTCCTCCTCCTCCCGCCTCCCGTCGCCTCCCCTTCCCTCGCTCCCCGCCGCCCCCCGCCTCCTCCCTCCTCCCCTCCCCTCCTCCTCCCCCCCCCTCCTCGCCTCTGGCCCCCTTCCCTTCCTCCCCGCCACCTCCTCCTCCCCCCCCCCCCCTCCCTCCCCTCGCCTCCCTCCTCTCCCATCCCCGCCCCACCCCGCCGCCCCTCCTCCTCCTCTCCCCCGCCTTCTTCTTCCTCCTCCCCGCCGCCTCCTCCTCCTCCCCCGCGCTTCTCCTCCTCTCCTCCTCGCCTCCCTCCTCTCCAGATCCCCGCCCCACCCCCGCCGCCCTCCTCCTCCTCCCCGCCGCCTCCTCCGGCTCCGTGCTCGATCGCGCGAGGTACGCACGCATCCATCCATGCACGGTGTTCGTACATTTCAATTTAAGGTGTTCAATGGCTTAAATGCTTAATGCGTAATTTTTTTGCCGGTTGCCTCGGTTGGGGACGCGGCGACGCAGTGGAGAGGTCGTCAACTTCTTGGCGGAGCTCGCCGACGTGGAGGTGTAATGCAACAGGAAGTCAAGAGGGCGCCGACGCCGAGGACGCGGCGCGGGGGTTTCACGGCAGCTCTGCCTCGGGCATGCTCCTTTCCTTCCTCTACTCCTCTGCTCGTGTGTGTGATACCGTGATTGTGATATCGATGGCGACGGAGGGCGGGGCGGACGCGGAGGGAGCCGGGAAGGCGGGCGTGCCGCTCGAGCCTGCCGCTGCGTGCGTGTCGGCCCAAGCACGCCCGACCGCCGCTGCGTCGCCGGATTTTGAGGCCCGCCCACCACTGCTCGGGCCGTGCTTGAGGCGCCATGCCGCCGTGCTTGAGGCCGGCCCAAATAAGCCCGGCCAGTCCCACTCTAGAGATGGGTACGAGAAAAATAAGATGACTGACGCCGCCACAATTGTCGCGCAGCCTTTGTCGCGCATAGTAACTTTGGTCGGGCTTGGCCGGTACAGACGAACGCCAGACGGTGGGCTTTGGGCGGCTTGGGCCTCGACCGGAGGTGGTGCGGGCGCGCGACGACGCACGACGCGGCGCGGTGGGATCATCGGGCCGAGCCGCAGACGGCACGAATCGCCCGGCACGGCTGGTTCGCCAGGTGCGCTTGACGCAAGCACAACCCAACTCCCAGCTCTACTCTGGGTGTATGTTCTCCCTTTGGAGTTCACCTCCATCCACTACCGATCCAACTTGAACCCTGCCGACGAGCAAAACACGATAATTTAGAATATTATAGTACAAAAACAGTATTAGAAGTCTAGAAATAGATAACTATTAGTAATATGATAATAACCAGATAACATTTAATGATATGATAATAGCTAGGTAAAATTTAATGATATAATAATAGCCAGATGAGATTTAATGATATTATAATAACCAAGTAAGCATGGGTGATACGATAATTGTACCCAATGACAAAGATGACAAGTAATCTGAAAACATGTGATATGTGAAACGGAAAATGTTACGGCCGTGAGGTACTTGCCTTGAGCACATTCAGCGGACACATTGTACAAGGGATCCGATATGCGCAACTGCTTGAATGTTTCTTCAAAGGCCACGTGCGAACCTGCGAGGAGAGGGTGGAGGTGAACAGGTGAGGGTTAAAATAAAACTTTGGAAGAATGGAAATGGATAGTTTAGCCGGAAGGAAATGCTTTCGCTGGAATTTACCATGCGAATCATCGTTCGGCCGTGCGACTTGCTGTTCGATCATGCGAACCACGACCCGCTGCACAATTGCTCAAAACGTCGTTCGGCCGTGCGAACCACGAAACGCTGCACGGCCCAAGAAAACTACATGCGAAACACTATTCGGCCGCACACCCTCACCAACCGAACTACAAGGCCATGGAGGTTGGCCACCGGCCACTTCGGCCGCCGCCTCCACCGTTGGCTGCCGCCAGCCACCACCTGGCCACTCCATCGCCAGTGCGCACATCGCCGACTACCGCGCTGCCGCATGCAGCCGGCGGCGGCCGCCACCAAGATGGCCCAATGCTCGCCCCAATGAGAGCGAGGAAGAGAAAGATTGTTAAAGATGGATAGAGATGGAGAGAGAGAGATTTGAGATGGAAGAGGAATATTAGAGATAAAGATGAGTTTGTTAGGGTTTTACCGTTTAAAGTATTATGCTTCTTTTTTTAAAAAAAAACTCGGGTGCTACAGAACTACAGTGATTTCACTTTTTTTGTGTTTCAGGGAACTAAACAGCTGGATTAGCACTGCCAAATATTGGACGATACCATGTTGAGCTCCAACTTTCTCATTTCTCCGGTGGTAAGTTCGATCCCACCACATCCAATCAATTAGAGTGCAGTATTGTTTTTTGGCCTTTTTCAGTCTTAGTTGTGCAGCACTTTTTGTCTTTTTCAACCATAATTCCTGCGGTCTTGTATGGTATCAAACCCCACCACATCAAAGCTATCAGAGCTGCTGTATTTCTTTTGACTATATTATCACCATGTAGGCACACATGCAGTTTCTGCGGAACACCCTAGGTCAGGGGCGGAACTGGGCCTCGGGCTAGGTAGGCTGTAGCTCGAGGCCCAACAAAATTAGCAGTGCAAAAAAAAATTTTAAGCGGGCTGAAAAATACACTGTTTAATGGCTCAACCCGAGGCATCACAGCCCAGCCCAAGGCAGCATAAGTGGCCCAGCCCACGATGAAAACCCTAGCGCCCACGATCTGGCACTCGTGCTCTTCTCCACCGGTGCTCTTCTCACGTCTATCCAGTCCCAACTCCCACGTCCGGACGTCCCGACGGCGGCGACGGCTCTCCCCTCTCCCCCCGCGGCAGTTCTCCCTTCTCCCCCTGCGGCGCCTCTCCCCTCTCTCCCGGCGGCCGCTCTCCCCTCTTTCCCGGTGGCCAGAGCGGCAACTCTCCCCTCCCATCCCGACGGGCGGTGGCCTAAGCGGCAGCTCTCCCCTCCCGTCCCGGCGACCCGAGTGGCAGCTCTCCCCTCGGCTCTCTCTTGGCAGCCTCTCCCCCTCGCCTTGGGGCGTCGTGCGTCCGTCGGCCGCCGGCCTTGTGCTCCCGACGTCGCTCCCGCAATCTTCACCTCTACGCTGGATTTGGCGGCGACGCTGGTGAGGGGGGCCAGACCGGGCCGGATCTGGCGGCGACGCTGGTGAGGGGGCCGGATCTGGCTGGCAAGGGATCGAGGGGAGGCGAGCGAGGGGAGGCCGGGCGAGGCTGGCGGAGGAAGGAGGCGAGCGTAGGGAGGCAGGAGCGAGCGACCGGGTGGAGCGCGCGGAGAGAGGCGGGGAGCAGAGCGGAGAGCGGCCGAGCGGAAAGAAAATGGGACGGAGTGAGCGACCGATGCCCAGTTGAGGAATGGGATGAGGAGAAGTCGGTGTTCGCCACTGCCTTCCAGGTCTACGGCGCTGCAACCTCCATTTTGATCCTGGCTTCGCCACTGCCTGCGGGCTACAACGCTGCACCGCATTCTACCTCAACTCCTCAAGGTCTGGTTCCAGTCTTCCAGGTCCATACGACCATACACCAATATCTCTTGCTTGAATTAAATTTGTTGGATGGATAGAGCTAGCTAATGCACTAGCTTTGTGGTTTAGCTGCTTCTAGCTAGGAGTAGCTAGCTAGCCCTTAGTTTAGACTGTCCGTACCTTCATGGGATCCATTACATTTACAATTTAGGAACTAGCTATTAAGGTTTTAACCTAGGACAAAGAACACACGGGCGAACAGCACTATTTGTAAAGTTCAGTGGGACGAATCAGTTCTGTTAGAGTCTAATCTTGTTTCGTACTGAGTCCGAGTTCGAGTCTGTATATGTATACACATGGTTGCCATGTACATATATAAGTTGTGTTTCGTTTTCAAGTCCGTTGTGGTGTCTATTTGTGAGTTTAAGTGTAGCCTTTAAATATGCTTGCAAACTTGTAACGCAGAGCAGAGCAACGAGAAGCGATCGGATCTGATCGAGTTGAGAGGAAGAGAAATAAAAGAAAGCGGGGTGCTTTTTTGTCTCTGTGAACTTGTGTGTTTTCATTGCATAGCCACAGAGCAAGGTACGTATCAATTCATCAGCAAGGCATGCAGTACAGCAGTAGTGCTCCATCACGTGAAGAGGACCAGCGGGTCCCACGGCAGTAGGAGGGAGTGCAGAGGTGCTGCATCCTTGCTGCACCCATCACGTCTAGCAGGAACACATGGGAGGCAGCATCGGGTCCCACGCAAAGGAGGAGCGCAAATCTCTGAAGGAGCGGCGTCAAGGACAGGAAAAAATTACAACAAGTTCAGTGGGACGCTATGCTTAGTGGGAATCTGCCTGTAAAGGTGCATGAAACACAAGCATCTTTCCACGTGACCTTCATCCGAAAGGCTGTAGCCTGTGTAGAAGAGCATCACTTCTTCGTCTACACTTCCCACAGATTCTCCTTTCTCTCACGGTGACTCTCATCGGAACAAGATCCGGAGGAGCCGAGGACTACGGCGGTCATGGAGACCGTGCAATGGATCATCTCAGCCGGGGCCAACATGTTCGAGGCGATCCAGCTGAACGACGACCTGTCCCGCCTCCGGAGCAGCTTGCCCAAGGCTCGCTTCCTCATCGATCCCGCCGAGCGGGGCAGGTTCAAGAACAAGGAGCTGGCGGTGCTGCTGTCGCACCTCAAGGACACCACCTACGACGCCGAGGACCTTCTCCGCGAGTTCGAAGACCAGGTGCTGCGAAAGAAGATTGAGGACGCCGACCGAAGCAGGGCAGGTCAACTCTTATCCTCCTCTCTTAATCTCGCGAAGAGTCTCATCCACGGTAGCAAAGCAAGGGTAAAGGAGACCCAGAGTAGGCTCGACAAGGCTGTGGCTGATATGGAGGGAGCGCTCAGTCTTTTGGGCCTCAATGCTGAGCCGGTGCAGCTCATGCCAGAGACAAGTTCAGTCATCAGCGCCCCTAAAGTATTGGGGCGTGACGAAGAACGAGATCTATTGATTGAGATGCTGGGCGTGACGATTGGACGTGACCATGAGCTAGATCAGGTGATCGAGCTCTTGGGCGTGCCACTCACCACCATGGGCGGTAGAGGGGCTTCTGGAAAGAGAGCAGCAGTAGACACTTCAGCCGCATCTACATCCAGAGCTAAGCGACTAAAAGGAAAGAGAATCACGGGTGTTGCCACTGAGACCAACTGCACTGGAAATGTTTCTGTGTTGGCGATTGTTGGCATTGGCGGGGTGGGGAAGACTACACTGGCTCAGTTCATCTACAATGATGCAAGGGTGAGAGCCCACTTTGGCGTGAGGATTTGGGTCTGTATTTCAGATCTCTTTAACAAGAAAAAGATAACAAAAGAGATCATCGAATCCATCTCTGGGGAAGATATTAATTCATCACACACTTTAGATGCTCTTCAAGTGGAATTGATCGGGCACTTGAAGGGCCAAAAGTTTCTTTTGGTGTTGGATGATATTTGGCCAAATGCTAATGATGAATGGGAGGCATTTTATGCACCACTGAGGCATGGACTTGAAGGCAGCATGGTCTTAGTGACTACAAGATTTCAAATGGTTGCTGACCTTGTCACCACCATTAAGCCTGTTGAACTTGAAGGCCTGCCTACTGCTATTTTTTGGGAGTTCTTCAAGAAGTGCTCGTTCGGTAAAGAGCTCCCAGAGTCATATCCTCAGCTGCAAGACATTGGCCAGAGCATTGCTGATAGGTTGTGCGGGTCTCCTCTGGCTGCCAAAACTCTCGGACGCTTGTTGAATATGGAGCTGACTGAGCGACATTGGAGGACTATCCAGAACAGCGAATTGTGGGAGCTACCGCATAAAGAGAATGAGATATTACCGGCCCTTCAGCTGAGCTATTTGTATCTTCCACAAGAGCTTAAGAGATGCTTTGCATTTTGTTCTGTGTTTCCGAAAGATTATAGCTTCGAAAGAGATGTCATAGTTGACATTTGGGTGGCACAGGGCTTTGTTGCACCAGGAGGGAGCGTGCGCCTTGAAGATATGGGGAGTAGATATTTGGATGATCTGAGAAGCAGGTTCCTTTTTCAAACTGATCCCAAGTTCCCGGAACAAAGTAGATATGTGATGCATGACTTGATCCATGACATGGCACAGTCTGTTTCAGTGGATGAGTGCTTCTTAATGCAGGATTTGAACTACCAGAATCACCAGAGGAGAATGCCGCATACAGTTCGCCATATATCAATCGAGGTGAATAATGATGCTCTCGGCAGAATGGGAGATATTCAACATGTGAATAAATTGCGTTCACTTAGGTTTGGAACTAGATTCGAGGTTGAGGTTCCATGGTTCAATCTGCTCTTCAACATCTTGTTTTTGAGTCTAAAAGGTTGCAAACTGGTAAAGCTACCTGAGAGCATTTGTGAGTTGAACAGCCTTCGTTATCTTGATATATCTCATAGCCGCATACAAGAATTACCGGAGAAATTCTGGTGCCTTTACAACCTACAAATTTTTGATGCCAATCGTTCGAGTCTGCAAACAATTCATCAGGGCGTTACAAAGCTGGTCAACTTGCGTCGTCTAGCTCTGCCAGCGAAATGCTCTGACAAGTTATCAACTTTAAGTGGGCTTGGAAACCTGTCTTCTCTACGGAAGTTGAGCTGTTTTAAGGTTGGAACAAAGGATGGACGGAGAATTTCTGAGTTGAAGGGCATGAATCAGCTTACTGGGCGGCTTTCAATCAGATCCATTGTTAATGTTCGGAGTATGGAAGAGGCCGCTGAGGCTAGACTTGTTGACAAGCAATACCTTAAGGAATTGGTTCTACTTTGGCGATCGAACAGAGTCCAATGCTTGAGGAGGGGCGAGAACGGAGTGCTCGAGGCCTTGCGTCCTCCTTCAAGAACTGAACGTCTTAAAATCCATGGCTTTGGGGGCGATAAATCTCCAAGTTGGTTAAATCCAGAAAACCTACCTACTTTAACGAATCTGGAACTTTCCGAATGTGGCAATTTGAGATATTTAGCAATCCCCTTGCCTTCCCTCGAGCAGCTGGTGCTATCCTGGGTAGGAATTGAAACGCTCACAAGTTTTGCTGACGGTACGCCAGCTGGCTCAACAGACAGGATGCAGCAAGGCAGCAGCATTGCACGTCTTCCCCTCACACGCCTCACCACTTTACGCCTGGACAGCTGTGATAAGCTGAAAAGTCTTGACACGTCCCCGGAATATCTGCCGTCCATCAAGTCGATAGAGATTTCCGGATGTGGCAATTTGAGATATTTAGCAATCCCCTTGCCTTCCCTCGAGCAGTTGGTGCTATCCTATGTAGAAATTGAAACGCTCACAAGTTTTGCTGACGGTACGCCAGCTGGCTCAACAGACAGGATGCAGCAAGGCAGCAGCATTGCACGTCTTCCCCTCACACGCCTCACCACTTTACGCCTGGACAGCTGTGATAAGCTGAAAAGTCTTGACACGTCCCCGGAATATCTGCCGTCCATCAAGTCGATAGAGATTTCCGGATGTGGCAATTTGAGATATTTGCGAATCCCCTTGCCTTCCCTAGAACAGCTGGTGCTATCCTGCGTAGGAATTGAAACGCTCACAAGCAGCAGTAGCAATGCCTTTCTTCCCCTCACACGCCTCACCACTTTACGCCTGTGTGGGTGTGAAAAGCTGACAGATCTTGACCAGTTCTTGTCCCCGGAATATCTGCCATCCATCAAGTCGATAGAGATTGTGTATTGTGAAAGTCTAGTATCACTCCCTGTCCATACATTTGTGGGATTCACCTGCCTGGAAGACCTCAAGATCCAACGGTGCATCCAGTTGGTGTGCCCAAGGGAAATGGTTTTGCCCCGCTCGCTCCGACGTCTCTCTATTTGGCGTTGCGGTGAGCTCGACAAGTCATTTCCAGGCTGCTTAGAGGACCTCACCTCTCTCACCCTTCTGCATTTGGAGGAATGTCACAACGTGGAGTCGATTCCGTTGAGCTCGATCGACACTAGCAAGCTGAAATGTCTGCTTCTCATTGGCTGCTCGGAGTTATCATCCATCGGAGGACTGGATGCTCTTTCATCCATACAGCATGTCCAGATATCCTACTGCCCTAACTTACCGAGATACAGCAGCCATTCCAAAAGAGGGGACTGCAGCCCAAGGAGGTGACGGAGCTACTCGAATTTGCCAAATGGCGGTAAATGTAAGATCTCTAACCACCTGAGCTTCTATATGCAAATTCGTGCAGATGCTATATGTATCTTCCAGCTTGAAAATTTAGTCTCTCGATGTAGTAGTTCTGCCAATCTATAATAGGAGCTCTCCTTTCGATTTGACTTTCTTGCATATGGTGTCGCCTTTTCAGTTTATCGTAGCTGAAGTTTTCACCTGCCAACAGTCTTGATGTAGTACACCTGCCAACTTGCTAGTAGCAAAAAATTTTTAATTCCTTTCAAACAAAGGTTGTAAAACTCTTGATTGACCCCTTTATACTTTACACAGGAACGACCACCGGCCTTGCTCGTCCCTTGCATCTGGACACCACTTTGCTGCGTTTTTGTTTTTGCTTCCCGGATGCAAAGCAGTGTCGTCTAATGTGTTCTCCCGAGTTCCGAGCAACGACGAGATCGTTTTGTGGCATTTCAATCCTTGCCTTCAAATAGGTCATTTCTATCTTCCAACTTTATGGGCATCACTTTAGTCCTTACCTAACATTTTTCCTAGGGGTCAATTAAGCTTGGAGCACATTTTAATTTTTCAGCGTGAAATGTAGACCTGTCTAAGTGATTACCTTGAACTATATTACATTATAATCCTAGTGATATTGAAATGTTTTGCAGACTCCTCTTACGAATTGATGGATATGCCCTGTGGCGGTGCATCCTCTGTCCAATCATTGCTCTTTCTCCTCTTGTTGAATCTTGTTCCAGAAAGGATCTAACAATAATACATGAAATTCTAGAAAAGACAGGGTATAAGGATGACGAGGGAACAGCAAATGAGGTTAGTTTTTTTTTCTCATTTAATTTGTTGAGGGGTTTAACAACATTGCCATTCGATTTATGTGGGCTTTTTGATGTGAAACTTTGTATGTATGTGTCATTCTTGCATACAACATTATCAGAAACTTATAAGCAAGAGAACATCTCTTTCGTGTTGAACAATTAATAAAATCATTAGTACTTTTAGACATTATGGTACATTTTCTGTTTTGACTCGAGAGATAATATTATCAAGTAGAGCCTATGCTTCGAAAATCCATGTGTCAAATTATAATATGTTAAGTTACAAGGGGGGAATTTGATCTTCCAGTGATTTGTACATTCAAATATAAGTTAAAAATAGGATTCCATGAACAAAAAATACAGACTTGCTTGCGATTGAATTGCAAGCATTTACCATCAGCATTCCATTAAATTTCCATTTTTGTGATAAATTAAATCCCCAAAGCAAGTGTAAACTCATTGTTCAATTGTCTTTTCTATCAGTATTTTCCCTACAAGGTTTAACCCAATGCCACATTTGGCTATTAAGCAAGTTGAGATTTCTTTTCCAGAAATCTATGAGAAACCTGCTCCTAAAACTACAATATCTATACTTGTTTTATAACATAACAGAGGCAACGTGTAGCCCTGCTCAGAACAGAAATGGCAATGTTAGCGGTTGATAGTTGATACTGGCGATATTATCTCTATTAGGCATCCTTGAACAGTTTTTGTGAGCTGGGCAGTTGACAACTGGCTTATGACGTAGCAAATATCATTCCCCTACTATGCATCTACCAAACATGATCAGTACAAGCAGAGAATTAAGTATATGGTAAATTCAACACAGTATGTCACTAATGCAAGGGCTAATTGGAGCAACACCTATCATAGTAACAGATATGGTGAATATAACAGTCACCCGATTTTCTATAGTTAGGACACGTAACAAATTGAATATATATTAAAATAAAAAGAGGATGTAAGACTCTTAAGAGGTAGATATTCAACAAACAATGTGAGGGAGCCTCTGAAGCAATCGAAACATTTCAGAGTAAACAAAAACATAAGTGCTTCCACAGTTTGTACAACACGCTTAAAGCTACCCACATATGGAGTGAGAACGGTTTTGCAATACCCTTCATTTTCCTTTACCAACTTCGAATATATGAACCGACAATAAATTTCAGTGCATAACTTGGCTCTGCGTAAAACTAAACTATACATGTTGTAAGGCGTCCGTTTAACAAAGACAATATTAAGATGGCTAGTAACAATCAACTTTGTATCGATACAGCTACATTGGCAGCTAACAACAAAGATTTTCAAAATTCCCTTCAAAACTAGTAATAATAATATCACACACAAAATGGGCATTGTTATAAACAGAAAGGCATACCTTGACGCTGACCTTGCTCTTCACCTGTTTCTCGAGCGCGTCAATCATGGACAAAAACAAGAACAGCAAGACCAGTCTTCCCCTCACACGCCTCACCGTTTTACGCCTGCACGGGTGTCATAAGCTGACAGATCTTGACCAGTTCTTGTCCCCGGAATATCTGCCATCCATCAAGTCGATAGAGATTGAGTGGTGTACAAGTCTAGTATCACTCCCTGTCCACAATTTTGTGGGATTCGTCTGCCTCCGAGACCTTAAGATCCATTGGTGCCGCAGCTTGGTGTGCCCAAGGGAAATGGTTTTGCCCCCCTCGCTTCGACGTCTCTATTCAGGGTTGCGGTGGGCTCGAAAAGTCATTTCCAGGCTGCTTAGAGGACCTCACCTCTCTCACCCTTCTGCAGTTGAGGTATAACAAGGTGGAGTCGGTTCCGTTGAGCTCGATCGACACTAGCAAGCTGAAATGCCTGCTTCTCCGTGATTGATGGGAGTTATCATCAATCGGAGGACTGGATGCTCTTTCATCCATACAGCATGTCGAGATTCCGGCTGCCCTAAGCTTACCGAGATACATCAGCCATTCCTAAAGAAGGAACTGTGGCCCAAGGAGGAGAAGGAACTACTCGAATTTGTCGAACGGCGGTAAATGTAAGATCTCTAACCACCTGAGCTTCTAGAGTTATTTTTTGGGGGACCAAATTCAAATGGGAAACTTCGTCATATACCCTCCTCACATTTGAGAGTTTCAAGATTTACCCTCCCGAGTCACTGACATGTGGGGTCGGGATGAGTCACTGACATGTGGGCCGGAGGGTAAATCCTGAATTTCAGTCTAAGAGGAGGGTATATGATGAATAAATCCAATTCAAATTCGTGCAGATGCTATATGTATCTTCCAGCTTGAAAATTTAGTCTCTTGATGTAGTAGTTCTGCTACTCTATAATAGGAGCTGTTTGTTTTCGATTTGGCCTTTCTTGCATATGGTGTCGCCTTTTCAGTGTGTATTGTAGCATAAGTTTTCACGAGCCAACAGTCTTGATGTAGTACACCTGCCAACTTGCTAGTAGTAAAAAACCTAAATTCCTTTCAAACAAGAAGGTCGTAAAATCTGAATTAACCAAGCACGCTTCTATGGTCGACAGCCTTCTCTTGATTGACCCCTTTATACTTCTTACACAGGAACGACCACCGGCCTTGCTCTTGAGGCTTCCCGATGGATCTGGACAGTGGACACCACTTCGCTGCGTTTTTTGTTTTTGCTTCCCGGATGCAAAGCAGTGTCGTCTAACGTGTTCTCCCGAGTTCCGAGCAACAACGAGTAGTATAATGTTCCGAGTTTAATTCTTTATGATTTTAATTCTCTCCCTGTTTCATGTACCCCAACTTGATTTGAAGCCATTCCATGAGGCCAGGAAGAGAAAGAAAGCTTGTAGCATTTGTGGACAAACAGATTACGACATGCGGGGATGTCCTTTGTTGAAGTATTTCTATTTTGATGTCCTTCCTTTATCATCATCCTTTGCATTTATCTCTTGATTTGTCCAGTTGACAAGGTTACTTTTGTAGATGAGCTTTTGAGTTATGAGTGTAAGTTTTCTATGAATTCTCGTGCTTTCTTCTAAAGTCATCATTTCCCTGAGCAATGTGAAATCATATTTCTGTACGTCGACATTGGCCTCCCATCTCCATTGAGCAATGTGAAGTATGTAGATATAGGTCCTCATTTCGACCAACTTGCGTGCTAGAAATAGAAGGGCCTTATTCTGTTACACATCATTTTGCCTACTTTGGATTATGAGGAAGGGTTCTATGATGAAATAACTATTTGGGATCTTCGAACCAAGTATATAAAAAGCAACACTGAAATAACGGGACAAAAGTAATAATTAGATAGAACAATAACTAACACTTGACTTTGCACCAGTATAATCCTTCGATATCTTCATCTTTACCAGACCTGATATGCAGCAAGTATGTGCAGGCCCTTGACCTGATTGGAGATCGGAACTTTAGCATCCTTAAGACTTTCAAAAGGATGTTGAGGTGAATACCTTTCCTTTCTCTGTCTAGAACGCTTGAATTCAAGTTTCCTTTCTCCAGAATTATGTTGAGAAAATTGCACCAGGGATTTTAATTTGTGCCATTTCAGTCCTTGTCTTCAAACAGGTCATTTCTATCTTCCAACTTTATGGGCATCACTTTAGTCCTTACCTAACATTTTTCCTAGCTTGATAAAGAGTAATTGGACGTGGCAAGGGGTCAATTAAGCTTGGAGCACATTTTAATTCAGTGTGAAATGTAGACCTGTCTAAGTGATTACCTTGAACTTGAACTATATAACATTATAATTCTAGTGATATTGAAATGTTTTGCAGACTCCCATCTTACGAATTGATGGATGTGCGCTGTGGCAGTGCATCATCTGTCCAATCATTGCTCTCTCCTCTTGTTGATGCTTGTTCCAGAAAGGATCTAACAACAATACATGAAACTCTAGAAAAGACAGGGTATAAGGATGACGAGGGAACAGCAAATGAGGTTAGTTTTTTTTTCTCTCGTTTAATTTATTGAGGGGTTTAACAACATTGCCATTCGATTTACATGGGCTTTTTTATATGACTTATGCTTATTTTGTTGATTTTTTTAGGTGATCATGATTGACAGTATGCATGAAATAAGAGTAGAACTTTTGCACAACACTTATTAAATAACAGCTTAGCCACCCATTTGTTTAAACTCTTAAGTGGTTTTAGTTAAACATTGGTTAGAGTATGCTTTGAAAATGTTAAAGGTATATGTAGGGCACAGTCAGTCCTCTTTTTGCTTAAAGTAGAGAATGAGGTTATTTTGTCATTGCTAAATCTATATGCAGGCCTTATAATGGTTTGCCATTTGGTTATAATATGCTCTTGAGCTTGTGGTTTTGAGCTTTCATGGACGCGGAGCCCTAAGTTTTGTTTATGCTATGTTTATCTGTGATATGGAATCAGTTGTCTTTTGGCAGTTATTCTATATATGTTTATTGTCCTCTATCTATAGTTGTATAAACAGGGGAGGTGCCACAAAAATTTTTAATAGCAACACCGAATATGGGATGGTAAGTGCGTAGTGGTAGCATTCTGGGTTTAGAGGTTGAGTCGAGGTGTTACACAGCACAACATGACCCACTTAAGTTAACGAGCTTAATAGGCTGTGCCTACATGAGCCTCTACCTTCCATTTGGCCACCTCTGAAGGCAAGTGGCGTAATTTTAAGGAAAAAGTCTATATAAGAACTTTGCTTAAAAGTCCATCTAGCACCTTGAATTATGAAATCGAATATTTGACCCCCCCAACATTGTAATTCAGTTCAAATAACACCATAACTTAATTTCGGATGGTGGAATTACCCATGTGACACAATGAGTAAGTGGTTTTACCACGTAAGATGACACGTTGGTCATATTTAGATGAATGACAGGTAAGACCCATAGGACCTTCTCTCCCTAATCCAAACAGAGAGGGAAGGAACTACAGGGGCGATAGCCATGGAAGTATGGCTAGAAGCTCGGTGGAGGAGAAGTCCTTGTGGACCCCATGTATCACTGACTCAACTTGGCCAACGTATCATCCTATATGACAAAACCGTCTACTCATTACGCCATGTAGGCAATACCACCATGTGAAACCGTATTAGGGTGTTATTTGAACTGGATTGTAAAGTTTGGAGAGTAAAATATCTGGTTTCATAGTTCAGATACTGAACAGACTTTGAAGCAAAGTTTAAAATGTCATATGGACTTATCCCTAATTTTAATGGGTGATATATACGAGCCATCTTGATGCGTTTCAGTGGCTTAAACAATTTTGCCTGTAGCTCCTATTGATCTCCTATTTTAGGGCTCTTATATCATCTTATGTGTCATCAATTGTTTTTTCTCGAATAAGTAGAAATAAATGTTTGGTACACGAGAAAACAACAAAACGCGAGGCAAGCCGTCGGCTGCTCGCAAGATGAAAACAACCCACGATGGGGGACAGTTTAGTGGGTGACAGCGTTTAAGCGAAACAGGTCCAGGTTTTTTCTACGAGCGAATCTGAAACAAAACCAAAATTTGAAAATCAAATTTTCCTTGGTTTTGCTACTTTCTATCCCAATCCAATTCTCGCTCTCCCAGCCTCACAGCAAGCCCACCCAACCAAAACCAGCCCAAGATCATACCTCAACCGCCCCACTCACGCTGCTCTAGCGCGGTTATCGTAGCTGTCCAAAATCCGACGCCGCCGCTGATTTTTCTGGCCGCCGCGTCCTCCGCGCTCGCGCCTTCCGCCGCTACCACGCTGCGGCGCTTGAGTCAAATAGCCGTACCCCTCCCCTGACCACCCTAGACTCCCTCCCCTGCTAGGCGTCGCGCCGCCTCGTCGCAATCGGCCGCCGCCGCTCATTTCTTCCCTCCCAAGCCGACGGCCTCTCTCACAACCGACTCGACCCCTCTGACACATTTGACTGCCGCCAAATCCCCTCTGACACCGCTCATAACTCGTCCCTGCCAGCTCCCTTACCTAACCACGCCAGCCAGCCCTTCCCGTAAGCCATCGGAGCCAGGACAAGCTCGAACCGCCTTAGCGCGGCTATTTAAGCCCTAGAACCCCCTCCATTCTACAGCACACACCACCAGCCGGCATTAGCCGCGCCCAATTGCCCTGAGACCCTCCCCATAGCCGAGAAACCCGAAAGAGCCCGAGGTATGTTCAAATCCTCAATCCTTTGATCCAGTTAATTAGAGTCCGATTCCTCTCGTCAGTAGCATCACTAGGCTTTTAGGGACCTCCCCGAAGCACTATCTCGAGCTCCCATCGCCTCTTCTGCCCTGTCCGGGAGCGCCGCCGTGTGGCCATTAAGGGCCACCGTGGACAGCTCAAACCGGCCCTCCTCCGGCCAAGCCACCACCGCCACTAGCTCCACCTTGTCCCTTAGTTGCTCGAAGCCAAGCTTATTTGACCCGAAAGCCCCTAGTGCACCCCAGTACCATCGGAGACCCGTGAGTGCCCTTGGCACCGCCGCCGGCGAACGCCGGGGTTGAAGCTAACGCCAAGCCCAAAAATGGAACCTTAGTACTCCCATCTACCCGTTTCCACCCTTGGATTGCGCCACGAGAGCCCCTAGCACTACCAACTGCTGTCGCTTCTTTCCCCTGTTACCGGTCCAGAGCGGCTGGCCAGAGGAAGACGATGAAGACGCGGCTTGATCTTAGCCCTCTGCACCCGGGCCATCCGTCGGCCACGAAGCCCCAGCGCGCGCAGCCATTCGATGGAGATCGGACAGTTGTCGCACCGCGTGAATCGCCCACCAGGTCGACCCGAGCGCCTCGGCCCACAACCGCGAGCGCATGCGCGCGCGTGCGTAAGGAGACCGGTCCGAGCAGCCGACGTGGGCTGGGCCGCGAAGCACTGTAGCTAACCCGTGAGCACAGTAACCGCCTGCGATGAACAGTAAATCCGTTAACCCGTTACTGTTCACTCCAAAACCCGAAACCCAAAAGGTGAGTTTATACTCATTTGAACCGTTTTGAGCCCCTGAACCCATTTCCGAGGTCTGTTTCCCCATACCAAACCCCTGTTAGCCCAAAACCTTCATTTTAGAGCTTTGTCCGAATTTTAATTTTCGCTTTTCGGTCCAATTTCATTCCTTTGAAAGCGGGCCTAACTTTGTTTATTTTTGCGCTAGTGTCCAACGCCGCTGATCCACCGACACAGGAGGAGGAGGTTCCAGTTCCAACTCAAGATTTACCGGACTACGAATTAGTCGAAATCCCCAAATCGCAAGGCAAGTCGCATTATTCTTGATCATGTTGAACCTATGTCCATTAATTATTTAAATACACAATATTTTATTACATTACTTTTCCCCTGTTATTTTATGTACAATTATATTCAGAATATCATATTTTAGTTATAACCCACCACCGAT
The DNA here is from genome assembly GCA_036346265.1 of Melocanna baccifera. Taxonomy (NCBI): domain Eukaryota; kingdom Viridiplantae; phylum Streptophyta; class Magnoliopsida; order Poales; family Poaceae; genus Melocanna; species Melocanna baccifera. Next base: position 25,474,661 of record CM070700.1, on the reverse strand, counting down.
AAAGAAACCAACTTTTGTTTTGTTAGCCATGCTCATTTGACAAACCCTAGTACATAAAATATAGAATTATTTGTACCACATGATAGCATAGGAGCTCATGTTTTATACTGTTAAGTGACCCGACACTTGTCGGTAGGAATTTGTGAAATAAAGGTGGAGGGTAAGGAGTAGTCACGGGAAGCCATAAATTGGCCGGGTCCCCTGACCTTATCCTGAGAGGAGGAGGCATAAAAATGAAAGGATGCATTACAGTGGTACTAGCTAGTGTCAGGAGATGCCTCGGTAAGAATACAAGGACAAGACCCTTATGCCTAATAAAGAACATAGTACCCGCTCAACCACAAGCGTTGATTCGTCAAACCTGGATTAGTAGTCACCTAGTTCGGTTGAACCTTTACTAGTGCAAAAGAAGAAATGACGAGGGTGGTACAGTTGGACTACAATGATAGATCCTCACAAAACGGGTCCCTCTTTCTGACGTTGGCCAGTCGGATCCCCGGGTTTGTGCTGGTGCCTAATCTATCGGGTAAAGGCTATAAACATAATTGGGTAGGCAAAAATCTTTGTTTTCTTAATTCAGTCATGAGGATTAAGAAATCTTGTGGGTAAAGCTGAGCAGCTCTGCAGAGTGACATGCAATTAGTATTCGAGTACGCCGTGCTTCCGGTTAACGAAGTTATGTTTATTTGGGTGACTCCATTAATGAAGCATAAGTAGATTTGAAATGGTTTTGGTAATATGGAAAGCTAAATGACCAAGTTTAAAACCCTAAATTATTAAGAAGTTTTCATTTGTTTCATTTTAAACTGAAGACATTTATAAAAGCAAAACTGCATCCACATAAAATAATAGAACCATTATTTCACGCCCGTTGAACTCCCCTGCATGTAATTATTCAGTATATTCCTGTGCGACTTGTTGAGTACGGTGATTGTACTCATACTTGCTAAGCAACGTAAACAGAAATTGATCCGCAAGAAATCAAGGTTTTTGAAGAAGCCGAAGACGACAGAGGTGCTTTCGACGAAGTTGACGTTTGGTTTTAAAGGTTGTTCTTCACTCAGACTTGCCTGTGGCACCTTTTGTTTTATGTATTGTAAGGGCCGTCGCCCACTGCAAGACTTGGCTGCTTAAGCCTCTATATTGTAATAAAGTCAGTTTGTACCCCTTTTAAGTATGTGTTTGCAACAATATGCACTCAAATACAAGTACCTCGCGGTTGAACAATCCCGGACAACTGCAAGATGAACAGTATCGTACCGCTCCTGGAAACAGGGGTGTTATAGAATCGCTTTCAGTACGTCGGCCTATGATAGATTGATAGTGGATCTGTTGCGGCTGTCTGTCCATCCAATCACGAGGATTGATGGCGAGCAGCAAGCAGATAGCTCGAAATGTAGTGAGACGCATGCAGAGATGGAAGCAGCCTCTCAGCTGTGGAAGAAATCGGCTGTGGAAATTAAGGAACTTCTGAAAGTGCCAATGGAGCTTGTCTAGTTGGCTCAAAAATTGCATCTCAGCTGAGGAAAAGATTAACATGTTTCACCTTGCTCTTTCTCAAGCAGCTTACTCTGGATTTCACAATTTTCAAACGATTTTGATGCTAAATGGTAATGGGGGCAGCCATCACTGGACTTGTATATATAAGGGAAAAGTTCGTATAACATACCAATTTTACTCGAAATACCTTCTAACACTACGAACTATGAAATTGAACATTTGACTCTTTGAACTTTACAATCTAGTTCAAATAACACACCCGAATTTGGATAATAGTATTACCCACGTGATGCGATGAGTAGCGATTTTACTATATAGGATAACACGCTGATAAAGTTTGGGTGAATCATAGGTGAGACCATAGAGCTTTCTCTCCCTAATCAAAACAGAGAGAGGGAACTATAAGGAGCGGTGGATGTAGAAGCACGCCAGGGGGCTCGGTAGGGGAGAAACTCTTGTAGGTTCTATATGTCACTGACTCAACTTGACCAACGTGTTATTCTATATGGCAAAACCATCTAATCATCGTACCACACTGGCAATACCATCATACAAAACCAGATTAGGGTGTTATGGTTCGAGGTGTTGAATAGAATTTAAAGCAAAATTTAGAGTGTTATATGGACTTATTCCTATATATAATCTAGAACCTGTCGTGTCCTTAAGCACAAGATTTCCTTTTGGCTCATGCTGAAAGCCTGTCTTCACGCTCCAAGTCTATTGAGAAGGATGAACTATCACTTGTCAGATTATTATTGCTGTTCCTTCGTCGACAACAGGTTGAGGAAACTATTCAGCACCTCTTCTTTTTCTTTGACTGCCCCTTCCCCATTTCCAACAATAGTACAGGTATTAGCTGGAACCACAACATCACACCGAAAAGACAATCTATTGGTGCTGAATCGATCTCTGAAGCTCAAATTTCTCGTGGAAATTGTTATGGTAGCTTGCTGGCATATATTTGGATTTTGGAAAATTCGTAATAACAAGATCTTCAGAGGAGTCTTGGCACAGCTGTCAACATGGAAGTCGAATTTCTTCCAAGACATGTGTACCACCTGGCTAGTGCGTAGCCTCTTTCACACACCAGAAAAAAAAAGACAGTTTCTATTTAGCCCTTACTCAGGCTGGAGCTTCATCAGAAGAAGGGAATGCCTGCAGAACATACACTTGATCACCGACCTTGATGATCTTTCCTTTGCCCTTTACTGACAAAGATTCCTTGCAGACTAAATTTTGCCCAAAGTACACCTACAAAACTCGATAAAAATAGTGAATTCTTAATGACTAACTCTGTTCAGCACCTAGCTCCTGAACATCTTGAAGTTGCAAGGTCAACACACTTACATTCCATAACATTGTAACAAGGTACTAAGAGTAGAGTAGGTTGCGATTACCTGCCGTTTGTTTTTGTGGCTTGGACGCAGCACTTCATCAGACCGGAATGTCAATAGAGTTTTTGTTGGTTCGGTGCCAGGCATTGCATTGTCTTGATTAATGGTAGGCACCTGAAGCAGCCAACAACAAAACTAAGCAAAGAGCATACATATATATTGGCTTGTCAAAGTAAAAAGGTGCACATCATACTAACAAAGTGTGGTGATGTGAAATTTATATCAAACTAACAATTTCACATTAAACAAGTTTATAATTATTGGAAAGCTAAGCACGGCAGATCTAGAGTCTTTGACAAAAAGCAAATGCATGATGACATGAACACACTTTTCTGCTTACGATTTAGAGAAGAAAAAACTATGGAACTGATAACAATGAAGAGAGTACGGAAGATTCAAAATTACATCTTATAAGATCGTTGAACCACGATTATGATAAATTATCTGACAGTATAATCATTTAAGAGATCATACAGAAGATTCCTAAAATATTCTTAATCAGCAGAACCACTGATTTTTCCAATCTGCTATCGTGTTTCCTGTCAGACAGAAACTATAAAATTGACTTCAAATCCAGGAGGGTGATAACCACAGTACCAGAGCTGATAGTTTTACCTTGCAACGAACGCATAACTTCACACCTAGAAATGTTAACTTGTTTATCTTTATGGTTTTCCACAGATCCTCTGAGTATGGCTCACATCCATCCACTAAAATACTGCCCAAAAAAAGTCATCTCTGTAAGAAAACAAGCAATATAAACAGTATAGGTGAATACTAAGCAACTGTTTATCATAACAAAATATTTTTTCAGAAAATATAGGTGTCCAGATGTGCTCCTTACTTTGGTCTGAAGCGATTCATTGGTACAGGTTCTTTAAGGATCCCATTTAGTACATCCACTGAGCCCTGCAATTCCATGTGAAATTTCAACTAAAGTTTTGTGTTTAGCAACATTTCTATATAACATAGAGCCTTTCTCCAGAAACCACTGAACAGTACCTGGGATGCCAGCAGGAATGGGAAGCCATCAGCAAACATGACTTTGTATCCTTGAGCATAATCAGGATCAGTCGGCCTAATTTCCGACACTGTTGAAAATATCACAAAACATACATTCTCCATAAGCAAAAGAGAACATCTCTCGAAGTCAAGGGAAAATTATCAGAAGGTACATATACCTTCTTTAAACCGCACAAGTCGACTTGGGTTCCCAAAGTAACTGGAAAACCATTCAGCCGCTTCATCTCCTTCATCATATGCAGAACCACACCACTCCCACACAGAGACATCATCAATTGTGGCGGGTTCGCCACCAAGAGGGATATTCAATGGATCCATTCCGGGTGCTCGTATAACTGCAATCAGCAGTGGCACAATTAAAAATGATATCTTTAGACTTTAGGACTGTCCCTTGGAAAATAAAAATGAAATGGCATCACATTGTACATTTGAGCTTCCCATGCATATAGAATATTAGTGCTAGGTAAAGTTTTGCAAGATACAGTTACTTGACTTTCTTTAGCAAGGAAAACAAATATTTTTTGAAGCTAGAATTACTAGTTCTTGTTCATCGGCAACCAACATTTCAAAAGAAACTAAATCTGTGCGAACACTAAACATGTTTCCCTAAATACAAATGAGTAAATGACAAACAAAAACCAGCTGTACTTCACATCCACACATCAATTCAGTTTGTTTCACACAATTCTATATAATTACACTCCATCTTAACAAAACGATCAGTTAAAGACTACTATTATACAGAGAGATATGCGTTGCAAAGAGATGATGAAATTGACCAATACCCATGTGAGAGTCGGGCGCTGGCAGCCAGTCTTCGTTGAACGCCTCTGAAGGCATCTCCACCTCGACCAGCGCGAGCTTGGGCTCCACTCGCTGGGTGTAGGCTCTCCCTTTGGAGTTCACCACCAACCACTGCCGATCCCACCGGAACCCTGGTGATTCAAGCCGCAGGCATCCATCAAATGCAAAAGATTGCAGATTTATCCAAGAATGCGAGGAGTAAGTGAAGTACCAGTGGAGGTGATGGGGGCCTGGGGCACAGAGATGCCCCTGCAGGACTTGATTGGGTATACGATGATGGAGTTCACCGTCGCCGCCGGCTCCGGTGACCCTTCGCCGCCGCCGCTTACGAGGAGGGAGGAGAGGAAGGACGCGGCCTTCTCCATGGCCAATGGCTCGCTGGCTCTCTGCTGAATTACCGTACCCGTGTCCGATACGTATCTTATGTAGCGATATGTTATCGACGAATTGCAGCCGAAAAAAATATCAAAAAAATCCTGATACGGTTATGATACGGTGCGATACGTTGGCCCAATTGAATTATGACCCAATAGAAAATATGACTCAGCACCGAAGACCTAAACACCTCCCCAAAGGTTACTCTACATCTCAAGTGGACGAGCCGCCTGTCAAATATCACCAAAACCTCCCTATTTGCCTCCCTTCTCCTAGGTCGTCACCGCCGCCACCACTAGCCGAAGGCCATCGGCCAGCCACTGCTCCCTCGCCGCACACAAGCGCTGAAATCCGCGCTTCCTCGCCACTTGCTTGAGATCCTCTCATCGCGGCCGCCGCTGCTCACGCTAACGCTCGAGCGCCACGCTCCCGCTACCAGCGCCTAGAGATCCACCATGCCCTGGCCATCGTGCTCCCGCTGCCAGCGCCTGGAGATCCACCGCACCCTCACCGTCGTAGCGCCTAAGATCTACCAGTTGGAGATCCACCGCCTGGAGGTCCACCTGCCGGAGATCCGTCACCTGGAGGTCCGCCTGCTGGAGATCCTCTACTTCGCTATTCAATGGAAGTACTTCTCCCACTGCTCCCCCGATACTTACTAATAGAAAAAAGTAAAAAAAACAACAGTCTCCATTTTTAGCATTTAGTTGGGGAGTAAATTTTACAAAAACTCTATATTTTGCAATCCAAATTATATAAAATCGTAGAATTTTTGACATATGACTCTACTATTACATCTATAGCTCACTTTATACGTTGACGTGGCACTTAAAAGAAAGATCAATCTGGCTGCCGACGTAGAACCGAGAGACACATGGGAGATTGTGTCATTTTCAACATCGTAGCAACAAGGAGATCATCAGCCACACCAGGTGGCCGATTTGTTACTTGCATTTTGCAGAAGATCTCTTTGTCCGAGTAAATTGCTAATCTGCACCTCTAGATTCGTTGCAGGTACCAAAAGCTCATCCCGGACTACTTCTCGCTCGCCAACGGCGGCGGTGACGGCATGGCCCGGAAACCGACTTCAAGATCATGCAAGGACGACGACGGTCCGGGCGTCGCCACCGATGGCTCCCGGCAGGCCTCCTGCATCGTCGCCTCCCCCGCTTGACTCCAAGCCACTACGCGTCCCGCGCGCCACAACCTCCTTCGTTGTTGGCTGCCCGAAGTCCGGCATGCGACCACAGTCACCACCACCCCTCGGACTCCTCCGACACGGCCTCCTCGAGCTCTACTGGTGCCAGCACAGGCACCGGCGACGTGCTACCGCAGTGAGGGCATAACAAGCGGTCTCGCTGTCGGCGTGACTCCTCCGCGGCATCCTCAGCCAGACAGCCACGACACGGTCCACGCTTGGCCGGCAAGCTGCTGGAGGCTAATCCAGCGGGTGAGATTTTTGTGAAACTGCAATACAATAATATCTGGAGTTATATGTCAAATGCAAAAAAAAAAAATCTATAATTTTCTGTAATTTAGACCGTAACACCTAAGATTTTGTGAAATTTACTCTTAGTTGGCAATAAGTACTGTGAAGTTACAACGATTTGGATAGAGTTCTTTTAAAATAAAAAAATCTAAAGAAATCTTCCTCGTGCAAACACGCGATAGGGACCGTAACACCTAATAGCATATGTGTATTGTTATTTGCCAACATATATTTGTGAATAAGAGTAGTGTACCTAGGAGTGCACGCTGCCAAGGATATTATTGCGAATTGCGTAGTCTAATATTATCACGTTGATGTTCTTTAGCCTTTAGGTGATAAGCACATTGTTTGCTGCGCTCAGATGTTCGACGACCGTGTTCGGCGTCACCTTCATTTTACTGTTGCTTTTTTGTTCTTTTCTATTTTTTTGTTTTTTGTGTTTTTTTTGTATTTCTTTACATTGTTCGTGATACGTTAGCATGCCGTTTTTATTTTTATATTTTTTTAAAATTTAATTATATCCAATAAGTCAACTCGGCTACAGTAAAAAAATAAATCGGCTACAGTGAAATTTTAATCAAAAATCAGAAGTTATCGCTATTCAGAACGACCCATAGGCAAAAAAGAAAAAAGAAAACCAGATTCTTTTACGAGCGAAATCGCTTTCACGCTGACGTGTCGGTAGTTGTCCTGAGTTGGTGGATCTGTTGCGACTCCTCATCCATCCGAATGTGCAACCACGAGGATTGATGGCGGCAGCGATCACGAGATGCTCGAAAATGTGGTGAGATTGCAAATGGAAGCAACTGATACTGCAAACGTCCTCAACTACTAGTCTTCCTCCTGGTCATTTGATCATTGTAAGTTACTAGTAGACAACCAGAATTGCCATAAGGTTCTGAACCTAATTATAGCCTCTTGCTGTGCAACAAGTGCGTGTGCACCCTGCAACACGAATCTGACTGTTCTGGCCGAGAGAAATTCTCTACTCTCTCTTCTCTGAAAACATTCGTCTCGTCAGTATCCATGTTGCCGTCCTGGAACCCAACCGATAGCAACAATCATACTCTAGTAATTCATTTCGTCAGGTAGTTGTTATTGTTTTGTATTATTCTGAATAAAGTATGTGATTTCATAATGGCAACCAAGTCAATTATCTCTGATGAAGCAGCAGCTAACTGAAAAGTAGTGACCAGTGGAAAATGCTGTATGATCAACAGTTTTAAGAAGCAGGTGATTTTGTATAAAATGGGACAGATATAAAAAACGCTTCTCGAGCCTTTTTCCTGCGTAGATTTTTACAGCCAGAGTGCATAAAACAACCTACTAATTGGCTAGTTTATAGACACTCATAATTCAAATAGTGATGTAGACTCCACCTTATAAATTGATCTCCTCCACTTTATCTTAGCAATATAGTACTAAACCTTACATGTTTTAAAACTAAAAAAAATATCTCTCATTTTATGCGCCTATTTCTAACAGGACCAAAAGCCATGTAAGAGTCGGGCGTTGGCTGCCAATCTCCAGTGAATGCCTCCGGCCGCATGTCCACTTCGACCAGCGCAAGCTTTGGCTCCACTCTCTGGGTGTATGCCCTCCCTTTGGAGTTCACCACCAACCACTGCCGATCCCACCTGAACCCTGGTGATTTGAAGCCGCAGGCACCATCAAATCAAATACGACAAGACACCAAGAAAGATTGCATCTTTTCCTTCAAGAAAAGAAATGGAGAAGTTAAAGGGAAGAGAATGCGAGTAGTAAGCTAGTACCAGTGGAGGTGATGGGGTCCTAGGGCACAGAGATGCCCCTACAGCACTTGATGGGGTACACGAGGATGGATTTCACAACCGCCGCCGGCTCCGGCGACCCGCCGCCGACGCCGCCGAGGAGGGAGGGGAGGAAGGAGGAGGCCTTCTCCATTGATCGGTTCGGTTCGTGAGGTGGGGTGCTCCTGTAGTTTTTTTTTTGTGGGCCTATTAATTTAATAAATAATAATCATCGAGAGAAAAAAGTTAAAAGCTACTCAAAAATTAAAAAAAATCATCTCACCCAGTGAATTGTGCAATTGGTTTGGCGGTACATGCTGTACAGTTACAAAAATGCCCCTCGTGTCACTGGCGAGCTAAATACATAGTGCCACTGTACACGTGTAAATTTAGGCTGGGTTTGGTGTTGTGATATAGTATCTTTCAATACATATGTTTACTCTAGTATTGAAATTTTAAATGATGTTTTCGAATACGTGCATGCAGAATTTCTAAATTTTTGGCGAAAAATATGTTCAAAATTGTCGGACTGAACATATGAAAACAGTATCACTAAATCTTTCGTTAAAGGTGCGAAGCCGCGTTCCAAGCAATAACATCGAGTAAAAAAGGAATTGAGTAACAAATAACTCTTTCGCAGAACTATGACTGAAAAACATAAAGATGCTAGCTTTGTCTCTTTCATTTGGATTGTGACTGAAAATAACTCATTCTGATGGCGGCCTCAGAATTGTGGCGTGGCCAACTAGTTTTGTCTCTTTCATTTGGAAATTGCAAGTTACACAGCCATAACTGGCATCGGATGCTGAACTTAATTAAGTGTAGCCTCTCGCACAGCAAATGATGATCTCAGCAACTGAATTATTAAGGCCCGGCTTAATGTGGTTATAAAAGCATCTTCTTTTTAACTTCTAAAAATCGCTTTTCTACATTAATTAGTTTTTAAATAAAATATATTTTCAAAACAGAACATATAAATCGATTGTAGTAGACACTGCAGTGAATTCATTTATATCAGCCAAAATCACACGCAAATCCCTCTCCGTACTCTCCCACGCTAACAACCAAAAATCATAAGCTGAAACAAAAAAGAAAAGGCCCATAAGCCGTGGCTTTTGGTTTTTTGCATTACAACGACTAAAAATGCACTATCGGCTGTTAGTTTTTTCTTAATAATTAAATTTAAAAATTAAAAGTTATATCATTATGGCCAATACAAAAGGAATAAGAGGGAAAAATAAAAAGACAAAAAAGATAAAATTAAGAAATTAAAAACTAAAACCGTTTGGAGCAGGAACTTCAGATTTTTGAAAAGATGCACCTGAACCCGTCCTTCGAAGACGTTGGTAAGATATTGCATGATGGATTGAGACTTCACCCACTGTGTCTTCAGTTCCATGGGTGTTCTTCTGAAGTACACCAAACGAACAAAATGTTCAGGTTCAGAGATCACATCCGTATCTCTCACGTGCATCTGCATCTTGCATCACCAACCTGACTGTTCTGGCAAGAGAAATTTCTATACTATACTCTCTGAAAACATACCTCTCTTGTCAGTCTCAATGTTGCTGTCATAGAAACCAAATTGATAACAAAAATCATGTTATAGTATTTCAGCTCAATCGAGTGTTAGTGTTGCCTACACAAAATTAATGTGACAGACTTTTTCTCAAAAATGCAAGAGATTTGTGTTTCATTCATTAAGAAGAATATCAGCACTGCGGTGGCCTAAAGACCGAATTAAAGGCCCAAGATAAAACCAGGTACACAAAACACGATTCCGATAGCCCAACAGGGACAAAGTCCGTGTCTAACACACCCCGACGACAAGAGGGTGACCACCATCGATGGACAAGCACACGCAATATCGTCGCCACCCATCGCGCCTACGACCCGGCTGCTCTAACCACTTCAGCACGCCTCGTGGCAGCACGCATCAACATAGTGGAACAAAACGAGGAGGGTAGGGTAGGTGGTCCAAGGCAACGCCTTCAAACAGGGAACAACACCGAATGCATCACCGTCATCCGATCCAGCAAAAACCGGATCTGAAGTTTTCACCCTGGACAAATGCCACAAGACCTCGTGGTGAGTGAGGTACAGCTCCAAGACGACACCTCCAAGGAGGGAAACGACCCCCGAGGACGTCATCATTGTCGGATCCTGCTAAAGAGAGCAAGATCTAGGGTTTTTACGCAGAGCACGGCACCACACCACATGGAGCAAGCCTGTCACCCACCACGGTCCAGGTGTGATCACCTCACAAGGCCACCCAACACAAGAACAGCACCGCCCACTGGCATCTCCATCCGCCTCCGCCAATTAACGGCCACACCACCGTCTACCAGCCAGCCACAACCCCGCCCAGCCATGCACCGGCCGGCCCCCGATCCAACATCGAAGCAAGGCGCCCGCCGTAGACAATGTCGCGGCGGCTTCAATGGTGAGGCAAGCCTCTCTCACGCAAGCCAATGGTGGTAGCCGGTCGAGAACCCCACACCAACCAGACACCACCAAGAGCGGCGCGCGATCGCCAGCGGACCTACACTGACGCAAAGTGCCGATCTGGAGAAATTGTGGCGGCTTCAATGGTGAGGCCAACCTCCACCACGTAGGCTAACGGCGACAGCTGGTTGGGAACCCCACACCTACCAATCACCACCGAAGAGCATTGCCATGGCGGACCTCCACCAGATGGAAGCGCCAGATCTGGATCGCGGGTGCACAACGACACTCCCACGGAGGATCAAGCGCTACCGCGCCACCTAGCCCAGCACCGACACCATCCGCTTACAACCCCTGCACTTCAACTACGCGTGGTCGCCACGGTCCGTCATACCGCCACATCATCTCGGCTAGATCCACCAAGGAAGGGTAGACCGGACCCGATCGGCGGGAGGAGCAAAACAGATTAGATCGGGTGGGGTGCCGAACCCACACCGTCACTCACCGCGTGGTCCGCACATGCACCACACCACCAAGCGACTGCAGGAGACCCTACTGCCGTCGCCGCTCGCCGGTGGTAGTGAGGGAGGAATGCGGTGGTGAGGGGTGGTTTTGTGGGGTGGTTGAGTCACCCCCGAGTCGCCTGGGAGTGACTCAGGAAGAGTGGGGTTTTTGGTTTAGTTTCAGTCTTACAGATCGCGGGTTCATATTCACATCGAAGAAGGCAGTGAGGCAGAGCATTGACTGATTTCTCTCAGCAACCAACATGACTGAATTTATATATGACAAGTGGGTTTAGTTACAAATCGCACACAAGTAAGTACTGTAATCTGTTGGGTATATACACAGCTATAACTAAGAACAATTACCAATCCTTGGTCGAAAAAGAACAATTATCAATCAGAATAAGGGGAAACAACCACCATCATGGTATTTGTAGCATACCGTGCATGCTCATCGTACAACTCGAGCCGAAGGGTACCGCAGCAAAAGATGTTCCTCTTTCCTGCATACAAAACGAGAACATTAACAACACTGTGTTAGACTTAGTGTGTCAGCATATTGAGAATACACACACATTGCAATCTCATCGACGAACAAAATAATCTATGAACAATGTGTTGTGAAGGTGGTTTTGCAATTACTCACATTGGAAAGAAAACGCAGAGCAGTGTAAGAAGCAGTGCCAACAGGAAGCAGGTCATGCCGACAATTACGTATGCTCGGCCAAGGAAGGTGTTCTTCCCCCCTAGCCAAGAGGTGGTGGACAACACCAGCGTCTTCTTGCCGTCGAAGCTGTAGGAGTTGTAGTTGTTCTGCATCGTCACCATGATAAGCTCGCCGGCTTGGAGATCCACCTCAATCCTTCCATACAGCTTTCTGAAGGTTGGGAGAGCCGCAGTTCGCATCCAGACGATCAGATCTTCCTGCTCGCTCAGCTGTTGAAATTGCTCAGTTAACAGTTGTTGGCAGCCAATCTTGAATTTAATTTATTAAGTTGAACCGCATTTGAAATGTAGAAGTACAACTCGCAAAGCATACAGTACAGCACCGACATGCAGAAACTCAAAAATTTAATAGCTATTCTGCTTAGCAAATGACCCTTTTCTGACAAACCATTAAGATAGGATAACCCAACGGTTGCAGTAACAAGTTCCACAAAACTTACAGGTTTGCTTGGATCTAGCTGCCCACCACCAATAAGAGTCCCATTCTGAAAGTTCTTTGGATACACATGCTTGCCAAATATGTGCTCCCTTTCACTCCTCCATGAAATGCCTTGCTTGTTCACTTTCAACTTCTTGTTGCCAAGAGCGAAGCTGTATGTGTCGTTGAACAGGCTCCAAGCTATGAGTCCACATGGGACAATAGGACTTCCATTTGCAGTAGCTTCAGGTTTGCAGTATTGTGTATCGTTTACCTTCTTTGGATTACTCAGCTGCATATTGTTACGGCTCTTCACGTACCTGCATTCCCAATCTTATTTCTTCAGATCAGACAGGGTAGTTTTGCTTTTGTATGAATTGGTCAGTGAAATTAGTAGCCACATTTCTACCTTATATGGTTCTGGTAGAACTTATCAAGTTGATAATATATGTAGATTGGTTTCTTCATATCCTTAGGAACCTACAAAGAAAAAGAGGTCCTCATCTTACGGAAACCCTCTAATCAGTTGAAGACACAAAATGGGTTTCTTTGTACTACCCTAAGGGAGTTGTTTTACCTTGAGAATTCTTGTGCAGTTCTTATCTATTGATTGATTTTGGATGTAAGCAACTTTGTTGTTAAGCATGTTCCCTGGTACACATTTTGTATCATATTGATCGACCACTTCGACAACCTATTTGAAAGCAAACTGTTATTCCAAACTTGAATTTGAAGAAGAAAAGGTTTCGAGTACTGATTTATATATAACACAAAGCACAACTCAAACATACCTTATTTGAAGCTGCAATGCAAGCAAGGCCAATCGGAATGAAAATTAAGCCCACAAAGACAAGTACAGGAATAACCTGATTGTCCAAAGGTACGCAGATAGTCATCACATATTGAATTTCTCAACCATACTCATATCGAGAAAAATGTGAAATAATGAGATATGACCAAACAATTGGACTCACCGTATGGGGCGTCAGTATAGGCTTGCATGCTGGAAGTTGTTGCTGGGTAAATGCGTTATCTTCAAAATGAACAGAGTGAATGCAAATAAGTACTTGTTTCAAATTTTAACCATAAAAATAGCCGGTACAAAATTTTCAACAAGTAAATTACTTCTGGCTACTTGTAACTTTACTAACCACACTCCTCTAATTTGGGGAAAGGTTGTTCTTCAGTTTGCAGTATATCAAGTTATCAACAATGTGAAGTTTTTCTTTTTTAAAAAAAAAAATTATCAACAATGACTTGTACAGATGGATGGCTACATTTATGTCAAATATGTCAATAATTTCTAACATAATATGCTAAACTTCTACATTCTACTAATGGGAACAGCTTTGGCCTTTGAATTCATCTGCCTTTTTTTCATTGCACTAATAATTTTCTCCCCAAACTCTGCAAGCATTTCCGAATAGAGAAACTGCAAAGGCTACTAAGATGTCGTGCATCCAATGCTATACTGAATACCCACATACGACAGATCAATATCCAAAGTAGGTAAAAAGGGCTATATTCTAGAATCAAGTAACTGAAGTTATTAGAACAGTACAAGCAGAAGAAAGAAATATTGAATTTACTTCTCTGGGGGAGAGATTACACTGAGGCTTGTTGCGCTTCTTCATGGCGGCTACCGGATCATGGTCGGAGTTTGTTCCAGCTCTGTCACCGTTCATTGGTGGCCTTGCCATCTCGGGCCAAGAAAGTGCTACAGTGAAGATCCCTGTCCTGCAGCTGCTTCAAGAAATGCTAGAGAAGCTGGGAGGGCCTAATGTCCCAAATGTCAGGCAGAAACAAATGGTGATGTAGTACTAGTTTTCAGAAAAGCTTCATCAGGAGAGTGCAGGACGAGGGAAAGAATTAAGAGGGTTTAGGAGTAGAGACGAAGCAAGGAACTGAAAGGGTAGAGAGACAAGCTGTCCTTCAGAGCGTGTGTTGGAAACCAGAAAGGTAAGCATCACCTACCAAACCGCCTGCATCACTTTACCCTTTCCATAGAAGATCTTGCTGTTCTGCTTTGGATAGCATTAGCTTAATCTGTGTATCTGTATCCACTAAAAATGTTGTTTTTTTTTTCAGATGTGTTTATCAACAACCGAGTGAAGAAATTTGAGCTCACTCTGTGGGGTCCACATGACAGCTCCAATTTGCTCAGTACAAAAGGTGCTCATGGATTGCATAACACGAAGCAAAAAAGGCTACAAAATTTACAGCATCACCGGATATAGTCCAGAACACGACGGTAAAACGATGCAAAATATCAGCCGACCTCATAACAAAATTTCCAATCCCAGCAAAGCAAGCCAAGTTTGCCAAAGGTATGGAGCAAACAACTCAAGTCGCCTATTTCAACCCCAAGATAACTTCAACCACTTCGAGCTGAAAAACTTTTGAGACCAACATTCAGTACAAATTATTGTTGTCCAAAACAACTGCAGAAATGCAATGTTGGCATGCAATGCTTAGTACGACACACTAGCTTAATGGAACTCCTGACGATCTCCTCCCATGTCCTTTCTATACCTCAATATCTCAACACCTAGATAGTCGACAATTCCCTGTACAGCAACATGAGGTTTCCCAATCTTCACTCTGACGGCTGAGATTTGGGGGAACTTAAGCAGTGTAGCCCTTGCAATCCGGTGAGCCACTGATTCCAAAAGATCATGCGATGGGCCTTCAACTACATCCTTGACGATCCTGTAAAGCATGAACATACTTGAGTGTTAGGGAATCGGTAAGAATAGACAAAAAAGGAAGTATGAAGTGAACACTGAACAATCCCCTGGTAAGCTGCTAAAACGGATAAAGAAATTTAATACCTTAAAATTAATAAATTAAGACTTTTTAGTACGACTGTATGAGTGGGGAAGGCAAAAATCTACCAGCGAGAAAATATGGCAAAAATAAAATCAAAGCCCCTTCTCTGCTAGTCGATCATACATACACAAACACTTGTTACCTGTAGATATCTGTGTAGCTAACTGTATCAGATATGCTGTCGGTTTCACCAGCAGCACTCAAATCCATCCATGCATCAACGTCTACAACAAACTTTTGGCCTAGAGTCTTTTCTTCTTGTTTCACTCCATGGAAACCATGGAACTGCAAACCCCTAAGTACAAGTTTATCCTTGTCAATCAGCTCCCTTTCATCCATACCGAAACCTGAAACACAGAACAGTTTAGTCAGGTAGCAAATGAAAGAGCATGACATGTGTACCAAGACGCTAAGATTGTGGGCTTGTAGGTGAAGTCCAGTCTTCAGATCGTTTTGTTCAAGTTGGCCAAGTGACCAAAATCGTTGACGGATATATCAGCAGATACAAGCTCTAATCTTACTAACCTGACCCACTTGTACTCAATTGGTTTTGTTGAGAGCTGAAGATTGCTCTGTGAAGTAAACTATATCCAGGAGGTCGCTGCCTGATGGGAAGCAAGCAAGGGACACCAGCAGAGAAGCGCACGAAAGGCGTATCTCCTGAACTTCCCCACTTAGGCAGATGTGCAATCTGATTCTGACCCCAAAAGCTAGTGCAGGAAGAAGAGAGCATAACAGCAGAAGGAACACCGCCTTGTCTCGAATGTTGATTGCTGAGACACCGCCTAGGCTTGAATGAAATCAATACGAAACTCAGGGATATCTCATGTCGGTTAACCAATCGGGCCAGAAGAACATAGAACACAGTAGCACCCGCGCACGCGCAAAGAACCAATCTGCAGACGAAGCCTTGATCCTGACGAGAAAGAGAACTAAGGAAGAATCTGTAGACGCCACCATTTAGGGAGATGAAGAAAAGAATACCTGAGAGCCCGTGAAACCTTGGAGCGAATCAAGAAAACCTTTCTTTTCCCCTTCCCCCCTCGGCTTCTTGATGGAAAAGGCGGCGGAGGACGATGAGGAACGAACAAAGGTGCCACCTTTAACGGCGACCAATTTTCTCCCTCCCAACGCTCGTCCTTCTCTCTTTCCTTATTTTCACCCAAAGAAGAGGAGCTTTTACATGGGAAATGCCGATGGAGTCACCGTGAAATCTCAGGTTCGGCAGCCGGCAATCGGGAGAATCTCCGATGGTTTCGCTTTACACAAACCGGAAAAGAAATTTGGCAAAGATCTTCATAGCTGTGCACTTTTGCGTGTGTTTGTGTTCGGGTTGTGGTCAGGTTCTGCACTTCGCAAATACAAGCCGGCTGAATTGAACACCACCATAAAATGTTTGAAGTAGTGCGTGTTATTATTAGCGCAAACAACTGTTAAATGAGAACTTTTTTTCGATTTCAAAATTTAACTCAATTTGCCTTCGAAATTACAATGACAACTTGAATGAGTTGTTCAGCCTTGAAATAATAGCACAAGAATATTCAGCAAGGACATGGGAGTCATGGACGTAGTATTTCTAAGAGGGGGGCAAAAGAGAGAGCAAGGCATAAAACATTGCTCGGTTTATTGAACAGCAATTGAAACCAGCATGCTACAAAATTTTGGTCATCTTAACTACAACAGAGTTCTACAAATTCGACATCAGAAAGGTACATGCTCTACAAACTATCTTGTTGCAGTTTCATCCCTCGTGTCACAGTGTTCGAGCAATCAAGAACTTCAGTATTCAAATTTAAGGAATTGAGAAACAGATATGGTTGTGTTTAGCCTTCTGTTTTAATCAGCAAAGGGCTTTTATTGTTTCTTGCTGACGTCGAACTTTAGTAAGCACTGGCAGTGGGAAGGACTTTCCGGTTTCCACCAATTAGGTCAGCACGCAACAGTCTCCAACCAGTACAGAACATGATCCTCTCAGAAATGAACTCACAGGTTAGAATGTCCAAACTTGAATGCCTTCACAACTTGAACACCTCAGAGGTGCTATTTCTCAATGTGTTGCCTGGATACCAAACACATGGCATGGGAAGCACCTATTGCAACGGAGATGACACGATGAGGGCCAAAGTCCTCATCACCGTCCGTGAGAAAATTAACTTTAACTGGCAGTGGCTGAACTTCTGGCAAACCAGGGACACCTAGCTGGCAATCTCTTGCATTTCCCCACATGTACAAGTCACCTTTCTCTGGCCAGACAATTAAAACAAAGTAAATTCGGGTTAGTTCTTTATAGAGAGGAAAGCTGTAGTCGCTTGCATTTAGCTGATAGAAAGCAAGATGTAGAACTGAATAAGGCAAAGCATGCTAAAGACCCAGAAAGTAGACCAACCACATGCCAAAAAGTAATAACCTTTACAATGTAATATATATGGTAATCAAAATAGATTGAGCAACTCGTACTCTAATTAAGACAATGGCATTTACTAAAAAATAAAGAACAGCACAAACTGGTAAATCATCAAAATCAGTTGTTTCATTAATAGTACTCACTGCCGCTGTGTAAGGGTGGAGCAGGGGTTCGGGAGTTTTCTCGATCTGCGTGAGAGGATCTTCTTCTTAAGCAAAATGCCTGAGGGCCGTCTTACCCCCCGCAGGTCGAGTTTTTTTTATTAATAGTACTCACACTTAAATTAGTATCCAAGGAGGGCATGTTAAATTAGTATCCAAGGAGGGCATGTCTCATGCATAATAAAAATGCTACCAATTTTCGTGCTAACTTGTTATGGTCTAGGATCCTGATGAGCATTGTCTTATGTGTACCTTTGTATTAGGAAGAGTTACATACATATCTTCATATTATAAATAGTTTGCACATCTTCATATTTAGATAGTATAGATATGATCTTATCTTTAGTTGATTGACTGTATTAGATTACGTTACTTTCTATATCGTTAGGGGCTAACATCATCTATACAAAGAGAGTAGCCACAACATTCATAATCTAGGAATGAATAATCAAATAGGTCTCTGGTCTCCCTTTTCTTCTAAAGTTAAGCTTCAGAGTCTCTCTACCACGTCAAGAAGAGCCATGGATGGTTAGATGAGGGCGAGCGCTCTACACTCGGTCCTTGGACTTGTGCCCAACCACCGACCACAACATTTGGTATCAGAGCCAATCGTTGCCCCTTCTACCATGTCAGGCAATGAGGGTTTCAATTCCAATACAAGCAGCAACATGCTAGGTCACATGATTAAGATGTTTGGTGTTCCAAAGGAGGAGAGAAGCTGCGCCAAGATGAAGGAGCAGAGGGAGGTGATGCCTGTTGTCGCCAACATGGCTCCATCTGTCCATCACCACTTCCATCACCTCTAAAACTAGTGCCGCCATCGATGCCATTGCCACCATCATTACCAATGCTTCAATAGGCAGCGCTGTGCCTCTGGTGCCTTCACAGAGGAGGAAGGTTGCCATTGTCCAGCAGCAGTCCTCTCCACGTGGCCAACTGATATCGTGCCTTCGTAGATGTGGGGCGAGGCGGGTGTTAGGACCGCAACGGTGTCATGTTCTTTTCCCCGTATTAGCAGGAGGCAAGGTTATTAAGTCAACAAGTCGACACTACCTTTCTAAGAACCGACTAGTCGACTAGTACTGTTTGTACTGTTTATATATATATGTATATATAAAGATGGATTTTATTGCAATTTTAGAAAACAAGAGGGCTAAATTGCAAAATATCAGTCCTCCTTATAACCCGCCCCTGACCTCGCCTCTCTCCGACTCGCCACCCGCCCTCGCCCGCTCGCTCTCGCCTTCTCTCTCGCTCCTCGCCGCTCCTTTCGCGCTCTCTCGCTCTCACTCGCTCTCTCCTCGCCTCGACTCGACCTCATGCGCCGCTGCCTCGCCTCTCCGCCTCCTCACAACAGCGATGGATCCGAAGCGGAGGCGATGGCGAATCCGGCGGCGGCGGTGGCGATCCGGCGATGGCGGTGGCGAATCCGACGGCGGCGGCGCGGCTACAAGTCGAGTCAACTGCTCCAGTCGGTCCTGCGCCACCGACTTGTCGACTAGTCGACGACTTAATAACCATGGCAGGAGGAGCATCGATGCTATCTCGCATAGCTTGTCCATGTCGTCAGCGCCTCCTGCAACGACAAGTCACACCAAGAGACCACAGTCCTCGCTGTTATCCATCGGAGTGTTGCAGATTCTTCCATGCGACGTTTCATCGGCGCCACGGGCTCTCATCAACATGAGGTTACGAAGGATTTCAACCATAGCCGCCACCTAATAGCTCGAGGACGAGCTGTCTCGCCACAGGGAGTGTAATGTTATGGTCTAGGATCCCAGCAGGCACTGTAGCAATCACGTGAACAGTACCATCGGTACTGTAGCACGCATGAATAATATCGCATGGTACTGTAGCATCTGTTTAGGTATAGGGTCTTATGTATATCTTCGTATTAGGAAGAGTTAGATACATATCTTATTAGGAAAAATTCAATGCGCATCTTCATATTTATATAATATGAATATAATGTTATCTTTAGTTGATTGGCTGCATTAGATTGTGTTAGTTTTCATATTGTTAGGAGCTAACCTCATCTATATAAGGAGAGAAGCCACAACATTCATAATCAAGGAATGAACAATCAAATAAGCCTCTAGTCTCCCTCTTCTTCTAAAGTCAAGCCTCTCTACCATGTTAGGAAAGAGTCCTGCAGTGGCTAGATGAGGGCGAGCCCCTTACCCATATCCCTTGGTCCTCAGACCTTATAGCCAACCACCGACCACAACATAACTCATCAACAAGGATTTTATCTATTATATCTGAAGTACATGGCCTGGTATTTTAAATTATACAGGAGTGTTTAGTAGTTTCTTCAACATAGTAATAGTTCTCGCTCTCCAGAATGGTATTCAAAGTACATAATTTTAGTATCAGTTTACTCACTGTACTATGGCAGTACTGCATCCTTAACATTTCCTGCCAATCTTAAGCAGAGACATTTTTTCACTTCTTTTAAACCAAGACTTCCTTTTACACCACATTTTAATCACGAATGAAAGATAAGTGCAACCAAGAACAACATGTCAAGAGTTCCCTGCACAGCAACAGGGGCACACGGCATTGAATGACTAACAGAAAAAAAACTATAGCTTTCACCTGATATAGCAGCAGAAGTCGATCCTCCACAGGCTACATAGACAATTCGCTCCTCAGACAAAGCTTTGATGGCAAGTGGGACTCTATGGTTTTGAAGGGTGGGATGCCCAAGTTGGCCATGTCCACCATGTCCCCATGAGAGAACTTCACCTTCATCTGAATACATTTAACAAAGGTAAGGCATTTCACATGATTGCATGCTGCAACAGCCAGCACAGTGTTAAGTGCTTGCTATAACTAGAGTCTGAAATCAATACAGCTGAAATAAATATTTCTATAACAGTATAACTACAGCGGCCATACTGGCTCCTGTAAGTTCCAACAGAACTCGATTTATGATCCGATGTGGTTTTCATCATTGCATCAAGCAAAACCAACAGCAGGTATAATTAACCCATTTATTAAGACAACAATATTTTATATTTGAAATGTGTATAGTTCCCTTTTCACTTCTGTGTGGATGTTCTTTCAGGACTTTGATTGCAAACGCTTACTTTGCCAATGTAATATGCTTTTAAATTTTGCTAGGAAAATCGCAGAAATTACCTTCCACTAGTAACAGGGAAAGCATCAGAATTTGCAGGTAGTGACAACTTACCAGTCAAAGCTAAAGAATGATATCCACCACATGCTACTTGGATTACACGGACATTTTTCAGGCTAGGGACAAGCTGTGGCCTCCAATCACTGGAATTGCTTCCTCTACCCAGTTCGAAGTTTGAATTTGCTGGAAATCATATGCAAGTTGTAATAACTCATATAGCAATAAGTTACCAACAAGTATTGGGAAAATTTTAAACTAAAGGGTAGTTAGACAGTTAGATGAGAGGTGCATTTCAAAACTAAAACGGTACACAATCCCCTTACAGTGGAAACTGGAAAGCCAAAATGAAGAGATGCATTTCTTTGCCATCTAACTCAACAAGAGAGTTCAGAAAATTTAGAATCTAACTAATGCTATGTGGTTCCACTTCCACCTGGTATAAAAATTGACATGCCTAAAAGTGAAGATTCTAGAGCCATGATGATTGGAGGAGATGGAAGTACATCAAATCAGCTATGTTCTTGACTGATATTAGCTTTGTTTTTTTTCAGGGTTGACTTGCTTAGATAGCCAACTGAAAGCTAGAGTGACATGTCAAATACTTTGTTCGATACAGATTGGGGAAGCTTAAGAGCATTTCAGTAAAACTATCAAAGCCCAGGTAACTTATGCCCACTGAATGAAACATATGATCTGGGTATGAAAATGCCAGCTAGTAGAGGAAAATACTATACTGCTACAACATATCACCCTTAGCAAAAGCACCTCGTATGATCATAACTGCAGGTTAATATGAACTGCAAGGCCTTGCTAGCACAATTCCCTCACTTTGTTGTCATAAAAGAAAAAACCAATCCAATAAGGCAATCAGACAACTTATTCCTAGTATTTATAAGAGTATTGGTGCACAGAGAACTATATATTCTAGTGTCATTAGTGGATGCATAGTCACATCCTAACCTCCCCAACTCCACAGCTGCCCATCCGAAGTCAGCACCATCGTGAAGAAGCCACCACAAGCTACAGCAGCAACTGGAACAGGCAGCGCATTCACCTTGGAAGGAACACTAAGAGAGCCAGCTTCACCTGGACCACCCCCACTTCCAAGCCCCAACCTACCATCACCTTCATCACGACCCCAAGTGTAAAGTTCACCTGTAAGCAAAGTGCAAGGATCAGAGCTGAGGGAGTTTGATAATCACAAAAGGCCAATACTCCACAAATGATTATCACTAAAATTTCTTCTCTCCCCTTTCTCATTATGCAATTGCGAAATGCAGCAACAGCTGATCCAGAATTATCTTTTAGCATTAAGCATGAACCAGACCAACCTGAGTCTGTGATTGCTGCGGTATGCGCTCCACTTGTAGCAATGTGTGATATCTTCCCTTCCCAAGGACCATTCACTTGCCTTGGCAATAGCTCTCTATGGTAAACATAGTGACCTAGAGCTCCAAATCCACCATAACCCCTGCAGGCTACAGTAAACTGAGTGATGCAGCAGCCACATCAACCAAAATGCAATGCTTCCTGTGTTCTTAAAAAAATTGCAATTCATTCTTCTAATCTTCTTGCAATTCATCCAGAGAGCAATTAGGAATCTAATCACATGAAGCAATTTCAAATGAGCAATGTGGCAGTTTCCTCACCAGGTGAAGACGTCTCCGGAGGCGGTCAGCGCGGCGGAGTGGATCCGCCGAGGGCGAGGACGCGGAGTTCGCTGAGGTTGGGGTTGGAGCGGGGAACGAAGCCGGAGGACTCGTCGCCTAGGCCAAGGCGGCCGCCGTCGCCCTTGCCCCACACCCAGGCGCTACCGTCGACGAGGAGCGCGGAGTGGAAGAGCCCGCAGGAGATCCCCACCTCCACGCCAGATGTCTCCGCAGCGGCAGGAAGGCGTCCGGGGGAGGGCGATAGGAGCGGCGAGGGATCAGGGAGGAAGAGGTGGGCGACGGGGGAGGGGTAGAGGCGGCGCTCCTCCTTGCCGCCGCCGAGCTGGCCGGACGCGCCGCGGCCCCAGGAGAGGAGGGACACGGGGGTGGTGCCGCTCGAGTAGAGCGTAGGGGTGGGGTTCGATGCGGTCGAAGTGGAGAAACGGCGGCGGAGGGGGATGAGGCGGCGGAACATTGCCGGCGGCGGCGGGGGGCGGTTGTTTGGCAGCGAGAGACGAAGAGAACTGGACAAGTAGTATCAAAGCGGGCCCACGGGTTCGAACCCGTACCCGACCCGAGAGAGATTAGCGGGTTAACGGGCGCCTCCATCCAACTTGGCAACGAACAGACCTGTCAATAGGCCATGCGGAGCTGACACGGAATGGGTTCAATGCAGACATGGCCTATTTAGGTATAAAAAATAAATAAATCGTGTCGTGCCGGCCTGTGTGTCGTGGTCCAAGCACAGGCACGGACCACGATCGTGTCGTGCCGGCACGGACACGATTAAGGTTTACCGGACTGTCCCAAGCTGACATGGTACGGGTCCAATACAGGTACAGCCCATTTAGACACAGAAAATAAATAGGTCGTGCCATACCGGCACGGGCACGGTTAAGACTTAACGGGCCGTGTCAGCATGGTTGGCTCGTTAAACCGGAAAATGGGGAAATTCAAAAAATTATAGAAAATTACAAAAAAAAATTATAGATATTATTAATCATCAATATAAATATTGGCAATGTCATATAATGAGCTTTATTAACTTGTAGAATATCAACATGGAATTATAGATTGTTATATGACTAGAAAATTACAGAAAAATTGTAGGAATTGAAGAAAATTATAGAAAAATTTAGAAAATTATAGCCGTGTGCGTGCCGACCACGGCCAGTTATCGGGCCATGCCGTGCCACCGTCGGCCAGTGCGGCACGGTCCACGGCCGTGACAAATGGCCCACAACTTAAACGGGTCGTGCCATACTTGGGCTAGGTCAATAGTGCCAGGCCGCGGGCCGACACACCAAGACCTAGTCCATTGGCCACCTCTAGCACCGAACCGCACAAGGGGAGGGGAGAGACATCGGCGATCGGCGGTTGCTGCTGCTACTGATCCTCCTCAGCATGGCCACTCTATGTTGGAATCCTCCAGCGATCGCCATGGCAGTTAGCGATCGACCAAGACTGATGTAAGAGTAAGCTGTTAAAAAAGACTTGAGAGATTGAAATGTATTTAAAGAATTAACTTTGTATAGGAGATATGGAAATTAGTGATCCACTCACCGGAACTATAAGAAAGGTTATGGACAGTGTTTTAGACTCTTGACTCAGTTGGCAGCTTGTATGGTTTAGGGTTTCAGTGTTATAGGTCTCCAAGGCTCTTGTCTTTTTAACCTTGATGAGGTTTCATTCCTAACTCACTCTAACTTATTTAGGACAAGAAGCTTTATTTTTGCTTGTTTGTTTGTTATTTTGGTTTGGTTTACGTGGTAAATTTTGGGTTCGGGCAGTGGCAAAATTCATTTCCATGTTTCGGATGCAATTTATGATTGCAGTCTGCCAAGCCCACGCTATTCAAATTAGTTTGTGTGTTGTTTTTGTTAGACGACTTGGTGGCCATCCGCACCTTCCACGCTACAGTACCATGCATGGCTTGCCGCATATACTCTCCATCTATAGTGCCATGCATGGCTTGCCGTCTATACGAGATTGCTTCGGTTACGGCAAGCGCGTATCTGAATTGCTTGTTTCGCAACTAATCTCAGCTTTCTATCTCTAACCATGCATGTAATCCCTCTAGGATTAGTTGCTTCCTTTTCGTATATTCAGTTGCCTCTCTGGCTATATATGTACCGAACCTATCTCTTGAATAATTTTTTGCGTGATTAATCCCCAAACCTCACGCTTTCATGGTATCAGATGGTTTTGCATCCTTGCAGCCATAGCTTCCGCATCATCTTAGCCGTCGGCCGTCGCTACTTCTACGTGCGCGCTCATTCGCTACTTCCCGGCCGCCGACGTCTCCACCGCGTCTTCTCCATCATGTCCGGGACTTCATCCGCAGACGATCATCTTGCTGGCTGATGAGGCGGAACGCCTTGCCACGCAGCGGCCGCGAAGAGCGCACGCGCCTCGGCGAGCGAACTCGCCTCGGCGGCGAACGCGCGCCTCAACGCAAAAGCTCAGTAGCGTCCTCGGCGCCAAGGCGCCCACGACGACCAACGACATGCACTCGAGGCGCCACCATCGCCTCGCTGCATGCGCAAGCCGTGACCGTTATCAACATCCGCTCTCTTGTCCCGTCGTGCTCGACTCGGCAACGCGAACTACACCAAGTGGCGTGGCCACTTCCTCCTGCGTCCTCGGCAAGTACGAGCTCTCCGATCACGTCCTCACCGACACTACCCACCCCGACAATCCACCTTGGGTTCGCATGGAGTGTACCATCCTCGGGTGGTTGTACGGCACCATCTCCGCTCATCTCGTCGAAGTCGTCATGCAACCTAACGCCTCGGCGCGCCGTGTCTGGCTCGCCCTCGAAGAACAGTTCATCGGCAACAAGGAAATCCGCGCACTATACCTCGACGCGGAATTCCGCAACTTCAATCAAGGTGACCTTTCAATTGCAGATTTCTGTCGTAAAATGAAAAGCATGGCCGATGCCCTTGGAGATTTGGGCGAGACCGTTCATGACCGCACGCTCGTCCTCAACAACTTGCGTGGTCTGAACGACAAGTTCTCGTACATGGTGCCGATGATCAAGCGCATGAAGCCGTTCCCCTCTTTCCTCGAAGTCCGATCTGACTTGATGATCGAGGAACTCACCGTGCATCACAAGAACAGCTCCTCTTCCTCTACGGTCTTCCTTGCCTTGGGCTCGACGTCCGGGGGCGCATCTTCCGGGGGCGCGTCCCGACCTCCCCACGGTGGCCACTCCAACAACGGTCGCGGCAAAGGGACAAAGGGCCGCAGCCACAACCGCTCCACTAGCCGCAACAGCGGTGCCCAACACAACCCCGGCGGTTACCAGGGTCCAGCACCTGCCTCCAACGCCAACCAGGCGCATCCACGGGCCTCCCTCCCCAGCTTCTGGAATCCATGGACTGGAACAGTCCAGATCTGGCCGCATGCTGGCCACCCAGGCGCTTTGATCCTTGGGCCGCGACCCACTCCGGCGCCCGGCATTCCGCTGGCCTCTGCGAGCTCCATCGCGGCGGCCCGACAGCGCACTCTGTGCGGCGCTCCATCGATAGCTTTGGTCCAAGCGATGCGGTCGACCCCGGTATCCACGGATGCATGCAGCCCATCCCGTGGACTCCCATATCTGGCGCCGGGCTGTGGGACCAAGCAGCACTCTTGACCAACTTCAACACGCTGTCCCTCACGCCGCCACCCTCCGGCGAATGGTACATGGACTCTGGCGCCACCAATCACATGGCTTCGGACGCCGGTGTCCTCTCCATCTCCCACCCACCCCCTCCTCTTCCTTTGTTACTGTCGGTAATGGCTCTTCCGTACATGTCGCCTCCACCGGTAGCACCACCCTTTCTGCTCCTCACGGTCATTTTTCTTTACAAAACATCCTTGTTACCCCCAAATCATTAAAAACTTGATTTACGTTCGTCGATTTACCATTGATAATAATCGCTCGTAGAATTTGACCCTTTTGGTCTCTCTGAAGGATCTTCGCACTTTCGGGCGTGATCGCCAGTGCAATAGCTCGGCCCTCAGTATCCATTTGCTCACCGTGCACCCTCGACCACATGCCCTCATCGCCACCGCCTCGGCCACCGTTTGGCACCGTCGCTTGGGTCACCTCGGTGCTGAAGCTCTTTCCAAATTAGCACGCTCTTCAGCTATCTCTTGTAATAATAATGCCACCGAGGCTGTCTGTCATGCTTGCCAGCTCGGTCGCCACATACGTTCACCCTTTGCTTCTTCAACTGCTCGTGCTAGTTCGAATTTTGATTTAATTCATTGTGACCTTTGGACATCTCCAGTCCTCAGTGTTTCCGATTACAAGTATTACCTCATTATTCTAGATGACTGCTCCCACTATACTTGGACCTTTCCTTTGCATTTCAAGTCGGATACGTTTTCCACATTGTCCCATTTTTTTGCTTACGTTCGCACTCAGTTCAATGTTACAATCAAATGTGTTCAATGCGATAACGGTCGGGAATTTGACAACTTGTCCACACGCAATTTTTTTCTTACCCATGGCATTGCAATCCGCATGTCATGCCCACACACCTCTCAACAAAATGGCAAGGCACTCCGCATGTCATGCCCACACACCTCTCAACAAAATGGCAAGGCCGAACGCATCATTCGCTCCACGAACAACATTATGCGTTCCCTCCTATTCCAAGCTCATTTTCCGCCATCTTATTGGGTGAAGCTCTCACACGCCACTTATCTCCTAAATCGTCACCCCACCAAAACACTCAAATTCCTCACACCTCACTTTGCTCTTTATGGTGTACACCCCTCCTATTCCCATTTGCGTGTATTTGGGTGCAGTTGCTATCCAAACCTCTCGGCCACGGCGGCCCATAAACTTTCTCCTCGGTCCACACTCTGTGTGTTCCTTGGTTATCCCTTGGAGCATAAGGGATATCGCTGTTTAGATCTCTCCACCAATCGTGTGATTATTTCTCGGCACGTCACTTTTGACGAATCCTCCTTTCTCTTTGCAGCTGCTCACAACCCCTCATTAGCTGATCTTGATTTTCTAACTAATGAAGAAGATTTTGTGCAGTTGCCCATTGGACCCTCTCACATTGCGAGTCCGGGCGTCACGCATGGTGCCGCTGCCCCTCGGGTCCCAATTCCCGAGATGTTGCCGTGGCGCGCGCGTGGCGTGTCTCCTGTTTGGCGCACCTACCCCACAGGGTAGCTTTGCACGGCACGCTGCGTTCGCGCGCCGTCATCTCCTGGAGTCAGCACCACACACCCATCCGCGCCACAGGGTGGCTCGCTGGCCCTCGCGTCGAGAACGCCGCCATACCACGGGCGGCCAGTCGAACCATCCGCGCCGCCACTTGGGATGGCTCGCCTGCGAGCGCCGCGTCTGCACCCTCACTTGCGCGAGCGACTCCATCCGGGCCTAAGCGCTGCTTGCACGGTGCCCCCGCCAGCGGCGTCGTTGCCACCGTCACGGTGCTGCGTATTTGTCGTCCAAGTCCCGCCGTGACCAACTCTCACCACATGACTACCCGTGGGAAGATTGGTCTTCGCGTTCCACGGATCGTCGACTCTCACGCCATCGCTATCTCGCCATTCGAAGTCCTTCGCGGTGGCCTTGCTGATCCCAATCGGCGGCGGCCATGTTTGATAATTTGCGCTCTTCAAACCAACAATACAGGATCTTGTTCCTTGTCCTCCGGATGTCAATGTAGTCAGCGGCAAGTGGGTCTTCGCCACAAGTTTCATCGGATGGCTCCTCGAGCGCTACAAGGCTCGATGGGTTCTTCGATGGATTTACACGCCCAGGGTGTTGACTTGACGAAACCTTGACCCGGTTGTCAAGCCCGCAACCATCGGTATGTCACGACATTGGCACTCTCCGGTGATTGGCCTATTCATCGGCTGGATGTGAAGAATGCTTTTCTATATGGCGCTTTTGAGCTTGTATATTGTGTCAACCGTCCCGCCGTGGATCTGCTGCCCACCATGTGCGTCGGTGAATAAGTCCTCTATGGCACGAAGCAAGCCCCTGCGTGGCGTGCGATCGCTCGCCTCTCACATTACCTCCTCGGTTTTGTGGAAGCCAAGTCGACACGTCCTGTTCATTTTCGCGGGGCTTTAATCGACTTATCTCTGCTCGTGGATGATATTGTGTTGACAGCTTCCTCCAATACTCTCCTTCAACACATCATTGCCACCCTCCGCGATGAATTCTCCATGAAGGATCTTGGCCCCCTTCATCACTTTCTGGGACTCTCAGTGACTCGCCAGCACGATTCCTTGTTCCTCTCTCAGCGGCATTATGTTCAGGACATTTTGGAACGAGCTGGGATGTCTGATTGCAAGCCTTGCAGCACGCCTATCGACACGCACTCCAAGTTGTCTAGCGATGGCACTCCTGTGGCTGATCCCACGCACTATCGCAGTCTCGCTGGGGCCCTTCACTCGTCCGGATATTGCTTATGCTGTTCAGCAAGTATGTCTCTTTATGCATGACCCCCGCGAGCCCCATCTCGCGGAGGTCAAACGCATCTTGCGATATCTTCAGGGCACACTTGACTACGGTCTCACACTCCACTGCACTTCTCCTGCTGAGTTGGTTGTCTATTCTGATGCTAATTGAGCTGGCTGTCCGGATCGCCGCAAGTCTATAGCTCTGCCGTCTTCCTCGGCGACAACTTGGTGTCATGGTCTTCCAAGCGGCAACACACTGTCTCTCGTTCCAGTGCTGAAGTTGAGTATCGCGCCGTCGCTAACGGTGTGGCCGAAGCTACGTGGCTGTGTCGACTCTTACTCGAGCTTCACTGCCCGCTTCGTCGAGCTACCGTCGTCTATTGTGACAATGTCGGTCTTTGTTTTACCTCTCCGGCAACCTGTTCGGCACCAGCGGACCAAGCACGTGGAGATCGACTTGCGCCGTCAGTGAGCGCGTGGCTCTTGGCCACGTTCGCGTTCTCACGCATCTTGACCACCTCACGGTTTGCGGATATCTTCACCAAAGGTCTTCCTACTTCCGTCTTCAACGAGTTTCGGAATAGTCTGAACGTCCGAACTCCTCCCGCTCCGACTACGGGGGCGTGTTAGACGACTTGGTGGCCATCCGCACCTTCTGCGCTACAGTACCATGCATGGCTTGCCGCGTATACTCTCCATCTACAGTGCCATGCATGGCTTGCCGTCTATACGAGATTGCTTGATTACGGCAAGCGCGTATCTGAATTGCTTCGATTCACGGCAACTAATCTCAGCATTCTATCTCTAAGCATGCATGTAATCCCTCTAGGATTAGTTGCTTCCTTTTCGTATATTCAGTTGCCTCTCTGGCTATATATGTACCGAACCTATCTCTTGAATAATTTTTTGCGTGATTAATCCCCAAACCTCACGCTTTCAGTTTTGATATGATTTAGATTGATGTGGCGTTGAGGAAGAGAAACTAAAATTAATGTGGCATCGAGGGGTAGCCTTCTGTAGTTAGCTGGTGTTGTTTAGTTAATCTCATTAATCACTGTCTTATTTTGCTTTTCTAATCATAATGTATGGTGCCTATATCATAATTTTGCAGTTCATTCTCCAGATTGTACGTTGAAAGGTGTAATATTATACTTTAAAGTGTATGTTGGAAAAGAACAAAGGGGGAAGTTTTTTGGGTTGAGGGAGATACACATCTTTTGTACCATGTAGGGAAATGTTTAGTTGTATGCTTGAAGTTGCCTCAACGGTTTCTCTGTTTCCCATTTTTATGTTGTGGATGACACTGAAATGTGCTATCTTGACGCCATATAAGCTAGGTATATGAGGCAAAGTTTCCTATTGGGATTGGAATTGAACCTTAATACCTTATGTAGCTAAGAAGCACCAACTCTGTCCCTTTCTTAATATTATGGAGTACGAACTGTCTAAACATTAATTGTATATGATTTTATTTATATAAACGATTTCATATCTGTTATTGTCCAAAACATCTGCCTGTAAATGTTGTTGGACTAACAAGGAATTGATATTATAGCTTGAGACAGAGCTTATGAAACAACAAGGTTAACTCATCATACACTACACCTTATCTTTATTGGTCAGAATTCCCACCCATCAACTCTCATCCCCACCCCTCGACCTGCCTAGTAGTTCTGTCCTATCAATTTACTCCTTATTTCATAATTGCTGAGCTTTGGGAAGATATGACCTGAAAACTGGCCAGACAGTTATATTCAAACTTAGCTTCTTTCGGGCTTCTAGTTGTGCTAATTGTTCAGAGGGTTCGTTGGATAAATTGTTAGCTTAATAATTACAGGACCGTATCATTTTCCTGGAACATGGTTTATCCAACATATAGGTGACAGGTTTTCCATGGTTATTGAGAACTGCTTATGTTGGGACTTCTGCATGCATGCAGATGACCATACTAGGAGATCTGATTTGGATAATAATATCTGCAAATACATGTGACAGAGTTTCCCTGCTTGCCCCCACTACCAATAGATATATCTACTTCCAGCTGCTGCTCATTTTGTATTTGCTTCACAAACTCAGTGGAGTTGAACACTTCATATTTCATAGATGTCTAGCTTGGGTTCAAAACTTCAAATCGCAACTGGGCAAGAGCACTACACTATTAACTATTGAATGGCATGCTTGCATATTTGTTTTAAATCACACTGGCCTGATAATAACATATCATTTTGTCTTCTTTTTTTGGTTAGAATGATGAAAGTACTATTGCAGCAAAACCGGCTATCGCCTGCCTTTGAAATGTGTAGAAGTACAAAATGGTGCAAAAGAAAGAAACAATAGCAAGCAAAGGAAGGTGTTGGATGATGCATCAACATCGGGTGGTGCAAAGCATTATGTTATTTACAGGAGTTGTGTACCATTGGAGGATGAAGAGGAGTTATCTGCTCTTAGTTTTGAGGTATTACAATAACTTTTCTCTTTTCTTATTATAAAGATTGTATCTATCTGCCATGAATTCCTTGTTCCCTCTAGCGTAAACTTTTGCTGAAACTAAAATCGTAGGGAGAAAAGAATGGAAAGTTATTTCAGATTTTTTAAACTCTGATCTCACACTTAAACAAGAGTGAGCACACTGACCCTTTCTTCTCAGTTTGTGACAATGGGTGTCTGGGGCTTTAACTTTAGACTGATACAGTGTGATGTGAATTCCAAATACTTACAGGAAAGTTCCTACTTTCCCAGTAATAAAAAGACTACATGTATACCCTAAGAAAGCAAAGCATATGTTGTACTTTCAAGCAAAACTTATGTCATTGTTACTAATCACATCGCATTTGTTGATAACTTATTTTATTTTCAGTTTTCAATGGTTGATGATTATCCAAGACAAGTTTTACTTCTTGTTCAAAAGCATGAAAAATTGATAGTGTAGAGTTATTGCCCGTGCTGCATTTTTCTGTGGTTCTGAATCACAAAGTTATGTTCTTTGCAGGTAATCATGGCTGGAATGTTGCTAATAAGTAGCACGTTTGTATATTTTTGGAAAAGGAGTACAAATCTAATGCAGGGGCTACAAGAATCCCAACAAGCCCTCCTAGGTTTTAGCTTGAAACAATAATGGATCGTTTGCTGAAGTTGATTTGTTGGACCATTTTGATGGTCCTTTTTTCCTGTCATTGTACTGTACTTAGACATGTACTTGTGGAAGAGGCGAAGAGCTTATTAGGCCTTACAGGAGTAGAAACCACAGTGGCTAGTCTCACTGTGCCTTGCTTTCTTGAATCAAATCCCTTATATTATATATAACAAATTATGATTTTGTTACCCTAATGAAGTTACCCTAGCCAAGCAACAACTCTGTACCCGTCTATCAATTGTGTGACATGCTGTTTCTTCTTCATTGCAATAGTCGAGTACTTATTATGGACATGAATGGTATCCTCAGTGATCAGTATTATGGGTTTGTTTGTAGTCTCTGTTCATCTTGGATACATCATAAAATGATCATTTCTATCTGAATAATCCTTGCTTTGGGTGCGAGAAACTATCTTGTAAGCACAGATATGTTAGTATTCGTTTGTAATCGGTTGTCTCTGAAAACAAATTACTAAAATCTTCGCACAAGTGATATGACCTATATTAAATAAAATTCAAATTGTAACGATTTTGGAAGTTTGGTTTATTTTCTCACCATTTCTCAATGTAGTAGTACTAGCATGTAATTAGCAACTTGGCAGGGTCTCCTGTGCAAAAAGGCGATCCACAACATAATCCCTAGCTACGCACACGACAGCACGCTCAGGCTCAGACCACACCCGCACCCACATCCCCGATCTGATTGAATCCAAGGAGCAGACGCGGCGGCGGCGGTGACGATGGGCGGCGACCATGGCGGGCACGGCCACGGGGGCGGCGACTTCCGGCAGAAGGTGTGGAGCATGACGGGCGGGCCCTACTGCCGGCCCGTGCACTGGCGCCGCAACACCGCCATCGCCATGTTCGGTATCTTCCTCGTCTGCATCCCCATAGCCATGAAGTCCGCCGAGCTTGAGGTACACTCCCCCGCTGCCCAAACCCTAACCCTAGTCACTCCAAGATGCCTTCTTGGCGTATCTAGTGTTAAGGATTCGAGCTGACCCAAACTCTAGTGGAGAGAGGAGATCTGTGGGGGAATTTGGATATGGAGAACAAAATATTACACATGGTTGGTAAAGACTTCTCGTCATTAGGCAGTAGGAAGAACTTTTACTCAGTTCTATGCAGCACACAACTCGAATGTGGAAGTGATGGTCAGTAAGTTCTATTGGGTACTTCTGCTCTGCATTTAGCTGCAAAAATCAAATTTTGAGTGCGGCTTTAGTAATTTTTGTGATCCTAGGTAGGAATTAGTGCGGGCTATGAAATTCAGTTTCTGAATACTAGGACGCTGTCGCTAATGTTACTTCATTGCAGTTGGATGGTAGGAATGCTGCATGAAAAACCAAAATATTCATGTGATTTGCCCGTGCACTCAAATGATCTGTAGATAAATTGCTTAGCCGGTTAATGTTCTTGTTCCCATTTGGGCACTTTGCAACAGTGACATGTGAACCACACTGGTGCCACACATGTAGCAGGCATGCTTATTTAGTTTGTACTGAACTATTCTGCACACAAATGCTGATAGTTGAACATGCTCTTACAGTGATTTCACGGAAATTCTTTAATGAAAATTTTCTATACAGTGCATGATCAGTAGTGTCATAAGATATTTTGTATGGTGATTAAGATGGATCTTTCTCACTTGTTACACAAATTTTGACATAGACCAATTTTGTGATCGTTACTTTTATGTAAAGCAAGTTAATAACCCGCATCTGCATGTGCTGTTTGTAATGCTACTTGATTCAACAAAATATCGAGCAAAAATTTCTTCTTTTGAATCCCCTATTGATGCATCCATCTAGTGATATTCTGTTATGAATAAGATTTATTCTCATGTTCTTGATTGTGTATTTTGGCCATTCACCATGCAGCATTTCTCCTCCAATATTAGTTGTGCTCCTAGTGGGATGTAACCATATAGGCATACCTTTATAATACAAACAGGGGTTGCTTTTATGGTAATCTGGATGCCAGAACTGACCTTGCTTGTTCAGCCAGGAGGCTTGTTGCTTAGAGGTCTTGTACAGGCTTAGGACCTCTTTGTTTAGGCTTAGGTTTTTTGGCTTATAGCTTAAAGCCAGCCTTTTGGCTTAAACGACTTAAAAGCAGTTCGCTTTTAAGCCAAGTTGAACTATTTGGTAGTCTGACTTTTTTTGGCTTTTGAGCTATAGCTTATTGTTGAAATGGCTGAAATACCCTTGGTTCTAATACATCACTGATTTCATGTATTTCACTGACAGTATCAAGTAGAACAATTGTTTACAAACCCAGCATGAGCAAGTTTATATCGACCCATAGTTTGCGCAATACAACTTTTTTTTTTGCGGATTTTGACCCTCTCATATATCACACCAAGAACCAACTACAAAAAATTTCAACATTTATTCCTAACATCAACAACCAATTTACAATAATGCATTGCATTCTTCTGTTTCCAAGCATTTTTTCGAAAGAGATGAAAAAAGATCAGTAAATCTGAATTAATAGACAATTCAATTTCACAACTGAATCTGAATACTCGATTTTACAACCAACTCGGAGGGGAGCTGAAGGGAGGCGGCATAGCAAATACAGATCCAGATCTGGAGGGAGGGAGATGATGAGGGTGTTGGCGTGTAGACGGCGGCGCGAGGGAGAACGACGGCGCCGTCTAACGCATCAGGAGGACGGTGGCACGGGCGAGGAGGACGGCAGCACCGAGCAACGGATCAGGACGACGGCTGCATGTGTGAAGAGGATAGCAGCGGCTTCTCTAGGGGAGGATGCTGTAGGAGGGCAGCAGCCTCTTTGAGGGAGGAGGTCGCCAGTTGGGGGAGATGCAGTCGTCGGCGGCGGCCGCCACTCGAAACCCTAGCAAGGTAGCGGTGGCCTTCTCGAGGCAGGACAACGGCGACAGGCACGGGGAGGACGGCTGTGGAGGATGGAGAGATAGGGGTGGAGGATGGTGGCGTCAAGAGACATGGCCGCCAATGATGGCCCAAACCCTACACGGCTCATGAGTCACGAGAGAGGAGGCACAGCCTTGTACGGTTTGGAGAGGGGGAGGATTGAGGAGAAAAACTGAAGGAGGATTGACTGATATACCGATGGCATTTATGGGTAATTTCAATGACGTTTAGTGGCAAAGGGTTATTTCTATCCCGCAAAAGCCAAAATAAGCACCCATTGACTGGCTTTTGGCTTATAGTGTGGCTCAAGCTTTCTCAGAAGCCTAGTTAAAAAGCCACCCATTTGTTTAGGTTTTGGATTTTTAGCTTTTAAGCCGAAGAAAAAGCCTAAACAAACAGGGCCTTAATGTGCTTATCTGCTTTTTCCAAATAAAATGTGTTAGAATTGGTTTCGAACTCTGTTATTTAACTCATCTTCATGACTTTATCAAACTTTGATGTCCAAGCACTGGGGTGGTGCTGTCCTCAGCTGATCGTTACATATGTGTTCGTGGATAGCTGCATGCTACGGAATACTAAGAATTATTCTATCTGAATCAAAATTCATATGCAAAACCACAAGCATCTTGTTCTATCATTGTTACATATGAGCCTTGATTTATTTCATAGCAACAGCTAAATATCTGATTTTCCTCAATCTTATAGCAAAAAATGAAAGCTTGCTAGTAGGTTTTTGCCTTTCTCAACCTTCATTTGGAAGACATGTTGGCACTGTAATTTCCATGTAGTTAAGTTCTTGTTATAAATGACCTGATCTATTTTTTAGTTGTGGACAGAAGTGCTGACAAATGTAATACTTTGTGCAGCAACGCCCGCATCACCCAGTCCGACCGATCCCATCTCAACTTTGGTGCAAAAACTTTGGCAAGAAGGAATATTGAAGGATATTCCAACATGCATGGAGGACTCCTATTTTTACCTTCTTTTGTCGTAATCTGCACTCAGTGATCAATGCTGGAAGAAGTATGCTACTATGAGCATACGATGGATGCTTCATGTAACTTTTTTTATTATGTCATATACGGAGTGCCGGTTTGGAATTCAAATAAACTCGTGATGCATAAGCCTCTATGGGATTTACGTTAGGGTCTAATGCTCTGGATGTAGACACAATCCGTTGTTGTCAAAGATTCATGGTTTCTTGCATATTTCTGACGTTATGCCTTCAGTTCATTGCAAAGATGAATTTACTTACAGATTTGGTTCACTATGTTTGTGGAAGATTGAACGTTTCTTCTTTTGCAAATATATGCTTTATGCGATACTCGATGGGAGCATCTTGTTTGCAGCAACAGAAGTTTTTTTTAGCATGGCCGCTTGATCATATGTTGGATGTACTTAGTCTGTGGTTATGTTTGAAAACATTATTTTTGACGTTAACATGCCCCACTTTTATAAATTCAATCCAAATATTCACAACGAAATCTTTTGTTCGAAGTTATAGCTGCTCGACTGCAGATTTTAGGACGTTAATTCTTTCGCAGCTTTGCTGAGGGAGTATGTTGGCCTAAAATCTATTAATTTAGCTCTCTAAATTTTCCAAACTTGATGCTATCTCAGAAAAAAAAACCTTGGTGGTGCGCAACAAAATAATGCATACATTTGAGAAGCTGAACTAGCATGAACGCAAAAGCAAGTTCTCAATATTACAAGCCTAGTAAGCCAACTGATCTGCTGCTCAGTTGTAGAAGTCACTCAATGGCGCTGCCCTCGGGCTTCTTGGCGACGGCGCGATACGCCTTTCCCAAGTCCCCGCACGTCACCACGTACCGATTGTCGCGCACTGCCTGCATACCGGTCTCGCGGCACACGGCGGCGCTGACCTCGTCGTGCCGGGCCACGAACTCCTCCAGGTCGACGTCGTCGTCCAGTCTCATCCCCGCCGTACACGCCTGGAACACCAGCCGCTTCTGCCGCCGGTCGGGGAGTGGGAACTCGACCTTGCGTTCCAGCCGCCCCGGCCGCAGCAGCGCCGCGTCCAGCGTGCTGGCACGGTTCGTCGCCATGATGACGCGCACGTTGGTCGACTGATCGAATCGGTCCATCTGGGCGAGCAGCTCCATCAGCACCCGATGCACCTCGTGGTCTTGACGCTAAAAAGGCTCCGCCATTGAAGCAGTAGTTCAAGCTGGAAATTTCCCTCCAGTGGTGCAATGCCTACTCTTTGTATCCTCGTCAGATGAAGCACAGCTGCTAGAGGCAGCTTGGTGCCTTAACAAACTTGTCAGCAGCTGAAGGAACGAAGTGCGCCTTGCTGCCAGACCTACCATTGCTTGTTGCTCATCTTGGTGGCAAGACCTCCATACCTGTCAACGAGTAGTGCGCATGAGCCATTGGTAATGTTGCTGGTGAAGGAAGGCCTCAGAAACACCCTACTCGCGCAAGGTGCTTTGTCCCCTCTTGCCCCGTCTGATGATGCAGCAATTGTCAAATAAGGTTTCTACTATTGCAAGAACTGCTGCTCGAGCTCTGTCATATCTTATTTAGGGCCCTGATCCCAAGGCCACAAATAAGCTTATCAGCAGTGAGGGCGTACTGAATGCAATCTTGCGGATCTTGGAGAAGGCGGATGAAGAGCTGGCAACTGAGGCGGCCTGGGTAGTGGTCTCTCTCTCTCAGCAGTTTCAGAGAAAGCAATCAGCCTGATAGTAAGAAGTCATGTACCTCAGCTGCTGATTGGAGCTTGTTAGCATCTGCGAACCTGCAGTTGTTCATCTCAAATCTTCGCTGTTTAGGACACCTTGTAGCTGGTGGCTGTGATGATAGCTACATGGGCGATAACACATACACTAGTTGAGTGATAACTAGTGTATTACCTTCTGAACGCTGAACACTGGAAAAGTGGCTTCCCATCTGTAAAACAGCCTACCCAGATGGAAGCATACAGCTGTTCAGTTCAGGCGTAGTAACATGGTTAGCTATTGATGTAAGTCCAGAAACTAACCACCTTTGCTTGATTGTGGAGGTGTCACAGGTAATCTTCCTATTTCCAAGTACTCTTGAGCAAAACTTTCATCGCTTTTTGCAAACATGTCTGTCAGACTGCAGTCTATGTTTCTACTCTTAAGTACCCAAAACCGTGGTTTTATCTTCCCCTCCAGTGAATAGCTGAAGTACCTTGGATATTCTACAATCGCTTTAAGTGGCTTCTTCATGGTTCTTAACAGAAATTCAAGCTTTGGTTTCATAACAAGCTCCATACTGTAACCCATAAGTGGGGAGAATCTATAGATCATTGAGCACACATCTTTCTTAGTCAAGCCCATCTCCAAGAAGTAGTTCATTCTGTAAACATTGGAAAACAGTTACATGCATTGAACACTTGACAGCATCTTGGCAAATATATTTGACTAGTGAAAATCACATTATTAGACTTCAGGTAAGTAACAAAAGTAAAATTAGAAATCAAGTACCAGGAAATAAGACTGAACAAGCGGATTATGCTGTTGACCACAATGACTCAGAACATTCCAAAATTGCAAAAAAAAAATGTATATCTAGATAAAAGGTGCGACCGTCCAACAACATCAACAATAATTACACCAATAGCACAGTGCAGCTTGTAGAAGAAACTCAAAATAGACCATAGCATAATTAAGAAACATTTGAGTTTAGCCAATGTCAACTTGTGCTGCATATTCCACATACGTCTATCTTGGCAATAAACATAATTTAAATGCTCTACTGAATAATAATGTGTTGGTGGTACACTTTCTTAGTGTATATATATAGCAGGTCTTTACCAGTGTTATGAATAGTGCTTGTATCTATTCATGAGGCCCAAAGGGCAATATATATAGAGGTACAAGGGATGTACAAAAGGAATACAACACAAAGATAATAGGAAACAAAGATATTAGGAAACAAATATCTATTCTATCCTTAACACCCCTCAAACTCATGGTGGGTCAACAACACCGAGTTTGGAGAGGTAAAGCATGTGCTTGTGCTCGAGTCCGGCCTTCGTGAAGAAATCCGCTATCCGGCTCAGAAGGCACATATCAAGAGTAATCACCGATCTTGCACACAAGACCTCATGAAAGAAGCATCAACACCAATATGCTTGGTGAGCTCATGCTTCACAGGATCACGAACAATACCGAGTAGCACTGCTTCGTTCGACAAGAGAGGAGTCTGTGTAGTGACAGAACACCAAAGTCATCAAGTAACCACCGTAGCCAAGTAATCTCTGTCGCCAAGAGAGCCATAGCTCGCAACTCACCTCTACACTCGAACGGGACAACTGCAGTGCTTTCTTCGTCTTCCGGCAATAAGAGAACCACCAAGAAAACACAAGAGGCGAGAGAGACCCGCATCGAGGATCACCGGCCCAAGTAGCATCCGAATAGGCTGAAGTCAGAACGAATCGAACGTGGAAAGAAGAGACGGCGAGAGATAGTCCTCACGAAGGTATCGCAGAACTCAAGAAGGTGGTCGAGTGGACTGAGTGGAGCTGAAACAACCGACTCTAATATGAACGGGATAAGTGATATCCGGACGAGTAATAAAGAAGATAAACAAGACTCCCAACAAGGTGACGATAGCGAAGTCGGATCGAAAGAGGCTCGCCATCCGAGGGTTTGAGGTGGACATTGAGCTCCATGGGAGTCTCAACGATCTGTTGATCGATGAGAGAGCGCGATCAAGAAGATCTGAATATATTTCTCTTGGGACATAAAGAAACCATCCGGAGTGGAAGTAACCTCAATCCCAAGGAAAAAGCGAGAGGACCAAGATCCGACATAAGGAACCGCCACTAAGACGAGCCTTGACAAAGGCAATGTACTCGTAATCATCTCCGTAATGATCATATCATCAACATACGAAGAAGAAGAGTCCGACCACGGGACGAAGTGTGGACAAAGAGCGCAGGATCATGATCACTAGCGGAAAAGCCAAAGAAGCGGTGACCACAGAGGAGAAGCGCTCAAACCAAGCACGAGGGCTTGCTTAAGGCCATAGAGAGAGCGCGAAGGCGGCAGACCATGCCCTCGAGAATGAATACCCAAAGGCGGATGCATGTAGACCTCTCACGCAACTCACCATTAAGAAAGGCATTCTTGACATCAAGCCGAGAAGATGCACTGGCGACAATGCACGCCACCGCGCGTAAGAGTGCGAATAGTGGTCATGTGGGCCACGTGAGCAAAAGTCTCGTCATAGTCAACGCCATGCTCCTGCTGAAGCCACGAGCAACAAGACGCGCCTTGTAGCGCTCAGAGAGCCATCAGAGCGAGTCTTAATCTTATAGACCCACTTACACGTGATGGGACGAAATGAGATGGCAAGGGAACAAGATCCCAAGTACCAAGACGCTCGAGGGCGGCAATCTCCTCGGCCATGGCAAGTCGCCACTGTGGGTGAGTAACACATCCCTGAGGAGACGAGCTCACGAGCAGTCGCGCCAAAGAAAGGCAAAGCGGGCAGAGGCCGAATCGACCGCGATCGCGAGAGCGTAGCGAGGAGAAGATGACCCATCGGGGATGATGGAGCATCGAAGAAGGTGGATCATTAGGAGAAGATGACTCACCGGAAGAGCCTCAATCACGAGGTCGACGAGTGTAAAAAAGAAGGGGAGGTATCAGAGAGAGGAGCACGGGAGTCGGAGGAGACGACGCAGCGGTGACAAAGCGGAGAGGCCACAGGGGAATATGTGGAGACTCGGTGGGACAAGGACGCGAGGCAAAACAGATATAGGTGTATCCGGAAAGGTCAAGAAAGACAGAGACTCGCAGAGAGTCGAAGGAGAGGCAGGGCGTGGGTAGAATGGGCGAGACTCGCCGAAAGTCACATCCCGAGAAACCCGCATCCGACGACCAACAGGATCCCAAAGACCGAGCCCTTGTGCTCTGCGATCGTATCCTAAAAACACACTCAACAGATCGCGCATCGGTTTAGTGCGCTCGAGGCGAGGAGAACGAGCAAACGCAGCCAAACAGATGAAGAGTAGAGTAGTCGGAAGAAGACCACAGAGACGCTCACAGGGATCGCACCTCAAGAGCGTAAGAGGTCAATGTTGACGAGATAGGTGGCGATGGAAACAGCCGGCCCAAAAGTGAGGTGGAATAGAGGCGGCGATCATCGAGCACAAGCCGCCTCAAGGAGGTGACGATGCTTGCGCTCGTGACACCATTCGAGCATGGGCACCGTGACAAGAGAAGCGAAGCGAGAGTGCCCGCTCGGCAAAGGAAGTCGCGCAGTAACGAGAGAGGTACTCGCCAAAGAGAATCCAAGACGAAAAACACTGATAGGATGAGAAGCGTGTGTGTATCATAGTGGCAAATTGTTTATAGATAGACAAGACCTCACTACGAGAAGACATGAAATATATCCAAGTGTGGCGAGAGAAATCATCTATAAATATGATATAATATCGATGACCCTTTCAAAACGAAGGCGGACCCCAAACATCCGAATGAACAAGATCAAAGGACGCCGGGACACAGACTCACTATGAGGATAGGAAGTGAATTTGTTTACCTAGCTTACGACCGACAATCTAAAGATACGTCTCTGAGATGCACCCGAAGACCACGACGAACTAAGGATGACGGGCGAGATCCACACAGATGACCAAGACGGTGATGCCACCGCCGAAAAGAGCCAGAGAAGTGGCGAGCGGAGAGACGGCGCGCGATGGTGGCAATGGAAGGAAGGTGAAGCGGTCAAGCTCCCAGAGACGCCGTGAGTCACGGCGCCAGAGGCCGAACCAACCGAGCTCCGTGTGGGCGGTCCGAACACAACAAGAGTCGAGTCGAGAATGACACGATAACCAAGGTCGATGTCATCCAGTCCAGAAAGAAGTCGCATAGTGAGGCGAGGAATATGAGCAATGAAGGAACATGAAAGGATGAGTTGCTAAGAGATCCTCGACCGAGACGAAAGAGATGTACCATCGCAGAAGAAGAACACTAACAGAGAATCAAGAGGTGTAATAGAAGGCAGTGGAAGAATCGAAGTCATGTGAAAAGATGCTCGTAATCAAGAATCCACGAGGAGTACCGATTGTGTGGGGGTGGTTTCTCGATTACAAGAGTCGATGAGCGTAACTGCGCAGAACCCGTCGAGAGAGAACTGAAGCGCAAGCGGCGTCGAAGTCCAGTTATCTCTTGCTCGGTGAGAGAAACCAAGAGGTCGTCGCGCACGGCGACGTAAAAGCACTAGTGCCGGAGAAGAACGGCGTGACAGATGCCGCTTCTTCTTATAGCAC
This sequence comes from Melocanna baccifera, assembly GCA_036346265.1. Classification (NCBI taxonomy): domain Eukaryota; kingdom Viridiplantae; phylum Streptophyta; class Magnoliopsida; order Poales; family Poaceae; genus Melocanna; species Melocanna baccifera. The sequence continues at coordinate 25,432,308 of CM070700.1, read as the reverse complement.
CGGGACTCAATGTGGCCGCCTTGTCGCAGAGGGAAAAGTGAGGCGGCCACCTCCAGACGAAGGCCACCACCACCGTGGCGGCCGTGAAGGCGATGCGTAGCAGTAGACGAGCGGCGAGCACGCAGGAGTGGCATCGCACCAAAGACCACTCGGACGAGTCTCTCTGCGCGTATCTCGGTGAGAGCCTCCAGAGAGTGACACGGTGGTGGCGTGCAAGAAGCTAAGCACGCTTTGCTCGAACTCGGGGCGGCGCAGTAAGGAACTCGTGAGACCCACAAACTCCAAGTCGCCGACGTATATCTAGGCGGCACGGACGGGAGCGGCGGCCAGCGGTGCGAGAGAGTCCAATCGACGCCGGCACAGAGCTCGAGCGTAAAGGCATCAACGTGAGTATCACCTGCCAAGAGTGTTCTTGGCGAACCACGACAGTCATGGGCATCACCGGAGGCTCGTGCGGCCGACGAAGATGAGTCCACATCCGAAAGCCAAGGAGTCCCATAACCTCGTAAGAGAACCGAGGCCGATATCGCGATGAAGACAATGAAGAGCTCGGCGCCGCCATCGCACTCACCGAGTGTAGGTGGTCGACGATCCTTGTAGAAATCGAGCCTCCGGTAGGCGAGGCGCTTCATCATCAACAACTGAGCGACCTCGTGAGCAATCTTGTCGGTATCGTCGGGGCAATGCAACAGCGTGAGCTCGTCGGAGAAATAGGCAAGGCGCGCGGTGACATCGCTGCAGAGGCGCCCAGAGACGTAAACCACGCATGTGAATGCGCATGAGACACTGAAGCCTCGGTGTAGTTAACACCATCAAAGACCACCGGCGGCGAGGAGAAAGCGGTGCCCATTGGTAGGCGGCCCGACGGCGCGGCGACCAATACAACGGTCTAACAGCGCGCCGAACGGCGCAGCGGTTAGATCGGCGTTTTTTTGAGCCGAAAACCCTAACTTAGTGGGCCTTCTACCGCTACTCACGCACACACGCACACACGCAGAAGAGGCGCGCCGCCATGGCGGCGGCAGACGGGCGGCCGGCAGTACAAGGCAGCGGCAAGGCGGCATGGCGCGGCGTGGCGCGGCAGCGCGTAGCGGCAGCCGCGCGGCACGCAGCAGGCCGAAGGCGCGAAGCGGCGGCGCAGCGCGAGCAGCAGCGTCTTTGGCGGCGGCGGGAAGCGGCAGCCGGCGGCGTCGGGCAACAGCGGCGCGTGGCGGCGCAGCGCGAAGAAACGGCCGCGCGCCGGAGATGGAGACGTGAAACGGCGGCGCGGAAGCGGCCGTGGCGCGCGCGCGCGAAATGAGCAGCGAGCGCGGCGAGCCGCGCAGCGTGGAAATGCGCGGCGGAGGAAATGGCCGGACGCAGCGTCGCCGCCAAGTAATCAGCGGCGGAGTCCCGCAAGAGTGGAAGCGCGGCGCGGAGGAGCGGCAACGGCGCATTGCAGATGGAGACGAGCACGGTCCTAGGTATGACAAACCCTAGGCTCTGATACCATGTTATGAATAGTGCTTGTATCTATTCATGAGGCCCAAAGGGCAATATATATAGAGGTACAAGGGATGTACAAAGGAATACAACACAAAGATAATAGGAAACAAAGATATTAGGAAACAAATATCTATTCTATCCTTAACAACCAGCAAGGACCCTTGAGAAGTAGCAGGATAGCCCGCAACTTGATCCCACCAGTTTTGGTCGGGTAAAGTTTTTGAACTTTGTTCCTTATGTCAAGGAGTATTGTGAAATTATGTATTTATGTGCAAGGCTGATGTGAAATTTGCCCACATATAGGTGAAAATCATCCATAAAGGCCCTAACTAAATATATATCAGCTGAGAGCCTGAGAATAGGGTTTTGGTTCCAAGGAGTATGTTGGGTGCAGGGTACCTGGCCTGACTAAGTATATTAGTTACTGGTAGGTGGTAGCTAGATGAGTTAATGCCATTAACAAGTTTACAAGAACTATGAACATATCAATTGCATTGATTGAGCCTTTGTAGTAAAACCTTTTTTTCCTTTAGGGCATCTCCAATGATGTTGAGTCAGCTAGCTATTTGCATATACACATCAGCATATATCTTATGTGGAGGAAAGAGAGTATGCAAAATACAAATAGCTAGCTACTCTTTTGTAGCTAGTCTCGCTCACAAAACGAGGCAGCTTCTATAAATAATAGTCATTTTCTCTGTGTGCATGTAAACATCAAATAGCTATCCTTATAGATAATCCTTTAGAATGCTAGCTTTTAAGTGTGCGATGTGGAAGTCTTCTAGTTAGTACCAGCTAGGACCATTGGAGATGCTCTTATAGAAGAAGTTGCGGTCATACCTGGGGAGCAGTGTGCTATTTATGTCCAACAATAAAAGCTCTGGATACTTCCTAATGATGCGAGGAAGATGATGCTTGGAAACACCAAAGTCAATAAGAAAGTTGATTTTCTTCTTGAGGGTATTGTCCACATTTGAAGCAAATATTTCTGGAGAACGACACAAAATCTTTGCCACAGTTTTCTTATCAAAACCCATATCTTTGAAAAAGAAAACAATCTGGGACACGAGACAGAACAATTAGTACCAAGATAACCACTTATTGGAGGATCAAAGATGTAAAAAATTAACAACTCAAGACCATCCCCAATTTTGGATATCAATGTGCCTAAAAAGACCATGTTCCTCTGTGGATACAATTATAGACTGACAGCAAAGGATGCAATAGACCTGAATCGAGCATTGAGGTTGACCACCGTATACATGCCTCCTAAGTCTTAATCCTAGGAAATCTCATTGTGATTAATTTGGAAACAATATGAAACTCGAGACATAATGATGAAAGCTGTTATGCATGTCAACTTAATGGAAGACCTATGATAGTGGCTAAACAAAATATTGTATTGCTAACGATTGGTTGCTGTTTGCTAAAAAAAGCTAAATCTAAGTAAAGTAGCTTTCCCATTAGCAATGGAGTTTATATATGGAAAGCAAACCATAAGAATAGTTACACACCTGCAGAAACTCATTAGGTTTTTTCAGCAACAACTGTGGACTTGATGTAACAACCGGAACCAACATTTTCTTAGTGATGCCCAGATCATCAAACAGCTCCAGAATCGAGTTCATTCTTTTTGTTGAACAACCCAGAATATGAGGCCAGCTTTTCACAGCAATAGCAACGACTGTACTGGAAATCTGAAAGCAAAAAACCTGACTTACCACTTCCAGTACCAACAAACAAACACTAGGTAGAACAGGATCCTTAAATGAACAGGATATTAAGCCAAGTTGGCATAGTAGGAAGAATCTTTTTTCAGTTACCTTTTTTCTGTTAAAGAACAAAAGCATCTGCCCATAGTTTTCTATTACACTTGTTGAAAGGATCCATGGATACTTCAACAACATCCTACCAATATATTCTTGTTCAATGCCAGCCTAGAAAAGTTTGAAATGGGATAATATTACATTATTGCACCTATTGTCCAGTGAACACAAATATTGCAGGTTTCAAAGGACATCACAAGCATAAAGGTTAGTTGAGAATCATGTCCTTATAGTATACCTTTTCCCATGCATGAATCCTTGGCTTGATATCATTTTCAACATCAGAAAGGATGATAGGAGGAAATGATAGGAGAACCGTTGCAATCCTTGGCTTGGGAATTCCAATGCACTCAAGAAAATCAATTAATGACTTAAGATGATTGTCCTCTGAGCAGAGAAGAAGCATTGGAAATGATTCGATGAGATAGGGAAATGACACATCTCCTTGTCCCAACATGCTAAGACCACCATACCTGGCCTCCATCTGCAAGAATATGGTTCAAGAAAGATGCAATCTCTAGAGATATTCAATGCAAGGAAACTGCTATTGAGAAACAATAATTGGGACTGAAACTTACTTTTTCAAAAAATGATAAAGTACTTTGTAGTGCCTCGTCTGCAGGTATTGATAAGTGCATCATCATGCGCTTAGCATTCCTTATGATTAGTGTTTCATAACCACTGCTTGAAAATAATATTTCCTTCAAAAACTTAACCTATATGTGAATAAACCATAAGTAACGAATGCAGTAATCTAGTGACCACAAGATAGTATCAAGCAGTACCACAACTGTCGAAAAGAAACATAACTACCACTATCATAATCCACATAACTACCACTATCATAATCCATAGTATCATAATATCAAAGTGTGATGTCACCATTTACTAGTGTTAATGAAAATTTGCTACACGTATTCTAATGTTGGCTACCAGTAAATAATTCCATAAATTAATTCGGTGCCATGATATAAAAATTTGAAGTATTTTTGTGATTAGTCGCACGAATGAACAGAGAAGTAATTCACATACTTGAGCTCAAGCCCTGCACAAGACTACAAGCTTGATGATTTGAGTTGCAGGCTTGCAGCTAAGGACAATACTGTTCGACCAATTAAGCTCCTATCACTTAGAGCGTTCCGTGTTTAGTTAGCTAGATTAGATTTTGTTGATTTTTTTCGACCAAACACATTTAATACGAGGTCATGGGCTTGATTGGGTAGCTTGGGTGGAATTTTGATCAGAGGACCTATGCAAGCAAACCGAGCTCAGAATGGATTAGCTCTCACTCTATCAATCAGCACCGGAAGGCCCACCGCCGAAACGTAGGGCGCGATGTACTTCGCGGAGGAGAGCCGTACGCCGAGGCTCTCGAGGAGCGGCACCACGCCGCGGTCGCGCTTGCTCTTCCCCATGAAGTACACCTTCCTCCCGAACCCGAGCGCGCCCATCTCGACATCGCGCGCCCCCACCCCAGAGCTCCACGAGGCCCATAGGCCGAGCTCGTCGAGCTCGCGCACTCCGTCGGCCAGCATGGCGGCGTAGCCCGGCGCGCGCGCGGCGATGGCGGCGGCGGCGGCCGGGGAGGCGCCGTGCTCGCGGAGGAGCTCTGCTACGGCGCGCTCGGCCTCGCGCGCGTCGCAGGCGGGCGAGGTGGAGGTGGCCGAAGTGGGGCACGCGGCGATGGTGTTGCGACGGTGGCGGCGCGGGAGGGGGAAGAAAGGGAGAGGGGGCGGCGGATAGGGGTGGGGTTTGGTGTGGAGGAGTTGGGGTGGGAGAGCGTGGAGTGGAGGGGTTAGGGATTTGGGGAGCGGAGGAGAGAGGAGTGTGGACGTGGTGGTAGCCATGGCCAGGGCGGCGGAGTGCAGCGAGCTGGAGACGAGGGAACGGATGGGAGGAAGTGGAAATCCCGACGCTTATTGGCTTTTCGCGCGAGCCATTATCCGTGGGACGAGAAAAATAGTTTCCAGGTCGTTTAGCTTGGCTCACGGCTGTTGGCTGTTGACAGACCTAGCCAAATGTGTCTCTCGGCATGATTTATTTAACTAAATAGATTATATTATGTCAGTTGATGGACTTAGTCTTGGACTCAGACACGGTCTAAGGAGATTTTGGGCTATGTCGTATCGGTCCTTATTACGTGTAGCCCGATAGACCAAAGATAATATGTTTAGCATATAGGTCAGTGCCACCTTCACCGTGTGTTCCCTAGTGCCCGCACCGCTGCTACCAGCGATAGGGAGAGAGTGGAACGAGAGTGCGTGTTGGGATACAAATAGGCTACATTAATACAAATTAAAACTTTATACCGCGTAACCAAGAAGTCATGTGAGTAAGAGATCATAGATTGTTACCATTAAACGCACAGTGCAATGGAAGTAGAGTTAAAACAACCGATTCAACGAAGAGCGCATCGATGTAGTGGAAATAGTCGGTCGTCCTTCGGCTAACCGTCTCCTCCTCGCGATCGTCCCGATCAGCACCGCAGTCGTAGCAACGCCTTTACCGAGGTCCACATGTCCAGAGACGGAACACCGTACGTCGGCGTGCTAGCACCAGCGCACACGACAGAGATTATGAGAGGTGACGGCTAGGGTTTCGATGGGCGTGTTTCATAATCCCTCCCTTAGCTTTGCAACTCTCTTTATATAGCTTCCAATCAGATTCTTATTCAATACGAGTAGAGATTGTATCCCACTTAAAAATTATCATCTGAACCCTTATCGTTTCAGCCCATTAAGTATGTGACCCTGCAGATTTATGTATATTTAGCCATGAACCAAAAACTCATTTCCAATCCATAAGTCAGTAATGGTCCTAAGAAGGACATAACAACTCCCAAACATATATAAATACCATATCAAATGAACTTATATAGTACTTTTATACTAATCTCTTTATCTCATGATACCAAATCGAACTTAAAATGAAAAGCGTGCTATCCTATGATAACTCGATCATTCCCTCAAATATGTAGTGGATTACTCAGCTATAATTGACTCATCAACCACATTCGGCATGGCCATGCCCTTCCTTAATCCAACCACATCGAGGGGTCTAGAGATATCTATCCTGTTATATAAAAGGAGCAAATTCTATCTTGATCGCTTATATTCCTCCATGTCCTATAGTAAACCCGAAAGTTACCTTTATAACCACACAACTACAGAGTAGTATTTAGTAACCCTTAAATAAACAATTACACATGTAGAATACAATGACAATCTCAAGTGTAAGGATCCTACATACACTATGTATGAGACCAACAGATAACACTTAAGAATATAACAATTCCCGCAGTGTCTAATAGTGGATCAATCCAATATCCTGTTCTCTAACATATGTTCACATTATTGATTTGATATCATATATCCGTGATCCGTGAAATATGATCATTAATCAATATATGTGTTGATCTATAAATCATAATTGTCCCACATAATGATATAAGATCAAAGATAATTTAGAATAATATCAAAACATAAATAAAGAGTTCCATGAACAAGTCACATACTTATTAATCAATATAAAAGATATTTATTAAAGGGATAAAATAACATATTATTCAAAAGATCATAAACATAAAAGTGATACAATCATCTCTATGATTGTCTTTAGAACATATCACTAACAGTGCGAGCTACGAGAGGAGACATCGGGGAGGGAGAGGTGGTGGTCGGGCCGAGGAGAGGGGAGGGGAGGAAGGCGGGAGAGGAAGAAGATAAATAAAGGAAAAGGAGACAAAAAATGAGATAAATAAAAGAGACAATTAATTAAGATAAATAAATTAATTAAGATAAATAAAATAAAGAGACAAAAAAGATAATTATAAATCATTTGAAGGATGTGATAAAGACATTTATTTATGTTTACACAGCTACCTCGTTGAAAACATTGATAAGGAAAAACTCAATTCGAGAAAAACATTGGATAAGAAAAATAGTATAGCCTACAGCGCTGTGTGCATCAATGTTCTAAGTGTCATTGTCCAGATAAAGATCACCAAAGATCATCGAATGACTCTGCCAACTCTGTATTTCAATGGAATGTTATTGTCATGTGTTAGCCTGTTCTCAGTTTTTGACCGTAAGAAATATTTTCATCATCTCGCTTGTGAGACTTGTTCTTCTCTCTTTCAGTATTCTCCCAGAAAAGGTTGAAGGCAAACTTGAAAGAAACCATCGAGACTATAATAGTTAACACATCCTTGCTAGTATGAATAGCACCGGATATATCATCTTGTGCTCGTGCCATCACTTCAAAATACTGATATCCTCCTAGCACATCACTATATCGCTATCTAGACAGTCGGATAGCTCTCCAATGCTATGCTCGCTTTGCTGTTCTTCAATGCTTGACATCATAGAAGAATCTGAACCTTCGAAGGAAGAAACTATACCCTAGATCTTGCTCCACACGATTTTCTTCTTACCTGTGATGTGTGGTTGTGAATGTCACTGCAAGTGATCTCTTTGAAACTTTCGATTATACTTGTGATAAATATCAATTAGTTGAGTACGAACAAGTAAGGAATAGCTAGAATAATCTACCCTATTGCATCACTCAGAACTTGGAGAACATTGCTGATCCTCGAAGTTTAGTTTTGTGATCTAAAATAAATGCAAAATCATATAATATAGGAATTTCTTTCCAATATTTCAAAATTTTAATTTTGATAGCAAAATAGTGTAAAAAAACTATATCACTTTCATTAGCCCACAAATGAGTAACAATTTTTAAAAATATGATGCATAATTACAAGAGATATTTGGTAATAAACTGTAGATAAAGCAATAGTAAAATCATAAAAGAATTCAAGAAAAGCTAGTAACCTTTCAACAATATACCAATGTTAATCAATATAATATAATACTGTTGTGCAGGCTATGGTAGTGCGTTGGCACAAAAACGAAAAATATGCACATGAGAGAGATGCGCTAAGAGAAAAACTGCAAAAATATGAATAGTGAATAGCATGATATAGCACCCATACAATTACACTTACATTCTTCATTTCTTCTTTGCGAACCCCGTCATGTGGATTTTGATCAAATTCACATCCACTAAAATTGCTGATGCGCTCAGAGAAAAAAACTGGAAAACTATGAATAGCTAGCTACAAGGACAGACTTAATTAACGTGCATAGTGAATAGCATGATATAGCACCCATACAATCTACACTTACATTCTTCGTTTCTTCTTTGCGAACCCCGTCATGTGGATTTTGATCAAATTCATATCCACTAACATTGCTTGCGTCCGAACAAACAACACGCTAGCCATGTAAAACCAAATATACAAGGAAGGTGGAAAATTTGAACTACATATTGATCAAGAAAGACAAAAGGGGCGCTAAGGACTAGTAATAAAAAAAGATCGGGGTGAGTTTCTTTAGGTTGTGTCTTATAGTTTTTGATTTAAAATTTTGAATTCTACCTGTTCATGAGAGATATTATAAAAAGAGATAGTCATGTACGATTTTGGTCGATATAACTAAAATCGGTACAGTGTGTTCTGCAATGAACTAGTAGACCCCACATTGAAAAACACACTGTTTAAAAGCAAGTTATTATAGTAAAAAATAAAAAGCAAAAGGCAAAGCTCTGCCGAACCCACCCCAGATACTACTAAAAATGATTTAGCGTTACTAAAACTCTTCCAGGTCTATATAAAAAGAGGATGGGGCTACAGATTGTGTGCTCCTCTATACGAGTGTAATCAAAGTGAATACAGACATATTTTACTTGTTTTGTATTTTATTTCGTATTTTTCTGAGTCAGAGTCACACGTGAATAATGTCGGATACTTATTCTCTATTCTATATTCATTCCATAAGTCTTCGAACAGTCGGTTAGATGAAAATTATCTGCTTCTTTTGCATCCCTATAGGACATACAGTAGGGTGCAATTAGATCGACACACGGAAAGATTAATCATCGAGATATCAAAGAAAGAGCATTTAGTATTCTCAATCTTTTAGGTATGTCAATCCATATATATGTTATCTTGTTTCTAAGTAAAGTTATAATAGAATTACTCATATTACTTAACATATAGATATACATAGATAGATATCACTGATCTGTATCATATTCTATTTTTTCTTCAGAGTTGAAGTTAAAAATAAAAAATACTAAATATATTTTTATTTTCTATTCACTCCATAAATTATTGATGAATCGGACGTAAATTATACGCTCCCCTAGCACCGTACTCCTATGTGTTCTCGTTATTGTGTGATGTTTGTCGGCAACGTGACCCAATTCCACATCACTACGGGGTGATCGGAATAGCGATGGCTTTTGGCTTTTGGTGAAAAACATCAGATTGGCTGAAAAACACGTAGTTGAGTTAGTTGATAGTGTAGTGAATAGTGAAAAAAAAGTTGAAGCTAGAAGTTAAAACCGAAAAAAGCCGAAACGATCAGTGATGAGGATTTTGAACTCTGGGGTCGGTAGTGTTGGGCCGGCAATGCGTCCAACCATAGCAGAAGCCTGTCCAGCTCGTTGGCATCCACGCCAACTACCCCCTTCTGGGCTGAGCAGTTCGAAAATGTGTCGCTCGCCTGTGGGGCCCCGAACACACATCACCACGCCCGCATGCGCTCCCGCATCTGGCTGGTAGTGGAAACTTCAAAACGAGGGTGTGTATCCGGATATTGTCACTGAACTCCGGGTCCACCGTTACGTGGCCCACAGGTCAGCTGCGTACGTTTGAAAATCGGCAAGTACGTACGTTCTGTAGCGCGTCAGATTCAAACGGAAGGCTATCTAGTTTTCACGTTTAGACCACTCGTCTTCGAGTCGTTTTCAAAAAACTCCTTCAAGTGTTTCGTCTACAAATGCTGCTGCTTGCAAAATTCCATTGCTGCATATCGGTTTTTTTTGGCGATCTACGTGTTGCATACATGAGGGTTAAGGCCTGCTTAATTAGACTTTTTTATGACTTATGATTTTTTTTTACTATAGCAAGCTTATTTGTACTATAGCCACAGATATTTTTTAAATGTAATTAAATTAAAAAAAGAAAAAATAGATTAGCTCATCACAAATAATGCAAAAAAATACAAAAAAAGACTTATATGATTGTCTGAAGATCTAATGTTGTACTCTTTTTTTGTGAGTTTGTCTGAAGTTTTCTCATATAGAGGTTTTTAATGAGCCGATATGTGTGACATAAAAAATGGATACGATATACTCTTTTCTCCTTCACTTTTTTCCACTAGATTTTTGGGAGGAGTTTTTAATGAGGCATGTGCATATCGTGGTATTTGCCCAAGGAAATGTTACAAAACCTAGAAGACTGCGTTGTGAGCAAATACCGAAACTGCTCATGAGGGATTTAGGCTATAAATAGGGAATCTCATGTATAATGTAAAGGTGATTACGATCAGAGGTTAATACAGACTTCGTTCTGGTGTTCTCTCTCAATTAGTGTCTTCTATGACTAATTTACTATTATTGACAATTAATTATGTGAATTAATTGCATAGATTATGTTATCTTTTATCTAATTTTCCATCAATTTGTTAACAGTGCTCATGGCTCCGCGCACCGCTCCACCCACCCACGTCACACAACCAGAAACTGACATGTCGTCCCGCTCTCTCGCCGCGCCATCCTTGAGATGCACACCGCAGCACAAAAATTGATACCACCGCTTTATAAACGGGGTGGTAAGAGGAGGAGGAAGAGAAGACTAGTTGCCTCGGAGTTGGCGCTGTTCTCCTCGGTGTGGGCGAGAGAGAGAGGAGAAGAGAAAGTAAAAAAGCTGCCATTTCACATGGTTACTGCAAGGTAAGTTTCGAATTCAAATATCCACTACCACCACGTCTCGTCTGGAAGAGGCGAGGCGAGGCTTCCGAGTGGTGCTCGCTCTGGGCCTCTCGCAGAGAGATCTCCGGTATCCCACTGCTCCCACCGTACGTACTGCCTCCTCCGATTCTCACCTGCTGTTTCTTTCTTTTTTTTGAACTCCATGTTGCTTGCTTCTCCGTATGGGTCGGATTTTGTGCTACTGCTATCACCCTGCGAGCGCCAACGCAAGGTGTTTTTTTTAGCAGTGCCTTGTTCGAATTGAGGTCTGCATTGTTGGTTTCACCGGGTTACTTCTTTGTGCGTTTTTTTGGTGTGTGGGCTTAGAGAGTGAAGCGGCGAATTCAAAATTCCATCCCCAATGGTTGGTAATTTGAAATCATGTTCGTGTGATCTTGTAGTGTCTATTTTTGGGCGTTTTGCTCCGAAATTTTATGATTCATTCGCCAGTAGCTGGAGATCGACCTGTGCAACCAACTCTGCGCGAACTAGCTGGAATTTTTCTTTCTTTCTTTTTTTTTTTGGCGTGGTCTTGTCGATCTGATTTCGAGGTTTCTAGGGTTTAACTGTTTGAATGTTCCACTATAGTACAATGCGGCAAGTTTAAGCTTGGCATAGATGTGTGGATGCCTTTGCTTGTCTTCTATTTTGCTCAAATTGGACCGATTAATACGTTTTGTTTGGTTTGATTTTGAATTCCTTCCTTTCCTGTTTACTAGATTTCTCAATCTTATCACCGGCAATTTAACCTTACTTGATACATAAGGACAAGCTGGATCTTATTGTGGGCGATTTCGAAATTTTCAGAGCTAAAGTTTTGTCATTCGAGTACTAAATGCTCCAATTTCATTGTTTGATTTCTTATTCGTCTTGCTGTATGCTTTCTGGCAGAGATCAAGTGATGGGTGGGGGAGCTGCAGGAAACACGATCTCCGTTCCCCAGGGGGAGAAGGCATTGTTGTTTCCCTTATCTATTTTTCTGTGAGCTCTCTGCTCAAGAGGTTGGTGTCCAAGTTGTATCTTGCAAGTGTATTAGGCTGCCAAGATGAAGTCTAGTGCGGTTACTTCGAAAGGCAAGGCCATGTTTGAGCTGAAGCACAAGCTGGTCCAAGCTCTTAACAAGATTGCGGACAGAGACACTTATCAGATCGGACTAGATGAGCTTGAGAAGGCGGCGGATACCTTGGCTCCTGACATGATTGGCTCGTTCTTGTCATGTGTGGTTGACACTGACGCTGAACAGAAGAGTGCAGTGCGGAAGGAGTGCATTAAGGTGATTGGCACATTGGCACGGTCGCATGGAAGCCTACTGGCACCACACATGACGAAGATGGTGGCTAGCGTAGTCAAGCGCCTGAAGGATGCCGACTCCGTTGTTAGGGATGCATGTGTTGACACTTGCGGTACCCTCTCAATGTGTGCTAGAAATTATGGGGATGGCGGAGCTGCATTGGTTGCGTTGGTTCGGCCCTTGTTTGAATCACTCGGTGAACAAAATAGATACGTTCAGGCTGGGGCAGCATTGTGCTTGGCCAAGGTTATAGATGAGAGCAGTTACTTCCCTGGCCCCGTTCTCCCTCAGATGCTTGTTCGTGTTGTTAAACTGCTCAAGAACCCCCATTTCATGGCGAAGCCTGCAATGATTGAGTTGATCAGAAGCATTGTTCAGGTTGCCCTTTTGCTCTTGTACCAACAATGCCATTCCATTCAAACTTCTTCTTGTACTAGTTGCACTGTTGCATATGCTTTCTACATTTCGACATGATTACCTTGCCTGTTTATCTGAGATAAACACAAATCTTTTTATGAACTACTGTTCGTAATATATACATGTAGATGATTTCTTTTTTTAAAAAATAGTATATGCTGATGATGAAGTACCTTAACATACATCATTAATTGCTATTAAGTAGTAATTAGTACCATGAGAAAGAAGCATGCTTCTGTGTGATAACGGATAACCAACTTTTTATTCAATATCTGCTCAGTTAGTTTATCACACAAACTAATTCAGCTCTTCCTACAAAGTCAAGTGTTTTTGTTGCTTTCTCATTTCTTGTTTCATGCTTCAGACTGCCAGTCTGATTGCATCTCTTTCTTCTTGTGGAAGTTCAGCAATATTGTCTAAATAATTTTCTAGAAGTGGAGCAGTCATCTTCATCTTCAATTTGGTCACAGTCATCTTTATCTTCAATTTGGTCCTACAAGTTATAACAAGAACAAGAGATTGGCCTTTTGTTATGATTCTTATTTTGCTATGGTCCCCATTTTAGGCTGAAGGTGCTTCTACAGAGCAGGCTCTATCATCTGCTCTAACAAGTATTATGGATGCCCTGAAGAGTAGTGACTGGACAACAAGGAAAGCAGCCTCTCTAGCCCTGTCTAGTATCGCAGTCAGTTCTGGGTATTTGGTTGCCTCTTTCAGAACTTCCTGCCTTCGCTCCCTTGAACGTTGTAAATTTGACAAGGTCGGTACACTTATGAAATTGATGCAGTAACATGTATTGCATATGCTACACTTATTTTGTGCCTCCTATGATAGGTAAAACCAGTGCGTGATGCAATTACCCACGCCATTCAGTTGTGGAAAACTATTCCAGGGTCTGACACTCCTGAACCATCGGAAGCTGGATCATCCACAAAAGGTACTACAATCCTTTAATGTCAAGTTACAGCCTGGTGTTTAGCAAAACAGATGCAGTACTTCTTTCCCGGAGGCCAGAGCATGTCTGCATAGCTAGTTTCTTTTTTTTTGTTGACAGGATTGCTAGTTTCTTTTTGGGTAGCATATTTATTTCTTATACTTCATACTACTATTTACATTCATAACAATAGTATATTGACAAAGAAATGGGCTGATCAACAGTTGAACTCATATACTTCATTCAGCTATCTGATGTTGCTATATGGAAGTACCTTTTATCACTCTTTGTTACCTCTTCCAGTACTATGCATCTTAACTTCTAACGCTTTCATCCAAAAGGTCAAACAACTAAAAGACAGTTGCTTATGGCACGCTAAGGCTATCTTATGCTTAGGTTTATGATAGGATCATGACTTATTGAGCACAAACCTTTCAGATGTTGATGATCTTTTCTTTGTGGAGTTTTCTCATTCAAGTTCTTCATGAGCTTAAAGGGGTATTTCAGAATACCATATTGCCTCCCCATGATTTGCCACAAAATATAAATGATACTCTAGGGCCTTCTACTCAATTATTATTTTCACGTTTACTCCGCATTGCTTCTAGCTTCTGCATGTAGTTAAACTGCATTCGTATAATCAATTTATTTTCTATTTTATTAATTAATTTCTTCTCTGGCAGAAAACTTCTTTGGTGACCATCATGATGTCAGAAGTATACATGATGGTGGATCAAGGGAGACTTCTGTTAGGAGAGTTTATCCTGCACCTTCTGTATCTGTTATCAGTGGCAGTTCTATCACTTCAACAAAGAAGAGATCTCCTTTGTCTATCAACAAGATAGCCCTAAACAATGCAGCAAATCAGCAACGCTTGAAGTCAAGTGATTGGCATGTTGAGATATCAGTCCCTAAGCAGAATATGATGCCATCGGTTGATCTTGAAGAAAAGGAATCTGGTCACGTTTACATGCTGAAAGATGCAAAGAGAAGTGCATATGAAATTGTAGATGAAGACAGTAAGTCTGACTATGACCCCATGGATGATAAACAAGAATGTTCCTCTGTATCAGAAGTAGCCAGCAGGAGTTGTGAGACAAAGCATGTCACTTCTGCTCAGGAATGCACTGAAGATTGTGATTTTACACAAGTTACTGAGCAATGCCCCAGGGCTCGAGAGAGTAAGATCATAGACTCTTCTGTTACAGATGTCACTTCACATGGCACACATACTTGTTGTCTGAGTGCCATGAAAGAATTAGCCCTTATTCGGAAGCAACTTCAAGAGATGGAAAGGAAACAATCTAATCTTTTTGATTTATTGCAGGTAATTCCCATATTTTGAGTTGTGAATAATCTTGTCGATTTAACTCCTATCTACATTTTGGCTAATTCGATAGTTCATATGTGTGGTCTGATTGTAAAATGTGGTAACAATTTACTTCGAAAGTTCAGTTATCGGATAAATGATATCCTTTGAAAAATAACCTGCTCTGTACATTTTAGCTACTTGTATTAGCCTATTGCCAGTTTAATAAAAAAAATGCCAACCCCTTATAAAAAGCATCATGATCATCAACTGACGCCAATGATTACCATTTTTTTATCTTCCTCTACATCATGATTATGTTGAAAAAAGAATGCAGATTCTTCCTATAAAACAAGTGTTGTACTGTATACAAGTCCTTATGCACGTTGCACAAAACATGTATGAAATGAAATGAAGCAAATGTCTTCGCGAGTGCTAACTTTCTTTCATTGGTTTATTGCAGGAATTCATGTCTAACTCAGCGGAGAACATGTCAGTGTTAAACTTGAAAGTGCACAATTTGGAGAATGCTGTAGACAAAAATGTGTATACAATTACTCAAAGTGAAAGCCGCTATCACCTTCCTAGTTCCAAGTTTTTTAAGAACCAAAGTGTCTCTTCTTCACCCAGGCTTTCTGCTTCTACACCTAGAACATCTGTGGATTCTAACTATAAGCCACCAACAATTCCACATTTGAAACATGAGAAGAAGTGGATGCACGATCTACCATCTAAGAGCTCAAGATTGTGCATAAAAGAGGGAGCTGAATTTCTGAAGGGTAATACTCGTAACAAAATTAGGAAGCCTGAGTCTGTGAGCTCAGAGAGTAACTTGGGAAGGTATCTTCCAAGCTCAGCGAGGAGCCGAACATCAGGGATTAAGGGGACCTTTCCCGTTTCATTTACCAATTCATGTGAGCAGCCCGAGCTGCAACATGCATTGTGTGCTTCCAAAGAGGCTGGTGAGTTTCATGGCGCTGACGACATGGAGCCTGCATATGCAGAAGCCCTGAACTGTGGTGATTGTGTTGATCTGATTGACCTAATGGATAGAACTGGACCTGTTCTTGAGAAGTTAACGCGTGAAACAGCAAATGAACTTTTAAGAGTTATAGCTGGCCAATTTCTTAATAAAAAGTTCTTTGATTTGGCACTACCTTGGCTTCAACAGGTAAAGTCACTAGTAATCTATTTATGCTTTGCAATAATTGTCTAGTCTGATGAAAGTTTATGCAATTTACTCGTTCCAATTGTGATTTGTATATGTTGTCCCAGGTAGTGGATTTAAGCACGATTTATAAGCCAAGTCAACTTTTTGTGTCTGCGAGAGCCCAAAGGGAGTTCCTTTCTGCATTGGAGGAAGCGGCAACAAGTGGATCTACAGAACCAGCGATCAGAATTGCCATTGCACAGCTTGCATTTAAACTAGCCAAAGTTTGTGATGTTGCCCCATGCAGGTAATCTTCATTGCCCATTGACAATGACTGGAATTGTCCCATCAATTCTGCCACTTAAAATTGGATTTCATGTTTTACTGATGCATAGTTCGCTGTTGTAGGAAAATTTCATCTAGAGTGTGCAGAGGAAATGAAACCATCATGGCCACTGCGATGTGAAATATTTCCCCTTATGATGTAACCTAGCTCATGTTCAAACTACACACCATGCGGCAGTGCTTTAGTGAGCTCATTTTCTTTTTCTTGTAGCCCTGTAACCTGTGTGACAATGTATACTCGGTTTGATTATTGTGTGGAAGACTATAGTGTGCCAGTTAAACATGCGTGTTTTATGACTGGGACAACGGCTGTTGATTTAGCATCATAGGTCTGGGATTTGCTCTTTTGCAAGAAGTAATCAATGAGCTTGTGAATGGTGATCTAATGCTTGTGAATTGTGATCAGTTGCTATTACCTAGTTGTACTCTGGTAAATGCCTTTCAGTAAAGCTAGAATTCGGCAACCTCTGTGCCGTTATTTAACTTGCTAACCCGTAATATCAGATTTGCATGTGCTCCTTAGAGGGGTAAAAACAGGGGGGAAGATGAATTCGATACAATTACATATTCACTACAAGTGGAAACAAAGCACACACTTACTTTTTTTTTTTAATCTTCTCTAACTTAACCAGTTCGCTTATTCTCGTATTGTTCTAGCAATCGCAAGAGCAATCAGATTGTGTAGGATCCCAGCACTCTTTAACCCATCTGTTTTGCGCAATGACACGTCTGCAGCGGCGTGGCAATCAGAGCCTGTCTCGGCGAAATCGGACGGCGATGAGATGGACGCAGAAGAAGAAGCATCACCGTTCACCAATCAGAGTCGTCGCTACGTTGCGAAGCGCTGTGGCGGCCGCCCATCCTCTTGTTGCTGGTCGTGCGCTGGACGCAGCGGAGGAGCGCCTCCACCACCTCCGACATGGACGGCCGGAATTCTGGGTCAGACTGCATCGACCACCAAGAAGCAAAAGTTTTCAGACATGAGATGGTCGGTGGAACTGTGGTGAAGAGCAGAGCTGAAACAAAATTGTGGTTTCTTGAGGAGGACCATCGCTGATGGTTTCAGCAAGGAGTTCACCTGGACACAGCGAGCGAGGACGTCGGCGAAGCGGGACAACGCCTTTGGCGGGTACAGGCCACGCAGAGCTGGGTCTGCCAATGCTCCCAAGGCATCGATGTCATGAAGCTGTGGAGTCACAAACTTGACCAAGGACTGCTCCGTTCTTGGCTTAGAGCTGTAGATCAAACAATTCTTAGAAAATAGTGGGGATATTGTCCGGGCATCAGTAGGGTTAGGAGCATAATTGTCATGCTGTTGCACATGACCGACAAATGCAGTATCCCCCAGTCAAGCTTTGCATGATCTGAAATGACACAAGATGAACTCCAAAGTAGAAATAATGCATTTTTTTCCCTTCAATTACCTATCATAAGGCTTCCGACCGGTTAAGAGCTCCAGCATGACGACACCAAAGCTGTAGACGTCGCTCTTCATCGTATAAGCCGAAGGCTTTGTGCACTCTGGGGCATTGTACCCCGGTCCCAAGCTCTCACTTGTATCCTGCAGAGAATTCCATGTCAAAAGATCACATCACCTTTACAATCATATCGGTGGTCCATTGAGTGTCAGAAAGAGCCATTATGCAAACCTCATAGAAGCATGCAAGGCCGCAGTCAGATAGGTGAGGGTTGAGATCGGCATCAAGCAAGACATTAGATGACTTTATGTTCTTGTGGATGACTGAAGGTGAGCAGACTTCATGTAGGTACCTGAAAGAAAAGAAACCTTAACATCGTACTTACGAACACACATGGTCAGATCCTTATGTGCATGCTGATGCATATACAATTGTGGATTCTAGGCTTAAATGTTACTTATCAACTTACTCCAGAGCGCGAGCTGTACCGAGAGCGATTCGAACTCGGGTGTCCCAGGTCAACGGCTTGCTGTAGTCGTCTGATAAGTGCAGGAACTCATAGAGGGATCCATTCCTCTGGTAGTCATACACCAGCATGTAGTGCCCAGGCTCTGAGCAGTAACCCACAAGCTTACAGATGTTTGAATGGCTCAGCTTGGAAATGCCGTTCACAATGTCCATGAAGTCACTGCTTCCTGAGAAGCTCAATGGATCGTACTTCTTGACAGCCAGTACCTGAAAAATAATCATGCTGGAATATAAGTATTCCCAAAATGTGTATATGGATATATGATGACGTTCAAGTTTCTGATTCTTGAAACATTCTTCTTTGAACCTCTTGATGAAAGTAACTGTCAAGTTCAGTTCAACTGTATGTTGCTACAATATGTCATTAGATGAGTATTTGACATGATATTGTAAATGAAATTCTAAATTTCATAAATAGTTGTTTTCTTGAGTTGAAATGATAAACAAGTTTCTTTGGCATGAGTTTAGAAGGCAATCATAAAAGCCTACCCGTCCGTCAGCATATTTCGCCTTGAAAACGCGGCCAGTCGTTCCCTGACCTATTAGCCTGCTAGTATGGAAGCTGCCAGTGGCTGCCTGCAGGTCTGATGATGAGTAGGTAATCAGGTCGATTGGATCCGAGCTTCGCCTCGAATAATTCAGTTTGTTCTCAAACTCATTATCACTGATTGACTTGCGAGGCACAGCAGGTGGTGTCCTACATCCCATTGATGAGGATTGCTCCAGCGACTTCATGTCGATTGCTGAAGATTCCTTACGACCTAGAAAAGAAAGCAAGAATAACTCTTACTAGAAATCTAAAAGTGAGAGTATCTGAAATACTACTGAGAGCATCAGGAAAGGAGGTATGTCTTTACACATCACATTTTTTTCTACACATCACAATTTATGCACAACACAACAGAAACCACATAATTTTCTATGATTCAAGAAATATCGTGTGCATAAGTACCTCTGGAGCCATCAACTAGCGGGGTAAATGATCGGTTCTGACCTGACTCGTCCAAGTAGTAATGAGATGAAACAGGAGACGAACTCTTCCTCTTCAACACAGACAAGAGAATCAGAGCCACAAGAAGCACAGCTACCACCATTGCTCCAATAGCAAAACCATTGATTCCACTGTCATTCCCTCCATTCGATGAGCTTCCCACTGAAGATCCCTTCTCCATACCGGGAGGAGCTGACCCGGATGACCAAGGGTTCCCACCAGTCCTTGAGAATGTGGTCAGAACTGTCAGTATTCATCAAGTGCAATGAAAAGGAATATATTGACTGGAAGTATTACTTACTGTAGACTGTTAATGTCTTTCAGTTTACTTGGGACCCACCCGGTGAACTTGTTGTTCTGCAAATTCCTTGAGCACAAAAGGGAAAAAACCATTCTAGCTTAGTTCTCAGATTAGCATACTGAAGCTAATTCGTACATTCAAATTTGTACCTTTTGCAGTATTTATGTAAAGTAAATAGGCTATGCAAAATTAAGAATGATTAGTATTTATGTAAAGTAAATAGGCTATGCAAAATTAAGAATGATTGTAATACACATTTCATTAACAGCTCCATTGCGTAGGTCATAGTCTAAAGCACTGTGTTCAGCCGTGTTTGTAACCCTGTTCTCTTATCTCTCCCAGTCTCTGATCTCTGTGCCTTTTTGTACTGTTTTTCCCTATTAATACAACGGCGTGCAAAGCTTTTGCATGTTCCCGAAAAAAATTAACAGCTCCTGATATTTGACAACTTCAGTACTTGTGTAGTTCCGTGGCGAGGCATTGAGAAGCATACATTTTGAACCTTGATGACAAAATTGGTTTGAGATGTAGTTTTTACTTGAGGTATACTTACAGATCCTCGAGAGGAAGTTTAGCCAGAACGTTGATGTGACCACTGAATTGGTTGCTCTCTAGATTCCTGGATATATTTGAAAAGATTAGCAGTCATTTATTTATCTGAAAAAGCGTATCGATGAATTACTACAACCCATAAAATTCAGTTTCCTTACAGTGCCTTGAGGCTTGTTAGGTATTGAAAACTCTGGGGCAGGTTACCTGAGAAGCGGTTGAAAGAGAGATCCCTGATGACACAACTGAGGTTATTCATGTAGGATAACAAAATTGAGATACAAATAGGCTTACTATCAGAAGAAAATTAATAAGCTTTGCTGCTTTGGCAACTGAAGTGATACAAGGTAAATTGCTGTTATGGTTAGCTTTGCATACATACAGATTCCAATTGCTGTAAATTTGTTAGTGAGAAACTACAAAGAACTCGTGAATTTGATGCGTAACTTACAGTGTTGAGAGCTTTGGAAGGTGTGAAAACATATCTGTCAACTGCCCGCTTAAGTGATTCTGACCAAGATTTCTGCGACCCATTAAAAAAAGTAGTTCTAGTGATTAATGCAATCAAAATCATGATTGTGTGGAGGGTAAAGAAAATAAAGCATTGAAGACAGCAATATGAATTGAATTGTTACAGCGTTTCCAGGTCAGTCATCTGAGATATCGAATAAGGAATCCCACCGGTAAAGGAATTTCCTTGAAGATTTCTGCATCAGCAAAATATCAGAAATGCCTTGGATTAGCCATCAAGCAGTAACTATGGATGAGAAAACGCCATACTTACAATTGAACCACATTTGGTGGAAGCTGGTATGGAAGTTCGCCTTTGAGATTGTTCTTGCTGACATCGCTGTACTACGAAAAAGAAGAAAATTCAACTAAGTTGTATAACTAGGATGATCGATACTGGAGATCACAGGGGCAACTCACAATTTAGTTACTGATTTCAAGCTTGATAGCTGGTAACCTAGTGTGCCGCTTAATCCGAGCCCCGACAAGTCACTGCTCTATGCAACATGGTGAGCAAACTGAAGTAAACATCTCGTATAACTACGGAAAAAAGAGTTATTTAGAAGTGCCTTGATCATCAACAAGCAAGTTCCTTAAGCGAATGTTGCAGGCAATTACATTTCTGTGACAGACGAGCCACTGCATTGTATTCCTTTCCACTCCTCGTCATCGCCACATGGATCACCACCACTTGATTTCCAACCGGACAATTTAGATGGTTTGTTCATACTAGCGAACATAACATTAAGTGCGGCAACTGAAAAAGAGACGCAACAAAACACATTTTTTTTCAGAATCAATGAGCTACGCATATACATCAGTATGAAAACAGTTGCCAACCCTCACCATCAGGCTGGTCGGTCTTGGCTACGGCGGCAGCTGCCACGGCGAGGAGAACAGCGAGGCCGGCTAGTGGCGGCCATCGGCGAGCCATGGTACACCAAGGGGAGCACGGATCGTCCCTCGGCCCGTGTCAGGGAGCGTGAGCATCACCTCTTCGGCTCTTCCTCCCTCCACATCTCCTCCACTCTCATTGGCTAATGGTGTGGTGAAATGGTCTTTCTAAAATTAGGAAACGGAGGTCGAAGGAATGTGAGGAGGGAGGAAGCTAGGAGGATACCGGTGACGGACCATTGGAGCAGCGAGAGTGGCGGGAAGCCGTTCGTTTCGGGGCTCCATACGCGTCGACGAAGTCGGCGAAAGTTCAGCAAATCGTGCGGATTTCCCTGTTAAGATAATGGATTTATGGCCAATGCTAACAAGCGGCAACGAGCTCCGTTGTAGTCTAGCTGGTTAGGATACTCGGCTCTCACCCGAGAGACCCGGGTTCGAATCCCGGCAACGGAAATTTTTTAAGGATTTTTTCTCCAAGGTGAATTAATGTAAGGAGGTATGTTCTTGTTTTTTCCTTTTGGAAACTTCAAACTACTTATCTAAAGAGAGCAAAGGAAACATATCAATTCTCAAATTATCCGTGCACATCTCTATTGAAAGCAGTTTAATCATTCAAGAAAATGAAATCCACCTGTACTTCTTCCCTTTCTGTTCTCTATGCTCCTGCAGAGGGAAAAAAGAAATTGAACGGCCTCCGGGGCCTCAATTCTGTATTCTATATCTAGAGATTCTAATGTTGACAACAACATGCCAGATGCCCCTCGTAACTTTGCTCTACGCCGCAATGTGGTCTCTCAATTTCCGACCGCTTGTCTCAAGGGGGAAGCACGACGCGGCAACGCCTGATACGAGCATCACCGTGATAAATTTCAGAATGGCTGCCGCCTGATGGCATGCGTGCACCAAACCGACGGCCACAAGATCCCGCCCAAGCGAGCTCGCAAACCCCACACCGGTGGCCCTGACTGCAGTTGGGCATATCTGGAGGAAAGACAAGACAACGCAGGAGGTAATGATTTAAGATGTTCGACAAAAGTGATGTAACAAAGTATTATACGCTATTTGACATGACCAAACCTCAGGAGCATAGATGTGCAGGACAATGAAGCTCGCCGAGATGCAAACGCGAGCACCAAACAAGAAGATAGTTGTCAGAAATTCTGTTTGAGGGAACATAAGGGGAGCTATGCACAGGCAACTGATACAAAGCATCGAGGACATTGAAAGCTTGCGCCCGATCTTGTCCGTCCACGATGGCGGCAGACAGAACAAGGCCAGGAACCTCTGCATCAAACGTGACATGAATGTGAAGAACCTTCAAGAAAGGGTTTCTGAAGATATATGGTCAAACTTAGGGGAAAGCACACATACCTCCAAAGCTAGTGATGGATACATTTCTGTAGAGATTAACATCGTTTACGTGGGTTGTTTGGGTTGTTACTGCTCCCTTCGATCCACAAATCCTATTTCCGTGACTCAACTCTGAAGTTAGCAGAACAAGGCCATAGTATAAGAAGGCATGACCAAGAAAGACAGCCCAAAGAAGCAAACTTGATCTAACTAAATTTGGGGACAGAGGCTTTAAGGTGGCATCGAGGCCCCTAATCTCAGATTTGCTAGCCTGATCAACAGGGTTGGTTTTCCTGACTGAAACCAACTGCACCGTTTCTGAAGAATCTGTTATCTCATGGAGTTCCATTCGGTGACCAGAGGTAAGTCGGCCAGAAGGGAGAGTTACACGGTCGACTCGTGCCATTGTTTCCAAAACAGGCACTGCATCAGCTATTCTGCCCTTCATGAATAAGTATCTCGGTGACTCAAGTGTGACTGGATAGAAGAGTAGTAGAGCAAATGATGGCAATGATGAGAGCGCTAGCAGCCACCTCCAGCCAAAATCTGGCATCACAGCCTGCAAACTAAGTACATAAGTACCTACAAAATTAACATGGTAATTTAGTGTTGGTTGTGTTGATGAAGCGGTTGTAGGAGGCAAGGAGCAGGACGGTCCGGTGGAGAAGGGGCTGGCTTCGGAAGAGTTCGTCGTCCAGGACAGCAGTGTGGAGGGGTGTTACCTGGGTAAGTTGGGGGAGGTTTCTCGGGGTGCGGAGCTGACGAGTCAGTTTGAGGGCTCGGATAGTGAGCTGAAGTTGAAAGACCAACCGGGGGGAGGAGAGCAGCAAGGTCAGCCTGTGTTTTTCTCAGTGCCTGATGGCAGCGTGGCGGCGGTTGAGTCAATCAGAGAGGTGGTGGCTTCTCCAGTAAGGGCCAGCCCGCGTTTGGCCGGTGTGTCAGACGAGCATACTTTGCGGCGGGCAGAGCGGCGGGCGGTGGCTCGCAATTTGGAGCAAACGGAAGATAACGTTTCAGTTAATTCAGTGTGTTCCATTCCAGTTACCTCCGCTGTTAGTATGATTAGTGATTTGGGGATTGTTGCGAGTAACAGTAATGAAGGTTTAGTTCCCGTTGTTAATCATTTGTTTTGTTTAGAGAGAACTAGAGTTTTGGGCAGCTTAGAGGAGTCCATTGTAGGCGCTCAAAGTTGTGTTGATGATTCGGAGTCGTTAGAGGATTTAGAATTGGAGGCAGTTACTCACTTGTGTAGGGATTTGGTAGAAGAGAGTTTTGATGTTGATAGTTATCACCTAAGTTGTGATGCTAATACTATCAATAAGAAAAACAAGTCCAACGTTAAGGCGTTTGGAAAAAGGACTTGTGGTAAACGGAAAGTTAAAATTTCGAATTGGAGTACATCATGAAAGGAATTTTCTGGAATAGCAGAGGTCTTAAGGACTTGGCTAAATCAAGATTTTTATATGAAACTTCTAGAGAGCAGAGCTTAGACTTTATTGCTCTTTTGGAAACCGGGAAGAAAGATTTCGAGCAATCGAAGCTTAATAAATGGTGTGGGGGAAGAAACTTTCTCTGGCATTGGACTGTACCTCATGGGAGGTCAGGAGGGATTTTGTTGGGAGTTAATTTAGACTTTTTTGATATTGGCAGTATTGCGGAGGGGAATTTCTTTGTAAAATTCCATCTCAGAAATAAAATAGATGGCTTTCAGTGGGTTTTGGTGGCTGTTTATGGGGCAGCGCAACCAGAATTCAAGGAAATTTTCCTTACCGAGTTGGTCCAAGCCTGTAGTAAGGAAACTTTGCCAATAATGATTGGCGGGGATTTCAATATTATCCAAAATCCAAGTGAAAAGAATAACGATAAGTTCGATGGAAAATGGCTGTTTCTTTTTAATGCGATCATAGATAGCTTAAATCTAAGAGAATTGGATTTATCTGGAAGAATTTTCACTTGGGGTAATTCCTTAAAGGTTCCAACTTTTGAGAAATTGGATAGGATCCTTGTAAGCACGGAATGGGAACAAAAGTTCCCGCTTTCCACAGTAAAGGCCTTGAATAGAGAGATTTCGGATCATACCCCACTCTTACTTAGCATGGGTGAAGGAGCCCAGGGGAAGGGTCAGCCAATGTTCAAATTTGAACTTGCATGGCTCTTACGTGAGGGATTTTTGGACTTAGTGTCTAAGGTTTGGAATGAAGAAATTAAGGGCGTTTCGTCTTTACAAAGGTGGCAGAATAAAATCAGAAAATTGAGGCAATTCTTGAGAGGTTGGGCTAAGAACGAGAATGGGGCGTTTAAGAAAGAAAAGCAGGAGTTGGTCAAGATAGCTAACAAGCTTGATAAGAAAGCGGAAGTTCAACTTCTGTGCCAACAGGAGTTAGACCTGAAGCATAGTGTGAAAGAAAGATTAGCCCAATTAGTTCGGGAAGAGGAGATTAAATGGTTCCAAAGGTCTAAGACCACAGAGCTCCTACAGGGAGACAGCAATACAAAGTATTTCCATTTGGTAGCAAATTGTAAAAGAAGAAAAACTAGAATTCTTAGGCTAGACCAGGATGAAGGGGTGATTGAAGGAGATGAGAATCTGGAGTCATTTATTTTAAAGTACTATAAAAAGATATTTGGATCGTCTCGGCAGAGTAGTTTGATGCTTGATGAAAATTTCAGAGATGGTATCCCGCAAGTGTCGGAATCAGAAAACATATTCCTAACAGATGTTTTCTCTGAAAAGGAAGTGAGAGATACCATTTTCCAAATGGAACACAATAAAGCTTCGGGGTCTGATGGATTTCCTGTCGAGTTTTATCAAGTGTTTTGGAGTCTAATAAAAGATGACCTAATGGCCATGTTTAAAGATTTCCACGAGAATAAGCTTTCTCTTTTGAGTCTAAATTTCGGTATATTAACTCTCCTTCCAAAACAAAAGGAGGTTAAGAATATTCAGCAGTATAGACCAATTTGTATGCTTAATGTCAGCTTTAAGGTTTTCACGAAATTGTTGGCTAATAGGATCTCGGGGGTTGCTAGCAAGGTTATTAGACCTTCGCAAACGGTTTTTATCCCGGGGAGGTATATTATGGATGGTGCAGTTATTTTGCATGAAACGTTGCATGAGCTGAAAAGAAAGAAGTTGGGGGGATAATTCTTAAATTAGACTTTGAGAAGGCATATGATAAGGTGAATTGGTCGTTTTTACAACAGGTTCTGAGAGTAAGAGGTTTCTCGCCAACTTGGTGCAATTGGATCAATTCAGTAGTAAGGGGAGGTAGTGTAGGGGTTAAGGTGAACGACAATATCAGCAATTTCTTTCATACTAGGAAAGGTTTGAGGCAAGGGGACCCTCTGTCGCCTATTCTTTTTAATCTAGTAGCTGATATATTGGCAATTCTAATAGAGAGGGCCAAAGGCAGAGGGCAGTTCAGAGGCTTAGTTCCTAGTTTGTTTGATGACGGACTGTCGATTCTCCAGTATGCGGATGATACTATTCTTTTTCTGGAGAATGATTTAGAAAAGGCAAAGAACCTTAAGTTAGTACTTTGTACTTTCGAGGAGTTGTCGGGCCTCAAAATTAACTTTCATAAGAGTGAGTTGTTTTGCTTTGGAGATGCGTAGGACAGAAGTGCTGATCTTGTAGAAGTCTTTGGTTGCAAGGAGGATTCTTTACCGTTTAGGTATTTAGGTCTCTCTATGCACTATTGAAAAATTTTGAACAAGGACTGGAGGAAAGTCGAAGAAAGGTTTCAGAGAAAGCTTAGTAGTTGGAAGAGCAAATTATTATCGGTGGGTGGCAGAATCGTTTTAATCAATTCGGTTTTATCGAGTCTACCGCTGTTTTTGATGTCTTTTTTCAAGATCTCTAAAGGAATTATTAAGAAACTGGATTATTATCGATCTAGATTTTTATGGCAAAGTGATGGGACTAAAAAGAAGTATAGATTGGCCAGATGGGATATCCTTTGTCAACCAAAAAGTGTGGGGGGTCTAGGTATTTTAAACCTTGAAATGCAGAATTGTTGTTTTTAAGTAAATGGTTGTTTAAGTTGTTGAATGAAGATGGTATGTGGCAAAGCATGCTTAAGAAAAAGTATTTGAAAGGTAAGACTTTGTCACAAGTGGATAAGCAATCAGGGGATTCTCATTTTTGGAGTGGTCTTATGGAGGTAAAAGATCTATTTTTAGATCGAAGCAGATTCAAGGTCAATAATGGTCAGCAAACGAGATTTTAGGAGGACACTTGGATTGAGAAGAGAGAGTTAATGTCGAAGTTCCCAGATTTATATAGAATTATGAGAAAGAAGAATGTGACAGTGGCGCAAGTACTAAGTACAACACCGCTAAATGTTTCTTTTAGAAGAGCATTAGGAGGTGGAAAATTGACTGCGTGGCTTCAGTTAGTAAGTTTGATAGAACAAGTCTCTCTGAATGAGCGTGAAGATGTTCTAGTGTGGAACTTGTGCAAGAATGGTTCGTTTTCTGTTCAATCCATGTACAGAGATCTCATGGAAAGAGATAGTATTCCAGAAAAGAATTTTTTCTGGAAAGCAAAGATACCACTTAAGATCAAAGTATTCCTTTGGTGTTTGAAGAAAGGGGTTATTATAACAAAGGATAACCTTGCAAAAAGACAGTGGCAAGGAAGTCCCAAATGCTGTTTTTGTTCTTCTAATGAGAGTATTCAGCATCTTTTTTTCGATTGCCAGGTGGCGCGAGCTTTTTGGAATGTGGTAGTCATTAGCTTTGGCTTTCAACCGCCATCTAGTGTTGGGATGATGTTTGGTTCTTGGCTTAGAAGCTTTTTTTTGCAGCTTCGAAATCAGATACTAGTTGGTATAGCGGCTCTTTGTTGGGCTTTATGGTTGAATAGAAATGACACCGTGTTCAAAAGGTCCTATACTCACTCTTCCTTGCAGGTCATTTTCAGGGGGATTTACTGGATCAAGTGTTGGTCGTAACTGTCTAAACAGGAAGCGAGAAGTGCTTTCGTTAGCGGATGCGAAAGACTTGAGAGAGTGGTGATGGAGTTTTTGAGCAAGTTTGGGTGGAACAGTTGTTTTAGACTGAGGGATTAAGTTTGGTGTCTTTCGTTCTTTGTTTTTGTAATGTCGTGTGGCGGAGTGTGGTTGAATTGGTGTTTATGGTTCTGTTGGCTGTAGTCATTCCCGTTGGATGATCAAAGTCGGAATATTGGTATTCCGTTATCTAAAAAAATTTCAAAAATATGTACAGATACAAAAATATAGAATGAACATGTGTATCATTTGACCTGTTATGCCATCAAGATTTTCATTGGATTGTCTAGACAGTAGTATTGCTTTTGCAAAATGTAGAAACTTACCCAATCAAGCGAAGCTTCCATTATTGTGCCAATGCTCCAAAATGCTGAGAAAACAACATCCAAGTTCCTCGGTTAGGAGCAGGGATGAACTCTAGAAGGCACGAAGCTAGAACTGGCCCACTACCCAGTCCAACACCAACCATAAATCTCACTACAATAAAGGACAAGTAATTTGGCGCAAAGGCACTGAGAAGACCAGCCCAGCCAGTTACGAGTATTAAGGGTATTAGAGATAGAATATGAATTGTATTATGTCTTACCCTATATGCCTTGGTTTCCTTATCCGCGTATGTCATATTTCTCTGTATATCCCCTGTACTCAATACACACACACACACACACACACACACACACACACACACACACACACACACACACACACACACACACACACACACACACACACACATATATATATATATATATATATATTGCCCTTTGGACCATATAAATATACACGCAATATTCACAATACGGTATTAAAACTTAGGTTAAAATCCAAACATCGATCTACTTCCGCTGCTGCCGCCCCCAGGAGGATTGATCCTCGCTCCCGAGGTGGCCACCTCGTTGGGCTGCGCCGACCCACCTCGGCCTCCTCTGGCACCTCCCGTCCTGCTCGACGACGACGACATCGTCACCACCGGTCGCTGCGGTCACATCGCCAAGACGCCGCACCGTTGGCCCGCGCTCAAGTCGGTGCTCCGCGCCGCTGTCGCCCTGGCCGCCGCCGACGTCCACCTCTCTGGCTGCCTCCTCGCGCTCCAGCCAGTTTCGGCCGGATCTGGCCCCCTCTCGTCTCCGACGGCTCCTCCATTAGGTCGTCGTCACCCGCACCGAATCCAGCCTCCCCGTTGCCGGATCCGGGCTCCCCGCCACCGGATCCATCCACCGTTGCCTTGGATGCGGCCACGCCTCCTTAGCGCCACCTCAGATCCGGCCGCCGTCGCCTCAGCCAGCCTCCTTGCCGTCGGATCCGCTAGCTTCGAGCACTCCACCGCCTGCCTCGCCCCCCGCCGTCCCGACCAACTCCGTTGCGGCCCCGACCCTCCTAGCCACTCTATATGTGTTTTGCCTATGTGCAATTTTATAAAGACAGATTTCTGACGACAATTTAATACTTACTTTTATTTTAGATTTATTTCTTTCTAGTTTTGGCTAACTTAATGATACATGTATTTTATTTGTTGGTCTGTCTGCGAAGATGTGGAGTCATGAAGTTAGATAAATTTTCTGACGTAATTATATTCGTATGAGATGAACTTGTAGTTTGTAACGTTGGGTTGTAATTTTTATTCTTTTGTAATTTTGAAAATTCAAATTATGTATGTTGAACTTATTTGTGGAATTTGCTATTGTAATTGAGTTCTTTCTGTAATTCTGATTTTTTTATTCTAATAAATTCTTAATGTTTTTATTGTGATGCTCTGTTAATGTTTCCATTAACATATTAATTGTTTCTTAATAGCGTGTTTTTGATTAATTAATTTTAAGGGTTCTCACACTAGGTGTGGGAAGGCTTCCGCTTACTCATATAAAAAAAAATGTACTCCTATAAGCGAGTCATATAAGAAATGTACGGCATGTTTGGATGTCTTGCTAGGCCAGGCTATTGCCCATCTAACCTTGCTGAGCAAGAACATGAGTTTGGTTGTACCCTCAAAACTTGCTTTGCCAGGCAAACTAGCCGCCCGTAGCAAGGAAAAGGAAAGCTTGCTCAGCCGGGCAGGCCAATTCGGCTCTCCCGCGTCGGCAAAGCTCGCCCGCGAGGCGAGAGAAAAGTGCACATGGCAAAGAAAAAGCGCGCGAGGCCAGTGAATTGTGTCTTCTCACCATCCTATAAACCCATTGCCTTGCCCCATTTTCCTCTCAGAGCCATCTCTACTCCCCATCTCTCTCACCACAGAGCCATCTCTGTTCCATCTCTCTCTCGCCACAGCAGGCACGTAGTATGTATGGTTAACGGACCCTCTGTGTGCGTGTGAGAAAGAATGGGTCTCTCGAGTGCTGTGCAATGGTGGGATGAGTGGCAGCTGCGCGTCCTCGTCCTGGGCAGCCTGCTCGTCCAGTTCCTGCTCCTCATCTCTGCCCCCTTGCGTAGACTTGCTATTCCTTCTTGGTATAGATTCTTAGCATGGCTAGCGTACCTAGGTAGCGACGCTCTGGCGATATATGCCCTTGCCACCCTCTTCAATCGCCAGAGCAGGCAAGATTGCAGCTCTGCACACAGCAGTAGTGTCCTGGAGGTAGTGTGGGCGCCTGTCCTCCTGATGCACCTCGGCGGACAGGACACCATAACTGCCTACAACATCGAAGACAACGAGCTATGGGGGCGGCACCTTGTCACTGCGGTGTCTCAGGTCACCGTAGCCATCTACGTGTTCTGCAAATCTTGGCCAGGCGGTGACAAGAGGTTGTTGCAGGCAGCCATCTTGTTATTTGTCCCTGGGGTCCTCAAATGCTTCGAGAAGCCCTGGGCTCTCAAGAGCGCTAGCATTAATAGCCTAGTCAGCTCTTCTGGTCCTGCTCTGAGGACGACGAACAGAGAAGGCGAGATCAATTCGCTTGAAGACTACGTGAGAGAAGCAAGGGCTTTTGTCCAGGACAATGATCACCCTGAAGCGCAAGGAGCAGCAGCGCAAGGAAAAGGCGATGCACTGGATTGTGAGCCCTATGAGCTATTTGTAGACCTTGCATCTCCATATCCTAATAGGCTTAGTACCCTAAAATCCTTCTGGGTGCTTGGTGAAAAGAAAGCGTATCACCATCTGCAACAGGGGCTCTCTAACACGTTCGATCTTCTTTACACCAAAGAAAAGATGTACCCCATATATGCTCGGTTTTTACGGGTTACATGTTTTTACCTGCCATTCGCAGCCATCGGCCTCTTCCACCACAGTCATAGAGAAGCTTATAATGATAGTGATGTCAAGATCACATATGCCTTGTTCTGTTGTACTGCCGTGCTGGAAGGTTTTTCCATTCGTGCGAAGGATTTTAATCATTTTATCCCCAGTTTTCAAAAAACAGAGAGGGGCATCAACATTAAGCCAGAAATGTTTGGCATGGTTGCTCAATATCACCTCATTGGATTCTTTGTCGGCAACAGAAGGCACAAAAAGAAGATGTGCATCGTGAGTAGCTTCAAATTACAGAGTTGGCGCATGAAGCCCTGCTCCTCATCCCGCAGAATCACAGAGTTGGTTCTTCGGCATGTGAAGGATGGGTGGAGGGAATACATACAAGACGCTGCTAGTTACAGGGTGTTCAACGACCGCAGGGGTCAGTGGACTCTTGAGCGCCACCAATGCCACCAATCCTTGGGCTGGATCTTAGAGAGGCCATTCGACGAGAGCGTTCTTCTCTGGCATGTCGCCACAGATTTCTGCTTCTACGACATGGGGGCTTCTCGGCGTGGAGAACCCTCGGGTGATGAATGTGCCATCCGATGCAGAGAAATGTCCAACTACATGATGTACCTACTGTTTGTTAATCCGGAGATGCTAATGGCCGGAGCCAGACGGAATCTGTTCATGACCGCCTACGACGAACTCGAGGATATCCTCGAGGGCGAAGAGCAACCGCTCGAGAAAAGAGGACTTACGCAGGAAATAATGGCTAAAGTGCGGTCACCAGAAGGTTTCATTCAAGATGCTTGGAAGCTTGCTAGAGCGTTGTTGGACTTAGGTGACGAGAACAGGATGTGGGAGGTGATCGAAGGCGTGTGGGTGGAGATGCTCTGCTTCTCCGCGGGCCGATGCCGAGGGTACCTACACGCCAAGGGTTTGGGCGCAGGAGGGGAGTTCCTCTCCTATGTCTGGCTCCTGCTCTCACACATGGGGATGGAGACCTTGGCGGAGAGGCTGCAGAGGATGGAGCTTCCAAGTGGAGGAGGAAATGCCGGCGCCGCTTCGTCGGCTTCGCAGGTCAGCGCCACCGGAGCAGACATTGTTTGAAGATGCATACGGACTATGGAGATCATTTCCTCCCTGTTTTTTTGGCTCTGAGTTGCTTGTTTGCGTATCCGTGGAAGATTTGCTTTGATTGTTGAGTGTCATGCGTGTTTGTTGGTGTGCTTCTCTCTACACTGCTCTCGTTCTTCAACTGAATAAAAGCTGCTATGTAATGCCTGTGCGTTTCTAGTTTTGTTACAATGTATGCCATGTGTATAATTTCATCTGTGAATATTCGATCACCCTGTGATGTATTAGCCAGAGGTGAAAAATGCCAGTGCTGTTTTCCTTCTTTAATTTTCTATGAGTATATGTGATGCTCTCTCTCTCCCTCTCTCGCATGCGAATGAGTGTATGGATTGTTGGTGTTCTAATGCCGATCTTACATATGATTTATTTGGATTCAGAGAACTCTTGAAGATCTAGCTACGATCACACAGAAAAAAGATGCATGGATTTTTATATAGATTCGAGTCTTCTCCTAAGAAAATAATAACCCTATCCCTGTGTGACTATTGCTCAATGAACTGATTACAACTGAGAAAGTATTACAGAGTGTCTTGCGCTCTATCGGGTCTATCCCATCTGTCTCGACATCAACCCTTATATAACATGTGGAGCGGTGGCAGTCGCTCCATACCAAGAGACGCCTCAATGTTTCGGATGATATCCGTTCGGCGGGAGTTATTATCAGATAGACATGATATCTCACTTGTCGTGTAGTGGTCATTGTCAGAGAGAAATTACGTGCTAGTTAAGAGCGAGGTCATCAATCACGTCTTCAGGCGTTTCCTCTTTCAAAAACCCCACAGACAAGGAAATATCATAATGCCTAGTAAGATATATTGAACTACCTAGTTATTAATAGATCCATAACTTCATAAGGTCTAAAATAACATAATTGCCTCTTGCAGTAAACATTGACAACCGAATCTTCCCAAGACTCCTTCAAAACAGTCAGGGAGAAGGATATACTATCCACGGCCTTAGAAAATAAGGAGCACTTTGGAATTAATGATGAATCGACATATGTTGGTGGGTGGCAGTTCCTAAAGCCTATCACATAATTAATTTTCACGTGTCTGATGCGTACATTTTGCTTAATCAAAGCACAATGTCTCATTACATTAGAACATCAATATAATAGTGACCATGACTATTGGGCTGCAAACGAGTCGAGCTCGAGTTGAACTCGAGCGAGCCTCAGTTGGCTGTCGAGTTTGAGCTCAGCTCGAACTTAGCTTGACAAAATTCGTCTAAGCTCGGTAAGACATGACTTCATATTTTCATCAAGAAAAATTCATTCTCATATGGATAGCCAGACAAGGTAATCACCAAATAAGCAATAAATCGAATCCACAAATTGAAAATAACTAAAATCATACAAAGAGCATAAAAAAATAGTTAATAAGGGAAAAAAGGAGAGGAGAAAACTCACTAGAGACCATGAAGACGTATGGGAGTTCGGATTAGAGGCAGCTGTGGCCGGGCTAGAGCCAAGAGAAGCTGTGGCATGGAGGTGGCTGACCTGAAGGAAGTCAGCGCCTAGCCGAAGGAGACCAAGTGAGGTGTATCGGGCGTGAACATCGATATAATAGTGACCATGACTGTGTACCGCCGGAAAAGGACATGTAAGCAATGTACGGGAGAGGAAGAAGCGTGACATGGATCGATCGGTCGACAAGTGAGTAGTGCTGCAAGCGGCTGTATAGGCAGGCGTGCATGCTCTGTTGGACGCCCACGTACGTGGATTCATTGGATGCCACACTGGTTGCTATTAGATCTGACGGCGGAGGTAAATTGCTTACAACAACATCAACGAGAGCCTGAGGGATGGATCCTAGTAGAGTATATATAAAGGGGCATCTGCTTGCAGTTGCAGCACCAACCTGTCATAAGGGCCATCACATCTTGGGTTGGGCCTTAGGAGAAGGCTAGCTAGAACACACACACAAAAAAAAAACAGAAACAAGAGCACTGCATGCATGCATGGGTCTCTCTCTCTCGAGTGCTGTGCAATGGTGGCAGGAGTGGCAGCTGTGAGGTTGGGCCTTAGGAGAAGGCTAGATTCGAGCGTCTTTTCCCCCTCGGCAACGCATTCCGGCCTCCTCCCTGCCCACCCCGCAGCCTCCGCCCGATCCGCTGCGCAGCCGGCGCGTCGCGACGCGCCGCTCCGCGGGAGGCCCCCACGCAACAGCGCCCGCACGAGCCTTGGCGTCGCCCTCCTCGGGCCGGCGCGGTGCCCCCACCGTGTTCGCTGCCGCTGCCCCGGGACTGGTTCCGGTCAGCGCTGGCGTCACCCTCCACTCCCGCTCGCGCTCGTTGCCTCCTTGCCCGCTGCCTAATGCGGTCCGACGCGCGCCTCCTCCACTCCGAGCGCCCCGCCTCGCCGCGTGCGCCCGGTCCACCGCCCCCGCCTCGCTGACGCGCGGGCCCCGCACCCAGTTGGCGCGCCGCGGTTGGACTGGAGGGGAGGGGAGGGGACGGACGGACTCCTTCCAGTCTCCCTACTTTCGTCCTATTGTCACCTAGCAAATCAAATATTCCTGCAACTTGCAACCAGGATAAAGCAGCGACAGTTGCCTGTTCTTGATCCCGCAATAAGATTTTTTTCACAAAAACAAAGCACCTTTTTCCCCAACGAAGCAACGGAGCATATATTTTCAAGCCCAGATCAGAGTTAGTCAATAAATAAATATTTACTAACTTCTAGCTCCACGATAATATATACCATCACATGGACAGGTGATCAAACAGTGCATCTTCCAAGAGAAGAACAATATTCTGTGCAAGTTGCTGTAACACCCCCGTTTCCATGTTAGCAAATAAATTTGCTGTGTCAAGACAGTTAGGATTTCTATTTAACTCCAGTGAGCACGTAAGGAGGGAGTTATGCATGGACTGTTCATGTATACGTTACTGTTCACGTATACATGAACGGATTCGCATGTTGCGGCAAACCCGGCGCGTTCTCGCGAGGTGGGCACGACGTAACGTAAGCAGTAATGTAGGGGCATAAAGATCGCCGTTGTAAATCATGCATGCATGTTTATTTGTTCTCATATAAATACATCCAAGAAACAAGAAAAGCTGCAACGTTGTGCGCAGCACCAAAAAAAAAAAAGAAACCACTGTGTCCAGATCGTGTGTGTTGTGTTCTTGCTCAACGTCGGACGATAGATCCTAATCAGATTTCCACATTCCAGGGGTAGTACTTACTGTTCATCTCAAAACTGCCCAGAAGTTCAGCTGTGAGGCACTGTAGTTGAGTGTACATCATAGCGAAAATTTGCACAAGAAAAGTAAATTTTATTACAATATAGAGGCTTGAAAGCCAAAACTTATAGCGGGGAAACATCCCTTTCAATATAGAAATCAAAAGGCATCACAGGCACATCTGAGTACAGAACAACCCTAAAACAACACATCATCCTCGTTGAAAGCGCCTTCGTCTTCGACTTCATAAATTCCTTCTTGATTTTGCGACATACTTCCTGTTAAATTTTGTTTGCAAGTATGAGTACAACTACCGTACTCAACAAGTCACATGTGGAAACGCTAAGTAATTACATACAAGAAATTTTAATAAACTGGGCATAGTGGTTTCATTATTTTATGTGGATGCAGTTTTATTTCGTAAAAATTTATGGTTCAAAACAATAAAATCATATACTTCTTAATAAAAGGGGGGGTTTCTTTACTTTATTTTCCATAACTTTACTATTACCAAAACTATCAACCTTTTCAACCCTACTTATACGTCACCAACGTAATCACCCATTGAACATAGCTTCGTTTACCGGAAGTACGACGTATCAAAGATACAAATGTGATTACTCTGAAGAGTTCGCTCAGCTTTACCCACAAGATTTCAGAACCCTTATGACTAAGTTAAGAAAACAAAGTCGTTCACTACTCATTTCTTTATTTAACCTCCGCTTGGTAGACCTGTACGCTGTTTGTGCGTGAGCTATTTGTGCCCTGTAATTAACTAATGAAGAAAGAGTAGGGGCATGAGTGATGGAGAATGGTTACATTTTTAAGAAACTTAATAACTTATTATGTTAAATAATTTTTTTTAAAAAACTCACACTTCAATTACATTTCTTAGGTTGCATTTTTGTTCAATGTTCTATTGCCATTTTTAATTTTTACATTGTCTTAAAAATATAATTAACCTACAAAATATATAAATATACTCACAATCATCAAAGTCACCTCATTTGATACTGCAATCATCTATGCATGAATACTCGTGTCCACTAGCCTGGTGTGGTCCTTCGATCGATCGTCAGTGCTGAAACTGTACAGGTAGCTAGTAGTACCGGTCGATCACTTCGGAATTAATGATTAATCGACATATGTTGGTGGGTGGCAATTGCTGAACCCTATCGTATCGTTGGTGGTGTTTCATAATCACGGTGATTTATAAGTTTTTTTTATTATATCTGATTTGTTTTTACTGTAATTAAGTTAACTTATTTAGTATAATTAAAATTTAAAAATAGAAAAAATATATTAGTTCATCACGAACAATACAAAGAAATACGAAAAAAGAAAACACAAAGAACCAAATAATAAAAAAATAAAATAAAAAAATCAATAGTAAAGAAAAGCCATCGCTCAACGCTCAACGCCGGCTTCTGACGACGCTGAGCGGAGCCACGTGTCGGAGGTGGCGCAGGAGGCCGGGGCAGGGGCTCGACGTGCGCGCTGAAGGCCAGGAGAAGGGCTATACAGGGCATGCACACCTATACAGCTGCTTGCAGCATTACTCAGACGTGCGCGCTGAAGGCCAGGAGAAGGGCTAGCTACAACAAAGATTGGATTGTCAAGGTCCTGCTTTGATCACAGATTTTCAACTTCAATTTGCTCGGCCTCTCGATATATGTTACTTTCATAATCTAGATTTCGTGTGTGTCAAACTGGGATGAAAGACACTAATTCTTAGTCTTGCTGGCATTAAGTGGTACTAGTATCATTAACCGTACTTGAAGTTGCTGAAATATATGTGCTTCCCAGTTCCCACACTCTTACACTGAAGTAGTGTTCCCAGTTCACAACGAACAAGTAAGAGACAGGAATTGCTCTAAAAAAGGTGAAGGGTCAGGAATGCTGAAAAAGAGGTAAAGAAGAGGAACATCATCACGTAACATCCTCCACAAAAAAAATTCCTTTCCATCAGAGCCTAAGGGATGGACTGCACGCACGGCTACGGTACTATATATACAGGGCATCTGCTTTCAGTTGCAGCACCAACCTGTCATAAGGGCCATCACATCTTGGGCTGGGCCTAGGAGAAGGCTTAGCTAGAACACACACACAAAAAAAACAGAAAGAAGAGCACTGCATGCATGCATGGGTCTCTCAAGTGTTGTGCAATGGTGGCAGGAGTGGCAGCTGCGCATTCTCGTGCTCGGCAGCCTCTTCGTCCACATCTTCCTCTTCATCGCTCCGTCGGTGCGTAGGTTTCCAGCCCTGCACAGGTTGAGAGTGCTGATGTGGATCGCGTACATAAGCGGCGACGCCCTGGCGGTGTACGCCCTCGCCACCCTCTTCAACCGCCACAAGCAGCAGGCAGCGGACGGGAGGAACAGCAGCGCCCTGGAGGTGGTATGGGCGCCTTTCCTCCTCATCCACCTCGGCGGCCAGATGTCGATAAGCGCCTACAGCCTTGAAGACAACGAGCTATGGAAGCGGCATGTCATAACCCTGGTGTCTCAGGTCACGGTCGCCCTGTACGTCTTCTGCAAGTGGTGGTCCGGCGAGAAGACGCTGATGCTGGCCACTGTCTTGCTCTTCGTCGTTGGCATCATCAAATTCAGCCAGAAGCCATGGGCCCTCAAGAAAGCTAGCTTTAAGGGCATGCTGGCCTCCTCCGCGGGCGCTGTGCCGACCCCGCGAGGATGCTGCAATAGGTTCACTGCCTTTGACGGGGATATTGCTCGAGCAATGTCCAACGGAGGAGGAGGAGAAGAAGATGATGATGAAGAATGCGCCGTCACGCTTGAACAATATGTAACGGAATGCGTACGGATGACGAAGGTAGCCAGTGATGAAAAAAGGGTGCTAGCTGTACCAACGGATTACGTATATAAGATGTTTGTCGACCTGTCTTTACCGTACTCTCGTCGGCTTAGGGAGCTACGAGTCTCCCTGAATTTTACAGACGAGATTGCATACGATTTGCTGCAGCGGTGCCTGGAGAGTACATTTCAGAGGCTGTACACCAAGCTGAGAGTAGCAGCCACTCCTCTCGGCTCGTGCTTATCCTTGTCGCTTCCGTTCCTGGTCGTAGCCTCCGTGGTGCTCTTCGCCAAGAGCCACAAGGATGGTTACGATCACAATGACGTCGTGGTGACCTACATCCTCTTCTGTTGCACTCTTGCACAGGAGTTATTGTTACCCTTTTTGCTCGGTCTTTGCCTATGGTGCCTTGGAGGGTATACCTTCAGATGGCACGGCATGGTTTCCCAGTACAGCCTCATGTCCTACTGTGCTCGCAAGGGGAAGCCCACCATTCTGATGAAGCTTGCTACTTTCAACTATCTCAGGGAGTACGTCAACAAGAATTGGTATGTATCGCAGGTACTTAAAGCCCGCCAGATCACGAAGCTGGTGCACAAACATGTGAAGGATGGGTGGGACAAGGACATACGCGACGCTGCCAGCTACAGGGGATTCAACAATCTCAGGGGCCACAGGACCCTGTGGAGGCAATATCCCGAGCTGAAAGGCTGCCTTGGCTGGATCTTGACGGTGCCGTTCGACGAGAGCGTCCTCCTCTGGCACATCGCCACGGACCTCTGCTTCCACAGCCCAGACGACACATCCGCTCGAGGTGGTCACCAACAAGAACTAGAAGCCGCTCAGCGCGGCAGGGAGATATCCAACTACATGATCTACCTGCTCTTCATCCGTCCTGAGATGCTCATGCCCGGCGCCAGGCCGGCTCTCTTCACCCGCGCCAGCAACCAAATCTTGAAGGATAGGACGGAACCGTTCGACAAAGAAGAAAGAATCGCCCGGCAGATTATCGAGCGGTCAGCAGTCTCTCACGGGGTGCCACCGCCGGCCAACCAAAATAGCCTGCTTTCCAAGGCATGCAGCATCGCTGAAGTGCTGATGGGGCTGGGCTACAAGGAGAGGTGGGAGGTGATCGAGGGCGTGTGGGTGGAGATGCTCTGCTATTCCGCTGCCAGATGCACAGGGTACCTGCACGCCAGGAGCCTGGGTGAATGCGGGGAGTACCTCTCCTACGTCTGGCTCCTCTTGTCATTCATGGGGATGGAGACCTTGGCCGACAAGCTCCATAAGCCGGAGCCTCCTCAATATCAGGAGGAAGAAGAAACTGCTGCTGCAGGCGCATCGGCTTCCCGACCCCAAGCAGGCGGAGTCGGCCAAACTGCAGAGATCTCTTCTAGCCCAACCTGAGAGATGGCGCTTAATTCCGTCGCAGCATTTCTTGATTGCTTCATCTGTTTGGATTATCTTTGGTGTGTTTATCGTCATTTGCTTCTACTACTGCTCCTGCATGTTGCGCGGATTCCCCTTTATTTTTCCTTGTCTTTTGAGTTGAGTGCGCCGCTCTTGTTGCGCGGCTTAATAATAAACTGCTCCAGTCCAGTGTGACAGCAGCCACGAGCCATGGAGTGTGCGTGAGCTATTTGTGCCCTTTGCGCTGAATTGTTTGCCACGAATGATTATTATTGATTCCATCACTTGTTGACGTAATTCATCAATGGTCGCAATGATACTAGGTGCGTTATCCATCACTTGTTGACGTACTATTCATCAATCTTTGGTGTGTTTATCAATGTCTGGCTCCTGCTCTCACACATGGGGATGGAGACCTTGGCGGAGAGGCTGCAGAGGATGGAGCTTCCAAGTGGAGGAGGAAATGCCGGCGCCGCTCCATCGGCTTCGCAGGTCAGCGCCACCGTAGCAGACAATGCTTGAAGGTGCATACGGACTGTGGAGACCATTTCCTCCCTGTTTTTTTCGCTCTGAGTAGCTTGTTTGCATATCCGTGAAAGATTTGCTTTGATTGTGGAGTGTCATGCGTGTTTGTTGGTGTGCTTCTCTCTACACTGCTCTCGTTCTTCAACTGAATAAAAGCTGCTAGCCTGTGCGTTTCTAGTTATGTTACAATGTCTGCCATGTGTATAATTTCATCTGAATATTCGATCACCCTGTTGATGTATTAGCCAGAGGTGAAAAATGCCAGTGATGTTTTCCTTCTTTAATTTTTTATGAGTATATGTGATGCTCTCTCTCGCGTGCGAGGGAGTGTATGGATGTTGTTGGTGTTCTAATGTGATCTTACATATGATTTATTTGGACTCAGAGAACTCTTGAAGACCTGGCTACGATCACACAGAAAAAAGATGCAGAGATTTTTCGCTTGAAGGTGCCACCGGAGCAGACAATGCTTGAAGGTGCATACGGACTATGGAGACCATTTCGTCCCTGTGTTTTTTTCGCTCTGAGTAGCTTGTTTGCATATCCGTGAAAGATTTGCTTTGATTGTGGAGTGTCATGCGTTAATGCATACGGACTATGGATTATTATTGATTCTATCACTTGTTGATGCATTATTCATCAATGGTCGCGATGCTACTAGTCGCGTCTTCCTGGATACAATCTGAGGATTTATCGCGACTTAAATTGCTCCCTCCTAGAATGAATCCGCCCCACACTAATGGTTGTCCATCGGTTCCACAACAAGCGCAACTCTCAGATATAGCACGGCAAGCTAATGGCGCATTCTCATGCTGTACTAGTGAACATGAAAACACATAATAGACCAGTCCTCCAGAGCAACATCATTGCTGTAGCAAATTGATCGATCAAGTTGCTGTGATATACAGAGCTTGATCTTGTCCTCCAGAGCTCTAACAAGCTGTAACATGAAAACACATAATAGACCAGTCCTCCAGAGCTAATGGCCTGCATCTTTTGATGGATGGGTGTGAGACCCTGGAGTAGAAACTCTCGGATCCCCCCTGTGTATTGCAGTACTAGTCCTAGATCAAAGCTAGTACACACAGATAATCAGACAAAATGATACATTACCAACAAGGCTTTATTACAATAATAACGGAAATACATAAGTCCTGGCCCAAGGCCTTACAACTGCGGTTCACTGAACCTCTTACACAAAATAAAACAGCGGAAGCAAAGTATTCAGATAAACGGCCCATCAATCTGCCACAGGCAATTGACTTGAGCAACGAGTCCTAGTCCTCTGGAAAGAATCCATCACAGCCGCAAGCGGAACAGTAGTCGTAGTCCCCTTCTTAAGCTTCAACCTCTTCGGAGAATTATTTGAAGTGTAGTATGTGAGTACATAAATTACTCCGCAAGTCTTGGGAAAGATGCATTAGATGTAAGGTTGAACAAAGGAAAGCTATATGGCTCTTTTGCACAAATCAGCATTTTATTTCAAATTTATATACTCCTTCTAAAAGCATTTTATTAAACATTTAATTTTTATAATCTGAAGTTTAATAAGTACTTTAGTGAAGGTTACAACCACCATCACTGATAAATAGGCTATATCCGCCAAGATTCAAAATAGAGGTTAAAACCATCTGAACTGGTTACATCCACCAGACCAAAATCACGAGAGTTCTATCCACTCTATAGTTTTTCCAAAACCTTTTCTTTTAAATTCAAAGTCAAATCTCTACTATGTGAATGCATTTCTTGTCCGCCCTTGACCAGGCACGGCTATTCGAATAGTTTTATTACTCTGCAGAGTGTGTACAACTTTACCCACAAGAGATATATTATCCTAACAGTCAACATGCTTCCTTTGGCATAAGACCCGGATAAAATATCACAAAGCTTTTCACCTACTCTAGTATAGTTTTATATCACCCATTGAGGTTTCACCGCAAGAGTTAAATCCACCACATTGAAGCCCTCTTGCGCCATGTGAGTGCATAAATCCACCCCTCACTTTGAGTAATCGATAAATCTCGATACCCATTTTCCAATAGTGACATAAAAACTAAACTATTATAGGTTAATTAGCTAGGTTGTACCCATTTTAACTTGTGGTTGTCTTTGTTTTACTCAGATTGGACAAACACAAGGATCGGTCCTTAGGCGACTAGGGTGGATCATTCACAAACCCATTATCCGTGCTAACCGCACCGACCAAACATTCCATCCACCCTCGTCAAACTTTACTTTGAACTTCATTTTTATTTTAAAACTTACAGTGGTAACATCTATTACCACTTTTCAAACAAAATATTGAACCCCAAATCACTCTTTAACCATTTTTCTCATATGAGCATTTTTACATTTAACAGCTAAACTAATCATTTGCTAATGCTCT
Source organism: Melocanna baccifera (assembly GCA_036346265.1). Classification (NCBI taxonomy): domain Eukaryota; kingdom Viridiplantae; phylum Streptophyta; class Magnoliopsida; order Poales; family Poaceae; genus Melocanna; species Melocanna baccifera. The sequence continues at coordinate 25,389,556 of CM070700.1, read as the reverse complement.
AAATTCTACAATAAATAATACTAACTCAGTTATGAGTCCAAGAATATCCTATGTCGACAAGGGCACATGGTAAACAATTTCCAAAGGAGGGTATAACAAATTGGGTGTTTATCTAAATTTTAGGATTAAAATTATCAATTTATTAAACATAGCCATGCAAATAATTTAAAATAATTGCAAAAACTATTTATAAAACATAAGAGCAAAATGGTCAAGGAGACTTGCCTTCTGGAATTATGTTGAAATCTTCCCGAAGTTGCTTTTGAAAATCGTCGGACGGATCGGATTCTACACGAGAAACGAGAAGAATCAAATAAATAAAATAAAATAAAAACTCAAAAATTAAAAATAAATATACCAAATGAAATTTTGGAATTTTAAATGAATTTAGAAATTTGAATGGGTCAATTTGGAGTTAAAATGCAAAAGTTATAGCCTTCCAAAGTTTAAATACAAAATAAAAGAAAAAGGCTATTTTCTGGATTAAAATTTAAACCGAAAATCATTTATGACGTCAGCAACAATTATTTTTCTAAAGGAAAATCAGAATAATGACGTCAGCACGGGATTTAAATAAAACCGCAGAGGCTGACAGGTGGGGCCGGTCCACGGTGGACCGAGTCCACGGAGCGCTGCAGCGGCGGCGTGGCCGACGCGGCAAACTAGGGTGGCGTGGCGTGCGCGATGCGCCACGTGTCAAGCTGGCGGCGTGGTCGCCACGTGGCACACGGGGCGATTTTGGGCGGCGTGGCATGCCACGTGGCTGCCGGCGTGGACTAGGTTTCACGTGGCACGCTGGCCGGTGCCGCCACGTGGCTAGGGCGACGTGGGTGACTTGGGCGCGGCGCGCGGCGAGATCGGACGGCCGCGGATGCGTCCACGCGGCAAGATCCGAGCCGTCGCTCGAATCCGGATGAGCGGCGAAGATACGACGCGCGGAGGCGGAAGGCGGCGATTGCCGACGTGGCGTGGCGCGTGGCGCGCGCGCGTGTCGCGGCGGCGCGCGTGCGGCGATGGCGGCGCGTGGACAGCGCGGGAGCGGATCGGCGAGGCGTGGCGCGCGCCGCGCGTCGCGTCGCAGACGCGCGCGCGGCGCGAGTGTCGGTGGATCAACGGCGGAGAGGAGACGCGTGGCGAGCGGACGGGCGGTGGGATGCAGGCGCGGAGCGCGGGGCGGTGGCGATGAGCGACGCGCGTGGCACGGCACGGCGCGGGCGTCGCGCGACGCGCCAGCGCCTTGCGAAGCGCGCGACCGAGGAAGCGGCGCGGGACCGAGGCGGAGCGAGGCGGCGAGCGCGGAGGACTCACCGGCGGCGAGGAATTTGCACGGCGGCAGCGACGCAAAACACGGCGGCGACACACGCGGGTGGAGGGTGAGGACGCGAAGGCGAGTAAGCTCCCGGGAACGTTTTTATACACCGCGAGGACTTAACGCGCGCGAGCTCGCCGGAGTTCACGCGAACGTTATCGTCTCCAACCGCGAAACGGCGACGCCGAGATGAAATCGCCCGGTGAATGCGCGCGACGAGAGGCTCTCGGGACCATTCAAGGCGAGGAGTAACGGCGGGGCGAAGAACGCGAGCTTCGGGCGGCGGCGATAATGGCGGCAGCGCGCGAGGCGAAACCGGCGGGACAGCGGGCTCGACGAGCAGGACCCACCACAGCCGGCGAGAGAAACGAAGAGATGGCTCGGATGTGCGGCGCGTGGCGGAGGAAAAGAACCGGGCCGTCGGATGAGAGGCGAAGGGGTAAGTGAAGGCGGACGGCGCGGATCAGATCCGGCGGCGGGGACGGACGGCCGAGATCGGAGCGGGCGCGGCGGCGCGGCGGGCCAGGCTGCGCCGCGTGTCGGCGCGGATGCGCGGCAGCGTGGCGGCGGGATCGGGCGGAGTGAGCGCGGCGGCGCGTGCGCTGCGGGAAGGGTGTCTGATGGGCGCGCGCGCGGGATGAGCGACAGCGTGGAGGAGAGAGGAAGATCGGGCGCGGGAGATTTTCCAAGAATTCCTTTTTCCAGAAATTCAAATAAACTTCTAGGAGTTCTAGAAAATAACAAATAAATCCAGAAAATTCACCAAAAATACCAGAAAATTCCTTGAGAGACAGGGAACCCAAATAAAATATTTTCAGCAAATTTTGATGTTGAATTTAATCATATTAAATTCTTTTAAATTCTAAAAATTCATTTAAGCTTGTTTTAAATTCAGAAAAATTGCAGAAATTTATTTTTAAATGCAAGGTTTTAAAAATATCTGAAAATCAGGATGTTACAATGAGTTTGTCCCTCGCTCTAGCAAATTGCTGTTAGTTGTTCGAATCATTGCTGGTTTTTTGCGTTTCGTTTTTTTTCTCATATTCCTTTGCATTGTCCGCACTAGTCTAGCGAGCCGTTTTTATTTTTACATTTTTTAAAATTTAATTATGCCTAACATGCCACTCAGCTACGATATTTTTCACCACTACAGGTGTTTTTCAAAAAAAACCAAAGCCATGGCTATTCCGATCACCCCCTGAGTCTGACTCTGAAGCCCCACCATGCCCTGTTGCATTTTCTGAGCCCCTGCTTGCATGTTTCCAGATACCCCTTACTGCTGCTGCTGCATTCCCATTTGTGGCTCCCGTACCAAACACTACAGCAGGAAACAACGTACAGAATTGCTCCAAAACAAAAAAGAAACTTCAGAAATACTAGTGGGGTTGAGGAGGATTTTGTCACGAATTAAGTAGGATAAAAAAATTACAGATAAAAGGTCAATTTTGAATCAAATGCATTTAATTTTATTTTAAAATCTAATTGATAATTTTTATTCTGAATGATAGTTATTTAGGGATTATACTTTAGAATTTTTATCTTAATCAATTTGCTTATTTTATTTTATGTCCTAAATTTTAGTTATTTTTGGTTGAAATTCGTATATAAATTCAATTGCTATTTTTATTTAATTGTTATTATGAAATTATATATTTTTAGAAATTTTACTTAGGAATTTGTATGATAATTATTTTTTATTCTGAATTTCGGTTGTTTCTGGGTTGTACTTGACATAGGTATGTACTTTTATCTAGATTGTTATAATGTAGACTCACCACAATCGATGGTATAGATTTTTTTTTACCAATTAACGTGAACATTGCTGGCCCTAAAGAGCGATGTGGTGGCTTCTTTTTATATGACTTTGATAATATAATAGATGAGAGCATCTGATCTCATACGTATCTCTTTTTTAACTAGGCTGAGAAATTGTTTCGGTGCTGAGAACTTGTGGCCTTAATGGTTTGTTGGGCTAACAAATGTTAATATTATGCCCATCTAGAAATAACATGAAACATGCTGTTAACGGGCCGCGTTCTGAAAATTGTGGGCTGATAATACCGAGAATAGCAAAGCCCACCTGAAAACAACACAAAAACAGCACAGACTGCGTCACCGTTGGATGCTGATCTGACGAATGGGAAAAGTGACCGATATTTCAGTTTTTTTCGGTCACCTGTGAAATACACTGGCCCTTTTTAAAATAGCAAGATTAAGTTCAGGCCAGCGCACCGGCCGGTAGGTGGTATATAAATTATGGAGGTGTCTAGAATGGATTCCAATGTTTTTTTACTTTAGAGCACTCAGATTTTTTTCTTATGTATATAACATTTTTTACCTATATTTGTAATATTTATCGCCTATATATATAATATTTTTATAGGATCGAATACCACAATAAAAAATAGGGTGAATGATTGTAGCGTCTAACGAAAGCCTTTTCCACTATCTACTATTTTCTATTCATCCAACCTTACCGATCACAGAAAAACATAAAAATACAGCAAAAAAAGAAAGAAATAATATTTTTACCTCTTGTTACTGATCTTCTTAGGCTCCTCTTTTGTATGTACTAGTACAAAACAGCAGATCACGCAAGGGACTGAGATGCCGTTTCTTCGAATGCGCTGAAGCCAAGCGCTGTGCTGCTTCTCGCGCACACGCGTGTGGATGCCGACCGAGGATTCGTGTCGTGCTGACCAGATGAGAAGACGACTGCCGCTGCCGGTTCACGCGTGATCGACTGCTGGTGCGCACGCGATTTGGCCTGCACGCGCTGGCGATGCCGATGCGCAACCCAAGGAAATTAAACGGTTCTGCTATTTCATAGTTATCTAAAATTTTCTTTTAGTTTGATCATCTAAAGTTACACTCTCAGTCATCTAAGTATAGTATTAATTTCCTCCTCTTTTTAAAGTTGTACTCTCAGTCATATAAAATTGCAGTGCTAATTCTCTCCTCTAAAATTGCAGTGCTAATAGCAGATACTATTCTCTATTTTTTATATTTTTAAAATTTAATTATATCTAATAAAACAACTAATCTACAGTAAAAATCAGTTAATTACAGTAAAATTTTAGCTAAAAACCATAAATTATAGTTGTTCCGACTCTCCTAGGACACCACGTCTGGAACGAGAACCGAGGCACGTAGAAACACAACTTTCGGCTGCTTCAGCCGGTGTGTCGTGGTGCAAAGACTGAACAGTGAATAGTACATGTGCTTGTACTGTTCATGACCAGAGGGTTGGTGGATGCGGATACAGTTGTGAATAATCACCCGCTCCAAATCGGGTCAAAGGCTGGCTGGGTTGCTGATTTTTGCCTGCCTTGTTGCACATGGAAATTAGTTTTACCCGCCATTTCACCATATCATGGCCTCATGGGCACGGTTCATAGGAGGTTGGGCATGGGAATCCTGCCTGTTTCGTGTGTCGGTGGTTGCTAGTTCCAACTTTTAATACGTCGATGCGAGTAAGGCTTTTCTTTTCTTCTTTTTTTACTTAAACTTCTGACTTTTGATTTATTTTTTACGACTTTTAAATTTTATTTTTTTTCTAATTTTTCTTTTGTAGTATTTTTTCTGATTCTTTTTTTTACGTCTCAAAAGCAAACCATCACGCCTCCGTCCAATCAATCAATATGTCTTGGCTCCAGCAATCTCACCAAGAAATCACGCAGAGACACGCACGAAAAAGAACCTCACGCCATGCATGCATGAATAATCTATTAGCCATGCATCAATTCCAACTCCAAAAGACTTCTATCATGCAGCAACCAAACCATGCAAACAGCAGGAACGTGATTAGCTCACCTCTGACGTAATCACGTGCTCACTATTTTAATCTTCAAAACCACGGCCGCTTCGCATACAAACAACTCGGTCGCGGCAGCCAGAAAATATCCAACCGCCACAAATATATATCATAAAACTCTACTTAAAATTCTAATAAAACTCATCTAACTGGGTCTATCAAAATTAGGCTTTCATCTAACTGGGTCTATCAAAATTAGACTTTCAGCTCATTACTTTTCAAGAGATCTAAAATCTTCCATAATATGATTTTTTTTTAAAAAAAATTTAACTTCTTCAACTCATCATGTGTCGAAACATACAGGACCACACCTCTTGCATCTTCTTCACATATCATCCACCTTTAATCTCCACGTGCCCATATATGAGCCCAACCATCTCGTGACATTCTCGACCGCCTAAATCTCGGATCTCTCATTCTAGTTCCGATCAATATCGTCATCGATCACGATTGTCTACATACTCAACCTACACATGCAGTGACCAAATAATATTTTTTCGGTATAAATTCTTCCTAACTTGACCGATATTAGTCCACGCACACACGTCACACACATCAATATTAATAAGCAACATAGTCAATTATTTATCACCATAAAAAGCCTAGACCTAGCTACATGGTCTAACAATTTTTTTCCATATATACAATATTTTTCTTATATATGTAATATTTTATAGCCGAGAAATAATGTATACGTGAAAAAATATTGTATATATAGGCAAAAAAATATTACAAATATGGAAAAAAAATCTGAATACTCTGAGTAAAAAAAATACTCGAGTGTTGTTTAACAATTTTCATAAATAATTACTTCCTCTTATTTTGAGGTAGAGACGGTAGTAGGTAGGCCATTAGATATACGTAGTCCACGGAAACATTTGCCAAGTCGAGCAAATATATTATCAAAGCCAGCCCGTCGAGCAAGTGCCGTGAAAACGCTTACTCGTGTAAAAAAAATTGACTCCTGGAAGCGAGTGACAACGCTTACTCGTGTAAAAAAAATTGACTCCTGGTTAACGGAGGACTTTGAACTGAATCGAGTTGTGCCTCTGTGTGCGTGCGAGAAAGAATGGGTCTCTCGAGTGCTCTGCAATGGTGGGATGAGTGGCAGCTGCGCGTCCTCGTCCTGGGCAGCCTGCTCGTCCAGTTCCTGCTCTTCTTCTCTGCCTCCCTGCGTAAGTTCGCTATTCCTTCTTGGTTTAGGTTCTTAGCATGGCTAGCGTACCTAGGTAGCGACGCTCTGGCGATATACGCCCTTGCCACCCTCTTCAATCGCCAGAGGAAGCAAGATTGCAGCCCTGCACACAGCAGTAGTGCCCTGGAGGTTGTGTGGGCGCCTGTCCTCCTCATGCACCTCGGCGGACAGGACAACATAACTGCCTACAACATCGAAGACAACGAGCTATGGGGCCGGCACGTTCTCACTGCGGTGTCTCAGGTCACCGTAGCCATCTACGTGTTCTGCAAATCATGGCCGGGCGGTGACAAGAGGTTGTTGCAGGCAGCCATCTTGTTCTTTGTCCCTGGGGTTCTCAAATGCTTAGAGAAGCCCTGGGCTCTCAAGAGCGCTAGCATTAATAGCCTAGTCAGCTCTTCTGGCCCTGCTCTGAGGACGACAAACAGAGAAGGCGAGATCGATTCGCTTGAAGACTACGTGCGAGAAGCAAGGGCTTTTGTCCAGGACAATGATCACCGTGAAGCGCAAGGAAATGAAGCGGAAGAAGGGCAAGGAAATGAAGCCCGAGGAGATGAAGCGCGAGGAGAAGGCGATGCAGTGGACCGTGAGCCCTATGAGCTATTTGTAGACTCTGCATCTCCATATCCGAATCGGCTTAGTACCCTAAAATCCTTCTGGGTGCTTGGTGAAAAGAAAGCGTATCACCTGCTGCAACAAGGGCTCTCTAACACGTTCGATCTTCTTTACACCAAAGAAAAGATGTTCCCCATGAATATGCTGGCACAAAAAAACCTCCAAACGTTGGATGTGGTTCGCTTTTACGGAGTATATCTTGTTACCTGCCATTCGCAGCCATCGGCCTCTTCCACCACAGTCATAGAGAAGCTTATAATGAAAGTGATATCAAGATCACATATGCCTTGTTCTGTTGTACTGCTGTGCTGGAAGTATTTTCCATTGGTGCGAAGACGCATATGAAGAGTTATACCAAGCTGCGCATGGAGAAAAACTTCCACGGCCTCCTTGCGTCAGAAATGTTTGGCATGGTTGCTCAATATAGCCTCATTGGATTATTTGTCCGCAACAGAAGGAACAAAGAGATGATGTGCGTCGTGAGTCGCTTCAAATGCAAGGACTATCTTGACCAACATTGGTGCATGAAGCCCTGCTCCTCATCCCGCAGAATCACAGAGTTGGTTCTCCGGCATGTGAAGGCTGGGTGGAGGGAATACATACAAGACGCTGCTAGTTACAGGGTGTTCAACGACCACAGGGGTCAGTGCACTCTTCAGCGCCACCAATGCGCCCAAGCCCTGGGCTGGAGCTTAAAGAGGCCATTCGACGAGAGCGTTCTTCTCTGGCACATCGCCACAGATTTCTGCTTCTACGACATGGGGGCTTCTCGGCGTGGAGAACCCTCGGGTGATGAATGTGCCATCCGATGCAGAGAAATGTCCAACTACATGATGTACCTACTGTTTGTTAATCCGGAGATGCTAATGGCCGGAGCCAGACGGAATCTGTTCACGACCGCATACGACGAACTCGAGAAAATCCTCAAGGGCGAAGAGCCGCCGCTCGAGGAAGGAGGACTCACGCAGGAAATAATGGCTAAGGTGGAAGGTCGCCAAGAAGGTTTCATTCAAGATGCTTGGAAGCTTGCTAGAGCATTGCTGGACTTAGGTGATGAGAACAGGATGTGGAAGGTGATCGAAGGCGTGTGGGTGGAGATGCTCTGCTTCTCTGCGGGCCGATGCCGAGGGTACCTACACGCCAAGGGTTTGGGCGCAGGAGGGGAGTACCTCTCCTATGTCTGGCTCCTGCTCTCACACATGGGGATGGAGACCTTGGCGGAGAGGCTGCAGAGGATGGAGGAGGCGGAGCTTCCAAGTGCCGGCGCCGCTCCATCGGCTTCGCAGGTCAGCGTCACCGGAGCAGACCAATTCGTCCCAGTTTTTTATTCGCTCTGAGTTGCTTATTTGCGTGGAAGATTTGCTTTGATTGTGGAGTGTCATGCGTGTTTGTTGGTGTGCTTCTCTCTACTTCTCCTGCTCTTCAACTGAATAAAAGCTGCTATGTAATGTCTGTGTGTTTGTTGTTATGTTACAATGTCTGCCAAAGGTGAAAAATACCAGTGCTGTTTTCCTTGTTTAATTTGTACGAGTGTATGTGATGTGATACTAGTATTATTGCTTCTCCATCTCAAAACAGCACGTCCATTGATGCGAAGGAAGGAGTTCTTTCTTGATGAGCCCATAATATACACTCAAATATGTTTGTCTTTCCTAGAGAGAATTAATTATGCGAATTATTTATCCTTGTTCCACGGGCCGTTTCCTTCTGCCGTATCCTAGGTCTCCTCCTTTCCTTGCTTAGACTCCCAAAAAGTTTGACGGTGCTGCCTATTAGGCTTGTCATTACTTTGTCTTTCTTCTAGTCCTCTGTCCTGTACACATTCAGTAAAGTATATGCTTAAATTTTTCGACGCCATAAGAAAAAAAAACTAGTGAATTTTTTTATATGTGTTCATAATTAGTCAGATTCTCCTCAGTTACGAAATGTATATATGCCGCGCTCGGCTTCCATGCAAGTCCAGCAGACCGGGGTGTGCACACCCCGCATCAATCAATCTCAGGTTATTTCAGGTGTATATACGCCGGGGAAGCCTGAAGACTCATCTCTTGAAGCAGTTCCGAGAGTCTTCCGAGTCCAGACTCGGGCATCAGGAACGAGGAGTTTCCCTGGGTGTCGAAGCAAGCATCAGCGCTGCACCTTTGCGTGTCCCGATGCCTCCCGTTCCGATCGATCGTCCTGGTCTGATGATATGATCCGGAATTGCATCGGCATACACGCATTTTTCTCATGGGAAGAACCGAAGAAGAACAAGAGTACCCAGAGATTACCCGCCAAACTTCGATTGATACCACATGTCTTGTGACTGCAGCATGGAGCGAAAAATTAATACCCCCGCTATAGCCGAGAAAAATTAATCTTATGCCCCTTATTTCATTTACAATTTTACATCTTTAAAGATTATAATACTAGTATTGTGAGTGGTGCATGCGGAGTGCCGGTAAGTGCGGCCCAAGCATCAACTTTGATGGGCTCGGCCTCTCCATGAGTATGGGGCAATTTCCCCCAGGGATGGACCCAAGTGTACGTACCTGAAATTACTGAAATATGCACAGCCTCACACTTAACTGAATGCAATAATGATCAGCACGAACAAGGAAGAGAAAGACAGGATTTGCTCTAAAGCAAAATAAGGGACATCATTACGAACACGTGAGTACGTACGTACCATGCATGAATACTTCGACGAACAAACAAGCGAAGGGAACATCAAAAGTCCAAGCGTAATTGAGACCTAATAACGTTAGGATGTGTGTAGCGAGCAGTTTTGAGTCTTTATTAAATTCTGGACTAAAGCTTGTTTTATTACTCACCTGTTTGTCTATTTTTATGGGTATATATATACGCTAAATTATTTATCCGACCTTGCTTTCATCCGATTGCGAAGTGGTATATTACGTGACCTAACTAGAGCAATCAGATCTAGTGTATCTAGTACTACTCACATGTAAGCAATTTACCTCCGCCGTCAGATCTAGTGGCAATCAATGTGGCATCCAATGAATCCACGTACGTTGACGTCCAACAGCGTATGCACGCCTGCCTATACAGCTGCTTGCAGCACTACTCAGACGTACGTGGTGAAGGCCATGCAGGAGAAGGGCTAGCTAACTGGAACAAAGATTGGATTGTCAAGGTCCTGCTTTGATCACAGATTTTCAACTTCAATTGGCTCGGCCTCTCCATGGATGTTACTTTCACAGCCAAGATTTCGTGTGCGCCAAACTGGGACGAAAGACACTAATTTTTAGTCTTGCTGGCATTAAGTGGTACTAGTATCATTAACCGTACTTGAAGTTGCTGGAATGTATGTACACTGAATTAGTGTTTCCAGTTCACCACGAACAGCAAGAGACAGGAATTGCTCTAAAGGAAAAGTAAAGCGTCAGGAATGATGAAAAAGAGGTAAAGAAGAGGAACACCATCACGAACACGTGAGTACGCACCAGGAATATTACCACAAACACGCAAGGAACAACAACATCAACGAGAGCCTGAGGGATGGATCCTAGTAGAGTATATGTACAGGGCATCTGCTTGCAGTTGCGGCACCAACCTGTCATAAGGGCCATCACATCTTGGGTTGGGCCTTAGGTGAAGGCTAGCTAGACCACACACACCAAAAAAAAAACAGAAACAAGAGCACTGCATGCATGCATGGGTCTCTCAAGTGCTGTGCAATGGTGGCAGGAGTGGCAGCTGCGCATTCTCGTGCTCGGCAGCCTCTTCGTCCACATCTTCCTCTTCTTCGCTGCGTGGCTGCGTAGGCTTCCTGCCCTGCGCAGGTTGAGAGTGTTGGTGTGGATCGCATTCATAGGCGGCGACGCCCTGGCGGTGTACGCCCTCGCCACACTCTTCAACCGCCACAAGCAGCAGGCGGTGGACGGGAGGAGCAGCAGCGCCCTGGAGGTGGTATGGGCGCCTGTCCTCCTCATCCACCTCTCCGGCCAGAATTCGATAAGCGCCTACAGCCTCGAAGACAACGAGCTATGGAGACGGCATGCCATAACCCTGGTGTCTCAGGTCACGGTCGCCTTGTACGTCTTCTGCAAGTGGTGGTCCGGCCAGAAGACGCTGATGCTGGCCACTGTCTTGCTTTTCGTCATTGGCATCATCAAATTCAGCCAGAAGCCATGGGCCCTCAAGAAAGCTAGCTTTAAGGGCATGCTGGCCTCCTCCGCGGGCGCTGTGCCGACCCCGCGAGGACACCGAAGAGGATGGACTGCAGCCATTGCTGAGCGCTGGAATAGGTTCACTACCTATCAAGGGGATATTATCCGGGAAATGTTCAAAAGACGAGGAGGAGGAGGAGGAGATGATGGTGAAGAAGGCCCATTCACTCTTGAAGAATATGTACAAAAAGCAAAGGACGAGACCGTACCGACGCCAAATGATGAAGAAGAGTGGTCAATAGTAATCGGTTGCCTATATAAGATGTTTGTCGACCTGTCTACTCCGTACTCTCGTCGGCTTAAAGAGCGGCGATTCTTCTCAAGGTATGAAGACGAGGATGCATACGTTTTGCTGCAGCACTGCCTGGCTTATACATTTGTGCTCCTGTACACCAAGCAGAGAGTAACAGCCACTGCTCTCGGCAATTGGTTACAATGGTCGCTTCCGTTCCTGGCCTTGGGCTCCCTGGTGCTCTTCGCCAAGAGCCACAAGGATGGTTACGATGACAATGACGTCGTGGTGACCTACATCCTCTTCTGTTGCACTCTTGTACAGGAGTTGTTATACTTATTGCCCAACCCTTTCCTTCGAGCGTATCACAAAAGATGGCACGACATGGTTTCCCAGTACAACCTCATGTCCTACTGTGCTCGCAAGGAGAAGCCCACCATTCTGATGAAGCTTGCCACTGTCAACTCTCTCAGGAAGTACGTCAACAAGCACTGGTATGTACGGCAGGTAACCAGAGCCCGCCAGATCACGAAGCTGGTCCACGAACATGTGAAGGATGGGTGGCGCAACTACATACGCGACGCTGCCAGCTACAGGGGATTCAGCAATCTCAGGGGCCAGAGGACCCTGAGGAGGCACCGTCTGAGAGGCAGGCTTGGCTGGAGCTTGACGGTGCCGTTCGACAAGAGCGTCCTCCTCTGGCACATCGCCACGGAACTGTGCTTCTACCACCGCAAAAGTACATGCCGCCAAGGACTAGGAGGAATAGGCGCCGCGCACCTCGGCAGGGGGATATCCAAGTACATGATCTACCTGCTCGTCATCCGTCCAGAGATGCTCATGCCCGGCTCCAGGCCGGCTCTCTTCACCCAAGCCAGCAACGAAATCCTGGGCTTGAAGAACATCTGCAAGAAACCGTTCGACAGAAAAAAAAGGATCGCGCAGGGGATTATCGAGCTGTCAGAGGCAGGTACTTTGCCGCCGGCCATAGACCAACATAGTCTTCTTCGCCACGCGTGCTGCATCGCTGATGATCTGATGAGGAGGCTGCCCGACGAGAAGGAGAGGTGGGAGGTGATCCAGGGCGTGTGGGTGGAGATGCTCTGCTATTCCGCTGCCAGAGGCACAGGGTACCTGCAGGCCAGGAGCCTGGGTGAAGGCGGGGAGTACCTCTCCTACGTCTGGCTCCTCTTGTCATTCATGGGGATGGAGACCTTGGCCGACAAGATCCATAAGCCGGAGCCTCCTCCAGATGTGGATGAACAAACTGCTGCTGCAGGCGCATCGGCTCCCCCACCCCAAGCAGGCGGAGTCGACCGAACTACAGAGGTTGAGATTTCTTTTAGCCCAGCCTGAGAGATGGCGCTTAATTCCGTTGCAGCATTTTCTTGGTTGCTCCATTTGTTTGGACTGATCTTTGGTGTGTTTATCGTCGTTTGCTTCTGCTGCTGCTCCTGCATGTTGCGCGGATTTCCCTTTCTTTTTCCTTCTCTCTTGAGTTGAGTGCGCCGCTCTTGTCGCGCGGCTTAATAATAAGCTGCTCCGGTCCAGTGTGAGCAGCCATGAACCACGGCATGTGTGAGCTGTGCGCCGAATTGTTTGCCACGAATGATTATTATTGATTCTATCACTTGCTGATGCATTATTCATCAATGGTCGCGATGCTACTAGTCGCGTCTTCCTGGATACAATCTGAGGATTTATGGCGACTTAAATTGCTCCCTCCTAGAATGAATCCGCCCCACACTAATGGTGCTACATCTACGTCAATTTACAGCAAAACCATGATTATCCATCGGTTCCACAAAAAGCACAACTCTCAGATATAGCACAGCAAGCTAATGGCGCAAGCTCATGCTGTCTAGTGAACATCATCTAACCGAACAACTATTTGCACTCTGCTGACGGCCTGCATCTTTTCATGGATGGATTTGTCCCTCGCTCTAGCAAATTGCTGTTAGTTGTCTGGATCATTGCTGGTTTTGTGGCCTCTGCTGGGGGAAGTTTGGATTCTGAGTCTGATTCTGAAGGCCCACCATGCCCTGTTGCATGTTCTGAGCCCCTGCTTGCACGTTTCCAAATACCCCTTGCTGCTGCTGCTGCTGCATTCCCAGCATGCTAGTAGTATTTGTGGCTCCCATACCAAACACAGCAGCAGGGAAAAACGGACAGAATTGCTAAAAAAACAGAAACTTTAGAAATACTAGTGAGGTTGAGGAGGATTTTGTCACAAATTAAGTAGGATGAAAAAAAATTACAGATAAATGGTCAATTCTGAATCAAACGCATTTAAAGCCTTTCACCTGGCACAACACTACAGAGCTAGTGACTTGCACTGGACAAGACACACATCTTGGAGAAATAAACAGATCTACAATAACGGCGTGCTAAAAAGTAGAAATCTTACGAGGACAGTGTCCCTGACTTTTCCTTGGTATTATTGAAGTTTTTGGAATTACATGTTCAATTCTGCTCCTAACTTCACACTATAATAAAGGCTAAACTCCAATATTTTTTTATTCTTCTGTACTGTGATCAGTATGTGGTTTTATGTAACACTAAATATTTTTCCTATACAGACGAGACTCTTGAGTCGCTCCCAAGCAACTCAGGGGGTGACACATCCGCCCAAAAAAGAACCACCCTTGCCATAGCGTTTCCTTCCTTGCCGCCGCCACCGGCGAGCGGCGATAGGGCCGTCCGCAGCCGCTCGAGTTGGCGGCATAGGCTAGATTTGTTCGTCTCCTTGGCGAATCTGGGTAGGATCGGAGAGGCACTGCGAGACCCAGCAGTTGGAGGCGGCGCGGAAGGAGCCGGAGGTGGCCGGCGGGGCCTCCCATAGCCGCTCGAGCTGGCGGCGTAGGCCAGATCTGTCTATCTCCTGGGCGGATCTAGCCGGGATCGAAGTACCGTTGTGAAGCCCGGCGGTTGGAGGCGAAGCGGGGGGAGCCAGAGGCAACCTGATCTGACCGTCTTTGGGCCAGATCCAGGCTTGGCGGGGGCCTTCTCCTCTTGCCCCCTCTGCAAGTTGCCGCCTCTCACGCGGCCACCACCGCCACCAACGCCATGTAGCCAACGACTGCAACACAGAGGCATCGGCTCGGGCAATCGCTGGCGTCGGTGTGGGCAAGTACGCGGAAGAACGCGAGCACCAAAGTTCGTCAGGAGCAGCCACTTGAGTTCAATGGTGGCATCGGGAGTCGCAGCTGCAGGTGATGGTGCGTGGGGTGAAAAACTCAGGTTCGGTTCTTGCGGATTAGACGACAGCGATGCCTTCGGTGCCGTTCCCTCCTTGGAGGCGTTGCCTTGGGCCACTTGACCTTACCTTCTTCAGCTTTCCGTGTGTGTGTTGGCCGGCGTTAGCCCAACAGTGTGGTAGTCCGCTTGCTGTCGGGGTGTGTTAGCCATCCGCTTGTCGTCGGGATATGTTAGCCACAGACGTTTGCCTTGTCGGGTTATCAGAGTCGTGTTCTTTGTACCCGGTCCTTCCTTAAGCCTTTATTTTGACTTTTATACCACCGCTGTACTACTCTTCTTCTTAATAAATTAAACATAACTCTTCTATGTTTTCGGGGGAAAAAATATTTTCCCTATCACTACTTCAGTAGTCCAGTACGCATACCTTGTGTTACATTTAGGGTCAGTTTACCACCAACTATGCCGGTAATGGAGATAGTGGTGTATATATATTTCAACTTCATGACTTCTAAAATACACTTTCCATCCATTTAACAATGACAAAAGCTTAAGAGGAAAGGAAACAGTACACACTTTGGTCAGTAAGCATTTGGGACGGATGACTCCTCCGAGGACGCCCACCAGTCAAACCAAACTGATTAATGATCATCAAAACAATATTACAAATATAAGAAAGAATTTCATGTGTGTGAAGAATTACACAAGATATCACGGAAACAAGAAGAAAAAAGGGAACAAATTATGCATTCTTCATGTCACGCTGGTTCTTGGTTAATCAGCAAACTGTGTCCATGCGGGACATTATCGACATGAAACGCGCATGAGAATTGATGAACCATATCAGTTGCCGGTCCAACGTACTGCCTACATGAGCCCGACTTATTGTCCAAGACCACCAATTATGAGTGGTATTAGCCAAAGTTGTCTGGGACTATCCAGCTTCTGACACCAATAATATGAACCGTGCAAGTAACAAACCTTGTAATCAGACTACCTACTTTACGATTTCTCGAGTCAATTGCAGTAATAAAAACATCCCTGTTAAGATTTACAAGGGTAAAGAGGAGTAAACTTGTGCAATTGTCCAGTGATTGCAATGATCATACCATATGCACTACACTATTTGTCAAGACTTGGGAGATAATAGATAATGAACAAGAAAAGAACTGACCTGCATTTGCGACAAAAATCAACCGTGATTGCAATTGTCCCAGGTATATTTGCCATCTAAAATGCAAAAACAAAATAGGCAGGTTTAACCAATCACAGGAGTATGTTTAAAATAGGGAAAAATCCACTTTTCAACTGTAGGATCGTCGATAGCAATCAGAGGGGGGTGAATGATTGTAATCCACAGACAAGTTTTTTTTTTTAAAAAAAATATATATATATAATATAGTAATAATAAAAACTAGTCTATAAGCAAACGTAATTTAATCCTCTGGCTACTAATAGCAAACATGCATGTCTGATCAAAAGTAATGTTAAACTAAATAATCTAATCTCCAAAAGAAGGACGCATGCATACTGAGAAGAACTATCCAATCAACTAAAGCAAAATGACGTGCTGCTACTTGACAAGTAATGATATTAATCTCTAGAGACTATTAATAAAAAGAAGTCTGCACTCCCATACCTCCTTTGCTTTATGCATGTAGTCAACAGATCACACCAATCTATTATCAAGTCTTGACACCCATCAATCAAATGCAAAAACTTCACTGCTCCAGAAAACCGCCTCCACAGTCTGTACTTTTTCCTTTTCTTCTACCGAGATCACGCAACGCCGTCACGCCTCTCTTCAACTGCAATAAAAATCACGTCGCACCAAAAAGTACTGCTAGATGCAGCAACGCACCAAGCCGCTCTCAACTTATTCAGATCGCCTGCATGCCCCAAGAATCACCACACCGCCGCGTGTTTACTTTTCTTCGTAGAAGCCACGGCAAAATCAACAGCCGCCGCCACTCAACTTTATTTCACAACAGCGCGCAGGAACAAGCCGTCTGATTTTTTCTTTTCACAAGCCACTAGACGCACGCACGCAGCCGCCCTATTTATCTCACGGAAACAATCCGTTCCGTTTTCCGTGAGAACTCCACTTAAAACCCTAATACAATTCATCTTAGGCTTTTTTGTCTTAATCAGGCTTTTTAGCCCACTACTTTTCAAGGGACCCGAAACCCTTTCTAACACGGGTATTTTTCACTTCCAATTTTCCGGTCTATCACGTGTCGAAGTCTCGAACCGCACCTCTGTATCTTCTCCACGCATCATCCACCTTTGATCTTCATGTGCCCAAACATGAGCTCGATCATCTCGTGACTCCTCGACCGCTTGACCTCGGATCTCCCCATCCTAGTCCGGTCCTCCTCGTCATCGACCACGATCGCCTCCATGCTCAACTTTGCACATGCAAAGACCAAAGAATATCTTTCCAGCACAAGTTCGTCCGAACTTGACCAACGTCAATTCACACACGCGTAACACACCATAAGTAATACAATAACCAACGTTGTCAATTATTCATCATCTAAAATAATCTAGACCTAGCCACATGGTCTAACATCAACCTTGAACTCTGGTCTCAGTTCGATTTTCAACCTTAACTGCAAAACCGTCTGGAGCACAACCTTTAACTATTAAAACCGTTCACTTCACCCCTCGCGACCCACTCCACTCCAGTTTTGGGCTGACTCAAACGCCACATCGGATCCTCGCTCTCAAATGATGTCTCGTCAGCACAAATCAACAAATAAAATTTTAAAAATAATGGGGCCCACATGTCATTCTCTAATTTCCCTCTCCATCTTCTTCATCCTCCCTATCTCTCCCTCCCTCCTCTATCCACCCATCCAAACCACCTGATCTCCTCGTTGTCGAGGCACGGTATGTAATCCCTCATGGTCTCGGAGCAGACTGGGAACAGGACACAATGAAGGGAACTGAGGCTCCATGCCAAACACTACAACAGGATGCAATGAAGGGAACTGCTCAATAATTGAATATAAAGATATCATATGAAAGGACTCACAAAGATTTCATCACAAACTTAAATTAGTATGGCAAATTATATGAAGGCAGTTAAGCTATAGGTCAAAATGCAGGTAATACGTAAAACGAAATGATATCCTCTAAAAACTAAATTAATCGATATCACGGGCAGCCCTTCGTCTGGAATGGTGTCCAATTACAGAGATAGTAACTTGCAGTGGGAAAGACATATGTCATTGGAGGTGTAGATACACTTTTGAAATTCGGGATTCCTGCAGCTCCGGGAGAAGAAGCAGATCTGCCAAAGCATGAAGGCAACACATTTGAAATTAAGATATGAAGTATGAACACTTGGTCGTTCCTGTTCTCAAATACAATGACTTGCGATTTTTTCAAAAGGTTTCAACACATAATAAAGTTGACCATCAAAAGGTGTGAAGGGAAGATTGATGTCATGCAAAAAGAATGAACCAAGTAAAGCCCTTTCAAATCTGCCTTCTCTAACTAATATTGTTTTCAATCAACCAGCAACACGATGGACCTCTTCTAATTCCATAATATCAAAGCCAGTATTGCTGATGCTAACCTGCATTCGATTTCCTGGGGTGTTGACACAATTAGATGCAAAAGTCGAAGTATTTTTTGGGAGAAACACCTGCAGAGCTATTGGCAGTTAGATGTAGACGTTCAAGCATTTTTTACATACACGTCTCCAACACAAATGATAACTGTTTTAGCACTGAGGCCAAAAATAAATCCAAGCATAGCAAAAAAATGATTCAGTAACACAGATTTGAGACAACTCATAGATTCTATAACTCATAACAGGTAATTACAACAACAACAACAAAACCTTTCGTCCCAGACAAGTTGGGATAGTTTAGGAATAAAACCTCCACAAGATCAAAGAGACAAAAGTCTTGAAGACCTACAATGCTAAAACCCTAAGCCGTACAACCTGCCAACTGAGTCGAGAGCCTAAAATACTGTTAAGGAGATAGAGTCCATATTAGAAGATAGAGTCCGTATTCTATTCCATATATACCTTATCTCTATATGGCATATTCTCCTGTACTCCTCTATATATATGGCTCCTTAGGTCTTATATCAATACACACAATATTCGTCACATGGTATCAGAGCCTAGGTTACAAACCTAGCCTCAATTACTTTTCCGCTGTTGCTGCCCCTGGGAGGATCAATCTCTGCTCCTGGGGGCGGTGACTTCTTCCTTTGTAGATTGATACCCTCCTCATCAGCTGCTGGGAAGCTCCTTCATAATCTCCACCCGAGCGTCTCCTCCACCCGAGCGCCTGGGAGACCACTACTGCGCCTGGGAAGCCCCTTCGTCATCTCCACCCGAGCGCCTGAAGAAGAAGGAGGCGTCCTCCTTCCGCGCGCCGGCTCTCGTTGCCTCGTCAGATCCGTCTGGATCCAGTTGCGATTTCTTTCGCCCGGAGCCGCTGCCTTCGGTGGAGGCGCCTCGTCAGATCCGCCTCGGCGGCTGCTCTGATCTGGGCTTGGGTGGCCCGCCTCGTCAGATCCGCCGTCCAGGTCGCCGTTCTTCAGCTTGGATCTCGTCAGATCCGTCTGGATCTCCACCGCCCGGCCGTCCTCATCACGCCGACTCCACTGAAGGCGCGTCCGCCCGGGCCTGCCTCGTCGTCCGCCCGGGCCTACCTCGCCTCGTCGGCCCCGTCGGCCCAGGGCCGCCATCCACGCTCGCATCAGATCCGCAGCTGGCTCTTCCTCCACCATCCGCCCGCCGACCGTCTAGCGCCATCATCGCCTCATCCACCCAGCGAGCCACCGCCTTCGAGGACACCCCGATCCGGCCACCGTCGCCTCGATCCGGCGCGCCGCATCTACGCTGTCGCCTCTGGCCACCGCCATCGAGGACGTCCCGATCCGGGCCACCGTCGCCTCGATCCCGCATCAACGCCGTCGCCTTCGGGCTCATCTGGTCGCGCCGCCTTCGGGTTTGCCGGCCTCGTCAGATCCGCCTCGCCCGCCGCATCGCCTTGTCAGCTCCGCCCGTGTGCTGCTGCTGCGGAGGTGCGCGGGTGGGGGTGCTGCTGCTGCGCACGGGATCCCACGCCGACCGTCTCTGTGTTGTGGACTCCACGCTCCGTCCGTGGACTCCATGCCCGTGGATTCCTTTTCTACTGCTGCTGCTGTCTTTGTGGGATATCACTGTGGAGAGAAATACCAAGATCCAGTCAAAGTTGCCTTTATCCAGTCAAAGTTGCATTTTTGCTTACTATTAATGCCAAGGCACCAGTCAAAATACCAGAGCTTTCAAATATCTGCTCAGTATTGGCAAGCCCAATCGACATCTGCCTCCGCTGACTCAGTCTTCGTCAGATCAGGTGGAGTTCGTCAGATTCGTCCGCTCTGCAGAAAGGGCAGCCGCCCGTCGCAGCTTCCCTCGGCTATCGTCCGCCCGTCATGGTTGGCCGCCGTTCGCCCGTCGCGGTCCCTGCAGGCGTCCTCATCCTCGGATCTCCACTGCCCGGCACCTCGTCAGATTCGTCCGTTCGTCAGATCCGCCCTTCGACTACAGAGAGGGCAGCCGCCCGTCGCGGCTTCCCTCGGCTGCCGTCCGCCCGTTGCGGTTGGCCGTCGTCCGCTCGTCGCGGTCCCTGTAGGCGTATTCATCCTCGGATCTCCACCGCCCGGCATTTTAATGTTAGAATGGGTGATATTTTTTGTGAGGTGATTGATCCTTGGTTGGTTACTAGTTGATTTATTTGAGCACATTGGTTAGGAAAAAAATTATTTGGAAAGTTTTGTGGATACTAGGAACACGTCCATGCTGTTTGGCCTCAGTTTTGTGTAGCACCGAGTATTCAGTTCGTGAACATCAAGGGACAACTCGGAAAGAAATGATGACCTCAAGGGACGGGGGGGTTTATCAAGAGATTCACGATGAATTACAAATTCAGACTGCAACATCACAGATGCACAGCAGAAAGTACCAAGCTAGCAGCGGTACATGCTCATAAGTTCCCCATGTAAGCCTCGACACGACTGGAGCACCAAAGTTATTACACACACTATAGCCCACTAGCCCAGTACCACGCACGACCCGATGCACCTCATCATCACGTTAAATATACATTATTTTCAGCTGTAACTGATGCTTTTTACCTCTAACATAAATATTTGTGTGAACAAATTAAATAACGATAAGTTGATAAATTTTTTCGAAAATACTATCTCCATAGATTGTTTTAAAACAACGACGGAGAAGATATAGTATTTGTTTATTCAGAAAAATCGTAAGCTATAAACCAAAAAATTAGGCACGCACTCTTGCTCCAAGTTTGAACAACTTGGAGTTCGAATTCAAACTACGCCTTATAAAGCACAGCTAACCCCAACAACATCCACTCTACTAGCCGCTAACCTACAAAACTCGAATTGCACAGCGGCGGCACATAACATGACTCGTCATAGGAGTTCGTACTACGTTTCGATAGTGGTCCCGGTACTAATTGTACCTATAAAACTCATCACGTCAATGGAGATGTCTCACAAGAAGCCAACTGCTCCGGCCATGGTGTCCACCGGCTACTCTGGCCTCATGTCCTACCTCGTTCTCCCCGCCGCGCGTCGACGCAGCCGCAGCCGCGAAACAACATTGACGGTGGTGGTGACATGGCCGCGGAGCTGTTCTGGAAGAGGGTGCAGTTTTTGGAGGAGGAGATCAGATGACTAGGCAAGTGGCTATGCCAGGAGGAGAGGCCGGCCACTGCTGCCAAGTGCGCCAGGAGCAATGCCAAGGCTAGAGATCAAGAGAGCAGCAGCACCGCCACGACCAAGTGGTGTGTCAGCATCGGGCATGGTGCCGCCGGCATGCAGGAGATGGTGAAGCTGGAGGACAGCAACTACCTACACGAGATCAGGTGGGTGGGGTGGCCGTGGGAGCGGCTAGCCATGCAAGTGTCATGGCCCGTCGTCCTGGAGAACGTAGCGAGTGCGTCGGAGGTGAGGTAGCTCTCGGTTAACCTTGTTATCCATGGATCCATGTCCATGTCGTCGATCCCTGTTATGGTTGACAAATTGCATTGTCTTCACAAGGTTCTTGAGAAGATGACGATGACCAAGGTGGAGGACTTGTGCAAGTTCCTGGTGAAGATGATGCCGATGAAGGACATCGCCAGCCGGCAAAAGTTCTGGGAAACCATCCGTAGGATGACGAGGCTGAACTCGGGGGATGAATTCTTGGAGGTTGTCGTGTTCAAAGCAATGGACAAGATGGAAGGGTTGGTCCTAGAAGGCTTAAAGATCCAAATGGCCTCAACGACGACTGACTTCACCACCATGCCCGCCATTGTTTTCGTCGCCCAGAGGCGGGAGGAGACAGCGGTGGACTGCATGGTCCATGTGGTCCTGATACAGGTCATGGACCCAAAGGAAGGGTATGGCGCCATTGGTGACCCCCATGATTGGGCTAATGGAGGCCTCTCTGGAAAGGGAAGATGCCAAGGTGAATCTGGAGATGTAGGGGATTCACGTTGCAGGGATCATCTTCCTAAACAGGAAGAGAGATGATGGCAGAGGCATGATGTGGTGTGCTTCTCTGAGTCAATGCAAGCGATTGCATGACAGCGGCAGCGGGGGCGATGTCTACCGGTGCAGCTATGTTCAGAACCCAAATCATATTTTGCAACGGTAGGTATTCGGTACAGTGAATTGTGGCTAGAGAGTATCCAAGCAAGGTCAATTGGAATGGGTGTGTACAGGTATCACCCTGATGTTTTCTTCCAAATAATTATTCAAATTTATGATCGTTGGATTAGAGATCCAATAGTCCTTTTTTTTGAGGGGGGATTTTTTTTGAGGGAGGAGAATTCATGGCCGACGGTCACAAATCTGGATAATAGTTTAGAAGAAAATATCCGAGCGATGTTTATCAATACCCATTGGAATTGGCCTATTGTTAGCAGGCAGCAGAGGCCAGAGGTAGTGATGAGGATATAATGATCTTCTTATTTATTACATCAATAAATTCTCTGAATATACCTCTTAGCGATAAGGGAGAAATTTCATAGAGTAGTTATAAGTCTCGCTGCGACTACTCCGTAGGATCTTCTATGAACGCCTAATCGTAAGTTCTGCTACGATTATCTAGTCATAAGTTCTTCTACAACTACCTATTCGTAAGATGTGCTACGATCACCTAGCCGTAAGTTCTGTTACAATTACTTGGATGTGAGTCCTACTGCCAACCGATTGTTCTCCTAGTCCTGCTACGGTTAACTTACTCCCGCAGTAAGGAAGGCTGACAAGGCAGTTAATACGTGCATAACTGCACATGATCCTACTCATGTTTCTCTGACAATAACCATCCTATGGTGAACTGCTGCCTATGTCTCTCTGATAGTAACCACCTTCCAACGGTTAACTCCCGACGTATGAAGACGTCTTTTGACAAGAAGCAACCGCCACCACTTCGCTGGCAATATAAAGGACATATCTCGATAGATCAGGACATATGAGATCGGATCATAGGACATCGGAGGAGAAGAGATCAAATCAGTGAGATCATAAGCAGTAGTGATTTCTTGCACTTTCTACGCTTGTAAGGTTTTCCTCAGAAACAATAGCGCAGGATGTAGGATTATTATTCTTTCAGGAGAAGACTCAAATCTAGATAAAATCATTGTGTCTTTGTTCTGCATGTCCATACGCTTTACCCTAAATCCAAAATATCATACGATCGATATTAAAACATCGATAGGTAGATATTTACATATGTTTGTAACAATAAACTCTTTTTTTGCGAGGGAACAATTATTACACTTTAGAAAAGCTCTTTTCATTACGTTCAAAAAAATAATCAATCATATCCATTGTTTTTGTACGATTTATTGTGTTTGATGTGTGATGTAGTGCTGTTTACAGAATATTTATCCAAGTACTTGTGATAAAAGGGGCGATCAATACGAGCATTGGGGACGCTAGTTCCGTACGAGTACGGATTAGAGCAGTTCCGTACGTGTAGGGACTAGGAAGCCGGTAGTTACGGAAACAGGAGATTGAATCGGTAATCCGTCAGATGAGTAAACATCTACATGCACGCCGAACTTTGTTAGGAAACGAATTCGATCAGGAGAGGAACCCTAATTTGACTCGTAATGGGCACCGAGCCTATAAGATTAGTCTTAACTCTCGCCAAGAATCCATCGTGCATCCTAGACTTCTAGCACGCAGCGCAGCCATGGCATCAAGCGATAATGAGAAGTACTACCACACCGAGGACGACGATCAGAGCCACCAAAGCGCCTGCGTGGACGTCGACGACAACGAGAGCGGCTGCAGCGACGGCGATTACACGGACGACGACAGGGACGATGAGAGCGCACAGGCCGAGGAAGCGGAGGACGACTCCCCGGAGGCGTGCGAGAAGAGGTACATCGTTCTAACCGAGTGTGGTGTACGCGCACGGCAAGATGATGACACGGCCAGAGTTGCCCAGTTGCTGTCGATCCCGTCGGGCTTTGCGGCCGTCCTCCTACGGCACTACGGTTGGAGCGTCAAGAAGCTTGAAGACGAGTGGTTCTTGGAAGACCAGCGCGTCCGCGACGACGTCGGCCTGCCGGTGGACGGCGTCCCCACGGTGCTCAACGACCGGCCGCTCACCTGCGCGATATGCTTCGATCCTTATTCCCCGGGCGAGATGAGATCGGCGGGATGCTCCCACTACTACTGCCACGGGTGCTGGCGCAGCTACATCCGCGAGGCGGTGGGCGACGGCCCGCGGTGCCTGTCGCTGCGGTGCCCGGACCCTTGTTGCCAGGTGGCCGTGGTCCGGGAGCTGGTCGACGAGGTTGCCGACGACGAGGACAGGAGCGGTACGCGATGTTCACTCTCGGTCATACTTGGAGGAGAGCAAGAAGATCCGGTGGTGCCCTGGGCCGGGGTGCACCCTCGCCGCGGAGCTCCTCTGCGGCGAGAAATGCATGGAGCCGCTCGACGTGTTCTGCGAGTGCAAGCACGGCTTCTGCCTGCGGTGCGGCGAGGAGGCGCACCGGCCGTTGTCGTGCGAGACGGTGCGAAAGTGGCTGCTCAAGAACAGATCGGAGTCGGAGACCAAGAACTGGGAGCTTGTCAACACGAAGCAGTGCCCCAAGTGCCGGAAGCCGATCGAGAAGAACCAGGGGTGCATGCACATGACGTGCCGGCCGCCCTGCGACCACGAGTTCTGCTGGCTCTGCCTCGGCGCGTGGGACGAGCACAAGAGCGGCTACTACCGCTGCAAGGGCTACGAAGTGGCCGAGGCCAAGGGCACGCTCACCGACGAGGAGATCCGGCGGGAGCAGGCCAAGGCGTCGCTCGCCAAGTACTTGCACTACTACGAGCGCTGGGCGGCGAACGAGAAGTCGCGGCAGGAGGCGCTCAAGGACATGAACCGGCTGAAGAGCAGCGAGCTCGACAAGCTGTCCGCAGCGGTGGGCGTAAAGGTGAACGATTTCGACTTCTTGACAGAGGCGTACGAGCGGATCGCCGACTGCCGGCGGGTGCTGAGGTGGGTGTACGCCTACGGCTACTTCCTGGAACCGGGCGCGACAAGCTCAAGCACGAGCTGCTCGAGCTGGTGAAGTCGGACGCCGAGGGGTGGCTGGAGCTGCTGCACCACTGCGCGGAGAAGGAGAGGCGGATGCTTTGGGAGGAGGACGGCGCCGAGAGGTACCGGGCGTACGCGGTGAAGCTGAAGACTCTCACGGCGATGACGGGAACCCGCTTCCGGGAACTCGTGAAAGCGGTTGAGGGCGACCTGGCGGAGGTGAAGCCGGTGGTGGATCTGCCAATCCGCAAGCCGGTGGCTTGTGGAGAAAACCAGGACACCCTGCAAAAGAGGAATTCTTAGCTAGGAATTATAATTGAATTCTTTGTAGATCCAATCGACACAGTGAAATGATGTCGCTGTGTGTGCAACGTTTGCTGCTCTCCATCACGTGAAAAAGAAATATTCATTATTCGTTATTCAATTGATCAATCATATTCATTATTTTTGTTTGGTTTATTATGTATGGTGTTTGCTTTTATACAATGTCGTGCTGATAGCTTAACCAGAATGGGTACAAACCCGTTAGCCTTTTCTCGTCCTACATTTTCTTTCTCGCTCTTTTACTTCCCACTCGTAAGATCAGCGGGAAAATTGTTTGTGAACTGTATAAATACGAACCAATCATCTTCTGGCTTTGTTTTAATTTGTAAAATAAGAGTGATTAGGGTACATGTGCATATAATTTATAAAATTCACATAATCTTTTCTCGCCGTCCACTATTTAGGAGTGATTGGCTGATGGCCACTGCCAAGTAGTACGGTGTGACCTTTTCTTCTCAAGTATGAAACATATTTTTGAACCATATGATCAGAATCGGAATTAGACACACACATCTCAAAGCTATAACTAGAAAAAAGAGAGGTTGTTTTTCTCTTAAAACGCAGAAGAATTGTGTTTCATTTATTAAGAAAAGAGCGATGTAACGGTGGCGAAAGGCCGAATTAAAGGCTGAAAGAAGGATCAATTACAAAAAACACGACTCCTATCAGCCCAATAAGACCCTGATGACGAGCGGACTACCACAACCGATGTACTAACACCGGCCAACGCACACACAGAAAGACGAAGAGGGTGGGGTCGGAAGGCCTGAGAGAGCCTACACGTGAGGGGAAGTGTTGAAGTATAAGAGAATTACCTGTCTTTCCTTATCAGCTTAAACTTTTGGGTGAATTGGTTGGTGTATGCAACTCAATATGGTATCACAGCCAAGAGGTCTTGAGTTCGAGATCCAGTTGGCGCAATTAAATAAAATTATTGTAGCCCACTTCTATTCCACGTTTTAGGCCTAAGAGAGCCTATAAGGCAACGCCTCCAAAGTGAGAATGACATCGAAGGTGTCACCATTGCCGATCTGACTAGAAGCCGACTGAGGTTTCACCGGTGTATCATCGCTGCTCCAACGAAATTTAGGCGTTGCTCGGCGAACTCCGCGCTCACCTTCTTCGCATGCACGCCTCGCCCGGCGTCCTCTGCGCCACGGCCGTTGGTGCATGGCGTTAGGGTTGGCGGTGGCGCTAAGCGGCGGCGTGCGGAGGGCAAAGAGCGAAGGTCCCCACCAAGCATTTGGCCCGAAGACGGCCAAATCAGCCGCCTCCCCTCCCCTAGGTCGCCTCCCACCGCCGGGCTTCATGACGTGCCTTTGCGCCACGACCATTGGCTGCATGGCGTTGGGCTTGGAGGCAGCGACGTGCAGAGGGGGGCAAGAGAGAAGGCCCCCGCCAAGCATCCAGCCCGGAGATGGTCAGATCCGGTCACCTCCGGCTCCCCCCACATCGCCCTAGCCGCCAGGCTTCATGGAAATGACGTCGATTGGTCACTAAACCCAGATTCGGCCAGGAGACAGCCAGATCCGACTGTCGACGGGTTGACGGCAGCGCTAGAGGCAGCGATGACATGCGGAGGAGGCAAGATAGAGAAGGTCCCCGTCAAGTATCCAACCAGGTCCAGCCTTCTCCGGCTCCCTTCGCGTTGCCTCCGACCACCGGGTTTCACAGCGCGCTCTGACCGTCGGGCTTCATGACGCCACGTTCGACGTTTTGAGGATGTATCCCTCTTTGGTCTACTCGGCGAAATCGGTGTATAGTGCATTCTTCATCGGTGGGACCGTCTTCTTAGGCCACAAATAGATTTGGATAAACAAGGCGCTGCTCAAATGCAAATTTTATGCATGGGCTGCTGCCAATGACCGATGCTGGATAGCTAACAGACTTGTGCGTTGGGGTATACCGGTGAATCCATATTGATGTTTCTGTGCTATACATCACGAGACCGTCAACCATCTTCTCGTTCAATGCCCCTGGGTTACCCAAGCATGGGGTAAACTCATAAGGGTGTTCGGCGCAAACCACACTTTGCTTATGCCCCAGGAACGGCTATTGGACTGATGGATCACTGAGGAAGAGCGATTCCCTAAAGATCGAAGGAAGGCTTTTGATACTTTGGTTATTCTTTTCCTCTAGATCATTTAGCGAGAACAAAACACCCGAGTCTTTGACAATGTCTAATAGGACATGGACGATCTCCTGAGCAACCTTCTTCAAGAACTTACATGTTGGCGTGCCAGCATTGAGTCGCTCCAGGTCATCTGAAATATGACATCCTAGTTACCACCTTGTAGCTCCGATGCGTAAATCATAGTCTAAAGCGCCATATCTCCCTCCTGAAAAAACCCTGTTTCTCCGTAACTTCTGTGCAAAGCTTTTGCATATTCCCGAAAAAAACCTGCTTTGTAAAGCTGCAGCAAGATTTATTTTTTTGAATCAGGGTAAACCCCACTTTTCATTAATAGAAACTAGTTCCAAACAACATAAGACGCAAAACAAAAGAAACAACAGCAGAAACAGAGATGGCAAACTACCATTGCTTATGTCACCACAGAAAACACAGCTAAACTTCGACAACAGAATACTGTCACAACCCAACCTAACGTCCAACAAAAGACCAGACCTCTCCCATCATCTTAACAACACCACATCACCCACAGATACCCACAGAAAATGATTGATACAGGCTTAGTGGGTAATTTATGCTGAAAACATGCCAAATTCGTGCCTTCCGTATCATCCAAAGCATCGCAGCAATGCCTACCACCACAGATTTTCTAGACTTCATCAGAAACATATTCAACCAACTCCCCAATACTTGGTAAACATTTTCAGGAAGTCTACCAAAACCAAAGGTACAGCAGCAACTCACATTCCACACAAATTTGGCCATGGAACAATTCAAAAACAAATAACTGAGTGTTTCTTCAGCTTCACAAAATGAACAGTTACTATGCCCCTTCCATCCGCTTTTAGTCATCCTTGGTTAATATACTTTTATGTAATATCAATCAAAGGAAAACCTTGATCTTAAGCACTAACTTGATCTTCCAGACAAAGCTATACGGATAACCAATGTTCTGTATTTTCAGCACCCTGTAAAAGGATTTGACTGAAAAAAATACCATTAGCATTCAGCATCCATACTGCATTATCTTCAATTTTCAGAAAGAACATTTTCGCAATCATTCTGTAATAGATGCCACAACTGTAAGGTTCCCCCTCTTAACACTCGTCTAAATCTAATTGATCCCCAACCTTCATTGAAAAACTTACTATTCTTGCTAAAGTTTAAATTGAAAAGTCTGGAGCATTTCTGAGCTAAAGAAACCTCCTGATTCCATACATCCTCCAAAATCGTGTCCTTTCTCCATTTCCCACCTTTTTCTTGTAGAAAGCATGAAAATACTTCCTAGCCATCGTACTTTTCCAAATCTGAGCAAGATTATAGGCTAGTCTTCTACAAAAATGTACAGCAATCAAACTCGGGTGAACTACCATAAAAGAACATCAGAAGATATATGTATATCTTCTAAGCAAACTCACGTCCACCGCATCTTAGCAATCTTCTATGACCTAAACATGTTTATCTAAACTATGTACTGTACTAAACCAATCCAATTCACTCACAAGAATGTAGCACTAAGAATTGTACAGTATCTTGTGTCATTACAGCTTCTAATGGATACATGAATTCACATGCGTCCACAGTATAAAGCTGTGGTGCTACCTCGTCACCTCTGTAACAAATGTGACAAATAATGTGTTGCGGGGGAAAAATGCTGTAACTGCGATATACCTATCATACAGCTTTGGCGTTGCAACAATAAAGCCCAACAGCAACAGCCTTGTCAATAACCAAGAAAATATATAAACTAAAAAAATTACAATATACCAGCTTACTCTCCCTAGTGTCCACCGAGAGCAGTGCCAAGCATTTGTGTATAACTCCGGCAAAAAAGATGAGAGGTCATCCCGCCTTGCTGGATTCAATTTCAGCTCAACAAACTTGATCAGAGGCAGAATGTATCTCATCCTATTGCTCAGCACTTTTGCCCTCAGGCTGTGCTGGACTGTCCGACTTGTTTTGTTCACCTTTTGTCGTGTCGTCACCCTCATTGACAGGGAAAACTTCTGACTGCAACGACGGTGCAATCTTGTTAACTTGAGGCCATGTTGCTTCCCACAAACTGTTCTCCCCGCTGGTGCTTGTATTTGACAGGATCCCACTTGCTTTCATCACCAGCAGTATGTTCTTGAGCAGCTCTGGGATAGCCTCTTGTAGCTTCTCAGACCTCCTCCCTCTCACTTTGACCTTCATGAATTTCTCTATCATGTCAAGGACTTCCAACCAAAGCTTACTGAAACAGCTCTGTGCTGAAAGGTCTTTTAGTGACTGCAAGAACACCTTGCATAACAGTTTTACAGCATGCAAGAGGGACACCTCCATGTTTCTGAAATCCTTTGGGGAGTAACTCTGAGCAATCTCCAACAATTCATCAAGCAACTGGAAGATGATATCAAATGACATCAACCATGCTGAAGATGAAACTGATATATCATCAACAACTAAGCATCTGTGCAAAGATAACAGTGCATGGTTCCTCACTTCCTCCCTGTGATCCGTACACACCTTTGCAGTGCCTGCACTAGCCGCAGCCACATCTCAGCAATTCCTTCCAATATCCTTTTGCCTCACCACCGGCTTCCTTAACCTCACGTGACCAGCGCGTAAGGCAACTCACTGAATCACCCATTAAGTTCAAAGCATGGATAGATCTTTGGAAGACCAAGCCGAGATTCTGCAAACTGCCTTGAGGCCTCCACTGAAAGGATAAAATTGGCAGGTGAGAGGTGTGCTCCTCAGACATGATAAAAACCAGGGCTTCAAAACCGGCATCAGAAGCATCAGGATGGCGACGGTGATGCAGAGTAAGGAAATGATAGTTCGCCAACCCATCTGGGACTTGATATGGATTGCATTGGCTTTCACAAGCCGCATGACCTCCAAGGTGATGTTCTCACAGTAAGCATCAGCTACACGGGCATCAAGTTTCAAAATTAGCTGCAATGACCTCAGTAAATCATCTACCAGATTCTCCTTATAAGGAAGCAACCTCTGACAGATGTGCAGGAGCCCAAAAACAGCCTTCTCCACCAGATTGCAGGGCATCACTGTGGACTGAACAATATGGGTTATGTGCTCATAAACACCCTGCCACAAAAGCACAATCCTATCTCTGTTGTTTAATGTGACAGTAATTAGTAGCTCTAAGCAGAAAACTGCTGTGCCTTCGTCATCAAGTGAGCTGGTAATCTTCTGAGGTCGGCCTGCTGCCTGAATGAGGGCCCTTGCTAGATTTGAGAGCGAGTCAGCTTGTAAGAATTTGCTCTCGGTGAAGATGGTGCCTATTTGGCACTTCTTTACGGTCTCTGAAGCATTCCTCTGAGCAGCAAGTTGTTCCTCAGTTGGCTGAGACCTTGGTTCTTCAGCATCTAAATACAGTAGTTGGCTGAACCTCCCCATCAGCCCATATGTTTTTTTAGGAGTGTTGATTGGTACAACTTGTGGTGCAGCTGCTGATGAGGAGGCAAGCTTGCTAGGAAACAAATCTGAAGAGGACTCCTGATCGTCAGCTGCATCACCAGTGAGGCGACCTGGCAGAAGGCCTATCTTATGCAATCTTAAGATGCAATCTACTATGGGCCTCCATCCGCTACGTATGTGATCACCGTACATAGTTGCTACAGTGAAAACAACCTCTGTTGACATTCTAGCCTTGGAATCCTCCCCAAAAGCTGTTACAGGATCATCAATATAAGTAGTGTTCAGCAAAGTGGTGAACTTACATAGTGCCACAACAAGGTCATTCAACACATCATCAAGATGATAGAATGCAGCCAGCTTTGCTACTGACAGAAAACCATCAATACATCCTGTAAGAACCTCTTCATGCTCAACATTATCAAAAACCACTGAGATAGCAGCAACTGTTGGTCCGGCCATGATAGGAAACATGTCATGATCAAGGAAAGGGTAGGAGTCACAAGCAATATATGATGATGTCCTCTTTGACTTCCACATCAGATCAACCCAGCGGCTATAAGACATCTCAGAGCATCCAGCCCCTTGCTCAGGAATGGTTCTGATTTCATTCCGACAAATAGAATAATACAGCGCCGACAAGAATTCCCTTGGAAGATCATTCCCACCATTGATACGGCGGTTGTTCCTAATAAAATCTTCTTCAGTCATCTTCTTCTTAACCCTTACATTGTGTTGATCTGTGTTGAGCATGATTACTGAATATGACAGCACCAGAGCAGCATCCCTGTTAACAAACATTTGTGGTGACTGTTCATAGTACCTCTCAGAAAAAGCCTCAAGAATCCTCTGTATCTTCTGTGACTCACCAGGCAGCCGGAAAATTTCCAAGAAGAGCCTTAGGGCAGCGTCCAGGTTCATCTCCTTAAAGTCAAATGTTTTAGCAAATTCATGAAGAACCTGAATAGAGAACTCATCATGATTCCCAAGGTAGTCCCCGAGAAGATTCTTGTCCAAGCCAGGTGTGTACCGGAAGAAAAGAGCAACACTGCATGGATCAAGTTTTTCAGGCAAGAGATGAACACCTTGCAGGTACTCAAAGCCCTTCTTTTTGTCCCTATTGAAATGTTCAACACCAACCATTAGCTTTCTCTTGATGCTTTTTTGCTGGTGAACAAATCTAACCCATTGATCAGGGTCATTACTGTTCTCACACTTCAACTGCCAGAAAGGAAAATATTCACTTATTTCTGGCACTGTTTGCTCATGATGCTGAGGTGCATTATCAGTCCTCTCTGCTATTGCCTGAATGACAGCAACCAACCCATCCAATGCAAGCACATTCAAGGCGGATAAAGGACTGTTCACAGGGAATGCACTTTTAGATAGAAGGTTAGCTAGGTCTTCAAAAACATTAGAGCACTGTAGATCACAGTCCATGTTCGCATACATCTCAGCCATAAACTCTTTCTGCCGGCAGAAATCCACTAGAGCCTCCAGGGCAACTTCCTGCTGCTGATAACTAGCTCCATATCTACTCTCCGCTAATCTTAGGACCACACAAGAGAAGAAAGCCTCGAGTTGCAGCTTAAGTACCTGGCGTAAATGATAGAAGAGAGTAAAAACAATGCTGCACACTGTCGACAGAATCAAGGGGCTCATGGACAAGCCAAACTGCATTAGATTGCGGAACAGTTCATCTTGTACAAAAGCCAGCAGTTTTGGGTGTCTTTGCATCGACGAAGCCGATAGTTCAATAGCAGAATTGATCAACCCCAGAGCAAAGAGTGGCACATCCTCATCAAAGTCAATCGGATTAATCCTTGGGTTTACTTCCATGTCTTCCGCTATGTTCAGAGGAACACAAGAATTGCAATATCTCCACCATGCAAGGAACCCCAAGCGGCTCCATCATGGCCTTGTCTTGCACCACACCAAATCCACCTCCAACCTCATCCCCAGAACTGTTCAAACACACATAATCACTCCTCCCATTCCCAATCTCCCCAGCACCCAAACCTCGGTTCTTGCTAACAGCAATCTGCAGAAGAAATGATATCATGACGTTAATACATTAAACTTAGTATAGGCCTATAGGTTACATGAATCTTCTTACTACCAGATGCTTCGTTCCAAACTAACATGATACATATGTTACAAGTAATAATAACTCAAGGCCAGTAGAATTGAACTCAGAATCACTGGTGCGCAAGGTCAAATTGCCGGAATGACAGCATGTCGAACTAATAAGCCAAAAAACCTCTAATAAATCATTTGTTTACATGCATACATTCATTTGTTTACACTAACCTACATGAGAATTGCAAGTTAAATCACATTAAGTGGAAGAAAAAAGGCAGCATTTTCCATGTTCCTATGCACAAGTAAGCAAGTAACAACAGGCTCGAATCTTTAGAGGCAACCGCACCTGCTCATCAGCGATCGTAGTGGCATCAACGTCAGGCAGGCAGCCGAAGACACAACGGACAACCTCCTGCATGGTCTGCCGGGAGACGCGCTGTAGCAGCTCCCCCTTGGTGCCAGCCTGCTGCACGACGCGGAAGCATGTGCTGACGATGGCGCAGACGTGGCGGTTGGCAAGCGCAGGGGCGGCGCGGCCACGCACACACGCGAGCAGCACCTGCAGGACCCGAGCCAGGACAGCCTCCTCGGAGGCCGGGTCGGTGACCTCAAAGCGGCAGCCAGTGACGGCGTCCACGACGGCGCCCATGGCCTCCGCGACGTTGGGCGCGTCGGGGCCGACTAGGTCGAGGGTGAGGATCTTGTGCAGGGACGAGAGCGCGGCGCCAGTGATGGGCGCGCCGGTCTCGTCGGAGCGGACGACGTCGAGGAAGGGCGGAGGTAGAGGAGCGGGTCGACCCCGCCACCGGCGCGGGTCCCAGGAGGCGGCGCGGCGGCGGAGGACTTGAGCCCCGCGATGAGGGGTGATCAACGTGCTCGTCGTCGGCGCCGTCGTCACCGCCGTAGCGGACGCCGGCCCAGCGGACGTTGCGGCGCATGACGGCGAGCACCGTGGCGACCTCCGACGCCACCACGCACGCCATCGCCACGCGCGGCGGAGAGGGGTCCGATCCCGCGCCCGCGCGCGACGACGGCGATGCTGCCCTGAGGCCGCCCATGGATACGAGCAGTGCGCGGGGCGTGGGCGGGGCGTGGGCAGCTACGAGGGCATTTGGGGTGGGATCTGATCTGAGAAGGGGTGGTCTCCGTGAGATCTGGTTTGGTCTTTGGTGTGCTGCAGCCTTGCAGGGGCTGGATCTGAAACGAAGCCTCGTAGTCGTTTTTGTGGTTTCATTTTTTTTTCATTTTCTTTTTTGTAAAAATGGGGTTTTGGGGTGGTTTTTGTTTCTGTTGATCTTCTTTTTTGTTTGGTTTAGTTTGGCTCGAACTTAAAATTGATTTATATTGAGCTAAATTACAAAATTGCGTACGGATTACGATTAAAAGAAAGCTAGTGTGCATAACAAAAGCCTTTTGATCATTTTGACTCTCGATTAGGTTTGGCGTGGTTTGAAGCAAGAGTAAAAGAAAAATGTGTTGAATATACATTTAAAACATATCTTAATAGTATTATAAAGAGTAAAATACATTATAGGTACAACAGCTTGTAAGATAAATGTAAGTAGATCACACAACTGTAAATTTACTCGTTTATATTATTGATTTTGTTGAAGTGATGTAATGAGATACAAAACGAGACGTGGTGGATATTTGATGCTGACGTGATGCTAACTATGCTTTCAATGTGGCTCAAAATTGTGTATATTAGGCTTAGTGTGAGAAAAAAAATTACAAAGAACCCTCGGATTTTATCATTTCTATTAGGTAGATCCAAACCATCCATTATTCTCACAAAGAAAGTGACAACTACTTCGAGCATGCCACCTGGAGGAGGGTCTAATGATCTGGCCGGCATGCATTGACAGCACCGGTACTTCAACCACCAAGAGTAGTGTCGCTTATATATGGTGAGTCATGGGGCTAGGAGGGGAGATAGGAAAGATAGAGATGCACAAGGGAAGGGGCGCAGTGGTACGGGGAGAGGACGCTAGGGGAGAGGGCGCAAGGGTGGCGGTTGTCGGTGGAGAGGGTGTGGAGGTGGCAGTGATGCAGGCATAGGCCACATAGATGATGGTGATGTAGGGAATCAATCGAGGGGAGGTAGAACACCATCGAAACTCCACTAGAATCAATTGAGGAATTGGTAACTAAATTGGAAGTTCTTTTCACTACAACTTCCAATAGAATGCTATCTGTGCATGCAAGTCTGATCACCAGACCCTTCTCTAGGCATCGTTCTTGAAGTGCCCATTGCTTTCTTTGTGAGATTAGAGAATGGTTTGGGCCTACTAACTAACGAAGAGGATAAAACCCAAGGGCTCTTTGTAATTTTTTTCACACTAAGCTTAATACACACAACTTTGAACCACACTAAAAGCACAGCTAGCACCACATAGCGCCAAATATGTCACCATGTCTCATTTTGTATTCCGTTATATCACTTAAATAAAATTAGTGATGTAAATGAGTAAATTTATAGTTGTGTGACCTAATTATATTCATCTTACAAGTTATGATACCTATGGTCCAATGTACTCTATTATACTACGAGAAAACTACAAACTGGCTTCACTTTCACTTGAGGAAAAAAGTACTCCTAATTAGATTGTCTTTTCTTTCATTTTCGACAATTGGGTCTTGACATCCGTTCAATTATTTCAATTAGGGTCACTAGTCAAATTCTATTTTTCAGGTAAGTGAAGCTCTATACTATGACAAGTCTTCGCATGTGCAGAACAAAATTGTAATGTCACGGGGATTCCATGTAACCATTAAAAACTAAGAATTACTTGAAAGGTCGTTAAATTTTAGTAAACCATGGGCAAATTGATGTGTGGAGCACAGTTGGAAGAATTGTGAAAGAACTATGATATGTGTTTGAAAACATAAAGTTGGAAGAGTAAAAGGATCTAATGTTAAAAAATTGAAAGAGCTAGAATTTGATAAACAAAATGTATATGAATAAAATAGAATTAACTATGAGCATTATCTACCTCTAAAAAAATGATCATGGCCTTTACAGTTTATCTTTGACAGCTTTTTTTGGGGGAGGGGGCCTTAACACAGTTTCCATTCCATATCATTTGCACCACCAAAAAAAGGTCTCACATATGAGCTAAAACGTTCTAGATGTCATATTTTATCTCAAATTCAATCATTTCCCGAGTTCCCCTTTTTTGTACTAGTCTCCAGCAGAAAGAACTTTTTTGGTGCAATTATAGGAACGCTTTTCTTATAATTAGTTAGAGATATGATAGGTGACCATCAAAGTTGTTGAACAACTAGAATACTTGGCCCTGCACGTTTTCGGCTTCAACTTCTAACTTTTGATTTCTAGTTCACTATTCCTTTATTTCGTTATTTTCTAGGTTTTTAGCTTTTTTTAAGTGTTTTTGCCTTTTCTTTTCTTTTCGTGTTCCTCTGCATTGTCTGTAGTTAGGGGTGAAAACAGATCAGATAGTTTTGAATTCAGATTTTCTTCAGATAGTTCTCGGATCGAAAATGAATATGATTTTTTTGTCAGAAACGAATACAAATACGGATTATCCGGATAATACGAAGCGTATATCCGGGATTCAGCCCAATAGGCAAGCACCCAGCCCAAGCCAGCCGACGGCCCATCGGTCCATCACTGCCATAAGCCCATTCCATGCGAGTGACCATGCCTCCATTAGGGTTCCCTGCCATCTACCGAATCCCCCCACAGAGACAAATACTACGAAGTTGGACTGACTTTTCCTGGGATATTATTAAAATGTTCAAAATTGCTGTTTGGTTCCATCGTTTCCAGCCTGAAAATATAAGGGACTCGAGCAGTTGAGCTAAGCTAGCTTTACGTAGTGCTTTACAATTCGGATGTGCTAGCTCGAGTACTAGCACTAGCACCTGTCTAGTAACAAAGATGAGGCTCTCCAAGCTAGTTAATTATTGTTTTCTGTAAAAACAACCTTTGAGGTCACTGCATGCCAACATTTTTGTAGAAATGAAAGACAATTGAACAAGAGATGGGTGGAACAGGTAGGGGTGGAATGGCAGCATTGTCAAAAATGGTGATATAGGCAGACAAACGAGCAGGAACAGTCTCTTGTGCCAATGTTTTGTGTAGTTGCGGAAAATACAAACAATTCATGCCTGTTTGCATCAAATTAATTAGTTATATGTTTTTGTTAATTTTTGTCATAAAATTTAAGGGCTTTTCATGTTCCAAAAAATATTTATGAGCGTATTTGTTTTGATTCGTATTCGCTCCGTATTTATATTCGATACAATCAGCATATGTATTCGTATTCGTATCCATATCTACGAAAAATACAAAAATAAATATGGCAGAGCCATTGTCCGTCCGTATTTGATCCATTTTCACCTCTATCTGCCATTTACCAAGTATATATTTTCGCATTGTGTGACTACTATCTGTCATTTACACAAATTTCCGTTGATTAATTACAAAAAAATCATTTCATATTTTCTTTATTTTTCTTATAGGCTAGCACGATAAGATGCATTATATTTGTTGTGGGGATGGCCCCCACCGACAATCATTCGGCCTGCTGGGTCAAGAGGCCCATTAAGACATGTAAAAAAACATATGTACCCTCCAAATAGTGCAACGGGTATGAGGCATCATTGTAATAGGGCATTATGGCCATGTATATATATTTCTTGGAATCAACAGGGGAGGGTTATCTCATTTTCCCACACACACACTCAGCTAGTCTTATAGTTACTGTTTGGCACGTAGCCATAAATGTTGGCGTCGTCCGTGGGGAGCGACGAGCAAGCTGTGAGCTTAGAGAAACAATGGCACCTAAGAAAGCGATGGCAGCAACCAAGTGAAAGAGAAGCACGCTGGTAGCAACTGTCGGGGGTGTGGTCGGCTCATAGGGGCTGGTGGTCGAGGGCCAGCTCCTCTCGTGGTAGTGGCACTTGCCCGCCTGAGGTGGTCAGCGATCAACGTCGATGGGGAGAGTCGACTCGGGCGACAACATCAATGGGACCATCGGCCACGAGTCCGATGCCCACGTTGGCGCGGTGCTCGACACTGATACCCGCACCCTCGTCGACAATCGGGCCGACGCGTCAGACGACCGGGGCATTCGCGCAGGCCCAACTGTCGGCGGTGACACACATACCAATGAGTATATCGACTTCGGTGGTCATACCAACCCCTTCATTGACAGTCCTTCCCACTGTACAAGCATGCCTATCGACTCTAGAACCCAAGCTGTCATCGCCAACAACCTTGCAGCACACACCTTCGAGCTAGCAAACCCTATGGTGCGGGTAGCGGAGGGTACTCTCATGTCGGTCCTCAGAACGCTACAGCGCGAGCTGGTGGATCTCTAGGGAGCCATGCGGGAGATAAAAGGGGCTTGGAATCAACAAATAGCCACAACAATGGTAGCGGAGGTGGCGGCTGAACGAGCAGACAGCTGCGAAGCATGTGCCCCTGCTGAACTCCATCACCTGTTGCATTATGTCGATGTATACCCCCGCCCAGATGCCTCTGAATTGAGCGTAGGCCAACATCACTTTTACAATAATGGATATGACGGGGGTCAACTTCCCCCACCAGGACCTCTTGGTAGTCCAGGCCAGTATAGTAGGATGTGACATCAAGCGTGTCCTCATCGACGGAGGCAGCTCCGCAAACATTCTGTTCATCAGCACCTTCAATCAGATGGGAATTCCCCGAAGCAAACTCGAGTCTCCAGGCATCCTGCTCCAAGGTTTCAGGGGCTAGCCCCTACACGCCCTGAACCAAGTGCGGCTCCAAGTGTCTTTCGGGAAGGCCGATCAAGCCTGGAACGAGGACACAACTTTTGACGTCGTTGACCTTCCGTATCCCAACAACGCCATTCTCGGGAGGGTGACACTCAACACCTTTGGGGCGGTCCCGCATCACAACTTCTTGTGTATGAAGCTGCCGGGCCCCTAGGAAATCGTTACCATGTTCGGAGACAAGGACCTCGCCCGCCGCATAGAGCTCGACGCGCGAGGCCCCCTCCGTAAGGTCCACACCGTTAGTGAGACCCTCGCAATATCAGTGCCCTCATCGCCATCAGCCCTGGGGTGGACGCCCAAGCCCAAGTCAGATGGCAAAGTCAAAAGGGTCCCCCTGCACGACGCGGACGCCTCTCGACAGGTTTCCATTGGCGTAGGCCTCGCTCCAGTTTGTAAATTGCTAAACAATGGAGAGCTAAATTAAAAATTACCATAATTCCCTTTAACCCTTGCCGCTACCACCTACATCTTTTGATCCTGGCGTTTCTTTCTTTCCCTTGCCTCCTATGCTTCTTCTCCTCATTCTCCAACTCATTAGCGAGGCTAGGTCACTCACCGATGCCGCCTAGTTCCTCCTCTGCTCATCCCTTTTCTCCCTTTTCCACTGCCACTGTGCCGCCCATGTAGCGCCACAACCTCACTGCTGCCGCCGTCTATCACTCTCTCCTCTAGATCCGGAACACCACCATGACAATAGTGCCGCCGCTGCTTCCATAGCGCTGCCGCCCCTCAGATCCACTCCGCATGCCGTTGGTGGATTCACCCACTAGAGGACCACGACACCGTCGGGCCCATCAAGACCAGTCCATCGGTTCCCATGCATTTGCCAATCAAGTATCGATCCTTGATTTATTTTTTTGTTGATTCGTTTTGGTTTGTTGATGTGTAGGGTTCGTGCGTGTCGTGCATCGTGTCGGGAGCGTACTAACTGGCAATGGGCAATATGGAGGTGATCTCCGAGTAGCTGTTCATCGACTGCGACCATGAGATAAGGTTCTTCTTCCTTCTTTATTTTTTCTTTATCCAACTACGGTATGCCTATGCGTGCGTGGTGCCAAATATCTCTGATTGGATATTATCTAGTTTACCAATTACCGATATTATTCGATTGAATTTTAGCTCTTCCAATTTCACTATCAAATCCGGTAATGTATCCAACCAAATCCGATCGGATACTCAATGACCTTCTGGAATTCGGTAACAATCCCTCGGGATTAACCCGTCTACTGTGCACCATGCATCGCACCTCCATCTTGCCGTGTTCCCCGTGGACTGGGCTGGATTCGGCCCAGCGCAGGGCTACTCCTAGACTTGCGTTGCAAGCGTTGGGCGGACCACCGTGCGTTGTCCAGCCCGGCCGCGACCTCGGCCTCTAAAACGATGTCGGCTGTCGATCTTTCGTAGTCGGCGTCATAGCCGAACATCGCGGCAGCAACGTGCGCGCGCGCGTCATCCGCGGCCCGGGTGGTCATGGCGCTCGCACGGTTCCAAATCATCAGATCGAACGTGACGAGACGAGCCAGTCGGAGCTAGTTCTGAGAACCTCGAGCATATATACGGGCATGGACGTACATGTCTCGTACCCCTTTTTTTTTGGGTCCCATTGTTTTGGTTTTCTGATTTTAGCTATTATGTTATCCGAAATTCAAAATAAATAATACGATTTCTTAAAATAGATTCTCAAAACGGTTTTTAAAGTTAAAACTATATATATCGTATATGTTGATATCTTTACAATTTATTATTATATTAAAATTGATATCCGTGGATCTCGACATGAACACGGATAAATCTGGACGTTTGCATTGCTCTCGACCTAATCATATGTCACCCGTTTCGGCGTTTTGCTGGCACACCACTACCACTACACGGATTGTTGTGCACACACTGTCAATGTCATGCCAAGTGGGACGGTGATGTTTTAGGCAGGAGCCTACAAACTTCCAGTGTAGGTACGGTGGGGTGGGGCCTCGCACCAATGTGGCGGTCGCCGTGAGCATGGCTCGAGGAACGTGTCACCGCGCGACTCCATACATTGCCTTGCTTCCGTTCCGCCGGGCTTCCGCGAGCGCCCGATTCGCCTACAGAGACCGGCGGCCTAACGACAGCCACGAGCGCGCGTCCACGGAACAACTCAACTTGTCAGAGGCAACTCATCGAATCCACCGGCACCGCAACCCTGCTGCGCTCGCCACCAACCGCCGGTTTATATCCTTATCTGTTTAGAGGAGAAAAAAGTAATATAATTTAGTTAGAGATTTATGTGTTACAACGGAGTTATAAAAATAATAAGATAGAACTTACTGTCTGGTCAATTTCACACATCAAAATATTAGAGAGCAAGCGACAGAGAGAGAAAGATGATCAGAATACGCGAGGAGATAGGAAAAGTGGATGAGGTAGGTGGTTGTATCCTGAGAGAGAGGAAGAGAAAGACGAATGATCTAAATCAAATCGGATGGCTGAGAAGAGAGAAGAGATATCGTACCAACCACTAACTTTTTTTTATAATAGTAAAGATATGTAACCTTTTCAAATTATTTTTTTATTTCTCTTATTTCAACATCTCTAGAAATAAATTAAAGATCACATATATATCATATATTCTACTCTTTTTACTTCTATTTCATACATGTATCAGTATCTTTTTCTGCACTTTCGTATTTCTTCTTTTAATAATTATTTCTTAACATTAACTACACACGAAGCACGAGAAAACCATCCGTATCCGTGACGTCTCTACCCACGCCGCCCGCACGCGAAAAGTTCCTTCTCGGTTTCCCGAATTGCTGGGCTCCGTTCCGTTCGGCCCGAACTGCCAAGCCGCCGCGTTGCGCCTGCCTGCCGGTGCAGCCGCCGCAACACGCCCGCCCGTCCGCGGCACATAAAATTCCCCGGCCGCGCCGCTGTTCTGACGGCACAAATCTCCAACCCCCACCTACACAACGCCGCGGCTAGCTACACGCATCTCCGCCTCGATCCCATCGAGAAACGCTCGCCCCCGACCCGCTAATCCGCGATGGACTCCGCGGCGCTGAAGCCCTCGGCGCTCGACCTCCTCGCGGCGCTGCTCACCGGCCGCGACCCCGAGGGGGCCACCTGGTCGCTCGCCGAGAACCGCCACCTCCTCGTGCTGCTCACCACCTCACTCGCAGTCCTCATCGGCTGCGGCGTCGCCCTGCTTGTGCGCCGCTCCGCCTCGCCCCCCGCGGCACAGACGCCGCCGCGGCTCCTGGAGGTGAAGCCGCAGGCCGAGCCCGACCCCGACGACGGCAGGCAGAGGATCGCCGTCTTTTTCGGCACGCAGACCGGCACCGCCGAGGGCTTCGCCAAGGTTAGTACTTGTACTCTCTGGTACAACCAAGCTCCCCGCTTTGCTCTTATCGGATGGAAGTTGATGGATTTTTTTCGTGTGGATTTGTAGGCGCTTGTGGAAGAGGCCAAGGCGAGGTACGACAAGGCCGTCTTCAAGGTGGTCGATCTGGTACGTTGCCGTGATGTGATCCTTATGCTGCTTAAAAGTTCGTATCTGTTTGCTTGTCTGTTATGATTGATGCGTGCTTCGTTGGGGTTTAGGATGATTACGCTGCGGAGGATGAGGAGTATGAGAAGCTTAAGAAGGAGAC
This sequence comes from Melocanna baccifera, assembly GCA_036346265.1. Lineage (NCBI taxonomy): Eukaryota > Viridiplantae > Streptophyta > Magnoliopsida > Poales > Poaceae > Melocanna > Melocanna baccifera. The sequence continues at coordinate 25,347,090 of CM070700.1, read as the reverse complement.
CATCGCATTGTTCTTCCTGGCAACGTAAGGATGGATCGGCAGTGCCATCTCCACTTTTACTGCTTCTATTCTGCTAGTGGATTGCTTATTACATCGATTAAGCCAGGGTAAAGCTTGAATTTTGGTTTGAGTTTATTGCTAATGTCTTCTTGTTGTCGTTGTCGTTGTAGGTATGGGGATGGGGAACCAACTGACAATGCGGCCAGGTTTTATAAATGGTTCTCAGAGGTTGGATTACAAACATACTGTTTTGGGTGAACTTTTGTGTGTGTGTGTGTGTGTGTGTTTCGTGGTTTGTATTCATGGCCTGTTTGTTTGGTCGGAGTACAGGGGAATGAGAGAGGTGAATGGTTGAGTAATCTCCGGTTTGCGGTGTTTGGCCTTGGAAATAGGCAGTATGAGCACTTTAACAAGGTTTGCCTGTGCCTATACATTGATGATCTGATGCGTTTATGCACTCTAATTTGTACACTTATGTTACTTTTTTTCTTTCAAATCACAACTGAAGGTTGGAAAGGTGGTTGATCAGCTCCTCGCCGAACAAGGTAACCAAAGTTGAACGACTAATTCATTGATTGTAGCTCAGTTCAGCTAGATTCCAAAATTTTGATTGTGTATATAGACTGTATGCGTGTGCCCTCTCAAAAGAACTATATGTCACTCCTCGAGTTACAGGCAGAAATTCTAATTTAGAATACAGATTAGGGCTAAAGCTTATCTAATTTATATATGTACTCAGCACTGTGCGCTGAAAACACATCATAATTTTATCAGGGTTACTTGGTAAAAGTACTCAAATGCCAAAAGAGTTGAACAATGGTTCTACCACGTAATAATTTTCAGTGAGATATTGTGACTTCTGCAACATGTATTTCTGATTATGTGCTTTTTTCAGTTTTGTTGTGTCTTTTATCATTTGCTGGTGGTTAACTTTTGTCCATCATGTTCTTCTAGGTGGCAAACGTGTTGTTCCTCTTGGTCTTGGAGACGATGATCAATGCATTGAGGATGACTTCAATGCATGGTACGTACTGCAATGAGCTTAACCTTGATCTCAACTTTTGAACTAGGGCATTGATGTATAGTTGATTTATCTGACTTATATTGTATGCGCCTGTACGTTGGTCTTATTTGTGCATATAGCTTAATATTGATCTCAACTTTAGACTGACACCTGCACATCAAAGCTAATGATTTGTTTCGTCAACTAAAGGAAGGAACTGCTATGGCCAGAGTTGGATAAATTGCTCCGTATTGAAGATGATTCTTCAGCAGCACCAACACCTTACACAGCTGCTATTCCGGAATATAGAATTGTGTTTGTCGAACCAGAGGACGCCACACACATCAACAAGTCTTTCAGTCTCACCAATGGTCATGCTGTCTATGATGTTCAACATCCTTCCAGGTATCACATTTTTGCTTTTATGTTCCCGGGCCTGGAACTTTGGTTGTGGTACGAGCAAATTCTGATCATGCTTTCTTCCAGGGCAAATGTGACTGTGCGGAGGGAGCTTCATACACCAGCTTCTGACCGGTCCTGCATTCATTTGGAGTTTGATATTGCAGGAACTGGCCTTACGTAAGCATATTCGATGATCCAGATTTGTTAGTTTCGAAATAAGAGTAGAGAAACATGATTATTTAGTTGGTCTTGAGACAGTTGATGACTCCTCATTTTCCTTACCAGATATGAGACTGGAGATCATGTTGGTGTATATGCAGAAAATTGCATTGAGACTGTAGAGGAGGCAGAAAAGTTGTTAGGTTATTCACCAGATACCTTTTTCTCAATTTATGCTGACCAAGAGGATGGCACTCCACTTTATGGGGGCTCTTTGCCAGCTCCTTTCCCATCTCCCTGTACAGTGAGGACTGCACTTACCAGATATGCCGACCTGTTGAATTCACCTAAGAAGGTGAAATTTTTGCGTATTAACTCATTTGCACTCTATATTTTTATTTGTATTAATTTTATTTTCTCGATGGGTTGCTGCAGAGTGCTTTAATTGCTTTGGCTGCTCATGCATCTGAGCCCAAAGAGGCTGAGAGGCTAAGACATCTGGCATCTCCTGCTGGAAAGGTTGGTTTGTAATATAGATTGATACTTTCTGACTTTATGGTGGTGGTGGTGTTGTGTTTCTCACATGAATTTTGTTGGGCAGAAGGAGTATTCTCAATGGATAGTCACAAGTCAAAGAAGTCTCTTGGAAGTTATGTCGGAGTTCCCATCAGCAAAGCCTTCGCTTGGTGTCTTCTTTGCAGCTATTGCCCCTCGCTTGCAACCGAGATATTACTCAATATCTTCCTCACCAAGGTACAAATAATACCCCATATAACCTGAGCATATTGATCAGTCAGTCAGGACTCATGCTATTGTATTGCTCTAGATTGGCACCAACAAGAATTCATGTGACATGTGCACTAGTTTGTGGGCCAACCCCTACTGGAAGGATCCATAAAGGAGTTTGTTCTACTTGGATGAAGGTATACTGTTGCCTATTCTTTCATGGTTAGAAGGGGATGAAGGTATACTGTTGCTTATTCTTTCATGGTTAGAAGGCAGTTTGTTTCTGATGCATTGTTCAATTTTTTATTGATTATAAGATAATTGAATTTGACCATTTTAGCCTGCTTTGATGTTTGTATTCAATCCCCATTTGCTCAATGTAACTTTAAAGGTTGAGGCAACCACTTTCTTTTCCCTTAAGAACTCCATGTTGGCTCATGCATAGTTTCCCAAGTTTCTTGATGTAGGAATGAAGCTTCTAGTTCAGGTCTTTCTTTAATTTACTAAGATGGGCTCAACTGATTATCTTCTCTTTAATAGTTCTCATTGCGAGCTTCCCCTGTGTGGGTATGTTAATGAAATAAATGATATTGTCCACAGCTCATTTCATTCAATTATGTGACCTTGTATTACTCCCTGTGAAGTACATATTAGATCTTTTAATCAACAGTATGATACATCCCCAGGAGTTCTTGACAAATTCTGTTTTTATTTGCCTCCTTTTATAGATGGCTACTCAAACATTTCAACTTTGAGATTTTGATATAGTTATTTCAAAATCGTAATGATTATACATGTAAAGTATAAAAATTTTAAATCCTTTGAAGTATTTGTCAGTGATCATCATGTCATCCAGTAAACATTTTCGTCTGATTATCCTACATACAGAATTCAACTCCCTTGGAAGAGAGCCAAGAATGTAGCTGGGCTCCAATTTTTGTGAGGCAGTCAAACTTCAAACTGCCTGCTGATCCTACTGTGCCGATTATAATGATAGGCCCTGGGACTGGTCTGGCACCTTTCAGGGGCTTCTTACAGGTTTGTTTTGTTTGTTTTTTCTGTTGACATTGTTCTTCAAGCTTTATCACTCTTCAATAATTTTCACGTGCATATTGATGCATTTGGCACTGGCAGGAAAGATTAGCTTTAAAAGAGACGGGAGTGGAACTGGGATGTGCCGTGCTCTTCTTTGGGTGCAGAAACCGCAAGATGGTATGGCCTATATTTCTCCTTTATTCAACTTCATCTGCAGTTAGGATGCAGGAGAAGTTCATAAATTCTGGAACCTGTTAGCCAGTCACCTATAATTCCTATGGCATAGCAAAATTCCTACCTATCTGCCATACATATTATTCTATGTTGTTATGTCCCTTATCAGAGCTCCTTGTTATATTTCAGCAAACTTTTCTGCATTGCATTCTACATCTAGTAAAAACATATTATAGGTCATTGTTGAAAGTACTCTTTGGCCTCTTTAAAATTTGCGTGATTACTGTTTTATTTCTTCAGGACTTCATATACGAGGATGAGCTCAACAACTTTGTTGATACTGGTGCCCTGTCTGAGTTGATTGTAGCCTTCTCTCGTGAGGGTCCTTCAAAAGAGTATGTTCAATACAAAATGACAGAGAAGGTAAATTGATTCTCATTGTTCAATCCGGTTTTGGTAATCAGATATAATCCTTCATTTTAATTTTTTCCCACCATTACTGTGTAATCTTCTCAGGCTCGCGAGCTTTGGAGCATCATTTCTCAGGGCGGTTATATTTATGTCTGTGGTGATGCCAAGGGCATGGCTAGAGATGTGCACCGCACGCTACACACCATCGTTCAAGAACAGGTATTGCTTGTTTCCCAATGTTTGTTATTATAACACTATTCCTTGTTACTTGTTAGATTTAGTTTCTTACTTGGGGACATATCTAGTGAAAACTAACCATCATTTGTTGCTCTAGAAAGTAACACCAAAACGAGGGTGATCGAAATCGAATCATCCTCTAGAAAACTGAGCTTTGACTGGTTCGTTCCAACTCTGTTGCTTCCTAATGACCACTAAGTTTAGCTCTCCTATCCTCGTTTAGGCAGTGATTCTAGTATTGTGAAATGGCAGGGTTAACTTATTGGAATCCAACAATTGCTTGCTTGACTTTTAGTGCAACAACTTGAGAAATCTTTGCTGGTGCTCTCGTTTTACATAAAGTACTTTCATTTTGGTTCGCTGAATGCTACTTTGGATGTACTTTGCAGGGTTCTTTGGATAACTCAAAGACAGAAAGCTATGTGAAGAGCCTGCAGATGGAAGGAGATACTTAAGAGATGTTTGGTGACGAAACCCGTACTCGCAAACTCACCTAAATGGTGTTTCTGCCTAGATGTAAGGTTCCGCCACTAAACAAAAGGATGCGTTCTATAGGAAGTTCGTGAAACGCTTAAACATCAGAGAAGTTCTACTTCTTCCCCGATTGGAAAATGTTTGGTGGGACGTATTGAAGCATGGTGGGATTGTTCATATATAGGGCTTCAGCCTAGCTATTATTTGTTCAAGGAATCACCATTGCTGTGATTTCTGAAACTAAATCTAAATAAAATGGCCATTTGCTTATCAGCTTACAAGCTTTGCAGTAATTTAAGAAAACCTGCAATTTTTTTTGTTTCATATACTTGCATGAACTGGGTTCCCTCATGCGCGTAGTTCCCCAGCTTGAGATGTGAATTCAGACAAACAATCTTGGGACACTGAATGCAAGCGGTCGATCAACCATGGAACTGTCGTTAGGCCATTACGAGATGCTGTCAGCATCAACTTCTCCACTGCGAACTGAACATTGACCGAGAATAGCTCCGCTAGTTGGTTGATGCATGGAATCGCCTCCGGCCAACGTGTCGATTAACTGCAAGGCGAGCTGGATGAAAAGTTTGCTCGTAAAGTTGCCCTACATCTACATCGAAGATTCACGCGCAATCCGGATCGAGCTGGTACATGCACGACTGCTCGTCGAGCAGATCTCGGTCAGACTGGGACACGCCTACCATGCATATACATCCAGAAGTGACTCGCACTAGCTTCTGCATATGGACAAATCTCATCGTCATCACAATATCTCTACGCACATTCAGACCAAAAGAACACGTTGAGCATGCATGCTTGTTCTTTTTAAGTCTGGATGGGTTGTGTGTCGGCCACTTACGGAGTCAGATCGATCGATCGATGCAATCATTCTAATGTAGATCGATGAGGCTATATTCTATGAACCGCTGATGGTTTCTTGTGTTTCAGATACGAGTGACGGCTAGCTCTTGCAGATGCAGATGCATCAAGCGATGGGATGTTAGTGAAAAAACGTGAATTCGCTTCTCGATCGATGGCACGCTGTTCTTTCTACAGTAGATCTGTGCTGGGTCTACCAGACCGTGCTGTATAATATGGATGGATTCTTTTTCGTTGTGATTTATAATTTTTTGTTCTAGCATAAACGTTTATATAAACAAATTAAATACCAATAAATTATTTTAAAAAGGCTATCATGATAAATCATTTCGAAACAAAAAAATTATTCCATTCACATGTTTGGGAGAAACCAAGTCATAAGCTGAAAAGCCTCTAACAGCGCGTAGGAGGTCGACCTTGGCGTATAGAATCGGATCAGCAGCTAGCTAGCGAAGATGCGTGGCCTTTGATTTGTTAGGGAAAGGGCACACAGCTGAGCCCCACACACATCTGAATATCTGATTGATCCATCGATCTATCGATGTTGCTGTTCCCTTTTGTCCGCCTGCGTCCTGCAGGTGACGAGATCGAGGTGAGTTACGCACATGCATGCACTGCTTGTTGCCTAGCTAGTCCTTGAATAGTTCTTTTACCCTAACCTTTCTGTTTCTTCAATTGATTTACGCATGATCGCATATTTTTCACGAGGCTTGCTTGCTTCTGCGTTTTTTTTTCTTTTTTGGCGGTTAATGGCTTGCTTTTACAATGGAGTACATAGTTGTAAGCTGTAACAAGACATGGATGTATGCGGATTCGGGCGCATTATGTACAGATCCGACCCGAAGCCCCTCTTTATATACCGGCTCGCACCACCGCGTCCATGGCGGCTTCAATTCTACCCTCCTAGCACGCACTCGCGTCTGCCGACTGCTTTCCCACACTAACAACCACGACAAGAAGAAGAAGAGGAAGAAGAAGAAGAAGAGAGTTCTTGTATCGATGGAGAACGAGCCGGCACACGTCTTCCATGGCATCAACCTCGACCTGCGCCTCGAGATGTCGCCGCGACGCCGGCAGGCCGCCGGCGGCAGCGCCCCGACCATAATCGACCACCGGGAGGCCTTCTCCTGCAACTACTGCCACCGCAAGTTCTTCAGCTCGCAGGCGCTGGGCGGCCACCAGAACGCGCACAAGCTCGAGCGCACCCTCGCCAGGCGCAGCCAGGACATCGCCGCCCCGTCGTACCCGACTAAGCCCGGCCCGCCGTCGACCCGGGTCGTCCACGGGTTGGACGTCGGGGACTTCTGGACGTACCGTGCCGCGCGAGCGGCGGAAGAAGAGGTCACGGCGCCGCCAGCCGCCGTGGTGAGCCGGAGTTGGGAGGAGATCGATTTGTCGCTCAAGCTCTGAGTTAATATGACGTTGAGGCCAGGGTTATGCATGCATCTGGTGATCGATTAATTTCCAGTGCAATTATTTTAAATAATTCGTAGCCGCCTCTTTGGGATAGATATCTAGATAGTATAGCTCGTGCAATAACTAATTAATCAATATCAATATAATGTTATCTGTGGCATACTGAGTTAAATTTGTCTATATAAATGTGTCGATGAGAGCAAATGCTCTCTCGCTAGCTACTTCTCCCGGGAGATTTTGTTTTTTGAAGATGGGAGAGAGAAAAAAATTGAGAGATGGGGTATTTCTTAATTTGAACGTGATCGTTTTTATTTTCCTTTTCGTATTGAACTAATTGACCGAATTTATCTCAACATTCGCTCTGTAGCATGATTAATATGTTTCTACTGAATCACGCTCTCTCAACACTAGTGCATGCCATCGATCTCATATATATATATATATATAAAGTCTCTTTTCTACACCCGGGTGTAATTACACCCTATATCGTATCTCATAATATATGGAGTATCTCGCGTAACAGAGAGTATGTACGTATAGTATACGAGTATTTAAGATCATCTAAGTAGTATGAACAATTTTTCAGAGGTAATATGTATATTTTTGTAGACATACTCCTTTTTATGTGTGTATATAAAGATATTTACAAAATACGTTAAAAATTATGGACTCCCTTGCAATTTTTTCATATGGTTCACATCGAAGTATCTTATAATTAGTATATGAGTATATCCAAAATGATAAAAGAGTATTTTAAGTTCGTTTAGGTGGTATATTAAAGGTGGGTGTAATTACACCCAGGTGTAGAAAGTATTTTTTCTATATATATGTGTGTGTGTGTGTGAAAAATATCTTTTACATCTGAGTGTAATTACACCCACATCTAATATACCACTTAAACGAGCTTAAAATACTCCTTTATCACTTTGAATATACTCATGTACTAATTATAAGATACTCTAATGTGAACCGCATGAAAAAATTACAAGCGAGTCTATAGTTTTTACCGTATTTTGTAAATACCTTTATATACATACATAAAAAGGAGTATGTCGAAAAAATATACATACTACCTCTGAAATATTGATCATACCACCTAGATGGTCTTAAATACTTGTATACTACACGTACATATTCTCTGTTACGCGAGATACTCTCTACATTATGAGATACGATATAAGGTATAATTACACCCGAGTGTAGAAAATGCTTCATATATATATGTCAAATTAATCAACCATATATACATATATGCTCGCTTGGACTGCTGTGCTATTGTTGTTGAGTGCTGTATGGTCTATTCTTTTCGACTTTTAATTAAAATCAGCTTTTAGTTTTTGCTACAATAACTAACTTTTAAACTGAATATTTTTTAAGACGGAGTCTACAAGTTAATATAATATATGTTAAAAGCCCAACATCTATACCAGTGAAAATCGCAAGCGAGTATCTCTCTCTGTAATCTCTGTCGCGAATAGATAAAATTTAAAAATTTCAGCTAAAAGCTATAAGTTATAACCATAAAGAACAGGTCTGATGCTGTAATTTTCTTTTTGCTTGGGTCTGGTTATACTTGAGGTCCGGTTTTTCCAGCCTCTTGGAAGTTGCTTGCTCGGCTGCAAGAGTCTTTGCTCCCCACCTTCTAATGGCAAAAGTATCAGTTGGGGATTTTGCTTTGCCGGAGATCGAAGTTTGCATGATGTGTCAAACTGTCAAGACATTGATCGATCGATTAGGTGTTTGCTAATCATGCACGCATCTAGTATGATCAGCCCAATCATGCATATGCATAGGGTTCACACATTTACTCTTTTTTACACAAGTTCTTATACTGCACGCATCTAGTATGATCAGCCACAAAAGAACATCTGCCACTTTGGGGAACATTAACAGTAGCAACACGACGTTTAATTTCAACGAAGATTAGCATGTGATCTGATGGCTAGCTAGATAGCAATGTAGAGTTCAAAGTTGATCTGCTATGACAGTGACGATAACTAGCTAATTATATATATGAATTGTGATCACGACAAGCTAGTAAACAGCTAAGAGTACTTACTCGCTCTCTTGAGCAGTAAGCAATAAGTACGCTCACCATGACGGCTCTGCAGTGCCCAATTAGGAAACTACATGCTTATACTTCAAGTTATATATTAACATTTTTTTGTACTAACAAACGTACGAGTAACTTTGCACTGATAAGCATTACTGGGCACCTACTCTTGATTGCAGTCTTTAATTTGACATGTACAGATCGATCGAATCGATCAAAGCGTCCATCACGGCTAAACATATAATCTCTCAACAATTGGCTAAATCGATCAAAGCGTGCAACAGCATCAAAGTCAGAAAAAACGTTGAGGGGGAAAAAATTAAAATTGGGTGCAATTTCTCGACCTATAAACGCATTAGCGGAGCTAGAAATATTTCACGAAGTACTCCTAGCTTGGGTTGTCGTAATTGAACTAATTCCAGAACTCCTCATGCAGCTTTGCCAAACTAAACACGAAGCGATTTGATCGAGGCAATTAAGCCAAAATATTTCCCTGAATTCACTGGGCGTAGCTAGCTACAAGGCTCTGACGCTGAGTTTACAGCTAGCCAAAGGCCGTGCTCATTCCTGCGTCTGCTTTTGGTTTCTGCAATTGCGATGGCCTTGTTTAACTGTTTCATTTTTTGTTTTTATTTTTTTCCATATTCCTTTGTGTTATTCGTGATAGGCTTACATATTTTTTCTATTTTTTATTTTTTAAAATTAATTATACAAAATAAATCAATTTAGTTACAATAAAAAAATCAGTTGCAATAAAAAAAAACCGTAAGTCATTATCATTTTGAACACTCCCAAAAGCTAGCCAATCGAAAACAAACAAAGCTTTCCTGAAGGCAACCAGTTAGACCGCATGCCTGTGAGATCAGCTATTCCAAACCCTGCCAAAACCACTGAAAACTTGAAGGCAATCAGTGATAGAGTAAATTTGCATGCACGTACTTAGCAAACTGAGTCGTTCACAAACAAAATTTCTATTGGCGTACTTAAACCAGCAGCTAGCTATAAACATGCAACATGCAAGCAAGTGACCAGCAACTGACACCTACCTATGATTAACGGTGGAGAAGCAAAGCTTAATGCACATATATAGATATCATATGACGACAATGGTGTGTGTTAATGGGCCTGCCCTAAGCTAGCTAGCTCCTAGCATGTGACTAACACAAACACAAGAAAAGCTTGGTTCTGAGCAAGAGTCCAAATCTTCAGTCCCTGATTGAATTGGCAGCTGTTTATTTCTTACCTCCTCTAATTTTATAAGATATATTTTCACTTGACATATAGACTAATGAGATATTAAAATGACTAGATTACCCTTAATTATTATCTCTAAACATTATATTAATGTATGTATGTAGAGAATAGCAAATAAAACTGCATATTTATTAAAGGTACAAAAGAAACATCACACAAATTTATATTAGAATATAAAATATGCTCTATATTTATAAACAAGTTCATTCAAAAAATACGTTTTATAAACTTGAACAAGGGAGTAATTGTCATATATGCATCTGCATTCACATCTCGATGCATATGTAGGCAGGTGTACTAATCACACAACAGTTGATGGCTGAATGAACTAGATTACCCCTGATTATTATCTCCAAGCATTATATTTAATGTATGCATGTAGATAATAGCAAATAAAACTTTATATTTATTAATGGTATAAAAGAAACATCACACAAATTTTATATTAGAACATAAAATTTTGCTTTATATTTATGAATAAGATCATTCAAAAATACATCTCATAAATTTAAACAAGAGAGTAATTGTCATATATGCATCTGCGTTCACATCTCGATGCATTAATAGTGTAATCACACGCCAGTTAATGGCCGAATGAATTAATAGTTGGAATGGTCAATTAATCTCTGATCAGCTAGCTCCTGAGTGCAGGTAACACAAACACAGGCAATCATCTCGTCGCTGCCAAACGGTACTCAGGAGGAATCTCAGAGAGCACATCGTGTTGGAGCCAGATGAGGCAAATGGACAAGTAATAAGTGGGGCACTTGCCTTGCCTTGCATCGGCTCAGCTAGCTTACGTCGTAGCATCATGGAGCTATTGACATTGTGGCACCTAATCAGTGAGGAAATTAAGCGAGATGCCCTTTGATTTCTTCGTGGTTTGGTCGATCGGTGTTGATGGACTAATTAGTGACAGGATTAGTCTTATCGCAGATTGCAGCTGCTCCATCACTCGAGATATTGTGAAATGAAACTCAGAGGTTGGTACATTAAAGGCTAGCTATCACATTACTACTCAAACCCGGACATGCTTTAGGCGCTGTTCCAACGAGATCTTGCTTTTAACTTTTGATTTTTAGCTTTTAATTTTATCTTTTTTTAGCCTTTTAGCTTTTTAGGTTATTTTTGCTTTTTTGTTTTTCATATTATCCGTAATAATATACTTTTTATTTATTTTTATTTTTAAATTTAAATTATGCTAAAAAGTTAATAGCAGCTAGCTACAATATATTTCATCGTTACATGGTATACAAAGACTTAGAAACCTAGGCTTATAAACCGATGAGCACTACCTTAGTTTCACGTCAAATCTGCTTGTGAGTGCAATTCTCTATATATAAAGTCTTGTACTGTTCATAGGAGTATGACCATGAATTTTAACGTATCTTTCTGTGGCCGAGATTCTTTGTCGATGTTGAGTCTAGGCAGGCGGATCTGGGCATCGGGCTAAGTGGGCTATAGCCGAGGCCCGACAAAAAAGCAATGAAACTATTTCTACCTAGGCCCAAGAAAAATCAAAGTTGTAAAGGCCCGGCCCGAGTGTGCATAACCAGCCCGAGGCTCAGCGCCCCTCGCTTCCTCGCGATCTGCCGCCTCCTCCTCGCAACCTCGCCCCGCGCCCCCTCCTCACACTCCTCCGCGGATCCGCGCTCCCCACCCCTCGTCGCCTCCTCCCCTCGCTCTCCCCGCGCCCCATTCCCCTCCTGGACTCCCCGCCGCCCCTCCTCCCCTCCCCTCCCTCCCGGCCTCCTCCTCGCTCCCCTCCCCGGCCTCCACTCCTCCCGCTCCCCCTCCCGCCGCCCCTTCCCCTCCCCGCCACCCCCTCCTCCCTCGGCCCTCCCCCTCCCGGCCTCCTCCTCCCCCCCCCCCTCCCCGCCGCCTCGGCCCTCCCCTCCCCGCCCGCCTCCTCCTCCCCTCCCCCGCCTCCTCCTCTCTAGTCTCCCCGTCGCCTCAACCTCGGATCTCCGCCACCTCGCCTCCTCGCCGCCTCGTCGCCTCCACCTCAAATCTCTGCGCCTCGTCACCTCCGCCCTCTGCCTCGTCTCGGATCTCCGCGCCTCGCCTCATCTCGAGATCCGGCGTCTCCCGCCTCGGCGCCTCCCAGCCAGTGCCGCTTGGCTCTGGCCAGCCAGCGGCGCCCTCCTCGCTCCTCTGGACTCGCCGCCCACCTCCCGGCCAGCGGCCCGGCCCGGCGTCGCCACCTCTTGGCGGAGCGGTGGTGGAGGGCGACGAGAGCAGGTCGGCGGCGGGGCGGCGAGGCGATGGCGATGGGAAGGGCGAGGGGAGCTTGTCGCGAGAGGAAGCTTCGGCGGCGGGGGTGGTGGAGGACGAGTTCGCCGGCGGCCGGCTCCTCGGCGGCATCTTTGCAATGGGCGTCGATGCGGGAATCCCAAACCCCATATTCTACAATTAAATAAAACCTTGGTTCGCTTTTGGCAATGTAACTTTGAACCGCAAAACTTAGCGGCTTTGGAAGGTTGCGGGTTAATAGGATTGCAATGCAATTTTCCAAATTGTGTTGATTTTGGGCTAGCTTTGGATCTGCAAATAGAGAGCGATTAGTATTGTGGCCATGGGTAATTTTATACTCTAGTTTATCTTGCTACAAAGTTTGTAGTTGTGACAATGTGACATCACTTGTAATCTTGTATAGTGTATGAATTGATCATTGATGGTGGTGGTTTGATGCTAAATCAAGGTTGTCACTTGTCGGACTACGATAGAGATGTTTCCTTACGCGTTTGTTCTATTGAGAAGAATTGAAGAAGCGATGAATTATTCGGCTTGTGAATTGTGATATGATACAATTTTGATATGCCCCAATTGAAGTGATTTTATTTGTAGAACACAACTTGTTAACCGAATTGAAATATTCAATGTTGATCGAATTGTAGATCATAGAGTTTTGAGTGGGATGGAGTTGTAGAAGGCTGCGGCTTGCTAATTTGCGACTTGCGTAGGCCAAGTCGGATGATGGCCGTCGTTCTTCTCCTTAATTTCCTACAAGAAGCTTTACATTTTTTCTTAGTTGATATATTTACTATTTTTGTTACATTACACATGATATCTTTCTTAAGCTTACAATGGGACTTATTTGTCGTTCGATGTTCTTATGCTCGTCTTTATAGGTTCAAGTTGTTGTACCTTTGTTGATAGAGACATAATAGGCTCGGATGAACCAAATCTTCATTATTAGGTACTAACTTTTGTATTTCTCTCTTGTGCTACATTGTTTTGCCATGTTCTTTCCTACTTTGCTTTATCATTAAGCATGGAGCTTAAATTTTATATCAATTATGCATTTGTGTCGTACTTTTGTCATACTTTGCTATGAGTAGTATTTGGCGATAGTTATTGCCTGTTAGTTTTTAGCCCGAGGTTTGGGACAATCCTAGATCCGCCACGGAGTCTAGATACTTGATAACACCTGTGGATGAACGAATTAGAGTATGGGGAGTTCATCAACACAAACATATAGGAAAAAACAAATCTCAGCTGGCACCAATACAGTCTCCACGCCAGAATGGTCCCACAGACAACTTTTTCCTTTTCGTGTATATCTTAGCTGGCACCAAATACAGCCTCACCAAGACAACCAACGCGTATATGTACCAATTGTACATGCTCCGAGACCGTGCGGCTGCGTTGGATTCTAAGATAGGCCCGCGCCTGGGCCGCCGGCACGAGCCTGGGCCGAGGACGCAGGGCACGCGAACTGCGCCCACGGCCTGCTCGTGTGGGCCGGCTGCTCGGCAAAATTTTCCGACTTCCGCTTGGTTTTCCGCGCTACAGCCGACTGGGCCGGTCCGCTGCCATGAGAACAACTGTGGGCCTACGTTGCTTCCACCACGAATTGACCTTGCTAGTCGTTTCCGGCCCGTCACCATTCTGCTTCCTTGTGCCTTCGCCGTTCCAACGTGGGCCGCAGTTGCTTCCACTCAAAACTAAAAAAAAAAAAACATGGACCACTTGCTCTGCAATGTTTCGTGGCTCGCTTGGCGTCGTATTCTAACGCCCAGGTGGAAAGGATAAGCTGACGATTCTAGACCAAATAAATTTTCTTTTCAACCATTTGGACTTATTTGTATAAAAAAACAATCAATTGGGCTCACTTAGCATTTTTTATTACAAACAAGATGCGCACGCACGCTACATGCACACATATACAAATGTTCCTCATTACCACACGTCTAGAAATCTAGAAATACGGAGGCCGAGGAATATCAAAACATTACAAAATTCCTAACGAAACGTACTCACGGTGTGTAAAATAAACATCAAGATTTAAATTCTGATAGTGAAGTCTGGCATCCTACCAAGAGGTGATTCCGCTCAAGTAGCATATTTCAGCACTGCTTAAGCTAGAGTTACATCTATAAAAACTAGACTCGTTAAAGAATACGTTCGCTTAAAAATAGCAAAGAAACATGTTCCCAAAACAAAACCAAAAAACTAGACTCGTCAAAGATGGTTTTTTTAGCTATGATTCATGGTGAAAAGTTTTAAATTATGAACTGCTCACAAGAGGCAATATGCAGAGAAAAATAATCGCCGCGATTTTGACCGATATAATTGAATTCGATATAATTTATATTATAATCTACCTATAAATACTATTTTAAAAAATACACCATTTAAAAACTAATTACTATAACAAATATAAACCAAAGTCTAAACTAAGCGCAAACCACCCACCAAAGATACGTTCGCTTAAAAATAGCAAAGAACCACCCACCAAAGATACGTTCGCTTAAAATAGCAAAGAAACATGTTCCCAAAAAAATAGCAAACAAACAAAAAAACTTAATAATTCACGCCCAGTGGGACTCGAACCCACAATCGCCTGATTAGAAGTCAGACGCCTTATCCATTAGGCCATGGGCGCCTCTACTATATGATTTCGGTATTTAGCCACTAGAGGCAACTAATCACTTATAATTTTAACCGATAACTACTATAATCTATCTATAAATTTCATTTTAAAAATATACTGTTTAAAAACTAATTGCTATAATAAATATAAGCCAAAGTCTAAACTAAGTCCAGACGAACCCATCAATGAATACGTTCGCTTAAAAATAGCGAAGAAACGTGTTCCAAAAAAACAGCAAACGAACAAAAAACTTGGTCGTTCACGCCCAGTGGGACTCGAACCCACAATCGCCTGATTAGAAGTCAGACGCCTTATCCATTAGGCCATGGGCGCCGCTTTAAACGACGCTAATTAATTGCCCTATGTACGCGCTGCATGTGACAAGCCCTGAGTTCCCTGTGACGAGCAAGGTCCACAGGCAGAAGCTTGGGAAATGAACACATGGAGTTGCTTTTCCGGCGTATCATGGCCAGAAACACGGGTGCATGACATTGCAGATTGATTCCTTTCGGAAGGAGGACACTGGACACATCCCTAAATGAGCAACGTTCATCCGTTAATAAGAACACAGCGCAATCAGCTAATGATGCTTCACTGATCAGCGAGTATTACATTTAGGCCGAATGGCACACCAAGACGGCAAGACTGGGCATTGGGGATGTCGGGCGTCGCCGGCGGCCGGCCAGCACGGCCAGTCGCCAGTGGAGCCGCAGTGCAAACACCAGAAACGGAAACGAGAAAGATGCTCTGCCACCGGAGATTCTTGAGGCTTGCCGGTCGCTGCCTTCTTGGGCCTCAAGCTCCGCCACTGCTTCCGCCGGCGCCGGCGCTACCATGAAACCCGACAAGGTGCCAGAACGGACTAGCTAATGGAAGATCCGCACAACTTTCAATCAAGATGTTAAAGAAAGTAGCAATCGATGACTGAAATCCGCCGGCGGCCGCTTCTGCGGATCCATGTCTTCCAATGAAGCCCTTTGCGATTTGTAATCGCAGATCAATCTATGCCTGAAAGCAATAGAACGAGGACAGCCAGCATGAAGGGGAAAAAAGGAGTCTGCAGAGCAATGAAGAAACCGAATTCCCACGGCAACCACTCATTACCGATCTCAAACTTCTTGCAGAAACGAATGCACATAGAAGATAGAACTAGTGGGAAGAAGCATACGATTCTAAGCAAGAAGCATCGCTCGCTCTCCGTCTCCTCGTGATCATCAAGTTCCCTGCGGTTTGCAGCGAGTTGCATGCAGGTTTCAATATTTATAATAAGCATCGATCATACCATGCAATGCAGGCCAGTGACAGACAGAGCAGAGAGTTCGTAATAATAATACGAGCACTTACAAACAGTAAAGATTTTTTCGCCTATTCCTTGTATCTAAGAATCCCAACATCAGATAATACAACAAAAGCCATGAACAACAATGCAGGTCACAAGGTTCAAACAAACCCATAGAATCATATCATCAAACTGTATACGTGAATTTTCTTTGCTTCCAACAGTAGTCTATTACTCTTAAAAACAGCATAGTAGCTCCTCGCCAAGTGCTACTAAGTAGCATACACAAAGACAGCATAAGCTTCTGCAAAAACATTATAGCATTGCTATACTGATGTGTCCCAGACTCCCAGTGCTCCTAAGAAACAAACAGCCATGTTCTCTCTTGACACCGCATCAAAAGGCAAAAGCCTCGCTGTGGCGACTACCTGAAACATTTACTCCAAGTGGCGACCATCCAATTCCTATGGTTCATGATATGAGATATAATTAGCATCAGTCCAGAGCTTCCATGTTTGCCATTGCACACTGGATAGTTGACTACTGGAGAGAAATATTTTCTTCCTCGTAGTACATGATGTCACATGTGGATCCATATGGCAAGTCGTTGATTGGAATTAACCATATATTCTGGCAAGTGTTTGTCAACCAAGCTGTTATGCAACCTTGTTTACCTCTGCTTATATGGCGTATTCATTCCATCAGCTGTGATGAATGTAAGTTAAGGATATCCTCTAGCAACCAAAGGAAGCAAAATAATGGAACTCCATAATGATTGATGTCGGTGAAAGGTAGAGAGTCCACTCCAGCTCATACCTTGCATGATGCATCCTTACTTACATGTCAAATAGAATTTGACAGCACGGATCAAGAATCAAGATCTCTGATCAATGTTTCCCAAGAAAGAAAGCCTTCTTGTAGCAACCTTTGATCTATAACACCAGACCTCAAACGCCTCCGTCAAGTCTGGATACCTAACATGCTTTGACTGAAGCCACTCCGACAAGATCTCAGCCTGCCTATTTGACGGCAGTGTCAGCACGATCGAAACAATTGCTGATTCCAGTCCCTGCCAGACCTCATTGTCCAAGTTGATCTTTGGTGTTTCAGCATCGGCCTCTTCATCGCCATCAGCTTGCTCAACCGAATACTTTATTCTCCCTGCGAAGCCAATCCAAACTTTCACAGCATGACAACGTTTCTCCGCTGGGAGAACAATATTGCCAAACGCAATTGCCTCCAGGACCTTTGCAGACACCTCTACCACCTTCAGTCTAGTTTTCAGACAATCAAACCCCGCGCACACTTCCTCAACAGCTTCGATGACATCAGATGACGCCCCAACCCAGTAGACAACAAGACACTTCATCATCTCGAGCTTGCTCAAGACCTGACAGACCCAGGAGATGTCAGAAACAAAAGAATGCAGCTCCTGCTGAAGTTCGCCGTCGCCACCCAAATCAGGCGCCTCCTTCTGTTTCGTCAGGATAGATTTTGTGAACTCACTGAACCTACTCAGTAAACCTGTAACGCAGTCCTTCACTTGGGACTTCACAATGTCGTTGTCAAAGGCTAACAATGGCGCGTCGTCGTCCTCGGTGAGCATGTACTCCAGCTGTTCCTGAGCTGCAGACTTCAGCTCCCGCGCCGGCCCTGCCGCCGACGTTGATGTCGCATGCCGGAAAGCCGACAGAAAGATACTGGTCAGCGGCGCCGGATCGATCGGCCGCAGGCGGGCAAGGATGCACTCGTACCGCTGGCCGAGGCAGGGGATGGTCCTCAATATCTCCTCCTCGTCGGCCTCGTCCCACGGGGCGGACTCCAGGTAGTCCACGCACGCGGCGGCGATCTGAGTGCAGCCGAGGTGCACGGTGGCCTGGAGCACGCCGAGCGCGCCGCGGACGCCGAAGCGGGAGCAGGGTTCGGCGGCGTAGAGGAGGCGGAGCGCGGTGACGTGGGAGCTGAGGTCCGGCTCCTGGCAGTGGACCTCGACGCAGTAGCGCGAGTCGAGGATCTGGCACGTGGGCCAGTCGTCGGAGAGGCGGTCGGCGAAGTACTTGCTCTTGGCGGCGAGGACGTCGGAGTGGCAGTAGAGCCACTCGTCGCGGCCCTCCGGCGTCCGCAGCCGCACCACCACGTCGCTGGTCGCCCGGTCGCCGATCTTGGGCCGCGCCGTCCTCATACCAATCCTTTCTTGCAGAGGTTCTGCTGGATTGGGGAATGAAAGGCCACAGAACAGCATCGCTTAGTAATCTGAGCATAAAAATGTCAAGAAAAAGGAGAGGAAACTAGAATCGCAAGAGGAAGAACTAAATATTCGTAGCTGCTGCTAAGTCTACTTCCATCTTACTAGCAGCGGGGAAGACGACGAAGAGACCGACGAGCTCGGGAGGTTGGGGGCGCGGAGGATGGGGGAGGTGAGCGATGCACGCCAAGCCTAGAGGCTAGAGGGACAAGCATCGCGAATTCTGATGCAGATCGAACGGCGTTTGAGCTGCAAGCCAGTGATACCGAGTCCTGAGCCAGTGAAAAGATTTTTTTTTCAACTTTTCTATAATAACTAACTTTTAAATAAAATATTTATAAATTAATTATAGTATTTTATTTATATCAATCAAAACTATATATAAATTTTTATTACTACATAGTTTACGTGGAAGCTTCAAAACACTCAAGATTCATCGCACAGAGAAAGCGTCCGGAGTCAAGGTTTACACAGTACATTTTTCCCAGTTCACAGCTACTAAATTCTCGTATACTATAATTACATATGGATCAGCGTTTGACTGCTGGAGTGCAATACAATGCACAGTGGCGACGGTTCTGGTTGTACAAGGTATGTTCATCAGCTTCAGTCGAAATGGTCTGCTGAGAAGTCGGGCTCATCAGGCTTCTGCAACCTGCGGATCGCGGTACTGTTGGCGCGGAACCTTCTGGAAGCAGATGCCAACTTGTGCATCTGGGCAATGGCGCCCTCAGCAATATTTCTCGTGCTGCTCGAACTGCCGTCCTGCATAGGTTTATCGGCGGCCGGATGATCATCTGACCACCATGAGTACGACTCCCATCGGCTCAGGCTCTCGGC